>OY796881.1:14573714-15173714 GCA_963680785.1 Diplosoma virens | reverse complement strand
CAAACTACCTTGCAAATACCATCCACACAAATATCTTTTCCGTGCGAAAAGCATTTCGTTCCGTCCACGACTTTGTCACGGAGTCGGTCAGCGAAAGGATGTTTTCCATCGCGAGTGAAACAATGAAGTTCGCAGGGATAAACTGAAAATTTATTTGTTTTCAAACATAAAATTTATTTCCAATTAAATAAAAAATTTGCTTTTATTTAAATATGTAATTTTGTGCATTTAAAAGAGCTTAAGTTTGATTTAATAAAGAACTTTTTGATCAATGCAACGCGACAAAATATTTTCCAACCAAACAACAACACTTTGAGTCTCCGAAAGTAGGTCGGGGTAATCGCTTTACAGATGCTCCAAGTATATCGCTTCCGAAGTCAGAAGGAAAAATGCAACGCAATAAAATGACAAAAACAGTTTGGAAAAACACTTTTGAGCACACTCTATATTGTAGTGACAAACCTTAGGCTTACTAACCAATCAAATGGCTTGTTGCCACTTGTTTTCAAAACATTTTAAATCAAAGTTTTAAGGTTTAAAAACAAAAACAAAAAAAAACAGTTGATTTGTAAATTGAGTTGAGCTGATGGCTTGAAGGTTGGTACAAGAAAAATTTTATAGAAATTTGGTTTTTAAAGTTCCTTATCAGTAATAATCACAAAAACATTCACTTTTAATTAATTAAGACCTCAAATTAAGAAACTCTAATTTAATTGTTAAAAGACAAAATTCGCCTATGTTAAGCGCCAATCACAAGGCGCCACGTCATAGGTTTTATAAAATAAACAGCAGCAAGCACAAGCTACTTACCAGGACTGTCAACAGGCAACCAGTTGTAAGTGTGGTTGTGATAAGGAACGTCGTTGAACGCTGCGCATTGCTCAGTTCGAAATGAAACCGATTTCTCTTTCATCGGGCAGTTCTGAAAGAAGAGGTTAATTGAAAAAGTTGGGTTTGCCTTGATTGCAGGTAGAAAAATTATTTCTGTTCAAAAAATTTTCCGTTTATTCTTAAAAAATATTAAAAACTTATTTTGAAAATAGCTGCTAGAGACTAAAATGAATTTATTTAAAATTTAAACAAAGATTTAGATTTCTTACATCGAGACCAAGTTTACTCCTGGCGTATACCAAAAGTAAACTTTCGACATACGTTCGTTTGTTTATCAAAATTCCTATACTCGGACCTAGGAGTATTACGCTGAGAACTGGCCTTATCATACTGGCACGACTTTTCCAAAAACTATTTTTATTCAAGTAAACGTTTAAAGTAATTTCATATCTTTTTAATATATCGATTTAAACTAAACCAAGTTGTACAAATTTTTTTTACCCAAACGTTACAGGTTCTGTATCTTCTTCGCTCCCCCAAACAATACGCTCCCCCGTGTCTGGGCGACGGTTGGTTGCAATAGCGGGCAGAACGAGAAATTCCCACCCCGCACGTCCGTGAACAACGACTCCAATGGGTCCAGGGGCCCCATGACCCATCAATGGCAGAAGGTTTCTTGTCAATCCGTACACATTCACCCCCATAACACCACTGAAAACCAGTTCGCTTTTTTAATCAGAGAAATAAACTCAATAATTTTGTTGACCTAATCGTTTCATAAAAAGGTTTTAATTAAATTGTAATTGAAAAAATTTACGGATGTAAGGTAGAATTTTATTTGAATTGTAAACAATTTCGCGTTTATTAATTTGAAAGCGGTTCAGTGTTTCGTCGTACTAGTTCCTGATTTAAAAAAAAACAATTATAGTCGCTAACCCAAACAAGACAAACAAAATAGATTTTAACCAGGGACCTATTTTAAAGGGGAACGGGGGACGCCCCAATATTTAGACAAGGGGGAACGAAACACCTTTTGCCTCCCCAAATTATATGCAAAAATAGTCACAGAAGAGCAAAGAGGCCGCAAACTCTGGTTTAGGACCTAACATTAGTAGAAATAATGCACTGGAATGGGACGGAAACTAAAAAATCCGAGACTAAAGGCCCGTTTCCACTACGAGCGTGGAAAAGAGCATTCTTTCTCTTTTTTATTGATCTTCGATTGAAGCGAGCGGTTAAAATTGAAGCGAGCGCATAAAAAAAGCAATAAAACAAACAAAGAATGCTTTTTTCCACGCTCGTAGTGGAAACGGGCCTTAATTCCAAGTGAAGCTTTGTTTTTTTTTTTGGAAACACCATGGTTTTAGGACAAAAATTGGAATATTTAGTTTATTTCAATATAAAGATTTGAAGAGTGTAGTTTTTAAAGTGCTTAAGTCACATTTTGTCTTCCAAAATTTTCAAACAAACTAGGTCCTTGATTTTAACTGTACCAAGAAGTAAACATTTTTCTTTTTTTGCGTTTGAATTTTAATATTGTGTGTACACCAAAGATTTCTTTTGATGTTTTAATTTCGTATTGTTTTATAATGCTGCAAAAGCTTTCAAATAAAAATTTTATTAACTTTTCGTTCACACTCTTATAAGCCTAACTTCCTAACTTCACAGTCTATCCTCATTTTTCGCGTTGTCTAGATCAGTATTCTTCAAACTTTTTTCATCGAGATCCATTTTTCACAGGCAAATTTTTTCGCGACCCCTAAAAAAGGATCTTCACCTAGAATCGATCTCTGATTCCGCTATTTTTCCCCAAAAATCAAGGTGTTCTCTAAAAAAAAAAAAAGTCTTCACTTCGATTTCATCTCTGATTTCCCTGTTTTTCTCCCAAAATCAAGGTGTTCTCTAAAAAAAAAAAAAAGGTCTTCACTTCAATTTGCTGTTGCATTTCGCTATTTTTCTCCCAATCCCGCAACCCCCATTTAGCCCTTTCGCGATCCCCAGTTCGAAGAGGCCTGGTCTAGATGATTCTCCATTTTTCTTTTCGGCATCCCACAAAGGAGATAAATAGTTCATGCCGTCCCAAAGCACTTTAAAAAGATATAAATCAAAACAAAATTGTGAGCTCAGAAAAAAAACTAATTCGTAATTTCAATACTCTCTGGGTGCTAAATTGATTTAGTCGTAAGAGAAAGTGGGTTGTCGTGTTGTTGCACGCTCATTTTGAAACAATGGATTTGCCAGTTTAGTAGTTTCCAAACTTTTTTATACCTTCTTTCCTTTCGCATTTTAAATCAAAATTCTTCCTCAGTATATCACAAAGAATAAGGAAAAAAAATTTGTACAAAGAACTAAACTAGACGAAAAACAATTTTATGAAAAATTTTCAAAGGCAGGAAAAATATTTTTTGTTATTATTGTTGGTGTTCTCAAACCTGTCCCATAAAATCATATCATGGCCCCATCTAAAAAGGGTTGTGATTATTGTAGCAAAATCTACATAGAACAGGGCTAAAGCGAAAAAGGGTAAGTCTGTCAAAAAATACTAATGAAACTTGGCAATGATGCAAGCTAGGTATTAAAGAATTTTTTACGCCATTGGTTACTGGTAGAAGATAAAGGCTTTGGAACTGATGAAGAAAAAAATCAGTGCATTTCTAGCAGGCCTATCCAAGAAGAGAGGTTTGGTAAGCACCCACTTGAAGGGATAGATAGGTCGTGGCAAAGACAGCTGAGACAAGGGGTTTGAGGAGAAAAAAATAGGCTGCGAAAAAGAGAGGAGGCGGATCTACAGTTAGCGAGAAAGAGATTAAAAGTGAACCGGCACCGAATTGCTTATCAGAACACCAGTCCAGACCGATTCCAACTTAACTATATGACATAGAGTTGGCAGAAGAGGAATGAAAATGGGAAGCGATTCGTTTAAATTACTATATAAAGATAAAAAGAATTTTACACCAAGGGTGATAGGAACAGAATAATCTATTCAGATCGTGATGGCAGCATGATCAAAAGATTGAAAACCTAAGCAGCGCGAATCTGGCGTATTTGCACTGCACAATGGGAAAGTCGCTTCAGCAGAATGATGGGAGATTGTAAAAGAAGAATGAAAACATACAAGAAGAGATTCTCCAAATAACCTGAGAGTGCTTATATAGTCAAGCTGTTGAAACAAAAACTTGCTGGACTAGTATTAGAGGCGACGTATGATTAATGTTCTTCGTTAATTTTAGAATCAATATATTTGTGTTGAATTTTTTGATAATTCAAAAATATTAAACTATGCAATCGGAAAAGTTGTAGCATAAAATTCTAAACTTATAAGGTTGGATATTAACATGCCAGCATGTAGTCGTCACTCAGATGTAATTTATAACCACAAATTTTTGTCTTCACCACTTTTGGTATATAGTGTTGATCATTGTGACAATAAGTTGATGGTGATCATAAATTTAAAATTAAGGATAAATTTTTTATTTGTGGTTTTCAAGGCAAGTTTTATAAAATTAAACTTTGATATGTTTTGGAAGATGCCAAAACATTTTGAGTTTAATTAAAAGTTTTTATGTGTTTTTTTTCAGTTTTCTGTAGTAATATGTCCGTTGCTTGCTTAGACAACCAAGTAGAGAAAAAGGCGGCCATCAAAACGGCGTTTCAAACCATTCGGCTACGCTGCTATATGAGACTAAGTTCGGGAAAAATGTACATTATTTTAAATCTTTTTCTGTTCTACGATACGTATTGAAATATAACATTTTTTGAGTGAAATTCTAAACTTAAAAAACTTGTAAAAATTGCACAACAAATTAAGGCTAAAAAATTTGAGCTGGTAGTTCTTGTGATTGCAGGGGCACAATGAAATAAAGAAGAACGACTTTTTGATTCAAATTTGAACATTGTTAAAGCTTGCAAGTCACATAAAATAACCTTATGCAATTTTGCTGCTTCAGCCAAGATATATATCAGGGTGTCTTTTTCCGATGAAGGTGATAATAACTTGGTGGAAACCTCACAAGCAAAAAACCCCATACTATTTGGTTGCACATTTTATTTTTTATTTATCTTTATTTTATCTCTACGTATATTTTATCCTCCTGACTCGCAGGAAAGCGACGGAGACGCTAAGCACGTCTTTCAAAGTCGTAAATATACGTATCTATATGCATCTAATATTAGCTTATGTTTTACTTGCAGTGACAATATTTTTTATTGACATATAAAACGCACATTCTACAAATAATATTTAAGTTTCTTTGGACAATTCCCAAAAAAATAGCGGCAAACATTATTTCTCATTTGTTTGTTGTTTGATAAAGCACAGCTGGATAATCGCGATTGCAAACAGAGCGCTTATTGTTAGCGATGAAGTTAAAAGCTAAGGGAAAAGAACTTAATGCACTTTTTTTTCTCCACCCAGTGTACAAATTGACTCAAAATTAAGCAAATAACTTACTTTTCCAGGGGCGCACACTGTGCCCGACACAGCCGAGTGCAGTCTCGTCCGACAGGTGCCTTTGTAGTAACACCACAGCCGAGTACACATGTGTCCCTGAAAAAACGCCTGATAAAAGGTTTTGCAATTAAAATTTCTATCTAAAATTGAATTCTTAATCAAGTAAGTTTGTTAAACAGCAATTTAAAGCATCGAGCAAATAATTTTATTACTTAGCATCTGCTGAAAGTTGAACTGCAAGCAATTTAAGGTGGATTTTTTTCTACTGATTATATAAAACCATCAACACAAAGGACAAAAAGTAAAACTTTTGAAATTACAATGAAGTATTTGTTTTACTGTTTTTTTTTTTTTGAAAAACTTTTTTTATATAGTACTCCAATTTAGTTTTTTTATATTAGTCACTTCAATCCTTTTCCTACTTTAATAACAGAAAAAAATGCCAAAAAATTTAACTGTTTTTAAAGATCGTCACCTTGTTACGAAAACTTTTATTTTGAAATTCACAACACTTGAAGTTTTAACAATTTTTATAGATTTCCAAATTTTTTCTTTTTCGACAAAAAAAGCGAATTTAGTTTATTTGGAAATAAAATCACTTCAATTTTCTTGCACTGCTTTGATCCCGGTCCGAACATAAGCTCACATTGGTGGTCAGCACTGTAAATAATCCCCGGAAGTTTTTCGGGGAAATTGAAGTGATCGTGATCAGGGGATGGAGAGTCCAGCAAACAAAACCCCCAGTTACGACTGCAAAAAATTGTAATTACCCAAGCATGTAAATGCTTTAAGTATAGTTTACGATTTACTTACATGTAGTGTTCTAATTAAGCCAAACACATTAAAAAAACAATGTTTTCAGTTTATTCTACACATTTAACCAATTGAGGTACATAAAAAAATTGATAATAAAAAATATTAAAATTGTACAGTACATGCTACGTAATTGTGGCGCATATATTCGTATTTTAAAGGATTAACATTACAGTAATAAAACAGCGATGCAATTAATTTGAATCTTAAATTTTAATCCTTCTTTTATCAACATAGGAATTGTGGCGAAAAACTATGAAGCTTCTCATGGGATTTTAAACGATTAAAAAACAAACATTATTGGCAGAAGACGTCATTTTCCTCGTTGTCTGATTGGCTCGAGCAAATATTACTCATAAGCAGACAAGATTTACTCGAGAAATCTGGTAACGTAACGTCGGCTGCAAGAACTCCATCTCATCGGCAGGTTGTTTGAGGTCAAATGGGGCGCCATGATTCGGGGATAATTGTCGTCGGGCTCGCAATTGTTCATCTGGCCGTCGTGATGCATCGCGAAGCTGCAAGACCAAAAAAGCTGCAATCGATGACGTGACCGAAAAGGTTTGTATGATTACGTAATCGCGATTCTAGCGACAGCGTGGTGGGTGCTTTACGAAATAAGACCGGTAGTAGAAGTTAGTAAAGTTCTTGATCGCTTAAGTGGCAATTTCTTTCCGGACAATAACAATGAATTTCGGATGTTTTGCGTGTTTGTACTAGCAAACACTTGCAAGACTCCAGCAAACCTTTTAAAGCTTTGTCAAAACGGCGCAAGCAAGTTTCAGTTTCTTTTCAATGGCATTGTTTGGTCTGAGTCAGTGCCAGGTGAAATCATATCAAGTTACTACATCTGAGTGAAATGATGATCACAGAATGCACTTATTTAAAAGAGAGCAAACAAGGATTTTATTTAGAATTTGTATTACTTGGGACTACCTGTTAAGTATTGGAAATTTAATCTTTTCAAAAATTGTTTATAGCATCAATTAAATGACCCATTTAGCCTCAAATGGCTCATTTAAAAAGAATAGGTTCGGACAAACAAATATAAAAATAAAAAGCACACTTAAAAAAAAATTTAAAGTGTCCTTCAAAACATATACATTTATTTGAATAAAAAAGACCAAAGCAATAATCCTCACTTATGTCCTAATTCATGAGCCACCGTAAACGCCAGGGAAAGTCCCGTGTCTTGATTGACGTTGCAACTGCGATGAGGTTGACACATCCCCGCCACGTGGGCCAGGCCCAGGGTCTCACACGACTTGTTGACCTGACTGCAGAGATTTTGTCTGGAAATCAAAATAGAATTCTAATTACAACAGGTCTTCAAAAGCTCAAAGTTTTTTAAATAAAAATCACACGTCGTAAAGAGCGTTTCTCAAGATGAAATTGCGGACGAGTGTCGGAAACCAATCGTTTCAA
This sequence comes from Diplosoma virens, assembly GCA_963680785.1. Classification (NCBI taxonomy): domain Eukaryota; kingdom Metazoa; phylum Chordata; class Ascidiacea; order Aplousobranchia; family Didemnidae; genus Diplosoma; species Diplosoma virens. The sequence continues at coordinate 15,166,195 of OY796881.1, read as the reverse complement.
AAAGATCGAAGCTTTTTAGATTTAGATATGTCTAGATATGAAAAACTCCTTCTTTGATCGACAATTTTCCTTAGCAACAAGTCAATTTGTTTTTGTTCTGTTCTAAGAAACTATCGAAAACCGTTGAGTTTATCTCGTGACGTTGAATGCTCGGCTGTAACAGCTTTTGGGCTCAATTTTGATGCAAACACGAGGTGAAAGAAAGCAACGACCACCGTAAACCACCATTATATGAAGACATACTGACATTGCGCCAACTGCGGAAGGCACGGTTGATGTGATGATCGAAGTGTTTGAATTCATGATCTCTGAATTACAGGTTCAACACCTGTTTACAGCGCTTGTTGCGTTTTTCTTGAAAAAAATAGTTTCGCGAATTTAAAATTTGGAAAAAGTAATTTTAACTTCAAATTAAACGCCATTAGTCGCCCACCAAGTCAGGAAAAGAAGCAGCGAAGACGAACCTTGTTAGAAGAACAGCAACATCGTGGTGGTTCGCGTGGTGGTCACTCTGGGGGTTCATCCGCTTCGCCCAGCTGCAAAAGTTCTCCAAGGTTTTTTCAGCATGGGATGTTATATTCAAGCTTTCCTGAAAATGCAAGAAGATTATTTGAATTGGGCTAAATATAAAATAAGTTTTTTAAAAAAAATCAACTCTTTGATGTAAAATTAAATTATCTTCTAAATAGAATGGGAAAGATACTTATTACAATATTGAGAAACTGTTTTAATCAAAATGGTCAAAGTTTTTAAAACTTCAAAATCAATTTAAAGAAAAAATTATTTGCATATCTTAAAAATAAGATTTTACTCAGAAGGTGGTAGCCAAGTGGTAGTTGTGTTTTCTTTCAAGTCAATTACTGTTAGAAAGAAAGAACGATTCATTGATGGAACAAGGAGTACTGTAAGAGTAAGGCCAGGCGTCGTGCTTTCACTTCCATGACCAAGTACCAGGAATGTTGAAATAGGCTTGCCCAGAACACCTTAGGTTAAACTGAATCGCCTGCGGACCAATATTGAGCGATTGCATTTGTCCATGCATAAATGGGGTCTCGTTTCTTCAACAAATTGCGAGTGCTGTGCCACTGAATAAACGGAAGACCATGTCTTAACAACCTATACATGCATTGGATATAATATGGAACACAAGGCCTGACTGTTTTGAATGACGAAACTTGATGCTGGCTCAATACCATCACTGCCAGCATTTGACCCGGGCAGTACGGCAGCCTGGGGTAGTAAAAAGGTAAGCCTTCTCCCCACTTGTGTTTGTTTCTGATCCCTAGTGGATGCCCTTCCAAACGACGACAAAGAGCAGGAAAGAACAAGTTTGTGCTGTGGCTCAGTCGATTGAGCGACCTATTTGTGATCAAAAAGACACGAGTTCACTGCTTGGCACAAGCGCGATTAATAAAAAAGAAAATCAGCTTTAATTTCAGTGAACGGAAATCACCAGAGTGGCTCAAAGTGATAACTCTCTGACTTGCGAGCAAAAGAACGCTAGTTTGATGCTCAGTCTAACTGTGTGATTCTTGTTCCCTTGAGAAAAGCACTTTACGAAGAATTCTTTAATAGAGTTACTCTGCTTACTTTCAATGGTGTCTCCACTTAACCCATTAATGCCCAGCGTAAGATTTATCAAACGCTAAACTAAGTGCTTGTAACTGTCATAAAAATAAACGTAGTGGTTCTAGAATTTTAGTTTTACCAGATTTCTGATTGTTTTGAATTGAATTTTTATGATATAAAGTTTAAAAGTTTAAAAGCTGTATCAATGCCCAGCGTATGGTAAATCATAGTTTTGGCATTAATGAATTAATGATTTAAAACAGAAAGCAGCATATAGTTCGATAAGTCCATGCGACGACAACGACAACCTTTCTTGAAAGAGAATTGTTTGACATTGTAACAGAAATTATTGATTGACCTATGGTTCATTTTCAAACATGATTCTTTTTGGTTCAGTTAAATTTAATTAAATCAAGAGATTTCTGGTCACACACGTAATAAACAAAACTTAGCTATAAAATTTTTTATTCACGCTTGGCAAAAACACAGAAAAGTTAATTCCTCAAAATACAGAAGATGTTAATTTTTATAAAATTTTAAGCACAAAATATATAAATAAACAAAACAAAACTCAATATAAAATAAACAGGGATTATGCTGTAATTTGTTCTACATCAAAATTTCGAGTGGATTAAATAGAATCTTTTTGTTTGTTTTTGTTTGAATGATCAAAAAAATCAAAATTCAAGGTGAAAAACAAAATGCCCCCTGACAATCAAAAAATGAATCATCGACGATGAAGCTTAATATCTCAACCTCGACAAGCACAAATCAATGTTTTTGAAATGTTAAATAATACTATTGGGATGGAAAGTAGTAGTCTCAAAGGCAATTACAAATGCCTAAAGTGTTTCACTGAAGCAAAGCCGAAATCCTTTCAAAGAATTTGCCGCCGAATCGCATGTACCCGCTGCACCAAAGACAGGACGACGCCGAAAGCAGGTCGAAGTTAAAAGTAACCTTGAAGACTTTATATCTGATCAAACTTTCACAGGCACGTTCTGTTTAAATGACGTTCTAAAGTAAACATTCTGCTTTCTAAGCAGTAGTCGACAGTGTCAAAAACTGAGGAAGTTTTAAATCTTTATTAGCGAATAAGCTTTAAGATTTATGTAAAAAATTAGCAGTTTGATCGGTGGCGACAAAAAAATCATTGTTAAAGTAAGCGAACATGAAAATAAAATTTTTTTGCGGAAGACAAAATCATCTTACCATTATAGGTTAGAATTCGCATTCAGCGACAAAACCCAGTTTGAAACAAAACAAAGAGATTGTATTCACTTGTGCTGATCCCAGGAGATATATCGGACCAAGTGCATTATCTGCCCGGATTAATGATCAGGTCTAATATCTGCCCGGATTAACAATAAGGTAATTTTTTATAATTTATTATATTAGTATATTTTTTTGAATTATTTACAGTATAATGAACACATAAAAAAGTATTTTTTTGAATTATATTCGGTTGTTTGGTTATTTGCCAAATTTAGCCGTTTCGCTTTACTTTAAAGCAGTGGTTCTCAACTTTTTTCGTTGCGAAGATCCGATATATCTCAATTCTAATAATGTAAAAAGTATTTTTCTTATCAACGTTAATTCCGGCTTTATCTGTACCGATTGACTTTTTTGTGTTCTTATGGGTGTAACATCTTAGAATCCAAGTAGATTGTCAAAATTTAAATTTTAGGAATAGCGTATTCTTGAAGAAAAACTTACTGCTCATAAAACAAATTACAAACGGCGTTTTATTGCATCCTGAAACAGGGATGAGTCACTAAAAAAACGTCGCTTCTAAATCATCGATATTTACAACTATCGCCTGAACACGAAGAAATCAAGAAATCGAATGATGACGTTGATTGATATTACGAGGACCACCATAGCGCAAAAATGGGGACGACGCCAGCAAAAGCCAAAATGTTGAAATACGATTAAAAATACTGTACATTTTCTAAAGAGCCAAAATCCTCTCTACGGTATCTACAGGCAATGCAGTCCAAATTTGAGCACACTTAAATCAAAATAGCAACTAACTGAAATGACATTTTTGTCGATTATCATCCAGTTGTATGAAATGTTAGGCACGAATCGGAATTATTTTGAAATGTGAAATTCTTTCAAAATCACTTCTTATTAAAGTTTGCGATGGAAAACTAAACTGTTCTATTTTACAGTATATAAATCAAGTGCCTTTGTTATCAACTGACAAGTGACGGGATTATAAAATCACACCGACTTAATCAACCTTATTCTGGCGTAATTTGAGTTACTTCTTAAGTAGTAATGGCCTTACAAAAAGAGGGGTCTGGTGCAAGACAAAACAGGGGGGGGGCACTTTTTTGTGTTCCGAAACAAAATGATCTCTAAAAAAAGTCATGACTTTAAGGTTGCCACCGTCATGATGTTACTATGAAAAAAATAGAGCAATATTGTGCTTAGGGGGGGCCTGATGCAGCCGCACCACTTGCACCGTACTAAAGCCATCACTGTTCTAAAGGAACTAGCTTTATAATAACTACTGTATATCACGGAAAAACGTTTTTTGTCCAAACTAAATAAAAAGGAAAGAAAATCATTAAAACACCCGCAGTCCTTATTAATAAGCAACTGCTTTACTGAAAACCTTCCACATATGAGGTTGTGGCAAATCATAAGATTACCGTGAACAAATTTTATTATGAAATAAATCGTTTTTAAAATTTTTAAAATTTTTAAAATTTTACACTTCTAATTTTTGTTTAGCATCATTTATTATGACTTAAATCAAAGTAACTGTTGAAAACAAGTAAAATTATGTAAAAATTTCCAAAAGCTTTTCTTAATATTTGGGCATTTCAAATCCATCATCTGTGCCGAAGTGAAAAAAACTGTTTATTTTATTATTTGACAAAATGTGAAAATGTCGTTGACTCGTTGTGAAAGTTCTTGATTGCAACTACATTAAAAGCTACATGCATTTTTTACAAAAATTCTTAATATCATTTTGTGGTCAGCAGTCAAGTTATGGCAACTAATATGCAAAATAATTTACTGAAGAAAGTTATTAGAGAAAAAAATAAAGAGTTAACAGATATAACTAAACCGGAAGGGGTACTCAAAGAACATAACACCAAGCGTAAAAGAGTACAGTTTTTGCTAATTTCTTTTAGTGCTAACTGCTGAAACAAACTAAAGTTGAAATTTATAAAAATAGTTAAAAATAAGGAATTGTAGTTATAATAAATCTAACATTGCTTATTGCCCGAAGTTGTTTTTTTTGTGAAATTGTAAAAAAACAATAATGCAATATGACATTTAAATCCCCGTCCCTCTAAAAAGTTTTACGTCATGTTAAATCATAAAACAATATTGAAAATCCAGTGTCGGGTGCTTTTTGAACAGCGATTAGTAAGTCAGAACAAAATTTTTAAATCCAGGATTACTAAGGTACAAAACGAAATTTAAACGCTCAGAACTAAAAATTGGTTTGGTGTCAAACAGCCACACTGATAAATAGAAGCAGTCAGCGTAATTTGAAATATTGAAAGTAAATCTAATTAGCCGAATGAACTTCTGACTTGGCGTTTTACTGCCGTAAATGAAAAAGAAAAGAAGCGCAAAGCTTTACAGTTTTGATAGATGGTTCTAGGGTTAGCAATTTCACCTTAATTGAATCTGTTTGTTTACGAACCTGCTACTAACTGGCTTAAGCAGCGGGAAATAAATGGCTTGCTCTATTAAAGCAACAAATTAAAAGCTTAGCTTTAAGAGCCGTTAAACCAGCTGCACATTGTTGTGTTTTGCTCCGTGTTCATACTTAATCCGAAAAAATTTGCAGTTAAATAGGGACTCAGTTCGCAAACTCTAAAGTAGCGCGATGACTTCGCGATTTGCTCGATGCAAGTAATCAATCAAAAAATTTAAGTCGAAATCAGCAAAGTGCAGTTTATTTTTGAAAACATTAACGAATGACACGCATGCTTACAGTCCGTTTACTGTCTTACAGTTTGAAGAACAACTTTCGATTGTTTCATCAAAATACATGACTTTACCTCTGTGTCATGGAGAATAATGAGGCGTATAAGTGTAATGTGCAGAGAATTTCCTATACTGACGTCACGAAACAGCTCCGAAACCTGAAAGTAAAAAACAGGATCTTATCTAAGAGAAACTGAGAGGTTAATCTGTTCGTAAAAAAAGCTTAAATTGTTTTTACAAAAAAGCTAAAAATTGTAAAGATTTAATAAAACGCAAGATAAACTTTAACAACTAAACTTAAACGACTATATCCTAATTGGAAAATTGTTATTAAGTTTTAAATGATTATAATTGGCTTGTACACGCAACGTAACTTTCAAATTAGACAATTACGGCATTATAGACTAAATAACGCGGGTGACAATAATCGAGTACAAATATAAATCACAGTAATGTATTGAGTTCCATAGGTTTAATCAATAGCATAAGCAGTGTCTAATCGCCAGCAAGAAGATTGGCAAACTTTAGAGGTAGAGACCGATTTGATTGATTTGTTTAAAGTGTTGTTAGCTGTATTAAATCAATGCAGAACATGCAGCAAGATTCCAATGCAGCGATTAAGGCCTTATTTGTAGGTTTTAAAAAGTAATTTTGAAAGAACCAAAAAATTTTGAATGCAATCTTTGAATATAAATCATTTGAAACTTAAACGTTCTTACAATTGTGAAAGAAACTACCGCAGTGCGTTTCGCTATTTGCTAGATATTATCTACTGTACAAATTCGCTATTTGCATTTTATTGTTTAATCAACTTATCTTAAAACAACGCGTAGAGAGCAATTTCACAAAAAGTCAAAGTTTATTTTGAAAAAAACGCAATTTACCACTTCAAATCGATACCAAGCTGAAAATGGACCTACCATGTTGATAATTGTAAGAACATATCGTTCAATTTCCTCTTCGCTAGTTCTTTCGTAGTGTTTCACCATTTCACGGTCGACCACTACAAGGGTTTCAATCCAATGTTCCAAGCTTAACGAACGGCGTTTACGTCTTGTGTCAAGTCTTGATGCATTTCGGCGTCGACGTGCTTCCCAGATTCGTCGACGACGCAAGTCACGCCGATATTGACGTCGCATGTCTTGTTGTAGTAAGAATTGCTAATTATTCAAACTCAAAGAAATATTTCAAGTATTTTCGTTAAAATGTATTTTGGCGTCTATTAAAATGTTTATTCAGAAAGAAAGAGTTAACAATTGAAAAATATCAGTAACGATAGATTATGGACTTCATAGAAGTCCATGGACAGATTATCAATGACAAGACTGCAAGCGCGAATTCTTTAACTTTTTAAAAAGGTAAGATCATTATTTAACTAATGTTTTTTTTCATAAGAATCGGATTAGCGTTTTGTCCTTTGTTTCTTTGTGCCTTGATAAGTTTTTTATGCACATAATTGTTAAATAAACGGCCTTTTAAGTGTGCGAAAGAAGTTGATATTGCAAAGTGTGTTACCGGTCACGGCGCAGAAATGTCTGTTTGCAAAAATCGGATTTTTCTTTTTGTTTTGACTCAAAGTCGATCGACGCACTCTACGAGAGTGACCAAACAAATGACGGTGGCGAGAGTGACCTGTCCAGAAGAAAAAGATAAGACTAAATTTATATGTTGCTCGACAGCACAAAAACATGACAAAGCCACACTGTTAAACGTTAAGTTATGTAAATTATTTCGTTATGAAATAAAAGTCGTTGCATATGTTTCTACATTACATACTATATTCACAGTTTTAACTCTAAATGTGAAGATAGAAGCGAAAAAAGTCAGATACGTCAATATGTTAGATCAGCGTTTCTCAAACTCTTTTCGGCGAGCGTATTTAGAATTTCGTGAAACAATTGTTACTTACTTAAAGTGTTCCGCGAGCTTATGAGTTGAACAATAAAAATGATGGATTGCATAGGCTCAACATACGTCTCGAAGAGAAAGACTTTTATTTTAAACATCACTACGTTTTTGGAACAAAAATCGGGAAATCAAAGACAGATTGTAAAAACCCCCTTTTTTAAAGATCACCACATATTTCGCAGAAAATCGGAAAGAAAATCGGTGAAAGGATAGAGGGACGAAAATGGGGAAATCAGAGAAACCAAGACTATGTTCCGTAAGCTAAAATGATAAGGCTAGGTGTTCCGTAAATAAAATAGTTTCAGAAACTCCGTGTAAGATTATAGCACGAATAAAGCAACACTCAGGCAGAGTAGATGTATATTATACAGTAATAATACATAGATACAAGACGTTACATCAGAGACAGAATTAGGTGAAAAATATAATTTCACGAAATGTCTTTTTTAAAAACCAAGCCTATTTATGCTTTCAAAAATTAAAAAAAATTATCAACGAATATTATATGCCGCCCGACAACTTTATTTAAATTTCAAATCCAACAAAAATTGAATTGCTTTCCTCTGGCAATAGCAGAACTACCTCGTATGTTGATTTCAAAATGGGTGGAATTTAAAAGAGATTTTAAGGAAATCAATAATTTTTAAACCTGTTATTTTATGTTACGGTACTGATAGATTTTGACAATAGAAGTATCAAACGGAATTTAAAACTTAATGTTTACTCACTTCGCCTGTTTTTCATATTCATACGCTTCTGTTCCCTATGCGAAACCAATGAACGGCGTTTGCGACGAATTGACATCATGTCCTGAGAAGACTCGACCCTGGCAGGAGAGACATGTTTGTAGACCTTGTGTGGTTGGGGGAGGTCGTGATTACTTTCCAGCAATTGGTCGAGGGGTTCAATGAAATAATCAGCATCGCGGAGTCGCATTAACCCTCTCTGTAAAACCAAAACCGATTGTTAACAGTTCGTTTTCAATCTGGGCACATTTCGACTACAGAGTGTGGGTGGGTAAGGTTGGTGAAGAAACAAACTTTCCTAATTATCTTTTTGAAAATATGACGTCCTTATAAGAATTCTTATTATTTTTGTAATGTCACAAAAGAATTTAGAAGTACAAGATTTGAAAGTTTTCCGGATCTAGTTAAAAAAATGACTTTAAATTAATGAAGTAAAAAAATGACCACCGATTTGAACAAGTGAAAAAGTGATCACGAATTTGATCAAGCAAAAAAAATGACCCTGAATTTTAAAAAGTTTTTTATAAGTCAAGTTGTAGCTAAAACCAACTAGGGTTAGAGTTAGGTTTAGATAGGCTTATAATTATTAAAACAACATTAATTCATTATTCAAAAAATTCCCCCGCAGTCACTTTCTTAATTGTTATAATAATATCAATTGTTTTTCCTCAAAAACAATTGATATTGTTATAAATTCCTCTTAACCCAAAAAGCAATGATGCTGACGTCTTTTTAATCGGTTGGTTATTTCATTTATAAGCAAGGTTACTCCATCGAAAGAAACGACCCCATTTTACGATGTTGTTCATAAAGTTTTATGGGCTTCAAAATTTAGCTAAGTCGAGGTTAAAGCCAACATCTTACAGCTCCAAAATAATATAAACTTCCGAGCAGCAGAAGACGTTAAATAAGAAATTTCAAAGTGTGTTAGTAAGCTATTTCTATTCAAATGCACTTTATAATTCAATCGTACGAAAATATTTCAACACTGATACAAATTGAAAGCGAAAGACTCTGAGTGCAATGATATTTTACTTTGATTAACAAACTCGTTAAACACGCTTAGATAAAATTAGCTTCAAAATATTAATAGTATCAAAAATTGTCATAGCAATCGGCAGCAAAAACAGAAACTTCATAATTACTAGGTTATGATTGAGTTGCACTCTTGTTATTTATAAGAAAAAATTATCACTGTTCTTTTAAAAAACAAAGATTTTTCATGATCAATCCCGCTTTTTTCGATGATCATACAATCATGTGTATTAAAAGAAACCAAAAAACAAAGCTAGAGGTCTATAACAAAATGAAGTCTTGTTTATGAATGGCTTCGTTAAAAATTAGGATATCTCAAATTAACAGTTTTTTTAATGAAAAAACCAGTCTGGGTTAGCGAAAATCCCTGAAATAATCGGGGTATTTTACTCTTTGCTGTGGCTGCCGCAATAAAACCTTTGAATTTATTAATGAAATAGAACTTAGTTTTCAATTAACTTCACACTTACACGTACATCAATTATATTAGCGTTTAGCAGTAGCGTATTTAGGAGGGCATTGTGCCATGGTTCCCCTTTGGAGATCACTAATACGTAGGCTTATTATACGTTAGACAGCAATTTTAGTGCCACGGCCCCTTTTGTAGATCTTTTGGGCAGAAAATCCGCCAGAAAACAAAGACAGATTCTATATGCAGACCCCCGTTTTTTTCTTTTCCAGAAATCACTAAACTTCAGAGACGAAAATCATGAAATCCGGGACTGATTCAAATTGAAGGCCTTTTTTCTACTACCACTTGAATAAATTTTTCTACTAACCACATTTGGTTGTGATTGTATGTCTCCCCCTTTCAAAACTCCTCGGTATGCCACTGGTGTTGATTGTTTCTACACAGTCCTTAAAAACATTATTATACTGAAAACTCACAGTCAACTTTGAGGTTAAACATCAAAGTCAAGTTTGTCCGAGCACAAAAAGATTCTAAAATTGCAGCCTTGACAACTTTTTAGATTTTTTTTGCTCGATGTTTTCATCTATTTATAGCAGATAAAAAATTACAGCCTAGAATTTATCAAAATAATTTGTCTGTTCAAAATAAAGTTATTTACCGTACTTTAAAATTAACTGCAGAATTAAAGTTTATGTTATTTTTCAATCTAAATCTAAAAAAAATTTTTGTTAGAAGTTCTTGGTAGGGCTTTAATTAAAATTTGTTGAGTTAACACCAAACGTTTAGTTATAATACTTGATCTAAAAATATTTTTATTTTCGGAAAAGACTCGTAGGACCTGACGAAATTTTGTTTTAAAACATTTAAATTAGATATTAATATGCTCTAAAGAAGGCTTCTGAAAATAGAAAACAACTATAGAATAAATTAAATCGTCTAGTTACCAAAATATTAACTGATGGGTAAATTATGTTTGATTATTGATTTTTTAAAGTTTTTTTGACGATGTAAACCGGTTGACGAATCCGATTTTTTTATTACTCAATGGACAAAAATAAAAAAGTTATAAGAAACAAGTTCATTTATTAAACGCCTTGCTAATTCAACAAATGTAAGCGAAATTTTAATTTGAACTTTTCCGTTTTTCCATGCGTACCACGGTGAAAGATTTCCCAACGGTCTGAACATTTGTCGTATCGTGTGGTCGTGTTGACTCATGGCAACCGACGACAGTTCGAGCGACCTCGCGATACGAACCAGCGACAAGGTCAAAGCAAAAGTTACAATTTCAACCGCCCGGCAGCGGCCACCACACACAGAAAGGTATCAACTTGCTAAGGTCAATTGCGTCGTTCCGCAAAACATTTCCACACTCAAAAAAACTTTTTACGCCTTTGTCTTCGAATGCTCAGCATTCAAGGTTAAGACTACAGACTTGTAGTCTTTTTTTATTACTCAGAAGTGAACGGCCTGTCATCTTAATTACAAAATGATAAATTTATCAACTGTAACTACATCGAAGGTTTAAGCCAGTCCAAAGTTTTATGCTAAAATTAATATAAATCCAGGTTTAAAAGTTTCAAGTTTTTCGATGCTTTTTTTTGCAAACATAGAATTTTTTTAGATATTTCATTCTTCAGATATTTCTGCAAGCATGGACTCCATTTAGTGCGAATCATACAAAAAGTTAATCGCTTAAATAAAAATAAAAAGTATAATTTACACGGGTTTTTCAGTTGAACCAGGCTGCCAAATTTAAGGATTCGTGATTACTACCAAAAACTATGGGATAAGTAATCAAAAGTTAGAAAATGTAATCGACACTGAAACAAAAGAACGAGCAAGCAAAAATTTGGAAAAGAAGTAGCATCAAATTCAGCAACACTTCAACAAGGTGATGATCAAATTCGTTGGTGAAGGAATCAAATTATTGAAAGGGTCAAGAACTCGAAGTTGTTGGGAGATTGATACCTGTTTACTCTTCATTATCATTTTCAGAACTGCTTTACGTCAAAGGTCAAAAGGATGTTTTCGGAAATAATTAATTGTATCGCCTTCTAAGAAAGCATAATCGAATAAGTATGAACGCTGTTATTATAATGAATCTAATTGACTTGCTTGCTTGCTTCTACTTTGTTGTGTCCTCGGGAAAAACTGGCAAATGAGTCAATTTAGCGAGCAGTTTTAAATTAGAATCATATTACTACAAAAAAACTAAAAAATCAAACAAAAAACTTCAATCGAAAAGCAATATCTTGCCGTCACCGAAAGCCGCTTGTTTACCATTTCAATAAACAAAACTGTTTTCGTCCAATCAAATACACGAACTCCTCTCATTTTGCTCTAAAAAGCAAAAGTTTTTCGAACCTGTTCTTCAAGAGCAAAAGTGTAGAATTTTCAGTTAGAAAAATTAATCTATGTTTTTGATAAATTATCTTAATTTTTAAATGCAACTTTTTAATTGAATTTGAAAGTGTAATGGTGCGTAATAAAGTTTCTATTTGTACATTAAATGTATGTGCTGCAGTCATAATTTTCAGATAAAAATAATTAAATATTCAGATATAAATTTTCAAATACAATTAAATATAATAAAGTTTTAAACTAAAAATTATAGCCAAACATACGCATTTAACAAAAATGAATTTTTTTCAAGTGCAAATACACTTTTTGAATGTGCAGCATTTGAAAAAATTTCTATTGATAACTTAAAAAAGGCTAATCTATAAAAAAAAGCTTTCGAAAATCTCGTGGAAATTTTAGTAAACAATTTACGTAACAAAGCCATTGCCTCTCGTTTTTTAATAATTGATAACAATTTATAAAATCATAGATTAATTTTTCTAATCGAAAATTTTACATATTGAAGAAACCCTACACTAGAAAAGATAAACATAACCATAAAGTAATTCTCAAATCAGATATAAAATTTTTACCTCAAAACAATTAAAAATAAAACTTTTCCTAAAATTTTATCAGACTAAATTTATTAAAGTTTTTTTCTGATAACATATGCATTTAATAAAAATAAAAATTTGGTTAAGTGCAATTAAATTTTTCAAATTTAAGTTCATAAAATTTTTATTTAAAGAACTTAAAATAATCTATAAAAAAAACATAAGATTGATTTTCCAACCGAAAGTTCTCGACATTTTTTCTTGAAGAACAGCTTTGAAAAACTTTTATTTTTTTAGAGCAAAAATGAGAAGAATTCTTGTCTTTGATTAGATGAAAACAACCCCGTAGATTGAAATGGTATAGAAATTGTTAATATGCATCTGGATAATCGCTTGAAAATAACACCGAAGCAAAACAAAGTTGGCTTTTTTTTTTGAAATTTTAATGCGTTCATCCATCTTTTTATACCGTATCATAAAACCGTTTTGCTGATATCATAAAACGTAGACAATTATGTAAGCGAGAAATTCCTCTGTAGCTTATGGCTAATTCAGCCACAAAAAATTGTTAGTTTTTAACTCAAAGATCAGCATTTTTCTCGCTTAAAATAATTCTTTGATCAAGAAACTACTTAAAAACTAGAGATAGTTTAACATTATTTGTACATAGAAACTACAAAAAACAACTTTGTGCTGGTTATTATATCTTAATCAAAACGACAAGAAAGGTCCTTTAGCAATCAAACTCAATTAACAAAGATATGATGATTGTCCAATTCGAATGGGAATCCAGAAAAAATAGTAAATTTTCAAGAAACAAATTGAATTTGTTATTGGACGATTCTACAAAATTGAATTATTTTCTTTTCTAGGCGATCTACAACAAAGATTAGAAGCAGACGACAGTGTAGACCAGGCATGTCAAGCTCTTGGCCCGCGCAAGTTATTTTTTATGAGTAAATTATTTTTTGAAATATCTCGCAAAATTACAACAAAGTTTCAACTGAGTTATGGAATTTGAGCACAGTTTTTCACTCCGTTACCACTTACGACCAGTGGATGTATCAATTCAGAATTTTCATATAACATTAAATCAACCTTATTTCAACTCTTTAGAAAATTTTAAAACATTTTTGATGTTCTTTGATTGAAAACCAATTTGTGCAATTTTTATTTCCTTTTGCTTATGATGCTGCAAAATCTAATAAATGTAATCAAATGGAACTGCTAAAAAATCAGTCGAGTTCTGTGCTAAAAGTAAACTATAATAAAGTTGGAATATCCATGTTTATTTTTATTTGCAAACAATCCAAATTGCTATACATTCGAAAATAACATTAAATATCATTTCGTTGTTTGGATCAAACTATGTTTGTGAACAATTATTTCCAATAAAAATTTTTAAAACTAGACAGATAAACAGGCTGACCAATACTCATTTATTTTCGCTGGTCGAAATTGAGGTTACAAATACTTTTAAACTGACCAGTTAAAGCCTAATCAGCAAAAAAACGATGTCACGCACCGGGAAAAAAAAATTTGTACATAATCTAACAAAATACATACTAAACAAAATACTTCATGGCTATTTTTAACCAGTTGGATTTTGATTGATAAACATTTTAATTTTAAAAATATTTTTTTAACGGTTTATTTTGATTTTTACATATTTTTAACTGCAAAAAAGAACGTACTTTTCAGTAATCTAGTTTAAAAGTTGAAGTAAACATTTGAAATTTTATTACACCAAATGTCAAAAAATGGTTCCGCATCCCTGGATATGCGGACCACAATTTCATTCATGTCGTGAGTGCGGCCCGTATAAGCTATGAGTTTGACATGCCTGGTGTAAACAATACAGTTCATTTTATATTTGACTGGGTCGACTGAATCAAGTTGTATAAATTTCACAAAACAGGGGTCAATATAAACAACGCAAAACTCCGACCAAAATAATCGACGCAATAATAAAGGTTGAAAAAAAACCCTGTAATTGTCTAAGCACGATGTTCTTGCGTTCTTCACTCATGCGAGGCTTTTTTTAACAATTTTTTAACAATGAATTGGCCTGTTTCCTGCTTCTGTATGAAGCAAAGCCACCGTTGTAGATGAACTGCGTGACCCCACTGACGAAATTGTCGAAGTGCTTTTCATAAGAACAATCACTGAAATAGACTGAGCCTCGAATTCACGTCCTTTTGCTCGCAAGTCAGAGTGTGTTCACACTGAGCTATCCCGCCGACTCATTGGCGATTACTAAAAAGTCTTGACTTATGATTGATGATTGAAAAAATCTTTTGATTGCAGAGTTTCATTGGAACTAAATAAATGGTTGTATTTTTATTCTACGCAAAAAATAACATCAGTTCGTAGTGCTCGTCTCTGAAATTTGCGCCTGGACAACACAGCTATATTTGTGGTACATTTGTAATTGTAGCTAGCCATTGGCAACAACCGTGTCAAATTCGACTGGCCACAGAATCGAACTTAATAGACCTCTCTGACATGTAGTAGCGCTACCAACACGTAAATCAGGTGATGTTAAGGACAGAAAGAGCATCACTTGGTCAAGCTATTCTAAACTGCTCGATAAGATTTAAATAAACAAAGTAAAGAAAGAAGCTTTTGCAAGGAGTTGTGGTTCGGACTACTCCGTCCTAAAAAGTAAATAAAAGTGTTCGAATTATAGCAACTGTTTTTTTATTAAATTGCAAGGTGTTAACAAACCGCTGATCATGTCCTTCTATCAGATCTATATTTAATCCATCTTATATCAGATCTTATATTATTTTTTAATCTAAAAATACCATCATAAGGTATTTCTAAATTTGAAAAAAAGATTTGACTTTGCAAACAACACAACATAAATGATGTTCGTTTTTTTTTTTTTTGGTCTAATTCTTATAAACCAAGAAATTGCAAGCAAGCCATCATCAACAAGCAAACTTTTAAATACCCTTTCATCTTCACGCAGAATTTGTAACAAACTCGCGTCGCCATTTCCGCAAAACGCAGCTGAGGAGGGCACTTACAAATGTAAAACCTGTTAAAGTTTCCAACAGTTTTTCCGCGTTCTTTTCTCATAAACCTTAGATACCGTTATTTCTATCCCATCATAAATCACAAAATCAATATCAGAAAATCGCGTTTTGTAACAAAAAAGTATTGATGTACAAAACAAATAAATCGATGTGCAAAAAGAAAAATTTTTCAACATAAAACACAAATTTTAATTTATTCAATTGAATGTGCTGAAACTATTTGCAAATAATGAAGAACAAAGGAAGCTCGGTTCGAAGTACGTATAGTCGGCAACGTGGTCGAGTGGTTAAAAGCGTCGCATTTGTTATCAAAATAGTCTTGGTTGAAAACCTACTAGCTCCATTTTGTTATGTCCTTGGGAAAGACACTTTACGGCACTTTCTCTTGCTTGGCGATCTTAGCAAGTAGTTCTAAATTTCAGTCATATCTCTATAAAAACTAAACAAACAAACAAAAATTTCAACCGGACAGCAATATCTTGGCATTTCCGGAAGCAGGTCGAAAAAATTGCTTGCCCTATGTATAGCGCCTCTATTGCTTTCCTGCGAGTCAGGAGGATAAATATAGAGATGAAGTAAAAAATAAAAAATGAAGATCACAACGGTTATAAATGTTAAAACATCTTTTTGTTTTATTTGAAAACTGATGACTGTATTGAACACACTTCAACCAACTGGATTGTTAGGATATGACAAAATAAATCTGTCGTTTTCCTGCGAGTCAGGAGGATAAATATAGAGATAAAATAAATAAAAAATAAATTGTTGTGTTTTCACTTATAAAGTTAAGACTGTTGGACAGATAAAAATTTATCAAAGTATTTGAACTTTTTTTATCTAATGAGCTACTATTCAACCAACAGAATATAAGCCTATATTAAAATCATTTAAGTAGCACATTTGCTAAGACTCGACAATGTTTTCTTAAAACCGTACTTTCCCTTTTACTCGACTTGCGCTTTCTGTAACTTGGAAAAGTATTCTTTGAACAAGGTATTGCACCAAGTATTTTCACTATTTTTATACAATTTTTTTAGATTATACGTCACATGAAGGGCTAAGGTGCTTAATAACGATTAAAAACTTAATTTATGATCTGTACAACGGCTTCCGATTTTGACTCTAGATTGCGGTCTTGCAATAAAATTCCAACGCGACCGCTTTTATAGAATGACCTCCAGGTCCACATGCGGCACGTGGACCAAGTGCTTTCCACCTCTAGTCAATAAAGTAACAAAACCAACTTACCAAACCACGACAAGTTGAAACGGCAACTAAAGATTCCGGATGTCCGATGACGTGACCACGCAGATGACAAAACGAGTTCGTGCTTCGCTGAACGGACGATCGCTGGCTTGATAAGATATCACGCGCAAGTTCATCTCTCTTTTCCCCTTTGTAACGCCTCTCCACTACAAAGTTAGGGTGGAGCAATCGGTTATTACTGCTGACGTTCAACACCATGGAACGACCTTCGACCTCGAGAGAATAGTAAAGGCGATCTGAATCTGATCTAGAACTGTGGTTGTGTTCGGTTTTGGGTTTCGCGTCAAAAACACTGACAAAATTATTGAGCTGGTGCGAGAGAAATCCACCTACGTGATCGACTCGGACAGGGTGAACAATCACGTGATCCGACTTTGATGACATTGACTCGTGAAGCTGGTTTTTGTAACCTAAAGTTGTTTTTGAAATTATAAACAAGATGAATGGCATTATGACGTAAAACACAAAATAAGTGCACTTTTTGTGTAAAACGGCAAAACATCAAAAATAAACCTTACAAAATTTACTATTCATTAATTGTTGATTTCTTCAAAATTCACCCTTTCTTTAATTGCTTCAAAATTCACCCTTTGTTCAAAATTTACCCTTTCTTTAACTTTGAGAATTTTGAGTGGGCGCAAGAAAAAGATCCTGGGTAGATTACATAAGTTACTTTCCGAGTGAAGAGCAAAATATCATCGAACCCTCTGTGTCGCGATTTTCTTAGTTTTGTGGAACACCCTACTCCCGTATGGTTTGGCTGAGAAACAGGTCTGGTTTCAGACAAAAATCATTCGTCAAAAATCACTTGGCAACTCGATTCTTGTGCTATTGTGGTTCAATTAGTTCGAGAAGCGACAAAGCCGGGATAAGTGAAATTGTCGTCATTATTTGTTACCAGGTGTGAAGTAGTCGGTCTCGATCCTTTATCGGAACTGAAGAGCTTTTGATTTTCTTTCTCATTCTCTCATGAGTGGTAAAAATTTAGCAGGATAGGTGTAATTAATATTACCAAAAGAATTTTTGGTGCAAAGCGGTCGAAATTTGAACAAATAATCTATTTAGTTACAAACGATGCTTCAAATTATTGACAACATTAAAATCACAATTTAATTCTAAACCAGGAAATCGAAAACAAAATAGAACTTTTCGAGGGAAACAAAAACATATTTGCGTATTACAACAATCATGGTCTTTAATATTAATCGGTATGCCTATTTCTAAGGGAGCAAATATTTGTCCCAACTTTTAATAGAAGCTACACTATTCTAACCTGCTTAAATCTATTGGAGCAGTTTAATTTAATATTTATTTACGATACTTTTTTGTTAAATAATTTAATTATTTAACAAAAAAATATCGTAAACTGGTGCCGGCAAAACATATTCTTCTATAAATAATGACCACTGCGGGAAGTTGCAAAAAGCCTAAATGCTTAAACAATTCCCGTAAAAAGTAGTTTTTATTTTGGGAATATTACTAGCACTTAAGAAACCTTAAAGGCTTTTTATTTTTGAAAATTTTTAAAACAAGAAATCGGCAATCTTCGAAATTAAAAAGTCATTTATTTGAAAACTCTTTGGTTTGGCAAAATATACTGTGCGTATGTTACATCTAAATTACATTGAAAGTGCTGACTTTATAATGTAAAAAATTCGTATTATATTTGAATTAATTTGTATGAACTCTCTCAGAAAAGATACGAACAACGAAAGAAAAAAACTTAAAAGCGTCAACTCAACTTCAGCATGTGCTTGACCCACAGTTGACACTCGTAAAATACATCAGTCAAACAAAAGTAAACAATTTAGCACCTACCATAGTCATTGAAAAGCTGTTCACTTTCTACTTCAAGAGAAGGCTGGGCGTTGATAAACTCTTTTAAACTTTCTTTTAAATTGCTTTGGTCAGATATTCGCACCCAATTCAAAAAGAAGATGAATTGCAACCCAAAACACCACAATATAGATTGTTTATGCATCGCTAAGTTCGGAAACAAGTATGATAGTGACTTGAACAACTAATACAGTTGAAGTTCAAAGCAAAATTTTTTCGGTATTTTTATCACCAATTTTTCATTACTTTAATAATTGCTCGATCGAATTAAAATTAAAACAAAAGTTCAAAAGTAGACCTAGTTGTAATTTATATTTTCGTCTTTAGCTAAAGTAAATAATGCTGATTGAGCCAGTTATATGATACAACTTCAAGCAGTTCATCAACCAGTCCAAATTCCAATTCTTCCACTTGACAACAACGATAAGTCCAACAACAAATAACAAAAGCTACAAAAACAAACTTGCGCTTAAATTTATCTATACCGCTCTGTTTCAAAAGTTTCAATATACGAATCAATTGAAAAATATTAACTCCCAGCGCAGGACAGCATTTTTCGATAGACTTTCATCGACTAGTTTGTCAAGCAAATACCTCACTAAGCGTAAGCAACGTTTGCGGGCAAATAATTTGCGAAATGATCTCGCAGGCCCCGGTCAGCAAAGACATGTGAAAAAAAGAAAAAAAGGGCAGGTACAATTTAAAGCATTTGCTACTGCTGCATTAGTCAGCTAAATCAACATTGTTTGGGATTGTTTTATAACCGGTCGAATATACAGTATATAGTAGGTGAGGTGTTAAATTTTAAGCAAAACTAAAACCTATTTTAACTCGAACAAATTTCTAATCATCCTTTCTGGTAATTAGCTTTTTCAAACGCATAAGTTATGGTAAACAAAAATAAAAGGAGGCACTGTGAGACTTCGTTCAAACTGTAATAAACTATTAACCCCTTTTTATTGCACTTAAAATCAACCGCATAGGAATATCTTTTTAAAGATGACCATTAAATGGTCGTTTACTGCTCAGTTTAATGGTCAAAAAAAAAGAAAAGTGATAAAAGAAAAAATACGTATTGCGGTATTTGTTTTTGATTCTTTCAAAAGTGTTTATTTTCTATTCGTGATAAAATTTTCAAATGACACATCAAAAATAAACTTGTTCTGTTTATTTTTGTTCCTCACAAAATTATAATCTTCAGTTAAAGCGGCGTATGATAGCACAAAAACCAAACCGTATTATTCTGTTTAGGTTTGCAAAATAATTTTGAATCGTTTTTTTGGATTTCTCAACAAATAATTTTTACTTAAGCGGCGTTATGAAAAAAGTAACAAAATTTACCGTAACTTATTTTTCATTCCTGTTTATTCCAGGCTAGAACTTTGGTGTTTTACAATTAGGTTGCTTTTCGTAAAATTTGAAAGATTGGCTTTTATATCTTTTAAAAAAAGAAACAACATTTTGTTGTTTTCAATGCTATATAACTTTTTTTGAACAACATACTTTTGTGTTTCTTTTAAAGTAAGGTTAAAAAATGGATTGCATTTAAAAATAGAAGATTGATAATGAGAAAAATTTTGTTAAAGGTCGGTTCAAACCGAAAGCAGTGGCGGCAAAAGGAAGTGGGAAGCGTAACGGAAAACTCCGGTTTCCGCTTGTTTTTACTGCGACCCCTTTCAGTCAGAACAAAGCTTTGGCCATTTTTATGCTTTAGTTTCCGCTTTTAGTCAGCTTTTAAATTAGTCAGAACCAATCTGCTTTTTAGTCTGTCTTTTCGTTTTATTTCTTTTTTCCTCTTTTGGCCACACACTTTACTTTTTCCCGTCCGCTCTCAGTTAGAATCAACATAAAGGATGTCTTTGAGCTGGTTTAATTATAAAGCGGAAACAAAAACTCATTTACACAGTTTTCTTTCGACTGTAGACCCTGATGGCAATTGCTTTCTCGCAGCCTGGGGCGTAAGAAAGTCTGCTCTTGTTACCATACATACATGACAGACCGAAACCAAAACTACCAAAATGGGAAGAGTATCTACCCATCTCGATTTTCAGCGAGGGTCTGCTAATCGGCAAAGCTCCTTTTCAGGACGGGGCAATGCCTGGAAAAAATGCCCTTTTAAAGCACATTGCCAACAAGTTCTGAAAGTCCACTATTCTCTAGCTAAACATCGAAGGCCTCACTGCAAGCAAAATGAACATCTTTCATTATCTTGCTCTACAGCTTGAGGCACTTTTCATTCTACTACAGGAGATCCGCTGCACTAATGCAGAGAAGCCTGTACTTCCAAACTTTTAACTAGCCGGTCTTCTTTAAGCAGGAACATATGGCCTTGCCACGTTCGTCCACGAGCGTATACACTTTTGCACCAATCTCCACCGACATCAGAGTTTGAGTAGTTATGCGTGGACCTTGATGATTATAAGATAGTCAACGTCTAAAAAACTCCACCAACGATCTGCGATCCCTAGATCTCCCAGTATATTCCAGACCCCTGTCTTTATACCGGCGATTTAAAATGTCGACACGTTGATTACGACGAAAACAGTCGGGACGGTGAATGTTTGGCTGGCTGGGCAAGTATTAATAGTTTTTCCCTCCTATATAATGCTAAGGATGCCGCCAGCTGTTACTCTGGCCGCTGGAACGCTGTCACTAATCCAAATCCGCTTACGCTATCATAGGACTTTCCAGTCGCTTACCGGATAGACTAGTTCTTGAAAAGTTTCCCTGGTTACAACATTGACCTTCGCTTATTACACCAAGGTTTGCCTTGTCAGTGCCAAGCATTTCTGTTAAGCGAATGGATCTTCTGCAAAGCCAAATGGAGTCACTACATTGCTTTGACAAACAAACTCACAAAGGCTTTGCTGCCTGATTCATTTGATGTAGACGCGGCTTACCAGGACTTTTGTAACATCATCAAGAAAGCAGCCAAAAAAACTATCCCAGTCGGTAATTGAAACAACTCTATTACTTGGTAGGATGCGGAGTGTGAATCCCTCTATACAAAGTTTCTGCAGTCTCCTCAGGGGAGACGACTGAACTTTGGCTGTTACAGGTTTATTCGCCGAACTTGACAGGGATCGATGGTTGTCACTGTCCCATTTCGGTTGATGCTTTTGCATCTCAGCTGGTTAGAAACGAGAGATTCGAGGCTGTTGACCGCAAGTCATCTCGACTTGTTTCTCAAGAAGTATCTGACCTTTGGAGGGCCACAACACCAGACCAAGTAAATATCTCTAAAAATTTTTCACAGAGAGCATTCACTACGGCCCTTTAACACTTAAAACCAGGTAAAGCTCTTGGGTCCTTATTCCATCTGCACAGAGCTTTCAATCTACGCTGGAGTTGCCTTGAAGTCCTGGTTACGTGACTTCTTTTCTTCCTGCTTGCTCCGAGTCAAAATTTTCAAAATCTGGAGAAGAGCCACCGAAATCCGATGAAGCCCGTAGGGAACCCACAGAGTTATCAAACAATATTTTCTCTCTATATTTGACGCCTGTATCGAACTAATTCTTAATCCACTGTTTTCTAAATAGCAGACTGGGTTTCGACGCGGGAAATCAACCATGGATGAAATCGTTCTATTGACACAAAGCATCGAGAATTCTTTCGAGCTAAGAAAAAGTTGGTAGCGTGGTCGAGTGGTTAAAGCGCCGGGCTCATGACCAACACGGTCTCGGTTCAAAACCCACTGGCGCCATTCTGTTGTGTCTTTGGGAAAAACACTTTACGGCACTTTCCCCTGCTTGTTAGTCCTGGCAAGCAGTTCTAAATTACTGTAATATCTCTATTAAATTACAAGTGGACAGCAATATCTTGGCATCTCCGGAAGCAGGTCGTGGCAATTGCCTACCCCTATGTACTAGCGCCTCCGTCGCTTTCCTGCGAGTCAGGAGGATAAATATAGAGATAAAATGAAAATAAAAAGAAGGCCGGTGTCGTATTTGTCAATCTGACAGTGGCTTATGACACTGTCTGGCACCGTGGCCTTACCTGCAAGCTGCTGAGGCTTCTGCCGATGATCAGAGTGATCATGGAACTTGTCCGAACCGCGTTTCACCCTTATTACCGGTGACAGCCAGCAAAGCAGGCTACGCCGTCTGAAAAACAGCGTTCTTCGCGGATTGGTCTTGGCTCTTCTTTTTTTTAACATCTATACGTACGACCTATCTTCATTGATTCCCAGAAAGTTTGCTTATGCAGACGATCTAGCGTTGTTACACTCTTCTGGAAACTGGAGGGGACTTTAAGACATGATTACACTTTCAGTGTATCTCCAGACTTGGAGGTTGAAGCTCAGTCACACTAAGACGGTGACGGCAGCCTTTCACTTAAATAACCGAGAGGCCAAACGTGAGCCAAAAGTCTACAACAGTAATAGACTCTTACCATTTTGTCCAACCTCTTCTTATCTTGAGGTAAAACCGGACAGATCGCTCACGTTCGGTCGCCAACTCGTTGAGCGTCACACTGCTGAACTTATAAACTCTGGATGGGGTACTGGTGCCAAAACATTGCGCACAGCTGCTCTGTCGCTGGCCTAATCAACAACTGAGTACTGTGCACCAGTCTGGTGTCATATAACTCACACTCGCCTTATAAATAGTGTCTTGAATGACGCGTTGCTTAAAGTCCTGGATACCTGTGTCCCACACCAACCGACCACCTACCCATACTTTCAGACATCCACCAGCTCAGTTTTGCCTACTACAAACAACACTCTCTTTGGCTTACCTTCGATTTCTGGACCGGAACCATATCCTATATGGTCTTTTACGTAAGTGGGTTCTCAGATGCTCGCCAAGAGAGACTAAGATCTACATGTAAATGCCCGTTTGTGCCAGCTATATTTTCATACCCATGATCAGTACCAGGCCTGTTGGGTTAAGCTTGCCCCGAACAGCTTGGGTTAATCTCAATCGTCTGTGGACTGGTGTTGGGTGATTCCAGTCGTCCATGCATAAATGTGGTCTCGCTCCTTTACCGAATTGCAAGTGCGGCGCCCTGAACAAACCGCACACCACGTTCCAATAGCGCGCCCCATACATCGAGCACCACACAGAGCACGAGGTCTGACGTTTTTGAATGACGAAACCTGATGCTGGCTGATTAGGCTGAAGCACCATTACTGCTAGCACATGTTTCGGGAAGTATAGCAGCCTGGGGTAGTAAAAGGATAAACCCTTGGCCCCAGTTCTGTTTGTGTCTGACCTGGAGTGGATGCCCTTCCACACGACGACGACCTAGACCCTCGCAAAAACGTAGGTTTTGAAATGAAAGAAGGTGGTAAAAATAGCAAGACAAGACGGCAAAATTTCAATTTAGTGTTAATATCTTTTTTAGTCATTTTCGCTTTTTTTGTGAAGTCATAATGTATTAGATTTCAGACAAAAATGCGGAGCTTTTTTTCTCCAAACTGTTGTGCCAATCAAATAAAAACTTTTATTTTTCTTTTTTAGAAATTTTTCCTCCTGTAAAGTGTAAATCTAATAATTTCTTTACTAAACGTAATAATCGCAACCTTTTGAGAAATAGAAGATTTTTAAAAAATAACTACATTTCCTATTAACAAACTCGCAACACACATTGTTTATCTAAGCAAACGATTCACTGAATCATTTGTGCAGTTATCTTAGAGCAAACGCAATTTTTACAACCAGTTAGCAAGTTTATATTTTCAGCATCAGCCAGGTTTCACACGGACTTTTCAATGCAATCAAAAAGGCAGCACTGCCACAGATATATCACATCAAAGTTTATTCAGATCACGACAGCACACGAAACAACTTGATAAGCAGGCAAGATATGTAAACAAAACACGATAGAACAGGAGAAAAACACAATAAATTTTCTTTAAAGAGTAACAAAATCTTTACGAAAAATGAAAACTTGTTTAAACTAGAACCTTTTGGTGAATAGACAAAAGATAGGAAACAATGTTAGATTTCTTTGCAATAACAAGTGATAAATGGAACATCGCTGATAATGTTTTTCTTCATAGTCATTTCTACTTACTGTAACTAAGACGAACGATTTAGAGTGACAAAAATAATCTTTCTTTGTGACGTCAATTTGATTTGAAAAAAAAAAAGGAAAATAATGAAACAAAAAAATACCGACATTCCATTGAGCTCTACAATAAAAAAAATACTTCGTATTTTTTTTATTGTAGAGCTCATTAAATCGCAACAAAATCATACCGTCATTAAATCGCAACAAAATAGCGACACGAAGTATGATTGACAGATGGCATCGAAACAAAAAATTGTGCATTTTGTGCAAGTTCTTCGTCACAGTTTATCAGCAATGCGGCCATGAGTGAAAATTCTTACTGTAAGTTAAACTGGCGAGAATATACAAACAACAATTCAACTGATCATTAATACGGCATCGAATAAATTGGCAGTGAACTTAATTTAACATTTACCTGCCTATAAATATTATGAAATGAGGCTGAATAACAGAGAAAAGAAATACGACGTTTAGAGTATCTTTGAATAGCACTTTTCGCTAAACATCACACACATATGTAAGATTTCGCATATGATAGCACGGTAAATATAAGAAAAATCAAAAGCAGAGGAACAAAGAATGATTGAAGAGCTTGAGCGTGAGCAGCAATAATTTCATGTTTTGATACAATTTCTACAGAACTGGAAAAACTTTGCACCGTTAAACAATAAATATATATGGCGCTAATACGACAGTGAACGAGAATTCGATGAGATAATAGCGAGAAGCTTGAAAGAACTAGCCAAATGAACCAGCAACACTGCAACTATAAGGTGTATAAAAATAAACAGCGAAAAACCAGCAATTTCACAGTTCAAGAAACATCCTGCACACGTTTTCTTTCACTAAATATCACACAGTTAGAAGTAACATAAACTGCACACGAAAACACCTATGTACACGGGGCTTCCAAAACTCAATACAAACAAGTCAGTAAATCGACGAGGTGACTGAAGCTTAAACGTGATGGATCTTTCGAGATAACTTCGATCTGCTAAAAATATACTGGTTTTAGCATTGAATCACCTCTTTTAAAATGCGAAAAAAAACGACGAAACGGATTTTTTTAAAAAAGTTTCTCTTCCTTTGAGCAATATTTGTAGGCCTACCTCTTATTTTTTTCAAAAATACTAAAAGCGTTTTCAGCATTCAAAACTGACCTTTGACCTTCTCAAACATTAATTTTAATTGGCTATCAGAGATGAAGCGCTAGTGACGTCGTACCTGATTGATCCGGCCAGAAGCGGGTTGAAGGCGTACAACCAGCCGTGCATCTCTCTCTCGTTGCTCGCTTGAAGGACGAAGCCGCGGTGCTGGGCACAGACGGCGAATGTAAACGGAGTCTAAAAATATGGATCTTAATAAACGGTGTAAAACCGAAAAATCACTCGGATTCATTTTGAACAGTTTCACTCAATAACTTAAACTTGATTACATGATAAGAGAATCTAAAGTCGACAGCGTGGTCGAGTGATTAGAGCGCAGTGATTGTGATCGACCTGGTCTCGGTTCAAAACCCACTAGCGCCCTTTTTTGTGTCCTTGAGAAAAACACTTTACGGCACTTTCCCCTGCTTGGTGGTCTTGGCAAGCAGTTCTAAATTTCAGTTATAACTCTATAAAACTATAAAAAAAAATTTCAATTGGACAGCAATATCTTGACATCTCCGAAAGCAGATCGGGGTAACTGCTTGCCCCATGTATAGCGCCTCCGTTGCTTTCCTGCGAGTCAGGAGAATAAATATAGAGATGAAATAAAAACGAAACGATCAGATACTTTACTTTTTAAGTTTTAAATATACTGTATTATACGTTGCTATTGGTTCGCTTGTACAATGCCTTCAACAAAATTTTTTGTTATTTAAATCCTTACACAAGTAACTTTTAAAAAAAATTTTTTTTTGAAAAACTTTCGAAAACATCGGTTTCGGAGAACATGATTCAGAAGCAAGCGCTCTGTCACGTGACCAACAAGTGAATCCAAGCACAACACGAACCTGTCCGACGTGCTGCTGTCCAGAACATTCGACGACTGTCGTGGCGAGGTTGAACATCCCGCGTTCGATCGGGTCTTTGTGGCTGTTGTAGATGAAGACGTAAGGACGCCGCACGACCAGCCAGCGCTTCATCCACGCGGTGGCGCCAGGCTCGAGGAGGTTGAGGTAGCCGCGACGAGACACGACGGGGCTAAAACAACAGAGACAGTCGACAAGCTGCTACTGCCCTCGTGCGGGTGTTTGACAAGCTGCAACTGGTGCAGATATTTTCATATTTCTTTGTATTTCTCGTTACGATGTTACAACAAAACTTTTTAGAGTTTGGACAACCAGCTGCAAGCAGGCAAGCAGCAAAAAATTGCGCAAGTGTTAGCTGGGAATTGGTTTTAAAAGCGAAGCCACTATATATTATCTTTTATTTGATACAAAGAAAGCACTGACCTGACTCTGATTTCACTAATCTGGGGAATGTACTGGCAGAGATTCCACTCCAATCCGAAGGGGGCTTCAGGGGTCGACGCCTCACTAGTACTCGGAGTCGAAAGAGGGGATATTTGAGGAAAATGAGAAGAATCGTCACCAAATGAACGGAATCTGAAATTGATTAAAAAAAAAACTAAATTGTTTTAATAATTTATAATGCATTATAAAGTAAATCACTATTGGTTCTTTCTAACATCTTGCAAGTTAAATTTCTCAAAAAACAGAATTAAACAAACTGATTGATTAGGATTAAATTTTCAAACAAAATGAAAACTGACGAGAAAAAGTTTAAACAGCAAATATTTTGCAAAATTATTTCGGTTTTAAACGAAGTATTGCAAAAATTTGATGCAAATACAATTGAAAATATGCGATACGTTTCAAAATAAACTAAACAGGTCTTTCGAAAATGACTAAGAAATAAACATTAAATTAAAAGTGAATTACTCATTTTATCTCACCCGAAACTTTCTAAGCTGTCGGGAAAAACGATGCTGTTACTTTGCACGATGTTGGTGTAAAGCGGAGGATGCGAAAAGCAAGGAGGGGAATCGAACCCGTGATAATCATAAAACCTCTCGCTGGATTGGCGATGCTGAAAGTATAAATAAACTTTCTTTAAATTTCTTGCAAAAATTCATATATGTTTACGTAAAAATAGTTACTTCTAAGCAAATCAATGTATTTCCTTATGGGAACTTCAGAATATATGATTTGTGATGAAACTACAAACGACAAACCCACTTTTTTACGTAATAACTTTTTATAGTAGTTGGCAGTACAGTGATCAACCAATAGATATTCATAATCACAGCGCTATATTAATAATCAATAAGGTGTATTTGTATTCACTGAAATAATCATCATAAACCAAACCACACCAAGTCATGGTTTCGTAATTTGCGTGTAAGTTACTTGAAGTTGTAAAACCCCAAGTTTGGCTAATTTTTTTAAAGAATAACAAACTAAAAAAAGTTATGGTGCAAAGATCTTTGCTAACAGCAATGTATTTCATGTATTCAAAAATATAAGGCTGATTATTAAGAAATTTGCTGTATTAGTTCCACATTCTTTTGAAAGCAGAAAACGCCAGAAACGGAAAAGAGAGTTATTTGAAAAGTCAATGAGTAGATGTCCGAGCTTTGTTATCAATCGCGTTGAAGATGATTTGAGAAACCCACCTGACATACATCCGGGATGTCGAAAATATTTGGAATGCGATGCTTCATTAACTTGATGCACTGCGAAGTAAAAATCAAAAAATCAGTTGCTCAAAAAAAACATTCGATTTCATATGAGCGGCGTTGAAATTGAAGTTGTTGGTTTTGTAAAGGGAACAAAAAAAAGAGTATTAAAGTATTCTTATAATAGAAGCATTTGGAAATCAGGTTTAGAACTTACTTTCTCTGTTAACTTTTTATTCTTCATAGAATCAGGATTGCTCTCATCAGGATTGCAATAGGAGATGAATTCCGTGCTCTTGCTTTTCTTAAATCCTCCAAAAGCAAAAGGAGTCGATGTTTTTAATTCGTAGTCGCTTTGCATTGATACAGGAGACGAAAGATCTTCCAAACTAAAAACGAAAAATGCCTATTTTCTGGTCACCTGTCATTAGTTACATAAATATTTAATCAATAAAATCAAATAATAATAAAAACTGATGTCGTCAAATAGACAAAACTCGTAAAATAAAAAAATGGTAATATTTTTGTGAAACTTGGTGTTCTTTCTACAATAATCGCTAATTGCTTAAAAGATTAGATGCGAGTTCATATGATTTCAACTTCTTTACCAAACCCTGCAACTATAAAAAAAAGTCGCTACTCTTTGGTATCAAAATTCAATGTTCGCACAATAAAACGAGTTTAAACAAAATAAAACTCATAAAAACGTATTTAATTGTAAATTAATAAAGCAAATGACAAAATATGAATCAACACTGAAAAGTTCAGAAATAGCTAAAAGCATGTGACAAAAAAAGTCACGCGTAAAATTCCTGATTATGAACGTGAAATTCAACCAAACAAAACCTATGATGGTGTCACCTTAACGAATTGCCAAGAGCCACACGATTAAAGAGGTGCGCGTCATTTGACGGTGATTGGTCAGATGACGGGGATGCCTCTTTTCCGATTGGCAAATAGGATCGTCCCGATGTTTGATTGGTTGGCTCTTTTTGGAGGCTTTCATGAAGCAACAGCAAATGACGGGTTTTTTCAACCTGAAAACAATTTTGGAAGCAACTCTAATCACAATAAAAAGTGCACTTATTGTTGTCACTTTACAAACCATTCGTACAATATTTGCTTTTTCTTTTGCTGATTTAGTAGCGGATTAATTTATTGTTTTGCCAATCAAGTTTGATTTTCAGATAAACATATTCATCCGTCAACCAGCTGTTGTATCTACTCCTTGTAGCTCATTTTCATGTAGGGACTCACTTGTAAGACTTTGTGGAAGCGATTGAGCTGCCACTGGTGCTCCAGAATCAGGCTGTCTCCTCTCGGCCGCCACCCAGACAGATTTTCCTCCCCTCTGACGTAGCTAGTCGACGTGTCGACAACTCTCCGGCGTCGTCGGGCTGCTCCAGGACTACCTCGGCAAGTTGTGTCATTGTACTTGAGCGACAGCTCGTAGATGCCCGTGACGCGGTTGCTGCGAAAACAGTGGTGAAATCGAGAACATTCTTGCGACGCGGGAAAATCACGTGATTGAGTACCTGTCCGGCGATTGGTTGGCAACGTTAAAGAAGTTGCGGATACTTCTGCTCGACGTCAGTTTCGCGTCGCGGTTACACACGACCAGCGAGAGATCCTTTGATATAACGACCGGGTGCGTGCAGTGATCCAACTATGAAACGACGGGGTTGGTTGTAGGACGTGGGTTCGAAACCAGAGTGGCGCAGAATAACAAGTGGCGCTTGCTTTTTGTCACAATCAAAACTCGCAAAATCGTTTCACCCTCCAAGTGGTGATAGAAGAAAAAAATTTGATTGATCGTTAAGGATTAAGTTAAATCCATAGTTCGTAAATAGATTTCATGTTGTGACGCATTAAAGCACGGGTTCAAAACCTATCCGAATCACTTTAGTCGCGTAAGATAAATCGAATTTTGCGGTAGTGGCTTGATGTACTAAGCCAGAATAGCAACAAACGCGCTCCGTCGATACTCTTTAAAGCAAGCGATGAAACACTGAACTTTGTCATTACTTTCCCATAAGACCATCGTTAAGAAACACTTCCAGAAATCAAAACAAATAAATCATGTCGTTATTGTGTTTTCTTAGAGCTAACTATCTAAAACTCTATGAAATGTAATTATAAAAATTAATTTGCATCTTACTTTTGATTCATGATTAATATTTTGGTTGTCAAAATAAGTTTGACAAGAAAAAGTTTAAATCCGGGACAACAATCAAATCAATGCAGAAATGAAATCACCTCTAAATAGATAGTAAGTGTGATGAACACTTTTTCTCCGGAAGGAGTCACACGATCCAGGAGAACGGAGTTGTGGAGGGAGCTATCCCAGGAACATTCAAAGCGGAAAAAAGTCCTAAAAAAATAGGATTAAAATTTTCATAAAAATTATACGAATACAGTTAAAAGTGAAACAGTAAAATCTTGATAAAAACTGGGAAAGACTTTTAAAAATTTTTACAATATAATAGCAGTATTTTAAGATTATTTATTTCATCAGAAAATTTTTGTCAACTTATTGCAAAAGTCAAAAAAGCTTTTAAAAACAAAACATAGCTACGCTTGGTCTCTAGGCGCTTAACATTATTTCTAAAACAATTAAAATAAGCAAATACTATTGTACAATTATGCTGGATGTGAAAAACAGTTATTCAAAATTTTTAAAAAGCTAACTTACCTTGTATCTCTCCCGTATGAAATGCTTACAAACAAAAATATTTTTAAAATTCTTAATATTACCAGATTGTTCATCAACGTTAAGTGAAATTTCACCAAAAACGTTTAAAGCAAAGTTTTAACATCTTTAACAAATAAATCCGAATTAAAATTTATTCAAATAAAATCAAACAATAACAAACCGATCACCGATCGCAGGATAGACATAGTGACCAGGAAACAAGCTGAGTGAAAGGATGTGGTCGGTGGCCTGATGATGACCTTCTCCCAATTGACGTTTATTTCTTATGCGGCCTGCCCAGAACCCAAACAAAACGAAATAAAATTGAATTATGTCGCAATACGCGAATGACAAACGGAGAATTTGAATAACTCACCGACCACGACCTCCTTCACGTCCCTCCACACCAACTCTGGCCCGTGCTCGTGGACCACGGTGACCGCGATGCGTCTCTGTATGCCTTGGTGGAGGAGGAACTCGCCCCCGCCGTTGGCCACGTCACCGGTGTGCTCGACAGTCACAGGGGTGTAACTGCGAGGGAAGTTGTCATGGGGAAAGCAACAAAACGGGGGAATCACCATTTCTACTCACGTGCCGTCGGGTTGGAGTTCGCAGACCTCGAACCAGACCATGAGGTCGTAACTGCACTGGATGTGGCCCGCCAAGGCGCTGCCGGAACTGTGGCCGTCACAGCGCAGGCTAGTGGCTGGCACTGCAAATAGATCCTTAAAGTTGCTTGAAACGATGTTTAAATGAAATTGACGTTATTTGAATGGGAATTGATACTTTTATGAACAAATAGAGAATCGATAACTTTTGAAAAGGACGTGTGCGTAAAGTTTAGTAAAACTTTTCATGCTTTTCATCGATAACTTGTGTTTAAATAAATTACTTTTATTTCATTAATGAACTAGTGGAGGGATTCTATTAGAATCAAAACAGAAGAAATCTTGAATCTCATCATAGTCACCACAGCAAAAAAATTTTAAATCAAAATTTACTAAAAATTTAACATTATAAAATGATAAGATCAATTTTGTTTAAAACCATCGTCCGTCTGGAAAAAATATTTAAATACAGTCATGAACAAAACTTTAAGACCACTTGAAATTGTTACGAGTTTCTACGCACAAGGTAGTATAACACTTTATTTACATTTGGCAAATTGTTTTATTTCGCACCTAATCAATCATAAATACATGGAAGACAGTACGATACAGTCTAAACAATCGTATACAAAAAAATGTTCCGATTCTCAATATTTTGTGTGGCCTCCTCTGTTTTTATCATAGCTTTGATTCTTCTTGGCATACTTTCGATCAAACTTTGGCAGTACTCCTTGGATATTTCTTTTACCCAGACTTCCTTTATCGCTTTTACCAACTCTGTGCCACTTAATGGTTGCTTTTCCGACACTTTATTTTTCACGTTGGTCCACAAATTCTCGATGGGATTTAAATCCGGACTGTTTCCTGGCCACTCGAGAAGGTCGTTGTTGTTGCTATCCAGAAATTTTTTTGCAACTTTGGAACGGTGGCAAGGGGCGCCATCCTGCATAAATATTTGACAATTGTGAACTTGCAGGTGAAGTTTTAGCTTTTCTGAGAGCATTTGCACGTATTTTTGCCCATTTATAGTGGTTCATGGAGGCAGGAAACTGAAAGCAGCGACACCATTTCTGGACATAGCCCCCCAAACCATCTGACTAGGAGGGTGTTTCACTGTTGGTATGGTGTATCTCTCATCAAAACGTTTTCCAGTTGGTCTACAGACGTGCCTCTTTCGAACCACAAACTGTTGGAAGGTTGATTCGTCGGAGAAAAGCACTCTTCCCCATTGCTCGGCGGTCCAATGTTGATGATTATTAGCAAACTGTAGACGCTTGGCTTTCATAGCCGCAGTAAGCCTTGGTTTTTTGGCCGTTTTGTATGACTTCAGATTAAATTCTTTGGATAAACGCCTGGAAACGGTCATATGACTAATTCGATGACCTCTGCGCAACAATTCGGCCCTAATTTTCTTTATTGAACTCGTGGGTGACCTCACAACTATCCTCCTCATCACGTTGTCTTCTCGTGCAGTGGTGACACGCGGTCTTCCAGTCCTTTTCTTATCGGTATAGGAGCCATCCTGTTGATACTTCGCAATCGCTTGATGCACTGCTGTCTTGCTGCACCCCATTTGAGCAGATATTTGCCTTTCAGATAGATTTTGCCCGTGTAAGGCAACTATCTGAGCCCTCTAAACCTCGCTTAGAGACTTTTTCTTGCCCATTTTAGGCACCAAAAAAAATCAGTAAATAGCAAAAAAATCAACCAGGAAATGTAAACAGAAGTAAGAATTGGCGCGAAATGAAACACAACGAAGAAAACAAACTTATGATGTAACAATAAAATATGGCTGATGCAATCACATGCTAAATGTTGAAAATCGTCACTTTTGCATAGTGGTCTTAAACTTTTGTTCATGACTGTACAAAGCTATTTCTAAAAAAAATAATACAAAAAAACTCTTTAAGTATCTCCGAGTCAAAAAGTACAAGAAACTGGAAAAAGTTCTATGAAGAGGTTGGAAACCTGTGGCTTCCATGACAATTTAAAAATTAATAAAATTATGTGTCAATGACTACTGCTGATAATAAAACCTTTTTTCCTTTAACTTAGTGAGACCATTGTATTTTGGAACAGAAATCAAGAAAACTGGGACAGAATCAAGAAGACCTTTTTTTAGAGATTACTGCATTTTAGAGACGAAAACCAAAAAAACTTGAGATACTTTCAAAGTGATGAATGACCTTTTCTTTTTTTAGAGATGACTACTTTTTGACGACGAAAACCAAGCAACCGGGACAGATTCAAAGTGATTTCAACTTATGCAGCTTACTTTGTTGAAAATTTTTGAAATCTGGCCTCCAATAACAAAAAAGTTTCCCACTTCTGCTCTGTATATTCAAAGTTACAATTACTGTAGTTGTTAAAAAACAGCATTGTCAAAAAATTAAAAAGACAAGACAAAAAAACCAAGGTCACGTGAGAAAACCTTTTTGGGTAAACAACTATTCCGCAAGTCCAAAAATTCAAGTCATTTAATTTGCAGTGAAATTGAATTGTTAATCTTAATAGTGGCTTTGAGTTGGGAAATCCAATTTGCTTTTGTAAAAATCTAGAATATAGATCTAGATCATTAGACATATTAGAAGGTTAAAAGCAATCTAACCATTGCTTAGCTATATCCAAAATTTAATTTTAAACATTTTTCTGTCAATCTGCGTATTAAACTTTGTTTTATTTGGTTATTTTCGTTGAGTCCCGTATGCGCACAGCTTCACCAAAAAATTTTTAATACGTTTCACTAAAAATAAACTACTACAGTAATTGTAACTATGAATGTATAAAATTTTTTCTAGTTCCTTTTGGTTTTTGACTCGGAGCTTCTTTACGAGATTTTTCTATCATTTTTTTTTTAGAAATAGAATTGTATTTAATGTTTTTTACAGATTGACGATGGTTTTAAGCCCAAATCGATCTTATTATTTTATAGGGTCTATTCTTCATAAACTTTGATTTAAAAAAACTTTTGCTGTGGTGACTACGGTGAGATTCAAGATTTCTTCTGTTTTGATTTTAAAATAACAATTTCCTGAGCCTTGGATCCACTGCTAATTAATTTTTTGTAAGACGATTCAGTGAATTCTTAATGAAAAATGAGGATTCTATTAATAGATATTCTTGTTCATTGCAATGGTACTGCTTCTTCAACCAATGTTACTGACGGAACCATAAATTGAAAGAGTTTGTGGTTCCATCGGTACCATTGTTAATTTTAGACATTGAACTACACTACATAAGCAAAAAGCAAATATATGTTTCCATGTTGCTCGTGGATTGAGTGGGATTACATAGCAAAAAAATACCAAAAACTTTAAGCATCAAAAATATGGCTACCTTGGAATAAGACTAATTACTGAATGTTTTCAATATTTTCAAAACTGTTTTTAGTATTTTAGCAGTAACAATTATACTTTTAGGGGTTTGAAAGTTAAATTCTAAATAAAAAATATAATCATTCAAATCTTTTTATGAAAATTACGTAGATAAACATCACGAATTATGATCATGATAAAACGGTGACAACACCAAATATTAAAATTAAATGTCGAGATTAATAATTAATAAAATCAACAAAATAGTATTGAGAAAATAAGGAAATACCTGGTTTAGACAAAGGAGCCAGAGTGAGCATGGATGGAATGCGACACGGAATCATTCTATTTTACACGAAGTATTTTTAATGATTGAAAATTGCAACAGTGCACCAACTGTTCTAAGATAATCGACGACATTTAAAAATATAAAATAACGAGGCTTAGTTTTTTATGTTATTCCACAATAATTTGACGTAAATTTTAATTATTTCCACAAACATTTTAGTAAAATTCAACTCAAAATCTGCCAAGAATTAAATTTTAAAACAACTATGAAAGATGGGATGATCATAAGACAGGCAATAGTAACTAAAACAAGGTGGCAAGTGTCATTACTTTGCTTCTACATAGTTCAGACGTTTTGTTGATCGTCATAAATTGAATTACAAATAAAGAAATTACCTGAATCAAGATAACTTGTTTAAATAGTTAAAGATATTTTTTATATATCTATAAAACATTTCAATTCTTCGCACATCGGGCAATCGAAAAAAATCAGTTATTAAAATAAGTGATAAAAGAATTAAATATTTGAATAGCAGATAAACGCTGATAAAATTATTTGAATAACCACCAACGCACGGTTCGGAGGCGAGACTTTGCTCGTGCAGAGGATGATGTGAGAAATGACCGAACACTTCGAACACGAGTGGCTGGCTGCTGACGTAATCGAGAAAACGCTTCGTGACGTGAACGCACATCTGATTACGTAACAAATGTAATAAATGCAATTGAACAAAACGTATTGGTCGCTTACGTTTTGCACGTGATAGAAGCCCAGGGGCGCACCTTTGCCCGTGTTCTTGAGGGGCTCGGTAGAAAACGCTTCCTCATGTCGATAAAGGAAACTAAAGATTAGAAAAAATGCAATTTAATCGACCTCATATAACTTTCTATTTTTTGTTTTAATAAATTTAAAATCTTATATGAATCCAGCTATCCCAAAACTTACTTAAACTGACAGAAAATGTCCGCGTATTTCGTCGAAATTCCGATCGCGTCCAATATCGTGATGCGGAACAAAAAATCGGAACCAATTTCAAGATGGTTATTAGACCGTCCAAAATTTACAAGAGAACCTTCAACTGACGCTGAAAAAAATGATTTTTTTGATTTGCTGAGCACTATCCTCTGAAACATTGCTGCATCAAGAACACAGTTCTGTTTGCTGATTATTAGGCTTACCACACGTCCCAATTTTGGAGGGACAGTCCCGATTTTTAAGGTAATGTCCCGTTCGGTTCGCCAGAAATCCAAAACAGTTTCGAAATGACGATCTCCACTTTTTTTTAGAGTACAGTACACAACTTTTTGAGGGACAAAGATAATGAAATCCGAGACAGATTCAAAATGAAAACATTTTTTTTTTACAGAACATTACTTTTTAGGGATAAATTCTTTTTTAACGAGCGTCTCAGTTTGCCCCCTCAGAAATATGGTATGCCTATCGACTATAAAAGTTAAAAATCGCTTTGTGAAACCCGAAGTATGATTTTGAAGCAATGTACGAAAAATACTTGTGATTTGACTGTCACAAAAAGTTCCAGAATCGTCGGCAACTTCTATGACTGGTGTTTTCGGGCTGCTTTCGCATAAAGAATTCTCGGAGGAGCTGTCGCCGCGTCCTTCCACAATCCTCACATCCTCATCCTCATCCACCACTGAATCACAAGGAGATGGAAGACCATCCTGAGCAACACAAGTTTACCTGTTTTTCGCAACATTATACAAAGCTTCTTTTGCGTCTTGTGAAATCATGTTTTTGATGGCAGTGGATTGTTGTCGTTGATTTAGCCAACTTTTCTACGTCATGAAAAACAAGCTAAGCGATTTGGAAAATACACAAAACTTACTCCGGTCTTTAAAAGAGTTATTTTGGATTTATAAAGAATGACTCAGGTTTATGCCTGGGCGTTTATATTCTTCCTATGAAAAAATTTCCAGATATATTGTTATCCATCGCAACTTTTCGAGCTTTGCATCACCAGAGAGGGACACCCCCTAACATACTTGTGGTGTAGTGTACAAGATAGTCAATGTGGCGTGTGCATTAAAGGTTTATTCAAAAGTTCGGTAGACTTTAAGATAAGTGTGAATAGAACGTAATCCTTCTTTTGATATCTTGGGTGATTCAGCCAGGTGATACGTATGTACAAAAAATTAAAAACTGCCACTTAAAAATCGACAAACTTATGTGACATCTAAAAGTAGAAACAAAGCGAAATTTTCGCAAAACAAAACGCCTTTGTTTACAAATTAAATAAACTTCCATCATGAAATTGAATTTTAGGAAAAGCACCATTCGGTAGAATTGGGTTTTTTATCACTTAATCTAGGCGAGCTCAGGTCTTCTTAGGAAAATAAATCATTCGAAATCGTTAAGTGACGTAACTTACGTTTGGGTGTACGTCATCGAAGTTAACACGTATCGTCGCTGACTGACGTCTGCTTGAATAGTTCACGGTCTTGTTCCAGCCGCTTTTATAATGCTGATTATCTGTTGACGTCATTTATCGATGTCATAGTGATAAATAATTCATTTGAAAAATTAAGAACTTTTATTAAATCCAGAATTTTCCATATGATAATAAACACTATAACAGTATAACTGTCATTAAAGGTGGTTTTCGCTTTCAAGTTGATTTAAAAGATGAAATTTTACGATCAAAAAATTTCAAATGAATCTGATAGTTCTCCAGAAACTGTCTTAAACAAATTTCAAAGTTGGACATTTTTGTTTAAAAGTTGAAAACATAAAATGAAGAAAAATTCGTATTGACAATGATTTAATTCTTAAGGAATCACATTAGCTTGTTTGTTTACAAAAAAAAACAATACTTTGCTATCTTTTCATAATCCATAAGAAAAAGCAAAGAACACTAAGTACATCGAATGTTCTCGAACCTTGTATCGGTTGAACAGCCACTCGAAGATAGCCTTGAATTTCCCCGTTTTCGCTTACTACTGCCATCTTGTGGACGAGGGGAATAGGAATAAGAAGATTACTTAAGTAAACGAAACCCCTAATAAACAATGTTATTTAAAATATTCTACTTGACAAACACAAAGGTAAATCCGAGGTTGAAAAGTAGGAAACTTCATTTGAAGCTTATATATTGCACTGTGATTGCTCAAGTTTTAAAGTGAAAAAAAGTTCTCGTTTATTCTTTCTTTACAAGCAACGGAATTTACTGAATGACTACAATTTGATAAAGCAAATTTGGTAAGTAATGCAAGTATCTATGACAAAATTATATAATGAACATAAGTAAGCATATGAAAAATCCCTTCAACGCAGATGTTAGTTTTGAAAAAAAAACAATTGAAAAAATTGCAATAAAAAATCAATATCTTAAATCTTTTGAATCTTTATTGATAAATAAAGCTGTTTCTATTTATTAATGAATTATTTTTCACGCTGTATGAACAATTTAACAAAAGAAGAATCTATGAAAGAAAAAATTTGAAAAATATTTTGCACTTTCAATTCGACACACTAATCCTACCTTCCGACAACATTATACCAGGGAGTCCTGTCGTAAAATGGATCTTGCTGACTAAGCAAAGCGTAAATTGCTGATTCATAATCAAGATCTGACATAGATGATGACTTCGGAACGTTATTTGCAGCTAAATGAGACGGTTGGACCATAGAAAATGATCTCTTAGAAGTAGCGGGACTTTGAACGTTGTTTTCTGAGGTTGAACTTGAAATGTTGGCGATGGCTGAGGTGAATCTGAATTGAGGAAGAGGAGTAAAAACGAAGTTACAAGGATTCAAATCAATGCAATCAAGATAAGATGAACGCAACGCAGATTGAGGTAAAGTTTTTGTAGTGAAAAGCAACAAAACTGAACAAAGACTGACGTAATGAATTTCAAAACAAACCATGTGAAAAAATGGTAATTTACATTTGAGCGGGAATAAAAATATAACGCAACTTTATTGCCAATATTACAACTTAGAACATGTAATTAAATAAACCATGAAGATTTTAACATGGATCAAAAACCGACTTGATGTGCGTCATTCGTCATACGTGCTTGAGTAAAACTCTGCTGGAAACAATGGGCTAAATGAAAAATATATGGTAGTTTGAAAACAATTCGATGTCATATTTTTGCGAAAATTTGTCAGGCTAAACACTAATCAAGTTACAGATGAATTAACAGAAAGCAAGAAAAATTATACGCTACAAACTTGGATAATAGAGCGCAAAAATCTTCGGAAAATATTTTATATGTACGTCTGCAATAGCAAGTGTCACATTTGATGTCAGCGTTCTTTCCACGTTGAGATTTTTATGTTTCATTCAACAAATGTTAAATTGAAAAAGAATTAAAAAGAACATCTTTAACCTTTAAAGTCATTTTCCACAAAAGAATACGGTAAAGAAAAGAAAACAGAAAATTGTGAGCCACGTTAGGTGTGCTTTTAAGCATCCAATTTAGAAGCGTTTAAATAATTCATATTTGACCGTTTCGATTTCAAGCAAGAACAATTGCAAAGAAAATATTGCATAAGTACGTGTCATGACGTCGCAGATCGAAATAGTGATTTTCCTAGCAAGACTTCAGAAGAAATTTGATTGGTTTGTTTACAAACTGGCTTTCTGACCTTGTTAACGACTTTAAAACATAGTTGAGCCTAATTGATAACAGTTAAATTATAATCAAACCCAATTTTATTATCTTAGAAAATCCCTTTTTGAAATTTAAAGCTGTGAATTTTTTACTGAAGTTGTAAAGCTAGTTGAATTTTCTATTACATGGAATGTTTTTAATGCATTGACAGCCAAGTTCTTTCCATTAAAAATTTTTGGCATTACATATGTAAAAACAAATCAAATTTCGCGTTCTAATCCTTTTAAAAGTAAGTTACAAAAGTCTTGCTTCTCCGAATCGCATTTTCACAAAAACATTCTTTTCCTTCATTTGGGGAGATGGACGGGAGCTGGATGGTCCACTAAATGGCTGGACATGTTTCCATCAGCTAGGTACCAGGTTCTTGTCGACATCTAAGAGATCACGGGCTCCATATAGATGGTGATGAATGGGGCAAGATGTTATTATGTGCTCAGCTGTCTGCTCTTTTGCGCCACACTCTCAGGCTGCCGTAGAAGCCATACTCCATTTGTGCGTTTCTGAGCGGAATAGACCAACGCCGGTTCGAAAGCAGTTAAGCCTGACCCATCCAGGTCTGGGAAAGCTAATTCCCAATGGCGTTGGGCTAACATCTTTAATAAATGTATGGAGTCTGGAGGCGTTTTCTCGCCACTCCATGCTCCATTTATAATCCGCCCATTGTGCTACACGGGTGCCTGACTGGGCGGGGGATCGTTTAGCAGTTCCATTGCAGGAGGCAAAAATGGATGTCTTGATTTAAGTTGCTGCAGCTGTCTGCCGTGGAGACAAGAGCCTTTCATATAGAAGGTGTTCTGGCTCGTGAGCGCGGCGAGCTAGAGCCAGTGCGGTTTTTTGGCGGCGAAGGTCAGTTAGTTGGATGTCTGATAAGATAAAAAGGTTGTCTATTGGTGTGGGACGCAAGCATCCAGTCACTATGCGCGAGGCATCGTTAATGGGCTTGTCGATAAGGCAAGTATGGGCACAGCGACACCAAACCGGCGAGCAGTAATCAGCCGTGGAATGGACCAAAGCTAGGGTGGCTGTACCGAGCACAAAAACAGTGATTTAATACAAAGTAAAAGAGAAAATCTGAGAAATATAAAAATACTAATCTTACCGGCCAAGCATCCGGAACCAGGCTAAACGATCGCCGAAAGGATCGGGAGTGGGTTCGGATTCGTTTTTATCAGGAGTCACATCCTCAACCTGGTCGTACAGCTTTCTCATAAGTTCAAGTCGTTGTCTGTTTAAAAAAACAATAAAAATCAAGTCACGTTTGATTCTAATAATTCAAATAATTAACTTCTGACACACGAATAATCATAAGTTTAATACGAGTTTGGTTTTAATGTAAACATAAATGTAATTATTGGCAGGCGAGATGAGCAGCTACAATATTTAATTACCAAAGGCGACCAGAGATGAAAAACTAACAAAAAAGAAACTAAAAATATAATGAATTCAGCATAAAAGCTGCATTACGTTTTGATTAAACAATTTATCTTGAACGTAGGTCCGTCTACTTATTCTATTAAAACCTAAACGACAATCTAAACACTAAGAAGGTTTAATTTCACTTTATCACATATATAGTCGCATAATTATAAATACCGGTAGCATATCACAAAATTAGCGGTCTAAAAAACTTTGTGAATGGTTAAAAAACAAGGATTACCTTAATTTCTGCAAAGACCAGAGATGTGTGGCCCCATTTTTATTGTCGCTCACTCGGACGGCCACAATAGTTTTATTGTACGGCCGCGAGTGGCCAAGAGCAGTAGCCGGAAGTAAGTCCACAGGAAGTGGTGAAAACAAGGTGTCGGTAAGAAGGACAAATTGAAAAAGAACCTGATAATAAAACAATTAAATCAACTGAAAAAAATAGAAAAAGAGATAATCGGGCACCAGACCTCTTTTTTGAGCTCTACGCTAATAGCGTTCGCTTCTTTTAGAAAAATCGCATTTCCCCACAAGTGATCCCGCAAGGACGTGAATTGGTACCGGGACCATTTGTTCCAAACCCATCTGGCCAATTCAAATTCTCGTTCGGTCCAAATGTGATTTTCTAAATGCAGAAACAACTTAAGTTACTTGCATATATAAAAAGCACTAATTTTGTAATCCTATAAAGGTAACGCACCTACTTAGAACTTGTTTTCGGCATACCTCATGTTTTATAGTTGCATTGGCTTAAACAATTCACTAACCCCCGCAAATTATACATTTTCTGAAAGGGGAAGAAATTTGTAATAAAACTATGCAAAAAATTGCAGTTGGCTTTAATTTGAGTACAACATTTAAAAGCTAAACAGGCGCACAAAAATAAATGATCAAAGGTACAAAATGTTATAAATGAACAGCGGTGCAAGATAATCGGTCGCAACATGGAACAGTTAAACTATGGTCTTACATCCAATAAATAATGGGGCCTTTTGTTTCACACTAGTTGCAATGAGAAAATATGAGGTTTACTTCAAGTCGTACATCAAATTTCAAATTTCGTGGCTATATCTAGCTTTATAAGCCTTTGTACTA
Source organism: Diplosoma virens (assembly GCA_963680785.1). NCBI lineage: Eukaryota > Metazoa > Chordata > Ascidiacea > Aplousobranchia > Didemnidae > Diplosoma > Diplosoma virens. Next base: position 15,123,793 of record OY796881.1, on the reverse strand, counting down.
AAATTTTCAAAATATGCTATATTAAGTCATAGCTAGCAACTAACTACTGTAAATATTTCTGCAAAGTTTTAGCCAATTTAAATATATTCAGGGTTTTAGCAATTTAAGTGGAAAAAAATACACTTCCGAGCAGGGCTGTGAAGTAGGAGTAAGGAGTAAGAGGAGTCAGAGTTTTTCCAATGAATAGGAGTAACAAAAAATATTTATTATTTCTTACTCCTACACGGCATTATTTATACATTGTTATATTGCGCTATCGTAGAGTTGCCATACCGTCCGGAATTTTTAGAACATTGTAATTGAAAAATCAGAGACTGATTTTAAGTGAAGACCTTTTTTTTTAGAGAATACCATGATTTTGTCAAGAAAATTGAAAAATCCGAGACTGATTCTAAGTGAAGACATTTTTTTAGAGGAGTAACATAAATAAAAAAAATTTTACTCTGGAGTAGGAATAGGAGTAACCCCAAAAGCACCACTACTCCCCAGCCCTGCTTCTGAGAAAACCAAAAAAGAAATTGACATCCGCAAATTTAGCAATCTGGGATAGAAATACAGTCAATATTAGTAGCTTTTTTTACAAAGAATAAATAGTAAAAGTTCTATCCTGTTGTTGTTCACTTGGTCTGCAACAATTCAAGTTTTTGCGATTAAAAAGAATTTATCAAAAACGGCAAGGGTTCTCACAGAAAGAGCACTACACACAAAATCACATGCTTATTCGAAAACGTAATGCAAATTGTTAGAAGGCGTTCTTGGAAGATTGCGTTTTTCAAGTGGAAATAGTTAAAAACTAATACAAGTAATTACATTTTTGGAATCTGCATTAAATTCTCTATCAAAAGGACTCAAAACCTGGATTTTGGTAAAAAATTGAATTTTAACCAGAATCGCCACCTTAATCGAAATACCATTTAAAACTTCGTACGAAAAAAAGTAAAATAAGAATATAAAACTGAGGAAACTTCTGTTTTTTAAATTTAAACAGTGTATTCAAATAATTCACACTTATTCAAACGAAAAAGTCCACAAACCTGAGTCTTTCTCGTCCACAACGACCAGATTCTCACTAGCAGCCGTTGAAATTGTTTCAAATTGATGTTGGAGAATCTCGAGTTTGTGCTCAAATTCCTATTCAAAAACAATTCATTCAAATAATTCGCATTGTTTGAATTGAGAATTTCGTCACCGCATTGACGAAATAATTACCAATCCTTACTTGTTTGAGTAAAAGCGTGAAAGCGTGAAGTAAATCAGGGTTCGAAGAACTCGATATGTAGTTACATAAATAGACATCAAAAAAATAAACGGAGAAAGAGAATATTTGTTTGAATTATTTGTGGAATAAAGTACTTTTACGGAAGCCCCCAAAAAATCGCCTAAGTCGTAAAAGTAGTCGGAATAAAAATTCCATTAGAAACAGTTTTAAAGTTATAACTACTGAAAATAAACGCATTTCTTACTTTGAATATTCCTCGACAAATAAATATCCAATTTAACTACTGATATTAAAAGTCTTGAAATCACGATTAGAATAAACGTGTCTTACACAGTAACCAAATTATTCTTTATCTGCTATTCCAAAAATAATTTGATATTTATCCGCTAAGTAATAATTCTTTGATAAAAAAAGTTTGAAAAAAGCTGCTGTTTGTGATATGATGAATTTCTAATTGATCAACAAAGAGCAACGACTGCAGCACGACGGGTTCAGTGAAACAAACAACATTTGTATGGCGTTGTGTTCCACCCACACCGATTTGCTGCTTTCTGTGAATTAACCGCGGTCACCATTGAAGGTAAGCAGCTTGACCACATTTCTTGGAATGTTCATAAAGTGCCTTTCACAACGAGTATCATTCAGTCGACGTTATGGAGAATCGAACCAGGTCGTTTTGCACGTGAGTCGCGGATGTTACCACTGAGCTAACCCGCCTGGCGTTTAGTGAAAGAAAATACAGAATTTGACCGTTTTATGATGAGAAATTGTGTTAAAATCATCAGGCAAATTGCTGTTTAATTAATAAGTAAAAATAGGTTAATAAGTGAATAGCCCGAATTTCATCGAAAATTTTTTATTTTATCATATATGCTTATTTTTACGAAAAAGACTTCACTCAAGCATACATGTAGATGATACATTTGACGTCAGCTTTTATTCAATATTTTCTTTCACTGAATAAAAGCTGACGTCAAATGTATCATTTATGCTTGAGTGAAGTCTTTTTCGTAAAAATAAGCATATATGATAAAATAAAAAATTTTCGATGAATTTCGGGCTATTCACTTATTAACCTATTTTTACTTATTAAACAGCAATTTGCCTGATGTTTTTAACACAATTTCTCGCCATAAAACGGTCAAATTCTGTTTTTGTATTAAGACCAAAAATCATCAAAAATTGCTTCCATTCAAACCTGTTTTTACGGAACTCCATTCACTCAAGCATGAGTGATCTATCCGATCGAAGTTTCATTTAAATGTTTGATTTCTATTGTGAAACATCAAATAGAAAAAAAAAAAAGGAACTCTTTGCACAAGTAAATTCACAGGACATTTAAAATCATAACAAGGTTCGCGCATATTTTTTTTATTTTCAGCAAAACACTTTTTTATCTAAAAAAGCTTAAGATAGCTGTAAACAAATAAAGATTTACAAGGGTATTTTAATTAAATTCTTTAATGCTTTCAACGAAAAGTGCACAATCTGCCGTCGTGTACATACTGTAGGTCAGGCACTTAATTTATGGCAAATTTTACTTAAATACTTTTTCTCTTTTTTTTATAGCAAATACAGTAACATTATATTATAGCTTCTTTGATTCACTTTTTGCACCTTACAAATTGTCGATGTTTGCGTCACTGTAGAATTTTCTTACTAGCTCATTGGAGTAATATTTATGACTAATTGTCTAATTTTCATTTTGCAAGATGACTAATTTTGCAAGCTTTTTTTGCGAGTATGCAAAAATCAAGCGAGTCATTAATAGAGTCTTCTGCAAACTGTGCTTGAATAAATTTGTCAAAAAATTGCAACATGTCTTTCCAATCCTTTTTTCGGTTGGTGTATATGGCATCTATAAACTTTTTATTTTATAATAGGTAATTTTAAAGAATTTTTCTTAACCCAATGGCGGCCGCAAATTAAAACTAACTCTGTAATGCGGCCGGCAATAACAAAAAAGCCGTGTGCCCTTGCTTTTACCCTTTTACTCCCAATTTGTAAGATAAGGGACTATGACACGTAAGTGAGAGGAATGTAGAGGCTATTTTGCCATGAATTAGTAAAAATTCCCATACAAGTAGACCATCTAACAATACGCAATGATATACGACGTCGTTGTACAAGACGCTCGAGTAAAGGGCAAGAAACACGCACCAAACAGATGTGTGTCACATGCAATGTCATTTTGTGCAAAGAATGTTTTGGTCCATATCATTCCTAACTCTCACTAATATGTAGTCTTGACTTTTTTCCATTTCGGTATCTCATTTCTGCATATTTTGGAAAATTATTATTTTTTCTTTTTTTTGCAATTTTAGAACAATTTATTATTTTTTACTTTTATACCCGTTGGGACAAGTTTGTCTCAGTTTATTTTGTAGTTAGCAACCAATGCGACATAATGTGTCCCACAGCATTTATACTTTAGATGGAATAAATTTGCCTTGTCTCATTATTTGGTTTATCTCCTTCTCATATTATTGAAATTTAAACAATTATCGTAAATATCCCTACCTGGGAGTGAAAGTGTTAAGTAATTTTGTCACTCTAGGTGCAACAGAAATAGCAGCTAAAATTTTGTGCATTGCAGGAAAGTTAGAAAAGGGTTTAACTACTCGGTTGATTGAGATTGTGAAGCAGTGGGTTAACTATTCGAGTTCGAAAAATTATAAATTAGAGTTTCTAAGCTTGTTGTTCGGCATCTAGGCAATATTGCGAAGATATACAAAAAACTTCTTCGATGTATACATCTCGCACTTCACTCGGCGCTGCCGTGTAATGGACGCAGTCTGTATTGTGTTGTGCTAGGAATTAAAACAAAAGTGATTTGTATTTATAATCAGAGTTTGTTTATTCAACATTCCTTGTCAAACAAAACGCAAGCAAGATGAAGCCCTTTAAAAACCAAAAAATTGTTATAAAGATTTATAGCGTTAAAGAAGTATCAGCGATAGAAAATCAATAACGACGAAGTCTAAAGAATAGGCAGTCACTGCAATTAAAACCGATTCTAGAAATTTCGAGCTTTAAAACCTGAACACCGTTTTCACAAACTGAGCAATTTAAGTTAAAAACATACCAAAAAAACGATAAAATGAATATAATATTGCAACAAAGCAAACAAAACAATATTCTGAAAACAATCCATCGTTAAGTCAGCTGGAAATCCAACAATAGCGCATTGCCTAATACCATGCACGAAGAGTGTTCATATCTTACTTAATTTGGAAGTCGATTAAAGACCCTGAAATTCCCTTCCCTTACCCGAATAATATGTTGCTACAAATAGTTTTTTTATCTTTTTACTTAAAGAAACTGAATTTTATAACTTCGGTGAGTTGAAGCAATCTGTGAGAATTGCTGGAATCCAACAACTTACATGCAAGTAACATCACTTAAATACAACATAATATACTAATTATGAACATGAGATAATATTTACATATTAAACTCAATTACAAAACTATTTTTACATGTTTCTATTAAACCATTGTCTGTAATTTTTTTTACATAAAATCAAATTTGATTTCAGATTTAAGAAGTTAATTGTACATTAAAACTTAAATGACTTGCTATCAATTTTAACCGAGTGACGAGAAACTAATTTCTGTTTGAGTATGCCGTATAGAAGAAAATGATGCATACCGATTTTTACAGTGCAAGAAAGCAGCAACAAAAAACTAAAGTATAAACATTATTGTACTTGTAATAAGTTTATAATCTTGACCATGATTTTTAAACGCATTGGGGCCGTACGCCCAATTACTCCAGGCACCCTGAATTCTATGTTTATAAACGAGAACATGGAAAAATATTGGGAACAATATTTCTAACCCAGTGAAAAGTGTCCTCTAGAAAAGTTAAATAAGACACCTTGAAGCTAAAAATTATAAAATTATTTAACAAAATCACAGAACATTAATACAGCCAAAGATAATATTAATACTTTTACCAAGCTTTTGTTTAAGGCCCCCGAATAAACTGAGGCTACCACTGCCTCACTGGATCGTTTCAGCGCCTGAAAAACGACCGTATCGCCAACTCGTTTAGACGTTTAACAAGAGAAAAAAAGCAACAAACTAAATTAAGGCACATTTGGCAAGCATAGCTCTAAATAAATATGTACTTAAAAAAGTACTAAAAATCAACAAAGAGTACAAACAAGCAAAAAAGCAACGATGAATATAAACGAGACGAGACAAATGAAAAGCAGCTCGAGAAGATCTTTGTATTAGTTTTTTTTACTTTGAAACCCAAGCATTACTCAGCCTGCTGTGGGAAATTTCTCCGCCTGAACGGAGGCTGATAAATGCCTTTTAAGACCGATTTCCTCTTAGTGTTGATTTGGGACGTTTCGCTCGGGTCTGAAATGGGTTGATTCGGGTCAGCAGGACTGATAGCAGGCGACAAGTTGTCCGTGGAATCGGGTTGCTCGCGCGACGTAGACATGTACGGCGGAGACTGACTACTGCGTTGGGTATGTTGGGGGCGGGGAGTGGGGCTGATATCGTTCAGTGGGTTGTGGTACAGTTGAGGAGGATTTACGGGAGAAGTGACACTTTCGGAAACAGAAGGCCTGAGCAAAAATTGAGGTTTCTCAACAAACATGATGGGAGGGTCCCGTTGGCTGTGCAATTGATTGTTAACGTAATAATGGGAAGCTCCGATGGGGGTATAAGTGATAGGAGCTTCAATGAAAGAAGGGGTGGAAAATCGCTCTTCATGGAAATTAGAAACAGGCTGATTCAAAAAGGTTATGTTAGATTGGGGCATGGCAGGGTAAGGAAGGTCAAAAAAAGTTAAACCAGAATGACATCGATCCCAAGTACGACTGAGTGTTGCAGACCCGAGCCATTCTTGGTTAAAAAAAGCCTCCGGGCAAGAGGGCTGGCTTCTGTAAATGCCAGGAACGAGTATTTGTTGCAAAGGTTGGTGAAGTTGCTGAGGAACATTCAAAGGGGATTCCTGGCAGGCAGGTGTGGTGTTGCACCAGGTCATACGGCGCTGGGACACGTAAGGTCGCTTATTTAACTTTGTTTTTTCAGTACAAAAGGTTTCAGTTGATGTCTGAATAAAGTCCGTGTCCTGTGATTTAACAATTTCCTGGACTTTTAAAAAAGAATCGACACACTTCTTTTCTGGACCAACTTCTTCCGGATCGTATTTGACGTCATTTATCTCACGTGGCAAGCCGCCTTTGTTATCAAAAATCGCTTCCCTCTCGATGACCGATGAAAAGGTTTTACGTCTCGGCCCCTCAAAGTACTTCCTCGGGGATGACCTCTGCCGATCTCGATTGTCCAGCTTCGAGTTTTTAAACGAGAATCTCGGACTTTTTCGCGACAAATTTGATTGTTTCGACTCACGCTGTAGTCGTCTCTTTTCGCGGTTTATTTCCTGGGAACGAAGATTCGCCTGGTGCCTTTTTTGTTGGGCCTCCCATCTGAGGCGGCCCCGACGAAAAGCGACGTCGTTCTCCATCAGCCATTTGATCTTCTCTTGTTTCGTTTTAATCGAATCTGGGACAATGACCCCATGAGATGGTTCACTGAAATCGTTCGAGTGGATGTAACGAGAAGAAAAGCCGGATTCCGAGTTTTGTACTCCGAACGACGAGTTGTCCTTTTCACCGTCGGATGTCGTTGCGATCGAGTTGCTGTCGCTGATCGGAAATTTTCGGAAAGAATCTGTAGTTATTTCAGAATCTTTCAGAAAGCTTCTATTGACAAAGTCTCGCATGAGAAGAGACTTTCCGTAATCGGCGTTTCCGCACAAAGCCCTTTCCATCTCCTCCATTTTACTTCTCATTAACTTCATTTCCTCATCCTTGCTCTCATTATCCAGCTTGACTCCCTTAAACATGTGAACCAAGTACGAGAAGCTTTCTTTTAATTCTTCAATCTCGTTCCGACTCGAAATGGGCTTCTGGAGACTTCCGAAATCGCTCGCTTCATTCGCAACCACTTTCAAAATTACGTCATCAAGCGTAGCTTTCACAGCTTTCCTTCTTTCGGCGCTTCTCGAACATTCACGCTTGGGGATAAATTCGCCGATTTCTCGATCGCTGGTCTGGTTATTGTCGTCACAAAAACCTATCGTTTCCATGACGTCGCGGGCGACCGTGCGCCACGTCTGCGTCGGGTCCGGGTCGCGCTTCCCGTAAAGCTGGCACATGTTTCGGAGATGGGACATGCACGCGGCCTCAATCTCTTGGCGCGTTTGTTGAAAGCCTTTCGACGCGACTTCGTAGCAAACAGCTTTGATCACGTGTACTTTGACGTCAGCCAACGTCATCCACGCATCTCCGCTTGACGCTGCCGACTGGGACGGAAGAGAAAGTGACGCAGCGTCGATTTTAGTCGGTTCTAATGAAGAATCGGTTTCGCTTAGATTTCCGAAGTTCGGCAGGCCGCATCGCGTGACGATCGCGCGCAGCTTGTTAGGCGGAAGGTTCTTCCGGAGCTTGCTGATCAGTCGCCAGCTTTCTTCTAGCGGTTGGCGATTGGTGACGTCTTGAGAAGAAAGTGAGTTCTGAGAGAAAGAAACCAAGTAAAAAGAAAGCAGAAAGGAACGAGCAAATTCAATTGTTAGTTGTAAAGAAAAAGAATAAGTGAAAAATACTCTTGAAGTAGCAAACATAAGATGAAGTGAAATGCATGTGAGAAGTTTATTAGGCAACAAAACTATTCAAACCACAAACATCATAAAAAACCCATGAGACATTTGTTAAAATTTGGCACATTCTTCAGTGACGTCATGCTTTTAATGACAAGTTTGTCAATGACGTCTTATGGCTGCATTGGCCTATATGCTGCTTTTTGTTTTAAGCGGACACACCATTGAAAGTAAGCAGCGTGACTCTATTAAAGAATTCGTCGTGACTTATTAGAATTATATTAGAAAATTATTTTCTGTTTCTGACTACGACTTTTTACAGTGCATTACAGAGAAATCAACTGATGACTGCCGCTCGTTTAAAGCGATTAAGTGAAGCGATTTGTTCGAGCGTTTAGTTGAGCCAGATCACGGCGATCTTAACTATAGGCCATGCCATCGCGCACGCTTCACTTTTTTGTGGGGGCCTACTCTGTCCGATTTGTTTTACAGTTTACGCGGTCTTGTAGTTGGAAGGCAAGCGTGTTAGATGACAAAGACGTATAATTCGTCGGTTTGCTTGTGTTTAAAATTTTTAAGATGAGAACAGTATTTAAAATTGAAAATAAATAATTGAATAGGAGTCAGGTTAGATTACTTTAACATTTTAATAAACTCTTGTTAAAAAGTAATGTAAATTTTTTAAGTTAATTTTTTTATAAATTCTATTAATTTTTTTAAGTATTATTTTAGCAAATAGATTTAATAATTTTCATTTTTATGCTCAAAATTAAAGTATTTTTTAAAAAAATTTAAATAATAAAAAAGTGTAGTGGTAAGTTCTGCTGATTATTGCCCACAATAACTTAAAATTGTATTAATGATAAAAATGATAAAATCTAGTGCAATATTAAATCTAATTTAAATTATTCGCATTAAAATTTAATTAAGTTTCAATAACAAGTGCTAAGTGTTGTTTTAAAAGAATTAGTTTATTTTTTAAAAATTATTATAAAATAATAACTAAAAATCAATTTTGGTTAATTTCATCTAAATAATTGCAAAACAACATATTTAAAAATTAATATTGCTTTGTGATTTCTTACACAAAAATATTTTTGGCAGAAACTATCTCTAAATGCTGTAAATTTTTTTTTTGAACTAAAACTATCATAGTATTTCAATTGGGTATGTTTTGGTAAACAATAATTGCATGCATTTTTATAAAAATTATTTAGCATAATTAGTTTAAATTTTATGTTATTAGAAATTTATTTTTTCAAAATCTGTTTAGATTTATTAAAAAAAAATTACTTATGTCTTATTTTAATTGTTGTACTTATACATGTAATGCTTTTGTGTATTTTTTAAAGAATGATTTTACTTGACTTTGTAGCCATTATTTTGACTGTAATTTCAGCTTTTTCATTTATAGCCAATGATAAAGATCTTTGAATGACCAATAAAATTAGTTAGAATAATTAGATTCCACATGGTTAGTTGTTTGACTGGTTAACAATATTAACGAGGATTTTGATAAAAGTTTAAGCATTTATTAACATTTATATACCTATTCATTTTTTTATTGATTTTTGATATAAATTATTTGAAAGAATATTCACAAGAGGTTTAATATTTTAATTATTGTAATATTGTGAATGAACACCAATGTATTACATTAAGTAACATATTTTTAAACAAGCTATGTATCGAAACTGCCCCTAGATCTGGAAAAGAACCAACAATAAAGGTTTTAAAATTGTCTTGACTTTTTAAACAGTGTAATTAAAGTTAGCGGTATTCATTAGTTCTGCGTTGTTCTTTTTTTTTTGCTCCAGTATTTACAAACCAAGATCAAATTTCTTTCAAAAGCAAAGACTGTTTTATTTTTTTACTAGCTGCAACTGAAAAAGTAAAAATATTTTAAGTTCACATTTCCTGCTTATATCACATATCTGCAACTAGAAATTGAGCACAAGTGTTAAAAAATATTAGTGCAAGTTTCATGATACTAAATAAATCCCTGAAAGAAAATGACTTTAGAAGGCCCTAATTATTAGTTTTGTTGCTGCTATGAATCAGCCAGCATTCAAAGATAAGAATTTTGCATTACCACAATGTTTACTAACTCTAGTGTAATGTTTACAGCATTTGACCAGCCCGCGATTCGAACCCGTGCCCTTGCTGCTAAAGTCACAAGTAAAGCCACATCTCTACAAATAGTGCCCTAATGTATTTAAAGTGATTGACAATGTTTATTATAAGAATTATACTGATATTTAGAGTTGTTTATAATAGGCCCCCACAAAAAAGTGAAGCGTGCACGATGGCATGGCCTATAGTTAAGATCGTCATGAGCCAGATGATTTACGCTTTGGTAACTAAACTTCCCTTCAGTTAATCACTGCATCGACCGACTAAACTGCCTAGCAACTAGCTTTAACGGTTAGACATATTCATTGATAACTATTTTTTGATATTTAGGTTTTGTTGTAATTATAGCTTTTTAAAATCACTTTAAATGATTGTGAGCAAACATTTTTAAAAATGAAATACGTGAAGTCAGAGCATCGAACGAGATTGACTGATGAACATTTAAAGGCGATTCTCCTGGTCGGATGCACTAACACCGAACCAAATCCTGATGATATACTCAGAGATAAACGATAGTTTTATAAATATCAATAAATTAATTTTAATATTGATTTTGTTTGTTATACTTGTCGTTATTTGATTCATAAAATTTCATGCAGTACTTCGTATGAATCCGGTTCGCTATCGTCAGTTCCCACAATTATCTGACCTTTATGAAAAACGTTTGGTGACCCCTGATGTAGACAAGCTCGTATTGATGTCAACATGGAAATCCCACTATAACCTTTTTAAATTTTTTCGAAATATCACAACACGTCATCAATAGTTTCAAAATACTCAAAACAAATTTAAAACAAAATGTTTAAGAAAACGTTCAAAACAATCCAAAACATTAATTTTGTATTTACATTTGCATAAACCTCACCAGTCTTTGCTGTTCCAGAAGAAAATCAGCCTCTTCTTTCTCACGTTTATATTGTTGTTCCATTTCTTGCAATCTAAATATTTTAACAATAGACATGTGGTAAAAAAACAGTTTTGAAAACCTCAAAACAGATATGAACCAAATAAATAATAACGTATATCGTTTAGTCGCTGTTTTCTTTTTCGCAATTAGTTTGTCAATGTCAATTCGAAAACGTATTAACTAGATTACAAATAAAAAAATTTAATAAAGTAAATGAATGATTGAAATTTAAAAAGTCCTTCTTCGTATGATCAATTTATATTAACATAGTGCAATGATTTTCAATTAGTGGGCCATGGCACAATTTTCAGGGGGGGCCACAGAGTATAAATCCGAATTAAAGCAATATGAGACTTGTATAATGAAGTCATTATGATCGAGAAATCGGAAACAAATTTCAAGTGAAGACTTTATTTTTTAGAGATCACCAGATTTTGGAGACGGAAATTAAATTTTGTTCACCAAAGTGGGTCGTTAAGTTACCTTGCGTTGGAAAGTGGGCGATGGTGTAAAAAAGGTTGAAAAACCACTGACCCAGTTGCTGCTTTATGTTTATGGTGGAGCCAACATTGCAGGTGTGCAGCATGGTCCCGTTTAAAAGTTTGTCGTCAAGTGGCTTATTTAAAGACACGACAAAAATCACTGAGATAAGACTAAGAATTGAACATGTACTTTTCTGCTTGCAGCCAAAGTTTTATTACACTAACCTTTTTCATTGGCAAAAAAATTATTTTTTACAATCACTTTAAAAAAAATCGATATTTACTTATTCATGTGAGCAAGTAACGTAAACGCAAAACTAGCTCTCTTTAACGGCGATTCCTTAAAAAAATTCGCTGAGTTTTGTAAACTTTCTTCAAGACAAACATGTCACGACAAACATGTCAAACTTGCCTCCTGCAAAGCCTTTTGGTGCGGGCCGCAAAATCATTATTTAATCAGATGCTCAATTCGAAATCAAAACATCAATTAATTCAAAAGGTTTTGAATCAGAACAAGATTTAGGATTCATTTAGGAAAATAACAAGGGATTTTTTTAAAGGAACCGATTGGAAGACCTTTCTTTGTCATTTTCAAATAAATCTGGGGTTCAAAATCTATATCCAGAAAGGTGACTTTAAAATCTTACGTTGAAATCAAAGTGAGCAGTAAAAAAAAGTCATCGCTTTTTTTGTTAACGGATTGTGGCCCGCGGAAAATTTTTGGGGTTAAAACTTAATCGATACGGCCGCATATGCTCACAAGTTTGACATGCTTGATTTAAGGCATTAAATAGAGGTTTCCCTAAATTCAAATTATTTACTCCAGAGTTACGTGATACAAAAAAGTCAGAAGAGCATTGACGTAGACAATGAACGACAACTAGTCCTTTCATCAACAAAGATTGTTTCATGAGAAAACTGACAATTTTTAACTCCGATCGCTTTGACCTTGACGTCAGAGCCAAACGTGAACTGAATCTCTGAAAGCGAAAACGCTTTCAAAACTAATCAATAATCTAATAAAAAACATAATACGTTTTATAGACGAAACATAACCGGTTGGCGAAGGAATTCAATTAGTTTATTCTTTTTAAAAAATTCCAACGTCATCGACACAAGCAGGAATTAATCTATGAAAAGCTTCACTCCAAGAAGTGTCGGGTTTAGTAATTTCCCGACAAGATAAAAAAAAGAATGCGCATATTCATCCGCAAACGAAATCTCTGACAAAATTTACTGTGTAAAGACAGCATCTACAAGGAAGAAAACTTTGTGTCGCAAATGAAGCAATGAGCTGGTTCAGATTAGGCCGTGTAACCCGGCAGCGTTCAAGCAAAACGCTTGCTTCAATAGTCAAGTGATTTTCACGTGACTAAAAATTAATTTAGGCTTTAATGATATCAACCGAGCTTCTGCAGTCTACTGTCGGAAGCGTGGTCGAGTGGTTAAGAGCGCCGTGATCGACGCGGGCACAGTTCAAAACCTACTCGCGCCATTCTGTCAGTGTCCTTCAGAAAGACATTTTACGGCACCTTCCCCCGATTGGCGGTTTTAGCAAGCAGGCTCTAAATTTCAGTCATGTCTCTAATAAAAACGAAAGGAACAAATTAAAAAAAAAACTTTCAACCGGACAGCAATATCTTGACATATCTGGAAGGAGGTAATTGCTTGACAGTTGCCCTCCGACGCTTTCCTGCAAGTCAGAAAAATAAATACAAAGATAAAAAGGAAACAACTGTTAAATGCATTTTTTTCAATAGCTGTAAATATTAAATACTTTTACCCATTAACTTTTTCGAAAAATGCGTTTTAGATTATTTTTAAAAGTCTTCGATGAATAGTCAAGTGATTTTCACGTGACTAAAAAACAAGACATTAAGCCATTAAGCGTTTATTAATTATATAAAGTTGGAATTACTTTCTCTCCATTTCCAGTTTCATGTCGATTCCCTGCTTCTCGAGAAGTTCACGCTGGGCAAACGACCAGTCGACAGGTTCTGATGGCAATTCAAGTGTGACCACGTCCCCCTGGCCACGCTGGAGTCTCGCTGCGTTTACTTTCATTATCAGTCGTCACGACGTCACCAATTAGTTTGTTTGACGTAATATCGAAGTTTTGACGTTAGAATTAACACCGTTTCAAACAGAAATTGATATAAAAATCGTGTTTTTATCAAACCATCGATAATGAAGCGAAAGTGATTGTGAGCAAATATTAGCGAAACCCGGTGGACAGACATTCTACATGTCGCTGATGTAACGATCAAAGGTTCGATCAAGTCATTCAGTTGAAAGCTTAGTCATGCTCGATCAAGACAGAAAAATCAATCAAACCATTTATTTTCTTTATTTGGAACAAAAGAAATTAAAGTGGAACCTGGCGACGATTAAATCATGTTTATTTTCTACATTTTCCGCATTAGACCAGCCATTGCATGATTCGAGTGAAATTTGCGTTTGAAGAAACTTTCGGTTTAACCCGAATTAAAACAAAATCTTCAACTAAACCTCGGAAAATAACGCGCACTTTCGGATTGGGGCCGAGGAAAAACTCGGTTCGGATGAAGACCTACCTTGGTCGGGATTCATGAAACGGAACACGTGATTCTTTCCGAGAATGATTCGACTTCCGATGCGCAGTTCTGTCGGCTCGTGGATTTTCCGCCCGTTTACGAACGTCTGCGCGTCTTCCAGAGGTAGAATGCTGACGATGGCTGAAAATAAGGGCGTGATGTCATTAGGGGATCCAATAAACAGGCCGCTATTGTAGAATCGAGAATCTTACTAAATCGATGCGCGAAACGTCACGGATCAATAAGCACGTAGCATTTGACCATGCTCATTAAAAAAAGTTAATACAAAACCTAAGCAACACAAACGCGCGCGCGCCTACTTTGTTTGGATGACAATCGCTTGCACTCGAATAAGCAATGTTCGTCTTTGATGTGCTGTCCACTCAAAACAATGTCCTGCGAGATTTTAGCGGTGGAAAGACCGACCCTGAAAATTGATCAACAAGCTTGTAAAAACATTACTGATGCAGCGCAGTCAAACATCGCACAAGAAAAGCTGCTCAGATCGATTTTTGGTCAATAACCGGGTCGAAAAAACGAGAAGCAAATCTTAATGTAGTTCAAAAAATTCATAGCCTTATTCCCTACGCTAAAATTAAATTGAGCATTTCATCGCCGATATCTAAAATATAAGAAATCGTCAAATTCAAAGCAAGCACTGAAAATGTTCACCATTTTGGTAAATAAGCTGGATTCGATTTGGGATAAGCAAAGTCAAAAATCACGAAATTTTTTTTCACAAGTCCGTTCGGTTAGTCGACTAAATAGAGCGTTTAACTATAAAGCAGTAAACTTGGATTCGATTCCAAGTTGGGTCAAATAAAGAACTTTAAAATTGATATTTTCAGTTCCTGATTGACATTCAGCAATAATACTTATTTTTTTACTTTCATCTCAATATTTATCCTCTTGACTCGCAGCAAAGCGACGGAGGTGCAAATACGTAGGGTAAGCAATTACCCAGACCTGCTTCCGGAGATGCCAAGATATTGTTGTCCGGTTGAAATTTGTTTTTATTCGAGATATGACTGAAATTTAAAACTGTTTGCCGAGACCACCAAGCAGATAAAAAAGCGGTAAGGTTTTAAACACAACAGAATGAACGTCAATCGCAATCACGACGCTCTTAATCATTTGACCATGCTGCCGGTTATAGGGAGAGTATAGGAAGTATAGGCAGACTCGACAAAAATCTAGAGGTCTACTACGTGCTACTTTACTGAGGGCGCAGTATATTTACGTGCTGTGCTCGCATTAAAATGATATTATTCTTATTCGTAATTCAATCAAAAAATTAAGTAGCATTATTTTACCCTAAACGCCAAGAATTTTTCAAAAAATACGTTATATACGTACATACAAAATATATTTTTATCTATTAAAAAAAGTATCACCGTGTTATTCCATCTTTAATGTAATATAGAAGACACTCCGACATAAGAGGATCTTCATTTAAATTGACGATATGCGGAGTCTTTTTCGGAGAAAAAACTCCGACTGTTTCGCCATCCTCTCGCAAAGAGACTCCGAGTTCCATCAAAGCGTGCTCTCTGAAACAGGAAATTCAAATTAAAAAAAATCGTTTCATTTTTATTTTCTTTGTTAAAATAGTAGATGACCGAGGCTAAATTGACATTACCATCACCAAGCTCAAAAATGAAAGAAATTCGAGACATGTTACTAAACTAAGCGCTGTAACGTAAACAGAAATAAAAAGCTTCAATGTAGATTATTTCCTTCGTAAGTAATTGAATAAAATGCGTTCGAGATCACTTTGATGACAACTCAGAGTAAACACAAGAACCAGATGAAAAAAAAACAGTTTAAAGCTTGGTTTTATCGTTTGAATTAAACTTGAGTAATTACTCAACTGCTTTTCTTCGTTTTTATAAAAAAAATTAAGCGTTACCAAGGTGCTATGAATTCTTCAACGCGAACAAGGCGCGCAACTCTCACCTCTGTCGTCGAATGTTCTCGGTCCTCCTCAGTTTCTCCTCCCACGTCTCGTTCAGTTCCGCAATTATTTTTTCCGATTCCTTTAAATAAACTTTTTTATTTTTTTTCAGTCGATTCCAGCCTTAACGTAACTCTGATTATTGAACAAAAGAAATTAAATTTAAACGCCGAGAAGCATCAAGAACGACATGAATTGCTGGGCGTCAATTTCACACTGAAGACAATATTTGAAAGGCACACTTGAAGTATAAAACCACCACAGTGCATCTGAGCTACTTTTGAAGTTTAGAAAGAAACGACGATGAGTTTTTTAAACGAATTTGCTTTTTCAATAATATCACGAACGTACAGATTTCCAATAAATCAATTTTTGCCTTCAAGTTCAAAATGTAAATTACAGTATATAAATTTTGGCCAAATTAAAGACGCGCTTTAATTAACTCTTTTCATATAAAAAAAAAGCTTTTAAAACAAGCAGTTGTAATGATACGATTGAATGACATATTCCAATTTGATTTTTATAATAACCTTGATCCTTTCCAATGCATTCTTTTCCTGGGTCTTCAAGGTTTCGATGTCATTATACTCGTTCGCGATCGCGTTGATTCCTGAACGAAGCAAATGCGTAAATCAACAACCAAAATCAGGGAGATCAACGTGAAAGAAGTTGGTCTTGCCACCTTGCTCTTGTTGGTTTAGTTCTTGTTTAGTTGAGATTCATTAAACTAGTTATAGTGGCATTAAAGGCCGAAAACAAGTAAACATTTAAAATTAAAATTTCAATTTCAAAGTCAAAAAAATCAGCATATCGTTAACAATTTTAAAACTCAGATTAAATTAAAGAAAAAAAGAATTAAAACTTTCTAATCCAAACACTGGTCTAAGCAAGTCAATTATCGCCACAATAAGCCCAAAAATTAAACCTTTCTCGATGGTTGATCGTTGGGACAAAGTTTGTTTATTGATGAGATTAGCGAGACCTTCGGCTCTGAGAACCTCTCTCAACCTCTCCACTTCCTCCTTTAACTCTCGGATCAACTTTGCGTTCGGATCTTCGTTCACCACCGCATTGCACCGGATCTGCTTGGCACGGTTGGCATATCTACGAGAAATAACCTTTGACCGTTCTCTCCTTTGTATAAAATTAAAACACACTTTCAACTGACTATATTTAAAAAATGTTGCACAGGAAGTTTAATTGTCGGTATTTTTTTTTTAGAAAATCACACTAACGATGGAATGCCTCCAGTGCTGGTGAGAACAGCATTTACTAGCGGCCGGAGTGACATTCATTTTACGTCAGTGGTATTTTGCTAAACGTGGTTTTACGTCACACCCAAAAGAGTTATCCTATATGGTTTTGAGGACTCAGTCTTAGAACGAACCTGAGGGTGCTCAATGTCTCATCGTAGTTGATGTCAGCTGGACTGATAGCGGCGATCATGGCTGTCTTCGAATTACCGCCAAGGTTCTCTTTCAGCAACCAGGTCAGGACTGAATCGCGATAAGGAATGTATTCTCCTCGTTTTTTCTTATTTCTCGCCTGTGTAGGAGCGATTAATTTTGAAAGCGATTTTCAATTGCGCGTTGATGTTTACGCTTAGCCTTTCGAAGCCAATCAAAACAGCTGAGGCAGTGGATTATATTTTAAAAAATCAGCAAAAGTATCGTTTTTCTGCGGCTACGCATTTATTTTTCTTTACATAGTGAGTAACAAAAAAACCGTTCCTTAATGTGTTTCAGAGTAAAAACTATTTAAGTTCAAAGTAAATAAAAATCTACAAAACAGTTTCAAGTTGTTCTCTTTCTAGGAATAAAGAAATAAATAGAGATAATAAATAAAGAAACATACATAGTCAAAGCCTGGCAAACAAACAATCTCGACTCGCTGACCAATAGAGAAATTTAATTAGTTAATCAAATAGAGTAGCTTAAGAAAAAAAATAGAAATGACGTAAATTACAAATCAACGTTTAGTTGGATCAAAGTTTTAAAGAAAGACATTTACAACAATTAAGCACAAACAAAAAAATTGTTGTTTCCAAGAGGAACCAAATTTTCATTCCTTTTGGAAACAACATTTTATTTGTTCAATATTTTTTTCGAAAGTGGATTTCAGAAACACAAATAGGATCGGCACAAAATTTTATCTTTAATTTCTACCGAAACGAATTGTCTAAACTATAAGCATAACGACTGTCAGGCTTTTAAGCAAGGAGCACTGAATTATTTATCGCAACTTTTCGAAACGAGCAGCAAGCTTCATCTTGATGTGAAACAGCAAAGCGAGAAAAGCCATCGGATTGGATGACCGAATCATGAAGTGACGTTTTCATTTGTAAAAACTGAATATAAATGATAATTGACAGAAGTCGAAAAAAAGAGCAAGTTTTATTTTTTGCAAATCATTCTCGCTACTTTGTTTTTTTGTTCTGTGGGTAAAAACTCGGCTCTATCCATCCAATACAATGATCCTATTCAAAGCGCTGAAGAAAATGTGAACGAAACGCGACTAAAGAACTATAAGTAAACATTAATCTGTGTCATTATAAAGTCAAGTCGATGTGCTGACAACCCGACAGCAGAGGAACGTGTTTAGTGACGTATCATCGTAAGACACGATAAATTCTCCAGAGAAAAGAATCAATGAAAGAAGTTAGAGTAATGCTAGCTGACTTGAAATCCACTTGAAAGCGCACGATGATCCAAAGAAAACTACAGGCCGTCTAATAATTTCTTCCAAGAAGATTAGAAATTTGACATTTCGATTTTTAAAAGTTCAGAAACACAAATACCGCATGAATAATAAACGAGAGCAACCACCACGGACAACATAAACAAGTTAACTAATAGGATGGGAACCATTAAGCGCATAGATCAAATTAAAAAGTCCGAATTAACCAGGCTTCAATATTAAGTCATGCATATTACAAAAAGTTTACAACAATAATGGAGCTATATTACCGCTGAGTAACGAAAAATCTTCACTTACAAGAGCAGCGCCGCTGCAGTCCTTTCATAAAAAATAACATTGAAAAGTAACAAAAAATAATTAACAAGTAAAGTAAATAAACTATCTCGTAATTTAAAAGTTAAAAATATTAAATTTGACCATATTTGATTCAAATACGACGGAGAAGTTATTCAGTCAACGAATGCTTTAACAAATAAAAATAAGAAAAAAATCAATATCAAGACGAACTAATTATTGTCCAAATTTTGCGCAGGATAAAGTTAAATTTAGCGTTGCAACAACTTTCGAAACTCCTTTAAATCAACTTTTACACATTTTCAACCGAACTGTTGAAAGTGGAATTTGCAAACTTATAAAAAGTACTTTCAAATAGATACAAGCCTTTGTTGAAAAATGTAAATACAAAAAATAAAATTTGTTTTATTTCAAGTTTGACTAAAAGCAAAAACACAAGGGCTACTTCGCCGATTACTTTGTCAATTCGAAACAAGCTATTTAAAATTAAAAGCATTGATTGAAAAACTTACTTGTTCAGCTAAGGCAGAAATGACTTTTCCCAGAGTGGTAAGCGACTTGTTAATATTCGCCCCTTCTTTCAAACGTTTTCCTTTTGCACCGGTCGATTCGGCTCGTTCGCTCCCAGCCAAATCGACCAAGCTGATTTTGCTCACCTGAAAAAAAATACATCAAGAAATTTTAATTTGTTTCGTCATCATGAAACTTAAAAATGGTTTCTACCTTTTCCGTCTCTAAATTTGCGTCGAGATCTCGACGTTTCTGGGTGAACACAATATTGAAGACGCCGTGTGAACGGCTGCTGGTAGCGTTCATGTTGGTCGCTGCAACAGTCCTGAAGTAAAAGCCAACGTTCAATGCTAGACTGTATTTTTTGATTAGCTAAAGTGAAACGGAGGGAAAAGACAATTGGATAGCATTTTTTTATTATTGAAATGGTGAATGGGCAATGTTTCTGTCCATCCTGTCGGTTGTCTGGGTGAGGAATCGGCACCGTGGCCGAGAGGCAGGAGCGCCGTTTGATGGCAAACGCGATGGATACGGTCGCGGTTCAAAACCTATCCTCGTCATTCTTTTGTGTCCTTAAGAAAAATACTTCACATAACTTTTCTCGGCCCCGCGCTCTTGGCAAGCAGCTCCGAAATTTTGAGCTAATCTCTAAATAAAACTAAAAAACAAATTAAAAGTAAAAAATTTCAATGGAAAATAAAAAACAAATAAAAAATTTCAGCGGAACAGCAAGATTTGGTACTTCCGAAACCAGATCGGGATAATTGCTTGATAGTTGACCTAAATCTAAGCATTCCTCCGACGATGTCTTTGCGAGTCAGAAGAACAAATATATAAACGCACACAGTTTAAAAAAATATCTTCTGCTTTTTTTTTTAAATGTGCCAATAAAATAAATTTATGGAAAACCTTTAAAAAATATACACAGGTTGGGTCACGTAAATATCGAAAATTAAAAAATTTCGTAACTCAATAAAATAATTACTAAATTTATTGTAACCAATAGAGGAATGAGTGAAAGGATTGGAGTTTTTTTCCCCAGCAATAATTTGCTTGATTATCTATTTCTTTTATTTTTAACAGATTTTTTAAATTACCCTTGCATGAATTTTACTTATAATACTCTGGCTTCCACGCCACATGTGATTTTTTTCCTTCGGGGTTTTATGCAATCGAGAATGCAACAAAGCCGGCCTCTGTTAAAGAACTCGGGAAAGCATTTAATCAAACATCTCTTCATAAACGAAAGAAAGTAGCATTACAATAGCGTGAAGGATTTGTTCTGCTGGAAAAGTAAAAGATGGGACTTACAATGTTCTACTGGAAAATGGGGGCAATCACACACGTATAAACTCAAAAACTAAATTTGTATGACAACTAAAATATTATAATTTTTTATTATTTAAAAAAATTTATTCAACTTATTTAGTATATCAGAACTATAAATTTTTTAAACATGTCATACTTATGTGGCTTGCTCTGTAGAATCAATGGCTTAATGGCTTAAAAAAAATTAAAACTTTGGATGCAGTCTTATTTTCATGTATTATTGATAATAAGTTTTATATTGATAAAAGATAAAAGTATTATCAAACATGAAATCAATATTATAAAAACAACTAACAAACAAAATATTAATAAAAGTAATAATAACCTACACAAAACTTAACCAAATGCTTAGTACTAAAACCAATGAAGATAATATGAAGACTGGGAATAAAATAAGAACATAAAGACTTCAAAAAACTATATACTAATCTTCATAAGATGAAAAAAAAGCTTTTTCCCAGAGAGATAGAAAGATTAGCATTTGCTAATACCAAACATTTTTAATGAAACTTTTAAAGTACAAAATTCAAATACAAATTACTATCTGTTTAAAAAACAAATTTTACGAAAATCATGAAAATATACACCAAAATAATGATAAGAAGCTTCTAATAATTACCTGGCTTTATTTCCTTCATCCATCAAAATGTTGATATCATCAAATGATTGTACAGCAAGTTTCGATAAATCTTCTACATACGGACCAAGCAAAGGATGTTCACGGACTCGAAGGTTTTTATTATTTTTTGGATTTAATAAATCTCGCACTTGTTCGCAATATATTTCCATATAGCTGACTTCAACTGAATAAGTCACAGTTCCATCGTTTAAATTATTATTGGCTGTCGACTCAGCGATTCGAGCAAATAATTCTTCACACATCTGTATAAGGCAATTAACTAAAATATAATGCAAATTGAGAATTTGTTCAATTTGTCCATATCAAATCTTTTATATATTTTTATCAATTGTAGCATTTTGTGTAAATCCAGTAAATTACAGACATCACTCAAAAGCTATCATGATGATAAGAAAAAAATGTTTTATAAAGATTCATGACAAACTTGGCAATATATTCCAGATATAATTTATTGCTATGAATAAAATTGCAATTTTGGAAATTCATTTTTAAAAGGAATATTATTGCCTGACTTTGATTTCAAAGATTTAGTATGTACAAATAAAATTTGTCCTAAAGTTCAAAACATATATAGCATTTTGGCTTGCATTTGTAAGATATCTTGACTAGATAGATGTGGTAATATATATTTGCTGACAAATATTTTTGCAACTGACAAAAAGTTTACAGTTTAAAACCTGTGGTATAATTCCTCCTTGATCTTTTGAGTCATGTTTTCCCATCATAGTGTAAGATTTTCCAGCTCCAGTTTGGCCATAAGCAAATATGCAAACATTGTAACCATCAAAAGCATGATGGAGCATTTCTTCACCCAGTTCTTCATAAACTTGATATTGACTGACAAAGCTAACATTACTGGTCTAAAAAAATTTTAATCAAACTTTTCTATATGCAAATTCAACTTAATGATATATAAAAAATTGAATGACTAAAACGATTATAATTTTTTTCTTTAAGCAAATCAATTTCACGAATAGACATATACACAATATTACTGACACTTTATTTCAAATACTTTTGGTATTTTCAATGCTTTCTAATATTATAACACTTAAAATGTTATTGAAAATTTCAAACCAATAAACTTTCTTACAGTGGAATGTGACCAATATGAGTAATCAAAGTTGAAACTTTTTGGTTCTTTTACATGCTTTGGATCTTCAATCACTAAAAAAACAAACAGTGGTTTTAAGATTCATGACAAAATAGCATCAAATATTGTTAACTATATTAGTTTAACTTTTTATAAAAGCTATTGTATGTAAGACCTTGAATGGTTGATTCTAGAGAAAATTTAAATATTTTTTTCATTAAGTTTTATTTCATAAAGATTTTTTTCATAAATTTAAACGTTTTTTCAAAAAAATTTATAATAAAGTATAATTTGTTATTTGAGGTGCAATAAAAAGCATATAACAAGGCATCAAGTTGAAGAAACATCAGGTCTTTTAAAAAGTCATTATGCAATTTCGGTTGGTGAAACTAACCCAGATCCCTCTGTGGTTACTATTGCTTCTTGAAGAGATCACTTTCATCTTGGTTTCTTTTTTATTCTATCCTGGTGGTGTATAGGGATTTTAGGTTAGTTTCACCAAAAAAATCACTTGTGGTGACTTTTTGAGAAAACTTGAAATTTTATTTTTAAACTTTTTTCAAGTATAAAAAACAGAATTTTTGTATGCTTTTATTGCTTTATTTACCTAAAAATCTTTTTGTTAAGAATGCCAATCATCAAAATACAGTATAAACAATTTAACAACCAGTTTACATTTTTACTATATCAATGATTTTTTATATTGGTCAACAAGTCTTCTAATCAGCCAAACTTAATATGAAAACCTACATACCAGTAGTAAAACCATCCATCTTTATGATGCACTTGCATTGTTTTTCTTTTTCACGACTGTTAAAAGGTCGTACTCTAACAGCTACTTTAACAGAAGACATTTTAATTATGTAAATTCAGAAACTTGGAAATGTTTTGTAACTGTTTATTTCTACATAATCAAATTATACTACACCTTATCCAAAATAAAAAACTTTTGAAAACTACAAATAAACATATTGTTAAATTTTTTCTAAACACAAATTTAATGGCATTGAAAAACAATAATACATTACCAAGATATTGCAGTAGACAAAATTAACTCCTATAAAACTCAAACTTAATGTTAACTTAAAAAATTAAAACTTGCTAATATAATGTAAATTTCTAAAAATTTAAAACTTTCTAAAACTGCAAACAGTTGGATATATTTATTTATTTATAGAAGTTGTTCTGAAAAATCAATATATATAAATTCTTTTCAATAATTAAAAATAACATGATTATGAGAAGATCTAAATATCAATGATGAAAAAAACTAACATTTTTAAACAGGAAGTTAGCAAAAACCTTCATGAAAAATTTTATCCTAGATCAGGGTTTCTCAAAAGGAGACGACAAGCAGAAGGTTTTGCTCAAGATCTTTTTTCAGTCTTTACTACTTTTTGAGATGAGAATAAAAAATAAAGAAATCGGACACAGTTTTAAAGTGATAACTTTTTTAGCCCTCACTTTTCATTTGGGACCATATTTAAAACAGGGGGTCACAGGTGTTGAGAGGCTTTGGAAAGAAGTCACACATCATAAACGTTTGAGAACTACTGCCCTAGATTATTGGTTTCCAAAAATATTGCAAGTTCCAAAAATATTCCAAAAATTTTATCTGCAAATGCATTGAAAGTCGAATAAAATTTTAAAAAACTTTGCAAATTTATTAGTCAGGGTCAAATTTAAAGTTTAAAAGTTAATTAAAAGATTTAGGGGTCTGTAGACTTGATATATAAGTTTTTGAAAGGAGTCTGTGACTAAAAAACAGTTGGAAACCACTGCCATAGACATAAGACCTTCAAGAATATTGTTCTTTGGTACAAAATTGTGCGTAAGAAAGATTTGAAAGGATAAACAATTAACCTGATCATCTGGGAAAGCAATGCAGGTTACTGCAACAAATATGTAAAGAGACATAATCACAAGCAAAGTAAAAAAGGTGAAGAGAAAAACAATGATGAAGACACAGTAAAAGTGACTTAAAGTCACTTTAAAGTGCATTACTACAACAATTAATCAAAGTAACAGTTGAAAAACTGTACAATTTTCTATGTTTGAACCATATTTTTCTCAGTTTAAATTAGATTTACATTGAACATTAGAAGACAACTGTAATGCAATATGTCCCCATCATTTAACAAACTTTCAAGAACACAACCAAACACCATTAAACAGCCACTGCAATCTGCTTAGTTATAAAAGACTTTTATCTCCTGAGTAGAAGGATGCCAAACAGTGATGGCATTACAAAAAGGGGTTATGATGCAAGAAAAGTAGGGAGGCCACTTTTTGTGAGCCAATTTTTTTGTCCCAAAATAATGTGATCTGTAAAAAAAAGGTTATCACTTTTAATCAATGTCCAAAATCATCATTTTCATCCTAAATATACAGTGATCTCCAAAAAAAAAGTTATCACTTTCAATTGAGTACATAATACCTACTTTCATCCTAATGTTAAGGCGCAGATACAGGCAAAGGTGAGCACCATCATGGTGTTACTACAAAGAAATAGAGCAATATTTTGCTTGGGAAAGCCATTTTTTGATATTTTTAAGGAATGTGGTGCAGCCGCTCCATATTAAAGCCATCACTGATTCCAACAAGAAATTTATGATAACAAAACCAAGAAAGTTTGATACAAATTATAGAATCTTCAACAAATGCTATAGTTTCTAATTTGGATGGTTTACATTCCATATGTTATGGTAATGTGTCTCTATAATATTCCAAAGTTCTCTTAAGATTTTTGGTTCATTCATTCATTCAATTTTTATTCTCAATCATTATTAAACAGTTTAACACAAAAATTATATATATTAAAAAGATCAAGAAAAGGAAGAAGCAGCACAACATCAGATGTTAAAATATGCATATGATAATCATAAAGTTTTAATTTCACATCTTTAAACTGCTGTTAAAATAAGCAGTTATAGATAAACTTTTTTCAAATTTCTAGTATTGATATTGCAAATCAATAGTAAAACTTTAATCTACATTCTTTTTCATTTATTTATTTAACATACAAACGCTATGGTGCTTACATCAACATCTATGCACTATAACAAGTGAGAAAAGACAAGATATACAGCAATAGAAAAAAATTTTAAAACATCTAATAATTTTTTGTGTGATACAGTGTCAAAAGCTTTAGGTATGTCTGTATAAACAATATCACATTAATACCTTGATGATCAATATTATTAAACCAAAGATTAAGGGTTGTTAGTACTTGTAAACAAGTAGATCAATTTGGTATGAAACCAAATTGATATCCTGATAGGATATTAAAAGTTAGCAAATGATCTGTTACCTTATTGACAATAGTTTTCTAAAATCCATCACATTACTGAGGAAAAAAGGTCTGTAGTTGGATGGATAAATCTTTTTTATAGATTGGTGTTATGGTACCTTTTTCCATTGACAAGGTATAATAGCTGTAGATAAAGTGAGATTAAAGAGGTGAATCAATACCTGCAGTATGGTGGAAGCAACTTCTTTAAGAAAGAATGCAGGGATGTTGTCTATAGTTGTAGCAAATGGTGCTTTCAAATCGTTAATGGATTTGACAATATCTTTCAGACCACCTTCAATATCTGCCATAGGAGGTAACTGGCATGTGAAAAAGCTTGCTAGGTTCACTTTAATATTATTGTCAACAGCAAAAATTTGATGAAAAAAATCATTGAGCATTAATTTTGATGTTTTGTTTTTATATATTATGCATTTTATTTATATTTATTTAAACACTACACTTTCTTAAATAAATATAAATATACTTGCTCTGACCAGTGTTATTGAGCACTGCACCCGCAAAGTGAAACATTATTGGATTATTATGCATTTTATGTATTTTATAATAATTTGATCATTATATGTTCTATCCAGCACATTTACAACCATAACAAATCTTCCAAACACAATCATCGCAGCAGATGTCAATGCTCACTCACCATTATGGTATTCACCAACTGAAGACCATAGAGGAAAACTAATTGAAGACATCCTGCTTAACTCTAATCACACTAAACGCAAACACTCCAACATGTCTACAACCCAATCAAACACAACAACCTAGTTCACCAGACATCACCACTTCTTCAACAGACTCCTCCTTGACATCTGGTCACTTATCTTTACTCACCACCCTCAGTATACATAACAAGACCAAAACAACTCATTTTCACTTCACTAACAATAACAAACTACCAAAAAGCTGATTGGACACAATTTAAACAACATGTTGCAGATCTCATCTCCTACAAACCTCACACCACAAATGTTCATGATGCCAACAAACACCTTATCAAGGTAATCTTGGATGCAGACAGACTCTTCATCCCTCAAGGAAATCACAACAGCACAAACTGAATTCACTTAACCATGCACATCTGCAAGCTTATCCATCACCATAACCATATTTACAAACAAAACTGACCAGACCCACAAATCATTATTCTTAACAACCACAGAAACAAACAAATGCATGAACACAAAACAAACACCTGGAAACAATATCTTGAAATAATTGATCACAAACACAATCCAAACTCTCTGTGGGGCACCATAGCAAAACTATCCAACAAAAAACCACCTACACAACACAACAGAAGCATTTGCTTTGGAACTAAAACAACCAACACTGACATAGACAAAATAAAAGCTTTTGATAAACAATGCATAGATGTTACCCCATATAGCACAAACAAAATCAACAGGCACATAGGCTATACTTTGTACAATCAAGACTCTTTGCACTGAGGAAATATGACTTACCATTACACAAATGCAATTAGCCATCTCAAACAGCACAAACAACAATTACTCGTACACTGAACCTGATGGCATAAACATAAGACACCTCAAACACCCAGGGCCACTTGCCATCAAATACCTCACAAACATGTACAACATTGCCCTCAACATTAATGCAATACCCATCTTTGGAAATGTCCCATTATCATCTCCATTCCAAAACCAAACAAAGACTACAACATTGGCACAAATTACCAACCCATATCACTTCTATCACCCATTGCCAAAACACTAGAGAAAACACTATTATCACACATAACAGAAAATATTCCAATCATTTTTTTATCAACATGGATTCAAATATAAACACTCAACACACACACTACTTTGCACAACATCTGCCACCAAATTACAAGAGGCTTCAACAATCCAAGCCTCCACAATACACTGTAGCTGCAGGCTGAAGCTTTGCATATGAGCAAGGTGTTTGATACAGTGAACATACACAAACTCACACTAGCAAACATTCCTAACATCATCATGAAGTTCATAGCAAACCACATTAAAGAACAACAAGATTGCCCTCAATACAATGGCACACTCCCAAAACTCAAACGAATCAACATTAAAGTTCTATCTCCAACATTATTCAACATTTACACCTTTGACATTCCACTTCCCCTGAAAGACATACAAATTACAACATATGCTAATGACATACTAATCACTGCATCTCACATCAAACACTGTAAGGCCCAACAACTCATTCAACCATATCTTCAAAAAATCTATGAATGGGCCACCACAAATAATCTTAATATAAACACAAACAAAACTATCATCAGA
Organism: Diplosoma virens; assembly: GCA_963680785.1. NCBI lineage: Eukaryota > Metazoa > Chordata > Ascidiacea > Aplousobranchia > Didemnidae > Diplosoma > Diplosoma virens. The sequence continues at coordinate 15,095,743 of OY796881.1, read as the reverse complement.
CTTTTTATGCCAGACCCAGCTGAATATGGCACAACTCCATTTAATTTAATTTAATTAAACAACCAAACATTACCAACAGCAATACCTTAAAAATTCTTGAGAAAAATTCTTGAAATCACTCTAGACCCAAAACTGACATTTTCAAAACCCTTTAATGTCACCATCACTAAAGCAAAACAAATGCTCAATATTCTGAAAGCACTCACTTCTACCAAATGGGGTAAGTAAATAATTTTTATTAAGTTGCATTTTCATAAGTTTTTGGAGTAAATTTTTATTAGTTGCATGCCCTAGCTGACACAAACCACAGTTGTCTGCTGTGGACATAGCCTTTGTCTAAAAAGACAGTACCTGCTAGGCAACAGGTTGATCTATTTAATCCATAGTTAGAACCCTAACAGATGCTCCCACTCCAAGTCAGAGTGAGCCTGGGAGTAATGAAAATTAAAGGGTAACTCCACTTTTCCTATAACTTCAAAGCTCTCAAACTGAAACCTTGCCATCGGATGTAGTTTAATATCATACCCAAGACAAAAGCAATTAATTGTCTCCATAATTCAAAGCTATCACTCACCTCATTTGGAATATGCAAACACCATATGGAGCCCTATCACATCAAACACCAACATCAAGAAACTGCAAACCATTCAGAACACAGCTTTGCACATTGCTACTGGCTGCACACAAGATACAAACACTCAATACCTACATGTTGAAACCAAGATCCTTCCAATGAACACCCATCTCAAACTTCATGCTGCTCAACTTAAACAACTGACTTAAACACAAACACACCCTTTACATGATCTTAATTATACTCAGATCTGCCCATAAACATGAAAGCCACAATCTTTCATAATAATGAGCACACTAACATCATCTCAGAATCAAACACAACAACAGAGGAATGTAGAGAAAACCTCAAGCACATTCACACTACCATCACCTTACAATAACTCAGTTCCAGAAAAAACAACAAAGTTACTAATACCACACCCTATGATATTCATTCATCAGAACAAACATTACCATGTCAAATGCATACAAAACTGGCACTGCTCAGAACCAACAAATCACTATTCTTGCACAGTTATCTACATACAGTGAACCCTGATGCTTGGCACACAACACTTGGCACAATGCACACATACATGACTCTAATCACCTCTTTAACTGTAGTCAAGTACCAATACAACAGAACACCACTAGTCTGTGGAAAAAGCTTTTAGAAGCAGCAGAGGTAATCTAAGAGTGGAAATCTATATTGGTTTCTTTGAGGAGTTCAGGGATAGTTACACCAAGGTATCCTTGGAAGAGGGGCAACAACAATAATAACAACAACAACATATGTTCCTTCCTCGTTTCTATACAACTCTGCTGCATTTCAATAAAAAAACTTATGAAAGTAGCTTATAATAAAATGATTTTTAGAATAATCTTTTGAGTATAATACTTTAAATAATTTTTTTGCTATTGATTAAAATAATCATATATACTTCAAAAATTTTAGAATAACATTATGTGTTATGGCTCCAAATTCTTGTAACTGCATCAATTGCAACAAGAAAAATTGGGTCTTTTCAAGAGACCCTAATTTTTTGTATTTAAAGATTTGTTTAAATTTACTATAAAATTGTACTTTTAAATTTAAAGTTATTATTGAAGTGTGATAATTTATTAAAACTAAATAATCATAAAATGAAGCAAACATGACCTGGTAGCAGTATAAATGACAGATTACAGTAATTCACAAAGCAGTACTTAATTAATTTAATTAATTTTTTGGATCTCTTCAAGAAGTCATTGTAAGCGATTTGTGTTTGTGAAATGAATCTGGATTTCTGTGGTTATTATTGCTTCTTGAGAGATCCTTATTTTCTTGGTTTTTTTATTCCATTCTGGTGCAGAAAGGGGGATTCTGGGTTAGTTTCACCAAAAAAAAATCAGTTATGGTGACTTCTTAAAGAGACACAATCTTTCTTGGTTTCCAAAAAATACTTTACACACCCAAATTGTATGATTACCAGACCTAGTACAGTAGCAGGCCTATAAAAAATACCTACGGCTAAAGTTTACTGTTTGTCGAATAACAATTCACCAAAAAATTAAAAAATTAAAGCACATAAAAAAGTTGAACAATGAAGTTGAAAATAACCTAAAGTATTGTAATTCTAATTTCTTTTGTTTAGTTTTTGAGTATAATTCTTATATAATTTTAAAGTTAACAGCCCATTTTAGTAACATCAAGATTGTAAAAAAACTAAAATTACAAAAAGTTTACTACAATTTCAACAAGTACCGGTATACACAGAACTGATGCCGAAACAGTGACACTGTTTGCTGATGTTTTCAAGCCTTGTAAGCTTAATGCGATAACAACAAATTCAGTTTATTCATTTTAAAACTTGTTAAATGTTCTATATCAATTCATAGAAATAGAAACTAGAGAAACAAACCATGATATTTTGGCAACACAAATACCATTTAAATTTAGACGGCCGACATCTAACTGATCTTTTTAATTATAAAATATCGACTTTCGCGTGTGATAGCGTCTAATATCGTTTTGTTGATCAGTAGCGCTTTTAGTGGTTTTAAAAACAATTTATTTAAAATTCCTTTTTTGAGTTTTGATCAAGGTTTATCGTTGTAAAGAACAATAAGCCAAATACTGTAGCTATTGATTATTGTCATTTATGTTAAAGTAAAAAGCTGGTCACAGTGTAACTTAAATAAAAATTTTTTAAAATATTGATTGTTTGTTTGATTGTTAGTTTTCATTATGTTGTGCTATGGTCAAATAAAATTTTTGTAAATCTATACCTTGTTATAAGCATGACTTAGTGCATAAAAGCCTCCCTTGACAATGAATTCGACTTAAATGGTCTCAATTTTAATTCTACCGTTGTCGTGTTGTTTAACTTGAAAAATACACTTGGTTACAGCCAATTCTTCAGCATAGCTGTTTTTAGGGTTGTCCATGGAAATGGAATTCCCACGATAATCCTATACAAAACGTCCCATGGGATGGGATGGGATGGGACAGCACACATTTTTATTTCCCATAAGATAGTTTTTTTTTTATATAAGTTTACGTTTTGGTACGTCACAGAAGTTAACATTTAAGTTTTTATATATTGTTGTTGGCGCGGTTTTAACTAGATACCATTCGCAGTAGTTACTTTATAATCTATTTTCGGTTGTATTTTTTGAGAATGTTTGTCAAGTCGATACTCGATATTGTAAAATAAATTTGGGCTAAAAATTGCGGTTGCGTAAGTGCAACAAACTAGAATTAAATCATTATATAGGTAATTGCATGGTGCTATGAGAGGATAAGCCCTTTTACTACCAAAATTTTTTTTAAAAACTGAACAGTTCCTTTTGAAAAAATCTGATTATGATGGATTAATTCAAACAATGATGCAATCGCTTGTAAAAATATATGTAGCAAGAAGCGCAGTACGTTTATAGTAGGCTAGTTCTACCACCGTGATACAAATTTGTTTAGTTTAAAAGCGTGTATGTATTAATGATAGCTTTTAAATTATTCTTGGGACGTATTGTCTCGCTGGTAGTGAAAGGATTACAAATGATAAATAAAGTAGATAACGTTTTTAGTTTATTTATCTTTTTTTTTTCATTTCTAAGATTTTTTGGGTTAACTGAGCTTCTATTTTTAAGGTCTAGTCATAAATAAAGTAGCACTGTCAATAATAAAGTCATTTTGTGTCATATGTTTCGTTGCTGAATTTCAGAATTTCATTCTTATTGTCAATTTTAAATAATTTGTGAAAGCAGGAAGGCAGTCACTTAAAGTCATGGCTTTACTGAGTATAGGCTTTCTAAGCCTATCACCCAAAAATGAGCAATCAAAAATATAAGTTCCGAAATCTTACTAAAACTGTGGTTGCTAAGATGTTGAGTGATGAAGAACCACTTGATTGATATTCCAAAAGAACATGTAAAGTCTTCAAGAGTCAATGTTAAAGCAGTTAAAATATCTGAAGGTATTTTAGCACCATATTTCTTTGCTGTGCGAAGTGCAAAATGCTATACAGTTGGTATAAGTTACTTAATGAAAAATGGGTTAATTAAAGTGGTTATGATGTTGCAATACAGCATAGCATAAAATGAGGTTCTGCTCCTTCTACTAACATCAAAAGATTTTTTGAAGCCAAGAAGCAGGAAGTACCAAATCCGCCCCAGCATTGGCTAATGCGTGGCAAAAAACAGTTGCTGAACTAATTACATCACAGTTGCTGAACTAATTATATTTGCAAAAAACAGTTTGCAAAAAACATTTGCAAAAAACAGTTGCTGAACTAATTGTTTCAAAATATGGCACAAAATCCAGATTGTGCAATTTTAGGAATAGTTGACTTCTGGTCTGCAAGACAAACATACCTGTTGCCATATGGAGGAATTATTGCATGTGGACTAGATCAGAATTGGAAATGGATTACTTTTCCACTGTCTATCATTAATATCGATAATAATGAATCTCATACTGCACAATTTACCCACAGTTTTTTTGTACGTAAATTTCTTGTCGAATCAACCACATTCTCTAGTCCATTGTTTGTGTGTACTAATAATGCACCAACCATGACGGCAGCATTTGATGGACGTTTTGATACTGATACATAAATTTACCGATCTGGCTTTACTGAGCACAGGTTATCAACATGCATTACTGATAGCTTCAAAAGAGGCATGATCTCTGAACTGGATCACTTCATGGATCAACTTTCCTTTATTGAAATATATTACAATACACATCAGGCAAAGGCATTACACCAGCCATTTTCTATATCAACAAAATCTGCAACACGTGAATGGCGATCGTACTACCGATGTTTTAATGCCCATGTTAGAATTACTCGTATTACTTCAATAAAGATGATGAGAAATTCTTAAATAACATTCCAAATTTTGCTCAGATTAAAGGAATGCTGTATATACATAAAAAATTTAACCTTTTTTTTGACAAACTAGAAATTGATGGTACTACATCTTATTTAACTTTGCTGTTATACTTTATCCTAGACTATCAGTTGTGCAGAATTGTTGTTGAAATTGATAAAGAAACTTCGAGTAGCACGGAAAAGAAATATTGTCTGAACATTCACAATATTATTAGAGAAAAACTTTGGCCATATTGCGGCAGTTTACTGGCAGTTACTGCGGCATTCCTTACTGGAAATGATATTACGACCAAAATAGAAGCATGGTCAAGTCAGTTGTTACACAAAAGAAAAGGAACGTAGACATTTATAAATGGGCGGGTCGCTTTTTCTAAGTCTATTGTTCCAACTGTTATTTCATTCATCAAGGATTTAAATTTTTCTTCTAAATCATCTGCTGCATATGAAACAGCAGGAACTGTAGAAAAATGGGCAAAAAATGATTTTGACTTACTTTTCGATCCTCCACCAAACAAAGCACTTAAATCTGATGGCCCCATGGGGAACAAATGCCTTGAAGATAAAATCAACTTGTTTCAAAAATTAAGGGAACCAAATTTACAACCATTAGATTATTGGAAAAATGACCATAGATTTCTGCTAAAATCAAGTGCGAAAATTGCTTTAGCCATACCAGTGTCATCTGCAGCAGTAGAACGCTTTTTTAGTGCGGCCGGATTGTTGTTGAGTAAGTTACAAAGACGGATGATACCTGCTCTTGTTATAAACTCTGTGTATATCAGATTTGCATGTAAAATGAAAATTAAGAAAATGCTTCAGGAATTTCCTGGGTTAACTAAATTATTAAAAACAGTCGATGAGCAGGAAATAGATAATCTGCTGAATGAGCAGAGTAACTCAGACAATGAATGAGAGTGTCAGAATGATACTGACTTGTCATACTTCTGAATTTTGAAGTTAATAAGTCAGTCATTTTTCATGTCTCTTTATACATTAATCCTATTTAGAAGACACTAAACCGAAATTTTTTGCGTGAAGTAAAAGATTTTTCTTCCCAAAGCTTTTCATCTGACACTCTTCAGGGGAAATCGTCAGAATGAAGCAGAATGGAAACCGAACTGAGTTATAAAGGGGAAAGCAGAGTTTTCATTGGCTGAAAGAAGTTAGCCAATGAGAGAAAAGATTAAGAAATTTTCAAAGAGTGTTTTCAGGCCATCAGGTCCCTTCGGACGAATGAAGAAATTCTTATAACAAAGCCTGATAAAGGTGCTGGCGTTGTCATCCTCAACAAAAATGATTACAACGATATGATGAAGACAAGTCTTAATGACACGACCAAATTTTTTGATCTTGGGCCAGTCACCAACAAAGACAACACCGCTAAAATTGAATCACGGATACAATGACGGTTACTACAGCTGAGGAAAGAGTGCCTTATTTCTAAGCAAGTTTACAAAGCAATCCGACCCACTGGCTCTCAGCGACCGCGCATGTATGGTCTTCCGAAAATACACAAAAAGGACGTATCCTTACGTCCGATTTTGTCTATGACCGGATCGGCCCAACATCAGCTAGCTAAATGGCTTACTTCTCTTCTTCAACCTGTTCTCCAAAACTTTGAAAATTTCTTAATCTTTTCTCTCATTGGCTAACTTCTTTCAGCCAATGAAAACTCTGCTTTCCCCTTTATAACTCAGTTCGGTTTCAATTCTGCTTCATTCTGACGATTTCCCCTGAAAAGTGTCAGATGAAAAGCTTTGGGAAGAAAAATCTTTTACTTCACGCAATCTTCAAATTCTGTACCACCGAAATTTTTATAGATTTAATAATTTTAATTAAATTGTATCACATATTAATATTATAATGGCAATCCCATGGGATGGGATAGGCATAAATTGTTATGGGATGGGATGGAACAGAAAAATATGTCCCATTGGACAAGCCTGGCTCTTTTAAAAGGCAGCTACAAGATGCAGATGTTTTACTTTACAAGAATAAAAAAGTTAAACAAATCACCTTTGAACCAGACAAAAAAACATGACAATTTTATTAATAGATCTTTAAAAGGTTGTCAAAAACTTAACGTTTTGGATTTTGTATGGAGAATGAAGGTAAGAAATCGACCAAACAAATTACATTGAATGAGATTCTTTTATTCATGGTTATTCTTTTACTCATTTATATAGGCCACAATATATAGCCTATCACGAGTTGTAATCTTATTTTCACAACAGTAAACCAGCAACAAGCCCTACTAATACCGTAAGCACATAAAAGCTTAGGAAATACTTGCAACGGTGAGAAGTCGTTACCAACAGTATGTCAGTCGCTCCAACGAGTAAATCAAGCAAACTTTGCTATGCGGAAGTTAGGAGTAATTACCGTGACAAAAATTTAAATCAGTTTATTTTAATTTTTTCAAGGATTCAATCATTAATACTTAATGCAAAATGCTAAAGATTTACGAATCCAATAAAACGCTACTATGCGGCATTGCTTAGCCTACCAACCTCACGTATTTATTTCATCCCTATTTTAACCTCTTAACTCGCAGGAAAGCATCGGAGGCCTTATCGCAACTGTCAAGCAATTACTCCAACCTGAGTCCGGGCATGCCTAGATATTGCTGTCCAGTTAAAGTTTCTTATTTTTCGAGATAGGACTAAAACTTAAAAATTATTTGCAAAGACCACCAAGCAGATAATAGAGCGGTAAAGTATCTTTTCCAAGCACACAACAGAATGGCACGAGTAGGTTTTGAACGGTGACCGCCTCGATTATGTTCGCCATCAATCACGGCGCTTTTCACCGTTTGACACGTACTGGTAACCAAATTAGACCTATGTTAAGATCACACTTTTATACTTTATAGTCGCCAGGAAACAAAGTTTTTAAATGATGACCAGGAAAACAAGAATATTGTATAAGTGTTCCGCATTTGGTACAGTCAACTTCATCGTAACGACTAATTACCACCTTGTCACGGTTTGGAAACTTGAAATACCTGGAATCATTAATGGGAAACTAGGAGTAATCCAAAACCAGGCGTCAGAACTAGAAGAACTTTCTACTCCCAGACTCATTCCTCTAATAAATGGAACGTCTACTAGGCTAGTAAAGTCATGTGCATAGCCATTAGCCAAGAGTATGTTGGATAAGATAACAAGGCATTTGGCCTCCCAATGGCGTTACATTATTCAAGAATGATGAAAGCATAACAAAGTAAGTCGACTTCATCAAATTAAAAACGTACCGTAGCAATCTTTTTACGTTGAAAAAAAAGTTACCTATAGTAGATCTACGATACTATACGATTTGAACCAGATGGCGGCTCCGATTTATCTTCTGATTTAGTCTTTCGCCTTTTTGTCGGTATCAATTAATCATTCAAAATAAAGATCTCTACATTTAATACAAGCGAGTTTGGGTTGGGCATGTACAATTGTACATTGTAGCCAGCGATGAGATTGAAATCAAGACCAGGTTCTTTACTGAGATATAGAAATACCGAGATTTTGTTAATTAAGAATTAAATTTTAAGCGGATAGCAATATCTTGGCATCTCCGCAAGCTGATCAAAGTAATTGCTTACCCTATGTATTAGCGGCCCCGTCGCTTCCCTGCTAGTCAGCAGTATAAACACAGAGATAAAATTTTTTTTAAATAATAATACTAAAGTTCGCCGAACGTCACGATATTCCGTGAATGGTTAGCGGACACCCGTGCAAACCTCCTCAATCCCATCACTGACTACAGCCTGTATTCACATGATTTATCTGGCTATATAATCATTGGTTCTATCAACAGTCGTTGGCTTTGCAATCATATCGCTGTTTATCTCTTTTAGTATCACCTAGAAAGAACAAATAGATTAAAGCTAAACTGAAATACAATACGAGAACTCGAACATGAATGCCTACTGTAGATTCATGCAATCTCTTTTAAAAATAATGTTTTAATACATTAGGAAGAAAATGAAAGCAACATCAAACTTGACAAAAATAGCAAAAGCGCGATCTTAAAAAAAGGACAATTTTGCGTTGTTAACATTATAATGTTGTGCAGAATTAAAGAAATTATTTTAGAACCACAAACATGCCGGCAAATATAAACGATGTACAGTCGCTCCTTAGTAGAGAATCCCCGAAATAGAAAAACACGAGTAAAAAAAAGTACTTAAAGAAAGCGTAATAAGGCAGTGTGTTGTAAATGAAAATTTTGAAAAATCAATCAAAATCAGCCGGGTAGAATCCTGGCAGAATGGTTGAAGGTTCGGACGTTTGATCAGCGGTTGAAGACTGTGAAGATTCATAGTTTGCTTCTTCATCCTGGATATATTATTAAAATTGTGTCGAATTTTAAAAAGTCAAATTTCAAAATTATGTCAAGCTGAAAACATATCTATCTACACGACTATGTTTAACCTAAAAAGCACAACCCTGATGATTTTCTTGCTTGGGTTTGGTTACGTAATAACTTAAATCTGCAAAAAGTAATTTACGTATACCTGAGTCGACATGACGCCTAGATTTATAAACCTATAACTGGTAGGAGTGCACGAAAAATAAACTAATAAATTTAAAATGTCGATAATCAGACCTGGTTCATGCTTTCTATTTTGCATCAAGAATATTACAAAAGACAGAGATTCTGTCTTTAGAATTGTACACAATCTCGCAGCGAGTAAACCTGGCACAGAAGCGATATATAGAAAAGATAATCGAAAAAAAAATTTGTACGCTCAACTTGATTTTACAGTGATGCTAGTTTCAAAAAGATTAACGCATACTCACAGAGTCATCAATCAATCTGCTGGGAGTAGTTGTTCGTACTAAAAACAATTTTTATCATGTGAAGTGATAATAGAAAAGTACAGATCTTGTTTAGTCAACCGGAACGGTCTGCAGTGCTGCTTTTTATCATTTTTTATCAACAATTTTCAAAAAAATCAACGACTATTGGGCAGTTAAATTCATAGAGATAACTGCAGAGAAAACTGCCTTGTTTCCCGATGATTAAGTCCAAAGGCACAACTTAGAAGAACAGATTTAACATTACAAGTAAAAGGCTAAAAAACAATAAGGTTTCAACTAGGGTAAATCGTTGACAAGTGGTTTTGAATAATAATAAACAACACAAAACTCACCGGGAAAAATGTCTATGTGTGAGGTAGATGGAGTGTCGTTATCACCAGCGTCCGATTCGACTTCACCGGATGGAGGTCCGTCTAGAAATACAATGATTGAAATAAAACGGCAATGAAATAATCTTTCTCTGTTTTACACCCCAAAAAGACAACTAGCATCATGTCCAGCAATTAAATGGATAAAAGCGGTGAGTCAAAAAAGAAAAAACGATCCTTTTAGGCCTCTATTTGGAAAATGTTGAACCACGAACGATTGAAATATCTAGAATAAAACCATCCAATTAATAAGTTTTTCAAGTGAAAATTTAGTTTCTTTATCTAGGGGTTGCGCGTATAGTAACAACCGGGCTCGAACTGCTAATTTTCAAATGTTATTGAATGCGTGCGACGGAAAACAAAATTCTGGTACAATTTTAATGTTTATAAGTGAATTATTTCTATTGATGAAATTGAAAATCAATTTAATAAAAGACCCAGGTTTCTTTTTTAATTTTAAGCTGACTAAAAACTAACAAAACACACGAACCAATTTAATCTAAAAATAATAGACAAATTATACTCAAATTGTTCACAGCAGTTGATACTTTAGTTTAAGCATAGGGCCAGCTTAAGTCAACAAAGACAAAATTTTCCAGGGCTTCTTTACATCATGAAACTTCGCAACGTTAGATTCGGTTACTAGGGAGTCTTTTTACAGTTTTATATAAGGTTAAAATTTTACTTTTTTAAATCTTACATAAAAAAACTCTTTTCTTGCTTATTTTTGCGATCGTACAGCTACAAACTATGAATACTTAGTTTCTGATATTTATACGTACAAAGTATTCTTGAAATTTTCCGGCTGCCACCTTAGCGTCATTCTTAGAATTTTTCTTTCTTACAAGTTCTGAATCAGCAATATAAGTTTTACAATATTCCACCAACATTGTGCCTTTCCTGGACTTTTAGCGATTTCCTTTCCGGGTCGGCAATTTTCGGTTTAGAAATGCTTTATCTATGGTAAAAATGTTTGCCAATTTAAACACCAAAGGCGTATGTTTCAGGCAACCCTCACGAGATTGCCTTGACCTGCTTCCGGAGATGCCACAATAGTGCTATCCTGATAATTTTCTATTTCGGTATTTTAGTTCTTATATAGAGATATGACTGAAATTTACCGATGTTTGGTAAGACAGCTGAGCAGGGTAAGTGGCGTGAAGTGCCTTTTGCAAGGACACAACAACAAAATGGCACGAGTAGGTTTTTGAATCGCGACCAAATCAATTGCGTAAGCCATTAAAACGGAGCTTTTTATCACTAGATAACGCTGCCGACTAATGCTGTTATCAAACGAGGGTTTTTAAAATTATGAAACAACAAATAATTTTGGGCTTTTCAAATCAAATATAATCAAATACATCAAATAATTTTTTATTGATTTAAATGAGAGCGCATGAAGAACAATATATCAATCAACATACTCAATAAGGTTCTTAGCTTTCTAATAAACAGTCCAGCAACACTGAAGCATCTTTTTGCTTTTACTGAAAATGGTGGAAATGTATCTAGGCAGCTTTTAAATCTTTTAAGAGCTTTTGGGAAATTTTGAGTGGCTTCAAAAAACACTATTTCTTTCTTGATGCAAGGCAAAATATTTTGGGTTTGAATGGAGGTTGAATCAATGTTTGAAAATCTTTGAAAAGAACATCATTCAATTCTTCTGCCTTTGTTTTTTAACTGGGGACTGGTCATATTCAGCTTCAGTTTCTTTCATCGCTTCATTTGGGAACAACCTCACAAACAAGTCTTTGGCAACTTTAGGAAGCTCTTTCTTGGGTATTCCAATCAAGACTGAAGAGAAATTGGATCATATTGCTGTGGCTATTCAAGATACCTTATTAAACCACAAATATTTTTGTTTCGTCTTGATTCAATTCTTCAAAATACAGCAGTCAACATATCGCCAGCAATCTGTCCAGTTTCCTAAATCAGTTTTTTGATGATAATTCAAAAAATTTTCTCACTCATCAGTAGTGAGACATCACAAGGGAGACTGGTTGCCCAGACTTCAATAATTTCGAAAGTTTCTTTCAGATCTTTAGTCAAACTAACTACATTTTCATCTAAGGATTTTGAGCCATGGTTCATATCCTTCAGGTTTTTCAACAACTGTAATAATTTCCAAGTATATGGACAACACTTTAATGTATTCCATAGAGTCCTGGTGTTTATGAGGTGGAGTTCCTTGTTAATTCTGCTTGACAGTTCTTCTGCAGCAAATCTTTTTTTTTTATTTTTTTTATTTTTATCTCTATATTTATCCTCCTGACTCGCAGGAAAGCGACGGAGGCGCTATTCATAGGGTAGGCAATTACCCCGACCTGCTTCCGGAGATGCCAAGATATTGCTGTCCGCTAGTAATTTACTAGAGATATTACAGTAATTTAGAACTGCTTGCCAAGACCACCAAGCAGGGGAAAGTGCCGTAAAGTGTTTTTCCCAAGGACACAACAGAATGGCGCGAGTGGGTTTTGAACCGAGACCATGTTTATCATCAGTCCTGTCCTTTAACCACTCGATCACGCTGCTGACACTCGACCACGCTGCTTGATCATTCTTGACAGAGCTTCTACAAAAAATTATTAACGGTATGAATTTTATAAATGACTTTCTCAACCTTTTCACTTAGTTCAAGACCACAATCTTCATTATCACTCATTGATTCTTTCCATGTTATTTGAGCGTTGTCATCAATGTCCCAGTCTTCATTAGCTGTAACTTCATGGATAGTGTCACTAGCAAATGACTCATCTTCATGCTCACATGCATTATTCTTCTTGTACAAGACATCAACCATAGCCAAATAAATACTCCTTGGAGCTTGCAGCTGCACTCCCAAACACATACGATTGTTATACTCATTCACGTGTCAAACATGATCATAAAAAATTCGAGTCTCGTTGTCTTTCAGCTGCAGATTTTACCTAGATAGAAATTAGTCGCCTTTTCGAAAAAAAACATATTCAGTCTATAGAAAATAATACTTTATTTAAATGTTTGAAATTAGGTATAAAATTATTTGATATTATTTAAATAATTCAAAACTTCTAGCAAATATTTGTTTGATAACAGCTCTGCTGCCGACATATTCTTAATTATCCAACCATCCTTGCGCAAGCAAAAAGAAAATGCGTCTCTTTATGCGTTTGTTAAAAAAGATAATTACTGATGATTGAAATTATTTTTCTGAATGCATGTTGAAGTTTTTAAACGAATTAAACGTTACGCTGAAGAACGCTTTTTAGTAGTGTTTGTACTTGTAGACCACTAATGTAAGAGATAAACTGAGATTTTTATTTCACAGCTGACAGAAAAAATATAATTATTTTTTTCAAAGGGATTAGCGTTTTTGCAAACATTTTAATCATAATTCCTCCGTAAAAACTTTCATAACAGGACAAAATCGTTCTGTCAAATTTTAAATAGTCAAAAAAAATGTCCCAGGCATAACTAACAGAATAAGCTTTGCACCTAACAAAAACATTTATATCTTTTTCATTTTTATTGCACCATCTGAACGCTTCATAAATTTGAACATAATTAGAGAAATACTAAATCGCTAAAACATTTTTCAAACAGTTATAAATCAATGGCAATCATTTCCATAAAATTTTTCTATATTTTTAAAATTATCTTTTTCCTTCAATCAAAATATTTCTAAATGATTTGTTTATAAATAAAGAACGAATTTGTAAGTCTCATATCAACGTAATCCCAAAAAAGACACTACCATTTTTTTTGCAATTTTTTTGTATGTTCTTGTCGTTGGATCTAAAACACTAGTACCTGGTCTACCTTTATAATGAAAGTTGCCCTGTTTCCGAATTATTCCGAATTCTTACAAATTTATATGGGTTTGTACTTGATACCTTGTTTCAGTACATGATGACATTCACTTCTCGAGAGCTCGCTCCTAAGTAGGTCTGGTAACAGCGAAACCTTAATTTAGTGGATGAAGTCTAAAAGCTTGACGGTAGCAAGAATTTTTTCTAATAGAGCATTTAGTCTTTTTTTTTTTTTTTCCACAAATCTGGCTCTAATTCTTGTTTTAGCAACGTGCTGAAATTGTACGTCTTGGTCGTCGAAAACAGTCTTGAATTTTCAGTGGGACATTGTAGGACACTTTGATAACCGTATACATAAAACATTCTTAAAAGGCCTTCATCTTGTGATTCTCACAAAAAAATGTATTTCTTTTTGACATGTGCACGTTGGACTGAGGCAATAAAATCATAACCAGATGGTTTTATTTATTTGCAAACAATAATGAGAACACTCCTTAGAAACGCCCAAAATTTGTCGAAAATAGCAAATTTCCTCTCATTTGTATTTACTACTAGCTGGCAGAATTTCTTTCGGCAGCACAATCTTTGAAAAACTTTTTCCAAACAGTTAAATTTTATTTTGATAAACTGCAGCTGTCACAAAATGCTGCAAAAGTCACGCAGACAAGGCGTGATTAGTGTGTGATCGCGACTTGGGCCAAGGTAAAAAAAAATGGCGCGAAAGCGCAGCCCTTTACACGGCATGGGTGACAGCACAACCATAAAAAGAAGAGTTTTATTTTGACAGCTCACATGCGTGTTGCGCGAAGCTTAAACAAATTATGAAAAAAATTAAAACTTATTTACTAAAAATAGCCTGACCCAAAACTAAAATTTAATGACAAAATGCATTTGCTATTTTCTATAAAATAAAATTGTATAAATTTTTTTTGTCTACTAGTTCTAATTCAAGATTGGTGACGAAAAACAAAACTCGATTAGACAGTTTTGCGGCATAAAAATCACGAAGGACCAGAAACAAAATTTCACTACTTTTACGAGTTGTCTAAATTAAATTTGCTAGATTTCTTTTTATTGATGGACAGCGCTCAAAAATAGTGAAGATACAAACCAAAAATAAAAACTAAAATAAATAAATTTCTTACCACTTGTAATGACAGTGGTTTGTTGATCATCATCCAATATTGGCATACCCATACGGATTTTTTTCAAACAAGTCTTAAAATAACCAAATATCAATTAGAATATCTAAATATAAGTCCAAAAAACAATAACATTGAAAAAAATAAAGAAAAAATAATAACAATAACAGCTACATGATACACAAACTAAATTTTTCAAAAACTTCAAATACCTGTATTTCTCGCTTTTGGCCAAGAGCTTCAATTTTCTCTAGGCAATCATCAAAAGTCAACCTCGGGTATAACCGATGCGCCCAATGTTCAAGAGTGCTCATGATCAATGAAAGATCATCCTCCTGAAAAACAAGCACAAAAATTTGACTACATCACTGCGATTTTGAATGTTTGACAAAAAAGATCAGCACCTGTAAAACAAAGACTTATTCGTAAAATTACTTGGATAAAAAAATTATATTAAATTTAAAGAATTAAATATTTAATCTAATTAGAACTAAAAATAATAATAATGTTAATTATAAAAATAGTACCTCATGACCTTTCCCTTTTAATTTAACATCCTTAAAGCAGGATGATATAGCAGGCAATCCGCGAGCACTTAAAAGTCTGAAAAAAACAATTAAGTTCTGCAGCAATATTAAGAATATAAAAATACAAATCATTTTTAAAAAAAAAAAAATTATTCTTAATTTAGTTAGATAAGGCATACAGTAAAAGAATTTGATTTATTTATAATTTAGCATGCCATTTTAAGCAACGTTAAAGCATAATACTGACTTAATAAATCAAAAAAGATAGAAAAACAACTGCTTACCTTTTGGTATCTAGTTTTGGTCCACGATTAACTGTTCTTTTTCTTTTAGCAGCCATAGGTACATCTTCTAATTCAGCAAGGGCTGCAGCATTGTCATCATCTATGAACAAAAATTTCCTAAAAATCTAAACATTTTTGGCAGTAAAAAACTTTTCTATGTACTACACAAAACCTGTAGCATAAAATAAAATGTTATTATCAGCAGTAACAGAAACCTACACTAAAACTTGCAAAGGCAGTAAAATTATAAGAACAACATTTTTAAAATAAAGCTTTTAGAAATTAAAACATAAATTAATCAAAAAATATTGTTTACAATTAATGACTATTGAATAAAGGAAAAATAGATTAGCTGTGTAATTTCTGCAGAGCACTTAAAATGAATATTGAAAAATGAAGAAATAATAATTTGTTTAATAAACTCCCCATGTGAAGCATATACATTGTTTAAATCATTACATATTGTTCAAAATACTACCAAACAGGTATAAAATAATTGATCAAAACATCAAATTACTTTTACCAACCATCAACTAAAGCTTCACCAGCATCAGGAATAGGTGGTGCTTGTAAACCCTGTGATCTTCTTTCTGATTCAATATTTAAATCATCATCATTTGATGGCACATTAGATGGTACATCAACAAAAAAAAGATCATCATTATCATGAAAACCTTCAGAATTCATATTAGCTAATTATGCCATTAAAATATTAAATTTAAAAAATATGCTGAATAAAAGAATTTTTTTAAAAATTCAATTATAATAAAGCAATAAACATAATAATTTAAAAAATTGCTAAGACTACAAAATGGTGGCAACTAAATTCCTTTTCTTAAAAGTTTATTTAAGCAATTTAAACTTTAAACTTATAAATTATGAAACTACAACCTATTACAGTCTGTGCAAGTATCTCAGCAAAAATACAAATAAATTTTCATGAAATCAAGCATGTCATAATTTATTTATTTCATTATAAAACAAGGGCATTGACAAAAATTAATTATGAATTTGCTTTAAAAGATACAAAAATATTGCATTTTAGTAATACCAATGTTAATCATTTTTGAATAATATCAATGTTTAGTAATATAATACTACTATCAAGTAAACTGTCAGCTTTAATCAATTGTTATACAAAACCTATTGTTTTTTAATATTCATTTTTAAAAATATTATAGAATATTTTTATTTTGGAAGTGCATCAAAAAAATCAAACATAAGAGAGCTTTTAAAAAAATTTTTATTAAATTTTATTACATCAAAAACCAAATGATCTAAATTTCATCTTAAACTTCTATTTCTGTAGTGATTTATACCATGAAAAAGATAGTAATTATCTATACATTGTAAAATTGTAAGTAAAAAGAACTAAAAGAGTTTGAATAGTGTTTGATAAAAGCTTGTAACTTATTTGAGACTGGATCCCAAAATCTTGCAAGAGCATTAAATCTGAATCAACCTTGGCAAAATTCAGTTCCAAACAAATGCTTTAATAACTGCATGATATTTAATTATATATTAATCCCTTAATAAAATTTTATATAAATAAAATCAACAGTTTTTTTATGTTTCTTTCATTAAAAAGCATGTTGTAATGCAGAGGTGGACAAACTTTTTAGCTCATGGACCACAATTAAAAGTTAAACTTGTTTGCAGGACGCACTATAGTGATCTCTAAAAAATAAGTCTTCACTTTGAATCTGTCTTGGATTTTTTAATTTTTGAGCCCAAAACAAAGTGATCTTTAAAAAAAAGTATTCATTTTGCATCTGTCTTGGATTTTTTAATTTTTAAGCCCAAAATGAAATGATCTCTAAAAAAAGGTTTTTCACTTTGATTCTGCCTATAAAAAATTAATGATTACTAAAAACAATGACCAAGAATTTGATTGAAGACAGAAAAGAAGCTAATTCTTTTTTTAAATTATTTATTTCAAACCTTTGCAGGCTGCACAGGTTGTTGCAAGCCACATGTGACCATAATTTGCCCAGCATTGTTCTAATGGTTTTATTGAAATTATTGATTTTTTAGAATTACAAATCATCATAGCTGGACAAATTGATTTTACAAATAGATCATTTAATGAGTTTTGTGTCAAAATAAGTTATTGAATATATTTTTGCCTCTCTTAACATAATATGGTAAAAAGGCATAAGCTTATAATTTCAGAGGAGCCAATATAAATAAATTTAAACTTACACACTTTATAAATTATAAATTTAAATTTAAATTAAATCAAATATTGTTGTAACATATTGGTACATGCAAATAAAACTAACTAAGGTAAAAAGGCAACTATTTTAAAATAGAACTTCTTTTAAAGATTAATTTTTAACCATTCTAAATTCAATAAAAGTATGTTAAAAATTGAGACTTTGAATACAAACAATAAAAATTACCTTTTTTTAACATGCAAATAAATTGTTTTTTAAATAAAAAAGCATACTAAAAACAACTATTAATAAATCAAATTAAATTCAAGTCAGAAACAACTATTTTATAAGCCTAATTAAACTATTTTAAGTTACTAACAATTACTTATTTCTAGCAAAAAAAATTTATCAAACATCAAATGCTTTCAAAATGATCTGCTACTAGTTCTGCTGCCTGACCTGACACACATAAATTATTTGCAGTTGTTGATTGATGTTTGAGGTTGCCACAAATTTTTCTAACAAAAAAAGCCAAATGTAAAAAATAAAAAATTTAATCTTGAGTTATTTTTTGACTTTTGGTTATTGTAAGCTCACTAACATGATTCTAGACAAAATTTTTGTTGCTCTGATGTCCTAAACCACTTGCTTTGAAGTTACCTATAGGAAGTTTTTATTTTTGCAGATTATACAAGTTATTTTAAAATAAAATCACTTCATATTACTAAAAATAAAACATAGTGTGCATAACCTTAAACCAGAATATAAAAATGATCAAATATTGCCAAAAATAAACTTACCACATATAGTAGCTTTATAGATTACTTTTATAAATAAATAGTGTGTATGCCTCTAAAAGCAACAATATTTGAAAAACAATTATAAACAAAACATTCTAATTTATAGCAGCAGGGCTTACTCATTTAAGAAAATATATAGTAGGCTCCAACGAAAAACAATACATAAACATGAAGGAATGTATTTATATTTAAAAAAAATTAGAAAAATTAGCATGTGCATATATACCGTAGCAAGACAATCCGACGAGACAAATTTGTTTGCAAGCCAATTCGCCGGGAAATTAAATAATTATGATTTAACTTCACTAGCGTTGAAGTCACAGCAAAAAAATTTTGTTCTCTCACTAAGCTAATTTTATACTACAATTTCTTTTATTTATAATTGCCATTGTTGTATATTTAAAACTATAATTGCCTTATAAAACTTTTAATTGACATTGTTGCATTAAAGTAAACTGTGATACCAAAACTCGTTTTTGCCATCAGTTATTCAGCCTTTGTTAATGTTAAATGTTAAACCCAGCCAACAATGCTAGGCAGGGCCCATGCGGGCCCTGCAAGGGCTTCCCGTACAGTAACCGTACCGATTTGGCCGCGGGCGCTGCAGTGGCCCCACATGGGCTAACCGTACAGGTTTAATCTGGCTTTCAATTTTAAGCCGTAATCAAAAATTCAAACATGCTAATAAGCTAAAATTTTTAATTATTTAAAAAAATGAACATTTTGCATAAATAGTTTGAACCAAATGAAACTCGTGCGGTAAACCCATGCGGGGCCACTGCAGCGCCCGCGGCCAAATCGGTACGGTTACCGTACGGGCAGCCCGCATGGGCCCTGCATAGCATTGTTGGCTGGGAATAAGCTAATGACTAATAATCTTTGTTAATGTTAAATAAGCTAATTGTTTAATGATGCAACCGCACAGAACAAAGCGCTTATTTCCCATCTGTTAGAGATGCTTGTTTATATAATTTTTTTTTAATTTGATGTTTTTAAAATAATTAAAACGGACTAAATTTTTTTTTAAACTTTTTGGTCTCGGTCTCGAAATTTGCCTGTTTTGATTTCCGAGAAATTATTGAGTCTCGGTCTCGACGTTTGTGGTCTTGAGTGCAACACTGCTATAAAATAGACCGTGTTGGGATGCAGATTGCAAACACCCCTACCAGGTTTTTCTGCGGGCTATTTAGGGTAAACCCAGGAAACATAGGGTTATTGGCCGGATACTGTTTCAGTATAGTACAGTATCGGTTGTATCGGTATCGGAAAAAGATAAGCAAACATTATTGGACCAATATAGTTTTAGAATCGTATTTTTGTATAAATTAGTATAGTATGCACTATATTGGACCAACATAGTTTTAGAATCGTATTTTTGTATAAATTAATATAGTATGTACTATATTGGTCCAATACAGTTTTTGTAAAGTATTTTTAATTTAAAGTTGGTTTAAAAATTTTGTTAAACATTGGTAAAACAATGTTGCTCCCCCGCAGTTAGAGTTTTGTAATGTGACATAAATTTGTACAGTTTTTACGGTACGTGACCCACATAGTTTGTGTATTGATTTTTGATAATAATTTTGATGTACTAATAAAACAGCATTAAATTGGAAAAATATTATCGATTTGATACAGTTTTGATGTCGGAACACAATACAAATGTTTACTGTTTTTGTGGTATTGGACTAATATAGTTTTAGAATCGTATTTTTGTATAAATTAATATAGTATGTACTATACAGCAGTGGCGGCTCGTATTGAGGAGCTGCAGAGCTGCAGCACCCCAAAGTTTTCAGAAAAAAAATTTTCATTTTTTTTGAAATTTTTAAAAAGTAATTTTTAAAGTTTTTAGAAAAAAAATTTTAAAAAATTAAGTTTTTTTTTGTATTTTTAAATAAAATTTTAAGAATTTTTTATTTTTAATATTTTTTTGGAAACTCTGCTGGAGCTGCAGCTCAACGGCAACCATATGTTTTAAAAAACAAAGAAACATTAAATGTCACGTGACTTCTAGATATCAGTTATGCAAATGTTATCTAGATGGAGCTGCACAAACGACAGCTCGTAGCTTAGTTAAAATTTTTTAGGAGTGAGAAGAGACTTTAATCGCTGCTGATTTATGGTTGATATAGTCTTGTCATCAGGGTAATTCAAAGAAAATAAGACCTTTTGAGTTTTGATGATTTTTTAACAGGATGAAACAGGTTTTTAGAGATATGTTTTGATGAAATATAAATTAAGATAAGTTCTGATGATTGAATAAGCAGGAATAGCAAGCTGTGGGGAGTTTTTATTTAAAACGTGTAAAATCTATATATTCTGTGCATTTTTATTAATCTCTCTGTAAAACTTTAGTTTTTTAATTTTATAAATTTTAAATATAACTATATGTGGGTTTGCAATATGGATCATGTGCCTAAAATAAATAAATATGTTAAGAGTTATCTAAATCTTCATTTATCATATCTAAACATTTGCCACCACCTTGTGTAATTTTTTGATTTTTACACATGACCAGATTCATTTGGGGGTTTGAATTAGATTTTATAATCTTTAAGCAAGTACTTAAAATTAAGATTGTGTACAGTTCTACACAATTTTGATTTATAATTTCCACATTAGTTTAAGTTAAAAATTTGCAGCTTTGTCTAGTGCTTAACTTTAGTTTACTCTTTTGCCTTTGACTGATGATAAAAATTTATGCTGATATAAGGTTATATAAATTTAAAAAATTTACAGTTTTAAAATTTATATAACCTTGTGTCAGCATTAAATTTATATCATCAGCCAAAAGCAAAAGGTTATGTTAAATTGTTCTTGTTTAGAGTTCAGTTATGCATAATTCAGTTGAGAATTTAAATTCAATTTCTTTTCGCCAGCTTTCTCTACAAGAAAAAATAGTAATTAAAAATAAAGGAAGACCATTACCACAATTGTCTTTGCTTGAAGTAAAAGATTTTTCTTCCCAAAGCTTTTCATCTGACACTCTTCAGGGGAAATCGTCAGAATGAAGTAGAATTGAAACCGAACTAATTTATAAAGGAAGAAAGTAGAGTTCTCATTGGCTGAAAGAGTCAACCAATGAGAGAAAAGATTAAGAAATTTTCAACGAGTATACGAATTCTTTTTGCTTACACAGAAAGGGATTGAGAGATTTAATGAAAGTCGCTTCAAGAGCAGAAAGGTGAAAGGAAGAGCGACCTCGAGCGAGAATAGAAAATTTTTCGTTGCTGTAATGGAGGGCACATTGGGCGTTGTCAAGAAGATGTTGACCAATAGCGGATTCGTGAAATTGTTGTGGGCGTATGTTGTTTTTGCAAGAGCGGGAAAGACTTTGGCGGTTGGCCGAGGTACGAGGATTGGTGATGGATTTGGGAACGTGTTGTTTAATTCGCTCTTCTAGCCGTTGAGACGTGCGACCAACGTACCGACTATCGCAGTGGCACAAAAACTGGTAAATAACATTGCTGTGATGATGGGAAGGTAGCACGTCTTTCTTAATCGCTGGAAGGAGCTGTCGGGTGTTGAAAATAACACGTGGTTCGACGGAGAAAAAGCAGCGTTTCACAGCAGACGTAATCTGCTTTTCGAACTTCATCGAAACGCTTCCAATCCATGGGATGTGTAGGTAGACAGGGCACTTTTTTACTGTGTGGACCGGGTTAGAATTTATTTGTTGAAATTTTCGCTTGAAAGCCGAATTGATTACATGTTCCGGGTAGCCATTTTCCAAAAGAATTGAACGAATTTTGCCAAGCTCTTGGTCCAGTTTGCTTTTAGAACAAATCATAAAAGCTCTGTGAACGAGAGCACCAATTGGATTGATTTTCCGTTTCTGTGGACTAAAAGAGTTCCAACGTAGATATTGGCCAGTGAAGGTAGGTTTCCTGTATACTGAAGTTAGAAATTCTGAATCATGCCTTTCTACTAACACGTCAAGGAAAGGGAGAGAGTGATTAGATTCCTTTTCATAGGTGAAGCGAAGTGAGGGATGGAGAGAGTTGAGCTGGATGAAGAAATTGTTGCAGTCTTCTTCATTGTTGAATACGGCGAAAGTATCATCAACGTACCGGAAGTACACCAACGGTCTTTTGGCGATGTTGAAAAGTTTCGCTTCTATGCGTCGCTATGGGCTCACCCAAGGCCTTCTATAACTTCCAGGCCTGGAATCGAATTCAAAATGGCGGCACTACCAGGCTGATAAATAGAAACTAAAATTTTTCCAAACTTCATTTAAAATTGTTATACTATCTACTAAATTAACTCAACAAAGCTCTATAACATTTTTGTTGGAAAATAATGTATTTAAATTAAAATAATATGATAATAATAAACTAATATGTCAAATATTAAATAAATATTAACGAAATTTTAAAGTTAAAAAATTAAGCAAAATGCTTTATGATGCAATATTTAAAAAGTATATTACTTTAAAACATTACTATTTGAAAATAATTTAAATCTCACTCAAAAAAATTAATATTTAACAACATAATATACAATACGCCAAAAAAATACGGTTTGAATTACTTTTAAAATTTTGAAGCTTTTGCCGCAAAAGCAGCAGCGTAAGTTGTTTTGTCATTTTTACTTTTTGAATAGTTATTAAGTAAAATGTTGGAAAATATATTAACACAAATTTTTAAAATATCGGATTGTTCTTTGCCACATGTGGGATTAGAGCACATACTATTTATTTGTAGATAATCGGAGAATTTCCAGAAATTACTGTTTAAATCTAATAATACGGCTTTCTGGTTTTTCAAGTTTAAAAATTTCTCTTCTAAGTTGCTTGAAATACAAGTGTTGAAAATGCTGTACGAAGCCTGGAAGGTATGAAGTAAAATTGAAGATGGATAAGTTAGGCCACCTCTATTCAAATTGTTAAAATATTCATTCAGTGAAGAATCAATTTCGGCATTAATCACATTTTTTCCTGGTGACAAAATTTTTTTACAGTTACTGCAATTCAGCTTGCTCATCACCTTTGAAGCAACAAAGCCAGCCACATACACAAGAACGGGCAAGTTTTCCGTTGCAAAACTTACGGTGATGTATGGAAATTCTTCTACAAAAGGTTGATCTAAATTGCACAGGTTTTTGTCAAGGTCACCAACACTTGAAAGATCAAAAAGAAAGTCTTTTATAGTTATCTCTCCATCTGCTGCATAAAGTTTCAACATGCTGTTAATTTTTATTTTCTTTTCGCTTTCAAGTATTTCTTGAATAGAAACAAGTCTGTTTCCACCACTCATTTGTCTGTAATGACCAAATCTACTGTACTTTCTAAGTTGTCAGTTTGAAATTTTCCCGTAAGAACAAAGTCGACATTCATTGTCACCAATAAATGTTTTAACAGTTCAATCAGGCTTTTCACTGTATGTCTGAAAGCAAAGTATGTGTCAGATGTTAAAAAACCTTCTTTAGTTTGTTTATCACACAATGCCCAGCAATCTAGCCATTCTACCAATTGCTCCAGAAAACGAAAACGTATATCATCAACATTACAAAAAGGTTCAGCATTGCTATTACGCGTATTTCTGCCTTTAAATGGGTGGTGAATATTCACCATATTCCACCACTTACAGATTATTGATATAAAAAGTGACGTTCCTTTCCAATTCTCAAGGTTTTCATGATCTGGCCCATAGCATTTCAATGCAGCAATGTTGGAATCATTAAAAATTTTTAATGCTAATTTTACATTCTGTCTCTCTAATGAGTGTGGATGCAAGGCTTTCCAAGTTAGTTGGGGTGCTTTTTTCAAAATCTTACTCATTTCCAGGTTATGAATTACCTCTAAGTCAACAAATGATGCTTGCAGCATATTTCCCAAATTATCTATTTCAGGAAATGTCAGTGTCTTTCTATAGTTTTTGAGATTAATCCAGTTATTTCGAATGCATTTCAAAATATGAACCGAGTCAAATAACAAAAATATTTTGCGAGTAGAGTCAACAAGATCAGGAATAAATAAAGGCAATTCATTTTTGTGTGCTACACCAGACAATAATTTAAACAATTTTTTGTTGATGCGATTACCATCAGTAATGATGCTTACCACACGGTAATCAGCTTTTCGGACCACTAATAGCACATTCTTTAAGTGCATAAGCAATTCTTCAGCTGGCATTTTTTTTGCAGGAACAAATCTAACAATATCTTTGTTACTTGAGAATAATGAAGTTATCATAAAACAGTGTATAGTTGTTGCTATATCTTTTTCAGTACTACCAATCAATTTGCCGTTTTTGTAGGTGAGCAGTGGTTTTACATGTATTTCATCAAGTAACAAATTTACAAACAGTTCTTTGTCTTCTAATCTTTGAGCTTTCTTTTTTAAATATGAATTAGCATCTGAATCTTCAAAGTGTGGCGATATATTACCAGACAATTTTCTTAATAGTCTTGCATTTGGAAGAATTAAAAAAGAGTTACGAAGAAATTCATAAACATTAGGTGACTTGAAATGTAGTGAAAAGGCCATAATTAAACTATCAGAAGAAAATCGTCTCTGTTTTGGTTTAGTATTTAATAATTCTAACTGCTGTATGAGGAAATATTTGATTTCTTGGTTTTCTTCTGCTGACATTTTTTTCAGTAAAGTTATTGCATTTTTAAGTAATGAATTATCACTAAAAGCAGTATCATGGTTTGTTCTACGTTGAATCAGCAAGTTTTCTAGTTGACTCCAATGATTTAATAACCCACACTGCAAATTTAACCAAGACAACTCTGAAGGAGTAATCATGATGTTGTTTTTCCAGACTAAAATGTGTAGAGAGGAATCAATTTTAACACAAAAAAGAAGGGAGGGGCATATATCAAAGTTTAAAGAATCAAATTTTGAAATTTCATATAATAAAACATACTCACTTTTAACTTGTATGTTTATATATGGAAACTGTTTAATCCAGTTTGAAATTTTATTTGTAAATTCTTGATATGATTTAATTGAATCTAAATTAATCCACTTGTCTTGTTTAGCATTTTGGTATTCCTCAAAACATCTTTTTCTTTTTGAAGGACTAGTTCGGGATGCCAATTTTTTAGAGTCAGACAGATAATTTGGTAGATTTGGAAATATTAATGGAACAGCATCTGCTTTTAATTTGATTCTTTTATGCGAAATAACAATATCTGGATCACCATTTTTTCCAGGCAGAATATCATTTCTAATAATGTCCTCTTCTTTAAAATGTTTTACACAAACAACTGTATGTTTAGAAATTATAAGATTCTCACAAGGAATTTTTCGTATCCACTTTTTCTTTAATTCTTCTTTGGAAGGAAAAGTAAAACAAGTAACAAGACCAGCTTCCTTTTTGCTGTCATAGTTAGAAGTACAATTGGGTACACAACACTTATTAACCATTCTAAATTATTATATATCACACAATTCTTATTAATCACTATTCACAATCACTGTGTTAATGTAAATTTTAAAAAATGTATTAATTTGATTGCAAACAAAAATAAGTAAATATATAAATGTTGCTGCAAAACTCTACACTTTTCAATAATCTAACACAGGGGTGGGAAACCTGCAGCCTCCTTATACCTGAACTGAAGACCTTTTTTTTTTTAGAGATCATTATGTTTTTCGAATTAAAAACTATATCAAACTTCTTTGTGGCCTACACCAACTTTTTTTCTTGATCTTACTGTACCTGAGATTTTATGTTATGCATTTGTGTCAAGTATGCCAACAAGTTTGGTAGGGTTAAATAAAACTTTTCTTTTTTAAGAAAGAATTTAACACTTAATAGTAAAAAAAAATGGGTCTTTTTAAAAAGTCACCATAAGCAATTTCTTTCAATGCAAAATCTCCCTTTCAGCATCAACATGGAATAAAAAAGAAAACAAGAAAAAATGGATTTCTCAAGAAGTGCTATTAACCACAAGGGTATTTGGGTTAGTTTGACAAACAAAAATCAATTACAGAGACTCAAAAAAACAAAGTAAATTATTTTACAGTGTCTTAAATTTTACAATAAGAAACCACACAGCAGAGTTGGAGTAATTTTAATTTATAATTAAATTGAATATTATTAAGTATATCTTTTTCAGTTATTGCAATTAAATTTTTTTCTGTGTTTAAAACTTTTGACATAAGTAAAAAATTAAATTTATGGGATCCATATTTTAATTGAGTGGATGTCAAACATACTGGACAAAACTATATAATTTTATAATTTGTAATCAGAATCTGTAGCTAATTAAAAGTTTCAAAATATTTGTAATATATCATAATTTAAATAAGTTCTTGGTTGCACTGAATTTAAAAATAATAAAATTAGTTATTTTTAAATTCTAATTAGCATTTTTAAACAAAACTAGTAGTAATTAACACAAATTTTGAAGTAGTTGTATTTATAATTACAATTGAAAAGCAATTATATAACTGTATGTACAAAATAAACTAATTATAACAAGGGTAGTAACAATGTATTGGTTTAAAAATAAAAATTTTCTTTAATTTAAAATGAAAATCAAGTGATCATAATTTTTAAAAAAAAAATTTTCAATTTAAGAAATTTTTTGTTAACAGTTTATTTGGTTTGCATTGACTAATGGATTCATATTTTTTATTTGAAACCAAAAAATAAAAATTAATTATTATTTGTTATTTGTTGATTTCACATAAAAAATATGAATCCATTAGCCTATGCAAATCAATGATTTATGTTTTAAAGTTAGCTGAAATTTAATTTTTTAAACACCACTATACCATCATTTTTTGAACACTAAAATAATCTTTACACTATTGTAATAAATGCTGAATACAGGTAAGTTAAAAAAAATTTGTCATGGGATAAATGACTAAAATATTCTAATTAATTTCTAAATTAATAAAAAAGCTAAGATATTGAGAATAAAGCCAACATTTTGCAGTAATTAGATTTTAATAAAACCATAAAATACTTTTCACTGATTAAAAAGAACTTAATCAAAAGTACATTTTCTTCCAATATGCTGTTAGTTTAAACACTAAATACCTTAATTTGAAAAAATATAATAATCAAAATAATAATCTTAAAACTCAGCAAGCTCTTTAATGAAAAATTTAATTTTGCTATCAAAACTTTTTCCAGCTTTATCAAACTCAGTCAGCCTGGTATGATGACATCATCGACGCCATCGTGCGTCGATTCCAGGCCTGGAAGTTATAGAAGGCCTTGGCTCACCGCTTGGTCCAGCTTTAGCAAACATTTTTGTTGGCTACCAAGAAGCGAAACTTTTCAACATCGCCAAAAGACCGTTGGTGTACTTCCGGTACGTTGATGATACTTTCGCCGTATTCAACAATGAAGAAGACTGCAACAATTTCTTCATCCATTGTTAGTGTTTGAGTGATATTCTCTTTTAGCTTGTGGTTATTGAAATATCGTTTATATTATTGAAATATCGTTTAGATTTTTAATTCGTGAGAAGTTTGCGAATGTTTATATTACATAAAAGGATGTTAAATCGTACAATACAGTATTCGTTAAAAACTTTTTGTTATTGCCGCAATTTATAATTATTTAAAAATTTCTTGAAATAGCACCATGTACTTTTACAGAAGTTTTATACCAATCAAGACCCTCTTCAGTGCATATTTTGACTAGAATTGTATTGTAATTCAAGTTCGACATGGTTAAATTTCAGGCTTAAATAGCTTTTGTAGCACCCCCTAAAAATTTTGCCACGATCCGCCACTGATTCAACCTATACTACACAAATGTATCAGCATAGTATCGGCTCTATATCAAATGCAACGGACATACGATACCGCGCCAATATCCACACTGTGAGTAAACGACATCAGGTCAATATATAACCTATACTGTGGCATTGTATCAGCACTGTATTGGCTCGATATTAGGGGCATGTATACGATACCGCGCCAATATCTATACTGTGAGCAAACGACATCAAGTAGCATTGTATCAGCACTGTATCGGCTTGATATTAGGTGCATCGTATACGATACCGCGCCAATATCCATACTGTGTGCAAACAACATTCGACCAATATACAAACTATACTATAGCATTGTATCAGCGCTGTATCGGTTCGATATTAAGTGCACCGTATATACGATACTGGGCCAATATCCATACTGTGTGCAAACGATTATCACACAGTATTGGGCCAATACATGCATGTATCGTAAAAGGATACCGATACAATATCGTGCCAATTTCACATTGTTTCCTGGGAAAGCAACTGATTTAGCTGCTTCCGATCTGCCGTCCCATTTTGATGAAAAACGAAAAGATTGCTGGTCTGAGGCTGTTAATAACATCGACTTCACACACTCCAATCCGCTGGCATAGAATATAATTAACAACTTGACAAGCAGAACCAGACACACACGCCATCTCTGCCCTATTACTGCCAACTCGATTGCCTCGTAGTTCGTTAAAAATGGAAAGTACAAAAACAAAAAACCATGAGTCAGACAGACTTGTCGTGCGATTGCGGCACCTCTAAACAAACTGCAGACCACGTTCTAACAGCGTGCTCCATACATCGGGCACCACAAAATCTGATGGTTCTGGATGACGAACTCGATGCTGGCTTAATAACAACTGCCAGCATTTGATCCGGGCAGTACAGCAGCTAACCTGGGACAGTAAAAAGATAAATCCTCGCCCCCAGTCTTGTTTGTATCTGTCCTGGAGTGGATTCCCTTCCAAACGAAGATGACGACATCCCAACTCTGGAGAGCTCAAGCACCACTTAATAAATGTTTCTCTGGAGATTTTTCTGCGGACGAATTTGCCAATGCCCTCCAGTCTACAAAAGTTAAGGGCCCTGCATGCTCTATGCCACGAGCTATAATATTCGATGCCGGTTTCAGTTTGAAGTTCTGGTTAAACAAATTTCTGTCTTCCTGCAAGGGCAAACTCAAGTTTCCAATACTTTGGAGGAAAGCATTAGTGGTTGCCATCCCAAACCCGAATAAGCCATTAGAAGATCCATAGAGCTATAGACCTATCTCTTTGCTTTGTGTCCCCTTCAAGATCCTGAAGAGACTTATCTATACAGCGTCGAACCAATTAGGCTATAGACTCATCACTACCTAGAGAGCAAGCTGGGTTTGGGCGTGAAAGTTGACCGTAGATCAAGTCACTCTTCTAACTCAAAAACTGAGGATAGCTTTATGACACTGCAGCCTCACCTACAAGCTACTCCGTCTTTTTCCGGACAGGCCATGGTCTCACTGATTATGTAGCTTGTTTGCAGTCAAAGTTTTGCCCTCACCACTAGTACCGGAAAACAAAGCAGGTTAGGACGCCTTAAGAAGGGCGTCCAACAGGAATCAGTCTTGCAATTGGTAGAAAATTTGTTTATGTGATGACCTGGGCATCTTGCATTATGCAAGCAACTGGCAGGCGTTGGAAGGAACTTTTACTTAGGACATGGCAACTCTATTCCTTTATCTTTACAAAAGGAATTCCAAGCTCAGAACAACAAAGACTGTGTCGGCAGCCTTCCATCTTTATAACAAGGAGGCACAATATGAGCTTAACATCTTTGTCAACAGACAGGCCCTAAACCGTTTTGTGCTTAAACCACTTATCTTGGCATAATTTTTGTATAGAACACTTACAATTCCAAAAAAATTGGCTTGATCAAGCTGAGGTGCAGATGCCACAATAAATACTTAGCACAGCCAACCTTGCCTTGGTCCGTTTGACAGCTGATTACTGCGCATCTGTTTGGTGTGCAGTGCCCATACTCGCCTTATTGCTAAGGCAATTAACGATGCCTTGCTCATAGCAACCGGATGCCTGCGTCCCACATCAACGGACAATTTTTATCTCATCAGGCATCCAACCAAAAAGCCATACTGTCTCTAGTTCACCGCGCTCAGAAGCCAGAACACCTCCTATATGAAAGGCTCCTGTCTTCACTTGGTGGACAGCTGCGGTAACTTAAATCAAGACACCCATTTGTACCTGCTGCATTGGACCTGCTGAACAACCCCGCCCAGTCAGGCACCAGTGTAGCACGATGGGCGAAATATAAATGGAGCATGGAGTGGCGAAAGAACGCCTCCAGACTCCATACATTTATTAAAGATGTTAGCCCAACGCCACAGGGAATTTTGGGAATTAGCTTTCCGAGACCAGCGTGGGTCAGGCTTTACCGCCTCCGAATTGGCGTTGATCTATTCCACTCAGAAACGCACAAATGGAGTATGGTTTCTACGGCGGCCTGTGAGTGTGGCGCAAAGGAGAAGACAGCTGAGCACATAAAAACTTCTTGCCCTTTTATCACCATACCAATGGAGCTCGTGCTCTTTCAGATGTCAAAAAAAAACTTGGTGAGCTAACTGATGGAAACATGTCCGGCCATTTAGTAGACAATCCAGCTCCCGTCCATCTCCCCCAAACGAAGAAGATTAAAATATTATCTTTGCAGTTTAATGAAAAAATTGTATCTGCATTTTTGCAGCAGATATTCTTTTGTACAAGTTAAACCACCCATCGCCTTAAACCCTTGTTTAAATATTTGGGAAAAAAAATTGCCATCAAAAACTGCTGCATGCTGCATTATTACTCAACTTGCAGAAAGGAAAAACCGCGTACAAAAAACACTGCAAGATAAGCAAATCTTGTAGTAGTTGACAAAACATAATGAGCAAACGTTTATTAATTGTCTGGTTGGCTATATAGCTATTCCAGCTGTTACAATTTTAGCTAAATGCTGTTCCTTGCAGAATAGCGTAAATAGCAGAACTGTTACCATACTCATGTTGTTGACGATGTTCTGAGAAAACTTTGCCCGCAACTCGGGAAATTTTTGTCGCTATTATTTGATGTAGCTCGTTACATGTGTCTTGCTGGTAAGACTCTTAAAGAACTGTATCCATGTTTAATGCATGTCACTTGCATTACACATTTGATACACAATCGTGCAATGTGAGTTTGAGCATATTTTATAGAGATCGTTTATTGGATACCTTCGGTAAAAGCAGGAGCTATTAAAAATAAGGATGGACACAATGACTTTAGAAAGACTGGTTTGCTAGCACCCCTCGATCCGTTTCTCATCAGACGGCCAACTTGGTTGATAGCCGATTTTTTATACAGGGTGGCCCAAAAGTAGATATACAGTTATAAACTATTTTTTTCATAGATGACTGTGAATGGTGAGAAGTACTTGGAAATGCTTCATAAATAAAGTAGTTGTGCCAGAAATCCAAACCAAACCTAATTTTTATGAACTGTTCTTTCAGCAAGAGGGAGCATCTCCACATTATGTGCTAAGAGTAAGAGATTACCTTAACAAAGTCTTTCCACTGCATTGGTTTTGAAAAAGAAGTAGCATTAAATGGCCACTATGCTCCCCTGACCTGACACCAATGGATTTCTTTTTTTGAAGAGGTATTGCAAAGAACAAGGTGTATGAGAAGAATCCCAAAACAGTAAATGAATTAAAAGATTACATTTATGACGAATTCAGAGAAACTGATAAAAATTGAAATTAGTGCAGCACTGTGTGTCAGAGTGTTCTGGACAGGTGTGAAGAATGTTGCAATGTTGCCAGAGGACATTTTGAGCACCAGAGAGATTAAACAGTTTCTGTCTAATATATTACTAGCATTCTTAAATTTAAAAAATGCCTATATGAAAACTACAAACCTACTTCTGAACCTAAACCATACATTTGATAACTGTATACCTACTTTTGGGCCACCCTGTATAGTGAGCATCTTCTCAAAGTGCGAACCGTGTAAATAACGGGAAAGATAATACAGTTCTGCTAAAAAAAGGCCAAGGAAACTGTGAACAATACAACGTTGGTTGCTCGTTTACAACAAAATTATCAATATCAATCTCTTGCAGACAGTGTGCAACAACAAGAAGAGTCAGATTGTACCATTATGCAAGCATAAACACTTTTGCGTGGTATGCAATTTGAAAGTGATTCATGTAAAATTCTCTCATACATTAGTTATCAGCTTATCAATTCTGATTTTAAAATCATTCTAAATAGTTCAATTCCTAAAATTTCTCATGCAAATTACATGCTTCTACAAGAGCGCAACCAACTTTAAGTGCAGTGGAAAAGTCGTTTTCATTTCTGAAAAAGCTTTTGCGCAATAATCGTAACTTAAAAGTTGAAAATGTTCGAAAATATGCTTTACAATGAAAACAATGTTCCACCAGCGCAACTGCAAAAGACACCGCTAAACCGCAAGGGTATACTGGCGGCGGTTCCGATATGCTAACCACATCGAGTTAGCTAACACGGAGACGGGTTAAGACAAGCAAAACCCTGCAGTTCCCATTACAAACATATAGTAAGAATGGTCAAGTCAATCAACAAGCAAGTGCCGACAGACCTGTTTCGTCCTTATTTTTTTTTTTTTTTTTTTTTTTATATAATTTTAGTTATAACACAAAAGCACAATTCAATAAATACACAATACAATAAAAACAGATGTGTAAACTTTGAAAATCATGGTGAGTATATTGGTTAATATATATGAGGCAACACATAGAGGACAAGCGAAAAAAAAAACTGACATTGTAATAAGAGTAATAATTAAATTTTTAAGCATATTTTGGTAGACGAAAAGAACACAGTAATAACAATAAATAGCGTATAGAAAGAGATTAGTCAGGAGCGAAAAGTGGAAGACGCAAAAATAAGATACAATTGACAATAGTAGTTTGTTTGCTATGTGTAACATAGCAAGCGAGAAAAAAAACAAATAAATATATTAAGTGGAAAAAAAGTACAAATGTGCGAAGAGAAAAAAAAAAAAACACGTAATATTGAACAAAATATTAATTTGTTCTGATACAGAACATAGCAAGGTGGAAAGAAATAAAATAATATCAATAATAATAATGGAAAGTCAATTGGATAAAAAAAAATTTTTTTTTTTTTTTTTTTAAATATTTGGATTGACAGTTTAGGTAAGCCTGTATGAAATTGGAAAAAAAAAAAACTTTCTAATACTATGAAGAGAGAAAATACATATGTAAAGATAAGAAAAGGGATAGAGGAATTTATTGTAAGTAGTCAGGAAAATGTTTTTCTAGAAAGGCTTTAAATTTTGTTTTTATTTTAAATTTTTCTTCAATAAGGGTAGAAGTAGGGATAGGGGTGTTAAAGGAGGAAAAACTATTTCTTAGGGTGTATAGGGAAAGTCTAATCAGTGAAGCGAGTTTGGATGTAATAATATGTGGTGTACCAATTGAATTTGTGTAATTGAAAAGTAGTGTGTCTTGTGTAAGAAGGGTATGTTTTTTTAAAGTGGAAGAGAGAAGGGGTTCTAGAAATGAAATTAAACTGCGGGTAAAGGAACATTGGAAAAAAAGATGGTGAGGATCATCGGAAGAAGTAAGACAGATTTTGCAAAGAAAGTCATTGGGATTACGGGGTTTGAAATTATGCTTGGAAAAGAAACATCCCCAGGTAAAACCTTTATAGGCTGTCCTGAAGGATATTTCCTTTTCCAAGTTGGTGAAAAGAGAAGGACGGGGTTTTATAAGGGTCAGTCGGAGCCATGTATGGGGGATAGTGTTGTTTAGAAGAGGAATAGGGTTAGGATCAGGTTGAAGGAAGGTTAGGTAGAGGGACTTGAAAGTAAGGTGTTCAATTTCATGAGGGGGGGTAGAGATCTTTTTGAATAGGGAAAGAGTTTTGGACCAGAGAAGGTTGGGTTTAGGACGGTGGGGTTGAGAGTTGGAATAAAGATCAGGTTTAATAGGTATTATTTTTGTTCCAAGGTTATATATCGCATATGTCATCCAAAAATAAGAAAGGGGGTTGGGGGTTTTGAGAAGATAGATAAATTTCCATAGAAAAGCAGTAGAAGTTTTAAGGCCAATGTTAGGGAGGGCAATGCCACCGTCGGGTTTGGGTAGGTATAAGGAGGATCTTTTAATTGGTTCAAAAGGGGAGAAGTTCCATAGGAATTTGAAAAGGAGGGTGGTTAAGGATTTAATCTGTTTAGGAGTAGGAAGAATGATTCTTGAGAGAAAGAGGATTCTGGGTAAAAAGTGTTGATTTAAGGAGATAGTTTTGGAGTAAAGAGAGTCTTTAGGATTTAGAGTAGCCAAAGAGGTATGGGGAAGTGAACGGATGAGGTCATCCCAGTTTTTGGACAGATCTTCTTTGTGAAAAGAAAAAGTTATTCCAAGGATTTTAGTGGAGGAAAGAGTCTTACCTTGGGGAAAAGTTGAACGAAAAGATGATAGTAATGTTGAGGAATTAGAGATAATAGAGGTTTTGGAGTGATTAATTTTAAGACCAGAAAAAGAAGAAAATTCTTCGATTATCTCACGAATTTCTGAAAAGGATTGGGGGGATGATATAAAAAGGGTCAGATCATCAGCATAATGACTGACTTTGAGTGAAGAAGTACCAATGGAGATTCCTTGGATTTTAGATGAAGCAAGTATTTTTTGGGTTAAAGGTTCAATGCCAATTAAGAATAAGAGCATACTAAGTGGGCATCCTTGGCGAATGCCACACTTAATGGAAATAGGATCTGAAAGATAGCCGTTTAGGTTGAGTCGGGCTGTTAAGTCAGAGAGAAGAATTTGAATCCAGTTCAGAAGAGTAACTGGGATTCCTATTTTGGAGGCGGTAGAAAGAATGAATTTGTGAGATATTGTATCGAAAGCTTTATAAAAGTCAATTTGGAGTATAGCTAATGGTTGAAGAAAGTCATTTGTATAGTTTATAGCGGATAGGATATTTAGGTGGTTATTGAAGATCTGTCTATTTGGGAGACCACATTGTTGTTGTAAAGAAATGACAGAATTCAGTAGAGGTTTGAGTCGGGATGAAATGATAGAAGAGAGGATTTTATAGTCAGTGTTTAAGAGTGAAATAGGGCGCCAGTCTTTAACAGATATAGGGTTTGGGATTTTGGGGATTAGTTTTATGAGGGCAAGGGATTGAGAGTGTGCGAGTTTTTTCTGGAGGTAGGTATTATTAAAGGTTTGACATAGAAAAGGTATTAGAGAAGGAAAAGAGCTGTAAAGTTTTGGGGTAAATCCATCGAGACCAGGGGCAGAATTTGGGTTGAGGGTTTGGATAGCTGATCGAATTTCATTACATGTGATTAAAGGGGAGGAGGGAAGGGTTTGAAGAACCTCGTGAGGAATAAGGAAATTTAGTGAATCAAGATATGTAGAAGGATTTAAAAGTGAAGAAGAGGGTTTCCAAAGATTTTTAAAGAAAGAGAGAAAAGAGTGAAAGTTAATAGAGTTTAGTTTTTCTGTAGAGATATTAGGAGGGGGGGTGTTAGAATCAGTTGGAAGGAGGGATTTGGATTGGGTAAGGTTTTCAATAATTGGGGCTAAAGGGGATGGATCATCTATACTTGAGAGAGGGGGAAGGCGGGACCTAATTTGAGCGCCGTTTAGTTTATTTTCGTAAATTTGATTTAGTTTAAAGGTTAATTGCGATATTTCGTCATGTTGATTATATTGTTTCGCTTTAATTAAATTGTTTCTTAAGGTGTTATATATTTGTGAGTTCTTTTTTTTTTGAATTTTGGAGTATAATATTAATTCATATTTGATTTTGGTTTTGAATAGGTCCCACCATTTAAGGGGATGCTGTATAGGGTTTATGGGGTAAGTAAGGTTTTTAATAAAAAGTTTGATGTAGAGAAGGATAGAAGGAGAATCTAGAAGAGAATTATTTAATTTCCAATGTGAGGATCTGTATTTTTGATTAGAGGGTATTTTAATTGTAATGAGAGGAGCTTTATTATGATCTGAGAAGGAAATACTGACGTAGGTGGAAAGAGAGATGTTTGAAAGTAAGGGTGAGGGGATGTATACACGGTCTAATCTAGATATGGGTTGTGAGCGAGAAAAGGAAAAAGTTTTAGAGTGAGGGTATAGAAAACGATAAGAATCAATGAGGTCAAAGTTGGTGAGAATGGTTTGAAAGAGTATTTTGTCGTTTGTATTGGGTGAAAAGTGTCCAGTTCTGTCAATTTTATTTATTACAAGATTAAAGTCTCCGGCTATGATTAAATACCTGTTTTTGAAATCTAGACTGTGTAGGTATGAGGAAAGGGTTTTAATTGCTTTTATTCGGTGAGAAGTTTGGGAGGAGGTTTTGCCGGACGGAAGGTAACAGTTTATGAGGGTATAGTTTTTATCTAGAAGAGAGAAAGAAAGGGATTGAATATAGTTGGGGAGGATTATGTGAGAATGGATTGTTTGTGTATTGAGATGTATTTTGTTTGAATTTAGAATGAAGAGGGTTCCTTGTCTATGTGAAATTTGTGTGGTTAAGGAAAGATCAGTGTTGGGAAAGACTAAAAAATTGTGTTTGTGTGAAAAGTGTGACAATTGTTGGTGTTGTATTGTGTGTGTTTCTTGTATACAGGTGAAGTGAATGTTATGGTGAGTGATAAATTGTGCAAGTTTGTTATCCGATTTATTAAAGCCGTTGATATTAATGGAGGTAAATTTTATTTGCATTTTGTTTTAAAGTTAAGAATTTATTTGTGTGAATGATAAAAAAGAATAAAAAAAAATAATAATAATAGAGTAGTGTATGAAGGGAAGAAAAACGTGTAGTAAAAAAAAAATTTTAGATGTAAGAAGAATAATTGAAGAAGCGAGCACGTGAAGTAGAAAATGTGTAAAAAAAAGACCTGGGAGTCGAACCCATGTTTTAAGAGCATGTGACGTGTGTAAGTTATAGTGAAGTACGTATGAACAAAAGAGTGAAAAAAAAAGAAAAAAAAGACGGGAATCGAACTCGTGCTTGAAAAAAAAAAAAAAAACGCATGTAAAAAAAAAAAAGACAGGGTTTCGAACTCGTGCATTTGAATAAAGTAAAGTATTGAGGTGGAATAGTTGCGAATGAGAGAATTAAAAAAAAATGTGAGAAAAAAAAAACAGTTTAGGAATCGAACTCGCGCGTTTCAAATTAGAGTGTGTATGTGAATAAGAATTGAAGATAAAAAAAAACGAAGTGCCAAGGTTTTGAACTCATGGATTTGGATCATGTTAAAAGATGACGTGTTGAAAATAGAATGTTGTGTGATTACCAAATATGGTGTTGTTTTGAACAAGAGATTGTGGCGTGATTATTGGGTGTGGTTCGAAGTGTGACTTTATGGAACAATGGTAGGAGAAGTAACATAGTTTTAACAGAATAAGAATATAAAAAAGGAAATGACTTACCTTCACTGTCAAATACATAATATTTATAACACAAAACAGTAAAAAATACGAAAAATAAACAAACATAAATACAGTTTTACACTAAAATAATTTGGATTTTATTGCAAAGGTAATTAAATACTATTTTTCCGTTGTTTTTCTTTTACGTTGGTTTTTTTCTTTCTTGGTTTTAAATCAATGCTAATGGATGATGATTGCGAGGAGGGTGATAATTTTCGTTTTTGTACTTTGGAATCATTTAGGGAAGAGGGGGTTTGGGGAGAGTTTGGTTTTGAGGAAGGGGCCTGGGGCATTTTGACAAATTGAATATTATCAAAGGACTTGATTGCATCTTCTTGACTGATATTAAGGGATGATAAATTTGGGTTGAGGTTTGAAATGTTTTCTTTGATTTTGGAGTTGGGGTTCTGATTAAGCGGGGGAAAATTTTGGGTGTTTTTTTTAATATTTTGTTTAACTAATTTTGTTTTGGTTGAAGGGTGAAGGATAGGGGGGTGAGGAATTTTTGGGGTCGACGTTATTGTTTGGGCATAAGTTGGTTTGGGTTGGGGTAGAGTGCTGGGGACTTATTAGGACTCGCCAGGATACTACAGCTTGTTGTTGACCCCAGCTGAAAAAGTTGAAAACTTAAACAGCTGGCACAACTTTCTGTTTGTGGTTTTTACACCTCAAACATCCAGTTGTGGACCTGAACGCTGGGTAGGTAGTACAATGAAAACAATGTTCCACCAGCGCAACTGCAAAAGACACCGCTAAACCGCAAGGGTATACTGGCGGCGGTTCCGATATGCTAACCACATCGAGTTAGCTAACACGGAGACGGGTTAAGACAAGCAAAACCCTGCAGTTCCCATTACAAACATTATTACAATATGCTTTACTTTAACAAATACATAAATAAGTGTAACATGATTTTTTATTGACTGCTTGATCGGTTACGGGTTTTACTAGAAAGTAAGACCGCTTTAAATTAAGTTTTAGTTAAAATATTGTTTTGTTAAGAAAGTCAAAAATTGATTTTAATAAAGCCACATAAAAAATTTCTAAGTCAAAAGAAAAATGGCCTTATAAATTTCACAAGCTTTCTTGAAATA
This sequence comes from Diplosoma virens, assembly GCA_963680785.1. Taxonomy (NCBI): domain Eukaryota; kingdom Metazoa; phylum Chordata; class Ascidiacea; order Aplousobranchia; family Didemnidae; genus Diplosoma; species Diplosoma virens. Next base: position 15,056,667 of record OY796881.1, on the reverse strand, counting down.
TTGCTCACTTCGTCAGGTATAACAAAGGTAATTATTCCATTAATTTGTTACACCTGACGAAGTAAGCAGTAATTCACGAAAACTTGTTATAGTCAACTTTGTGTACATTTTTTTGTTCCTATTGAATTGATTTCAGTAGTTGACTCGGCTTTTTTCATTATTGTTCCTTTTATATTGCAGTTATGATAACAACAGGGGCGGATTAGCCCGGCGGGAATTCGGGAGTTTCCCGGTGGGCCGGTCCAGCGATTTACTGGGCTGCCTCCAAACTAACTTTAAGAAGCTAACAAATGATCAAGAATATGAACCAGTTCCATACATTATGATTTCACAATTATTTTTCAGTAACAGCATTTTTGTATAGCCTACCGTAAAACCTCTATTTCACCACCATGGTGCTCTATTTTTCAACCCTTTCCCCATAGTGGTGTTTTATTAGAGGTGACGTTCAATTAGAGGATGGCGCTCTATTTTTCGACTAGCTAGTCAGAATTTTGAAAAGATAAATTTTATGAATAAAAACATAAAGCATCTAACACATTTATACAATTAGCAAAAGACACGAATACAGGGTGATTACTGATAAATAATCACAAATTCACTGGTGAAATCAAGTGACACCGTCGCTGTTGTAGCCGTCCTCGTCATATTCAACACCTTCCGCATCAATGTCAAGTTGCTGAATAAGTTCACGTTTACTGGTAATGTTCGCATTGACCCGCGTTTGCTGGAGAAGTTTTTGTCATTCTATTTGAATAAGGTATAGAAAACCGACTATTCTGTGTGTAATTTGTAATTGTGTAATTATATTTGAAAAAAGAAACTGCATTCTGATTAAACAATGAATACTAGAACAAAACAAAATTTGACAATTGATACTATAAAAGAAATGATAGATGATCTAAAAGAAAATATGATGAGCAAAATGGAATATATGGTCAATGATGTTAAAAACTCAATTGAATTCATGTCTAAAAAGTTTGATGAGGTCATGAAAGAGGTCAGCTATGTAAAAGAAGAGAACAAAAAACTGAAAAAGGAAATATTTGAGATTAAAAAGCAGAGTCACAATCAAGAAGAAAAAGTGATTGACCTAGAGAAGGCACATGCAAACACTGAAAGTATGCTTGACCAACTTGAGCAATACACAAGAAGATCAAATTTAGAATTTCATGGAGTACCATTTTTAAAAAATGAAAATACAACTTTTTTAATTAAAAAACTTGTTAAAAAAATGAATATTGAGCTAGAAGACAATCATATTTCAATCTCACACAGATTACCTTCAAGGCTCAAGCAAACCAGCACCTCAGATGAAAATATCAAGCCTCCTCCAATTATTGTAAAATTCACATCACAAAAAAAAAGAAATGAAATTTACTATAAAAGAAAAAACATACCACAAATATCTGATTTTGAAATTCCACAAATGAAAGAATTATACATTAATGAAAACTTAACAAATGTTAGAAGATCTTTATTATATGAAGCAAGAAAATTAAAGAAGATTCAAGGTTACAATTTTGTTTGGACACATATGGGAGATATTTTGGCTAGAAAAAATGAAAAATCAAAGGTACTTAAGATATGTACACCAGCTGACTTAAAAAAAATGTGTTGATGATTGTGACCTGATTTTTTTTTTTTTTTTTTCTTTGTTAGTAAGATAACTGATATAAAAATGTGTTTTTCCCTTAACAATTTTTTTGAAAACTCCTATTTGCAACAATATAATAGTACCAATAACAATAATAAAAAATTAACTAAAAATTATTTTACTACTCAAGAGATATCAAATATATTGGCAATGAACAATAAGAATGATTTATCTATTTTTCACCTAAATACAAGAAGTTTGGCTAAAAAAAAAGAAAATATAGAAGAATTTGTAAATCTAATAAATTGCAAACCAGAAATAATTGCAATATCTGAAACCAAAATTAATTCCAATTCAACTGTTAATTTTTCAATACCTCAATATTTTTTCTTGCATGTTGATTCTAAAACCAATGCTGGTGGTGTGGCACTATATATAAAAGAAAATATTAGGTTTAAAGTAAGAAATGATTTAAATGTACAAGTTGATAAATGTGAAAATTTGTGGATAGAAATTGAGCAAAAACCTCATTTCAAAAAATTAATTGTTGGTGTTATTTATAGGCATCCAACATATGATTTTAAGACCTTTGAAAACAAACTCATAGATTTATTAATATCATTTGAAGACAAAAAATGTGAATATGTAATTATTGGTGATATAAATATAAATTTAATGATGTCTGATAGCAATCCTAAAATTTGTCATTATATTAGAAGTTTGGAATCTGTTGGATGCAATATGCATATAAATACCCCAACAAGATTTGCTGAAAATAAAAATCCTTCAATATTAGATCACATCTATTCTAACAGCAATAATATTTGTAATAGTGGTATTTGTTTGTATGATATTAGTGACCATTTACCCATCTTTTTAGTTAAAAAAAATTTCAATCAACCAACTAACTCAGAAAATGCTGCATATGTTAGGTGCATGAAATCTTTTGAACCACTGAATTTTGTTGAAGATCTAGACAACAATCTTCAAGATGTTCGTCTTAAGACAAGCCTAAGTAATACAAAAGTTGATGATAATATAGTTGAGTTTGTCACTACTTTTCAATCCGTACTAAATAAACATGCTCCTTTTATAAAATTGTCCAGAAAAAAAAATAAATTATCACAAAAACCCTGGATTAGTAAAGGCTTACTTGTCTCAATAAAAAAGAAAAACAGACTGTTCAAAGCATGTTACAAATGCAATGATAAATCAAAGGTAGAATTCTATAAAAAATACAGAAACATGTTAACTCATTTAATGAAATTAGCAAAACAAGAATATTATAGTAATTTATTTAAAAAGTATAATAATAACAGTGCTAAAACGTGGAAAACAATTAATGATCTTGTCAATTTTAAAAAAATACCTTGTAAAGGCAGTATATCATCCAACTCCTTTAAAATAAATGGCAAAGAATATAACACCTACTCAGAAGACTTTGCTAATCTATTAAACAATCATTTTTCAAGTATAGGGACCGAAATGGCCAACCAGATACCACCCTCTGATATTTCTTACACAAGCTATATTAAAACTTCATGTGTCTCATCAATGGTTTTAAGAGAAATTAATGAAGATGAAGTAGCTGAAGAAATAAACAATTTAAAAATGAAATCAGCTTGTGGCTTATTGCAAATCAGCACTAAATTTATAAAAATGAGTAAAAATGTCATAAGTTTGCTTCTTGCCCAAATTTTTACTAAATGTATTGAACAAGAAACATTTCCAAAAATTTTTAAACAATCCCAAGTAATTCCAATACCAAAAGTATCTAATCCGCAAGAACTAGCTGACTTCAGACCAATTTCTCTTCTTCCTGCTTTAGCTAAAATTTTGGAAAAAATATTATATAAAAAAATGATCAAATTTCTTGACAAAAACAAAATATTAACAAACCAACAACATGGATTTAGAACAAATGATTCAACTAGTCTTGCAATTACATCAATGTATGATGACCTTCTTCTTAACTTAGAAAGTAATAAAATTACATGTTCAGTTTTCCTTGATATTAGTAAAGCCTTTGATTCAATAAATCATGACATCCTTTTAAAAAAATTAAATATATATGGTTTTCGAGGTAAAATTTGGAAATTATTGATGTCATACTTAAAAGATAGAAAACAGTGTACCAAAATAGGAAATAACTTTTCAGAATTTAAATACATGTGTTGTGGTGTTCCACAAGGGTCTGTATTGGGACCTTTATTATTTTTACTCTATATTAACGATTTGCCAAATGCAACTAATTGTATTACTACAATATTTGCAGATGATACAAATCTACATCTAGCTGATCCAAATTTACTCATACTCGAACAGAATATGAATATAGAACTGCAGAAAATTAACTCATGGTTTAAATCAAACAAACTATCTCTTAATTTTAATAAAACTAAATATATGGTTATATGTAAAAAAAGCGTCAATACATCTTCTTTTAAATTAACCATAGGAAAAAATGAAATTAAACAAACAAATCATGTAAGATATTTAGGTATTTTTTTGGATGACAAATTAAATTGGGATCATCATGTATCTAACATATGCAGCAAATTGTCAAAAACAAGTGGCATTTTTTATAAACTAAGGCATTATGTGCCACTGAGTACTTTAAGAATATTATATTTTTCATTAATTCAATCGCACTTACAATATTCTATTTTAAACTGGGGACGGGCTAACAAAACACTCTTGATGACCATAGAAACATTGCAAAACAGAATTATAAGGACTTCTTTATTTAAGAATATTAAGACCCCAATTAACATGCTATACAAAGAATTTAATGTGCTAAAACTATTTGATCTTTTTCAACTAGAAGTTGTTAAATTTATGTTTAAATTTGAAAATCATATGTTACCTTATTGTTTTTATAACTATTATGATAAAATAAACAGTGTGCATCAACATTTAACAAGATATAGCACTGATGGAAATTTTTTTCTGCATTCTGTAACAAAACAATCTGGTAAACAAAGGCTACAATACATTGGAGCAAAATTGTGGTCTACTGTACCCAGTGATATAAAAAAATTATCTTTTAATTCTTTCATTAAAAATTACAAAGTATTTCTTTCAAAAGCCTATGAAAAATACTGATAAGCAAAGTAGTTATTTTAAAAAAATGGTGTTATGAATAATACATATATATCAGTTTTCTTAATGTTATGTATTGTTTTTATTTTATTTTATTTTTTTGTTTCATGAGATATGTTTGCTATGCTGTTTCTTCAAAATCCACCAATTATATATATTTTTAATAACGTATGTATGCTGTATTTTTCCTATCACAATTGTATTGCATTAATTACTTGTATTGCATGCCCTCTGTATTATTAATAGAACTGTTTTTGTTATTTTCAATTAACTTGATATAATGTAAAAAAAGGAAATATATGTTTCTTTTTATTTTTTCTACATTTGCTTAAAATCATATTTATTGTGTATTCTTTTTTTTTTTTTTTTACCTTTAATTCTTCTTTGTGGAATTTTTCACCTTTATGTAGGCTACTAATACTGTAAATCAGTTTATTTTAATGAATTATATTACTTGTTTTTAGATTTATGTGTTGCGTTTTTTTTTTTTTTTTTTTTTGTTTTGTTTTGTTTATTTTTTGTTTTTCTCTTTATAAATTTCTCGGTGTGCTTTGTACCAGCTGTAATTTGTTTTGATATCTGTTGTATGTCATTGCATATTGGTGTGTACTATTTGTTTGTTTCTACTGAATGGTAGCCTAACTGAACATTAAATAATTAAAGTATTTTGAGGTGCTAGCTGACTTTGGTGACCTTGATGGTCTTTCGCTGGCATCTAGTCATAGCGACCAAATGTTGTTGTAGTGCATTTACAGTTGTTTTTTTTTTGTTTTGCTTGACTTTTCATGTCTTGGTCGTTGACAAAAAAAATAAAATCCTTATCCTTATCCTTATCCAGTCGGAAGCGGGCCGTCTGACCTGAAACAGTGGATCTTGCAATCCTTAGAGCCGTCTAGAGTGTAGGTCAGTCCGCATCTCTTAAACGACTTGATGATTAGATCCTTCGGCAGATGATCCCAAGCATCGCCTATTTACTTTAAATAAGCTTCCGTTGATGGCAGACTTGGACAACTAGATAATTCTACTTGTCTAATTAGACTAATTAGAGCGAAATACCGGTAATGTACGTAATTCTAATCTAATTTGTGAAATGTTTCTATGCTCTAATTTTAATTCTAATCTAATTTCTATGCTCTAATAGGTAATTAGCTGCAGAAACAATCGTAAATAAATACTCACTATTATAATATGGAGCTAAATATTAACATGAACGAATCTTCACAAGAAATAGAGTTTAACCTTGATTCAAGTCATTTAGCCGAAGATGAGAAGAAGCTAAAAAATGGGAACCAACTCCCAGAATCACTTCGCCCTTACTTTGAGCTTGCGAATAAAGATCCAGAACATCCTATTGCGCAGTGTCTTCTTTTTTGAAGAAGAAGGCAAAAAACGCCAAGTAGGTTTTAAAAACTCTTTGTCCAACTGGGAGGCTCATCTGTCTTGTAAGCATCCAAAGGAATGTAGAAAGTACAGGGAAGCTGAAGAAACTGTGAAAAAGGCAAACGACCGCGATTGTTTCTGTCCATCAACCTCAAAAAGTCGAGCAACAACAGGAAAGTCTCAGCCGAAGATAACTGAATATTTTCGAAGCAACAGTAAAAGGAAGTATTCCAAGCAGCATCCGAAGCAGAGGCAAATAACTAAGCTTCTACTTAAGAGGGTTGCTTGTGCATCACTACCGCTCTCAATTGTCGACAAACCAAGCTTTCGCGAGCGTATCGAGAAACTCAATGAGAATTGCGCAATCCCTCATCAGCAAACGATCAAAGAGACCCACCTTCCCTTTGAAGAAAAGCTCATCGTCAACAGCATCACAACTGAAATGAAAGGTTTGACTAGTGTATATGTCACCGTTGACATTTGGACCAACCGTCAAATGCGTTCATTTATCGGATTTATGGCTCACTTCGTTGACAACGACTTCGACCTGAAGTCTCGTCTTTTGTGCTGCGAACATTTTGCCGAAAGACACACTGCTGTCAACACAGCCAACAGATATGAAGATGTGGTCATGAGATACCAAATCGACGGTAAAGTTAGACGCATTATAAGGGACAACGCTAGTTTGATGAAAAAAGCCTTTGGATTGTCGCTTACAGATATGAAGGCACTTGAGCAAGAAGCTGCTAAGATGAAGAGTGATGAAGACTTACATTTTAGTGATAAGGGAAATCTCCAAGACCCCGAAGTAGACCTCAATACGCTTCTAGTACTGCTGTTAAAGAGAGTATCATGTTTTGCTCACGCAATGCAACTGTATATCGTGCACGCTCTGGAAAATATAAAAGGCAAGCTACCCGGTGAATGAAAAGATCAACTATCGAAGCGAATGGTGATCCACTCTACGATTACTAAAGTATCGAAGGTAGCCAGAACACTACGGTCCAGTACAACAGCAAGCGAATTTCTTCGTAAGAAGAATGTTTACGTATTGACAAAAAACCAGAGATGAAATTCGCTCTGAAAATGTTCCGGTCATTTGCAAAGACAGTCAAAGATGTATTGAATGTGGCCGTTGGAGAATTGTCAAAGTCTGAGAAGGAAAAGAACACGTTAAAATTAAGCATTACAGAGTTTGTTGTTATCACAGAACTGGTTGACGTGCTGAGTCCATTTGAAGCAGCGATGTCTCAAGTTGAAGGAGAGAGCAAAGTTACAATTAGCAATGTGTGTGCTGTTGTCATCGGCCTGAAAAAGTTGATGGAAGAGATGATATTGAAATTGCACATCTGCCAAACCTTGCCTTACTTGATCAGGTTAACACGAGGTTGAACCTTTATCTCACTCAAGAAGATTTTCGACTCGCGACGCTTTTAGACCCACGGTTTAAAGCTGACTGGTTACAAACCGACGAAGAGAGAGCTTTACTGAAAGAAGCTTCGATACAGTCGACGATAGAGCTCCTAAAAAGAAAAGCTGCCATTAAAGTCGATAGGTGCGAAAGATCTTCTAGTTCCGACCACAACCAGAACAGCAGCTGGTCCGACTCCGAAAAAAAGAGATGGTTAACACAAGCTTGTTCTCTTTCATGCCGTTAACTACATCAAGAAAAAAGAGGAAGATTGCTTCAGGTCTAACCGAAGAAAATATTGTAAGGGATAAAGTTGAAAAATATTTTGCAGCAGAGTGTGAGAGCTGGACTGTGACGTTTTGAGTTACTGGAAAGCGAAAATTGTTTTCCTCATCTCAATGCTGCTGCTCGAGAACTCTTAGGCATGACTGCAACATCAGCTCCGTCGGAAAGAGTTTTCAGCCATGCAGGCGAACTGTATAGCGCAAAACGAGCCAATCTTGGTGTACAGACATTTTCCATTATCATGCTTATGAGAATGACCTCTGATTTGATATTCACTAAACTTGATTTTTATTAAATTTCTTTCTAATTTGGCATTAAATTCAATTTCCAAGTTTTTGTAAATTCAGTAATTCTAATTCTAATCTAATTTGGAAAAAACTGTGTAGCTACGTATAATCGTAATCTAATTTGGAAAAGCTAAAAATTTTCTAGTTGTCCAACTCTGCTTCTCAGTGTACTCCTCCGGCTCCTTCTGACGATTCGTCGTTGGGCGGCGTGAGACAAAGTTGTGGCGAAACGAAAACTTTTCCAACCAGCCATTGCTTGCCTTGAAATTTTCGTTAATCAACAAAGTGAGCGCCTCTTTCTGGATCATCGTGCGGCTGACACGGAGCTTCTTCTGACGCTGCTGACGAACCCAGTTGATGAGCTTCTCGTCGAAATCCTTGTCCTTCAAAGGACGTCTGGCACCTTGGAGTCGTTTGCTTGAAGAGATGGAACATGACAAAAACGCCTTCAACTGAGCCTCGAGCTGTGCTTTCTGTTTCGTCCAATCTTTGACACATGAACGAGGAACCTTTTTGTCTTTTGCAGCCTTTGATTTATTGAATTTCTCAGCGTACGCAACAACTTCCAGCTTAAAGTGCACGTCGTAGTTTTTTCGTTACAGAGGAGTCGCGTCTTCAGATTCGGAACTGCTTGACATGGCTGCAAAATTTTTTATGTTCTCATCGAACTCGGCAAAAGTTTAAGTACGTTTCTACTGTGCAAGCTCCATAGAATGAAACTTCCCAGTGTCTAAAAATAAACGTGAGATGTAACTCCATAGAATGGGACTGCAAGATTTTAAGCTTAATACGTTTCGTTTTTCGCTTCGCCTTTTTATTTTTCACGAATCAAGTTAATTTTATATGCGTACTTCTACTTCGTAGTTAAATCACAATTCTCATTGTTTGATTTTTTTCTTCGTTTTTTGCGGCACGAGGTAATTTGAAAACTCGCATGTAAAAGCTTATAATTGAATTTAAAAGCAAGAAGGTTTTTGAGTAGTTAGTTTGTAAAGGTTTAAATTTCGCTTGTGTTTACGTTCTGATACGTTTTGCTATTCTATTTGAATAAGGTCTTGTTAATTCTATTTGGATAAGATTCGTTTGACTAATATTAAGCGATATATTTTAAATTGAAATTTTTGGATTATTGGAGTTTAATTGCTATCAGCCGCACCGACTGCAGCGTTTTTGGTGGCCCAATAAGCCTGGTAAATTTATTATCGTTTTACGAAACTATCATCTAAATAATTATTTTATTAATAATTAGTACTTCTGTGCTTACAGAAAAACCGTGCTATCGTTTGTGCATTCATTCATTCGTTTGCAATCGTGCTGTATCGTCTCGAATCGTTCGTACGAGCGTGCGTGTGCTTCAACAAGAAGGTCAGGCGCAGTCTGTGTTGATTTTACCGCTTATTCGAATAGAGTCACCATTAATAGTGTAGTTGGCGTTTAGGCCACCGCCATTAATCCATTTAAAAAACTACAGGGACTTCCCAGCGTCTAAAAATAAACGTGCAATTCCATAATCCATTCTTCCCTTCCTACGCCTAGAAAGGCGATTTCAGCTGTAACTATTGCCAAAATAGAAGAATTCATCAATGTGGCGTTTAATTAGAGGTGGCGCTCAAATAGAGGTTTTACGGGGTATCTATAATTTTCTTATTGTGATTAGTGACTGTTGTGACTTGACGTAAAATGATAAATAAACCGTCAGTGGTAACTTCTTTCCCTAATTTGCAGTATTATGACGTAATAAAGAGTCGCAGGAGAACTTATATTACGTATGCCACATAGTTGTTTACCATTTATTCTCCAGGCCTCTCTACTGTATATTTTAAGTAATGGAAAAAGAAACGAAAAAGCGGAAAGGTGGAGCTGAGAAAGAGCGCGAAAAAAAGAAAAAGAAATTGAAAGAAATTGTTGCTAAATGTATTAACATTCAGGAAGCATTTGCAAGAGCAAGCACCTCAACAGAAAGCCAAACGGACAATTAATCCCGCTTTGCTATTAGAACATCAAAATCAGCATCAGTCTGTAAGTTATCATGATGTACCAGCATCAGATTTAGTAAATCAAAATTGCTCTGACATATCTATTCCGCCAGTATCAGAAAGCGAAATCCAGACTGTATATACTGATAAACCAGAACTAGACAGCCTCAGCCAAGATAATCTTGAAGTATTTTTTACTCCCCTAACGCAAGTTTCAGAAGTTTAACGAGATCAGTCTATAATTCCTTCTGTGACAGCGTACCACTTGTGGTTTGTAAAACAAAAACGAGATAAACTAACCGAATATTTTGAGTTTCACCCACATCAACCAGAAACAAGCAAATTCAACGCTACAAATGTGTACTTCCGACCTGATGACTCTGGAGGTCGTTTGCAGCGATTATGGCTCTCATATTGTGAACAAAAAGAAGCTTTATTTTGCAACCTTTGCATTGCATATAGTACTACTACTAGTAGCAATCAGAACGCCAGCAAATTTTTAACGGGTTACAATTCGTGGAAACACATTTACCAATGAATTGATGAACACGAAAGTTCTCAAAAACACAAGACATATGTTGAAGCTCACATACGATTTAGCAGTAATAAGACAATGGTAGACCTACTTACTGTCAGTCATAGATCATTACATAACAAACAGGTCATGCAAAAAAGGCAAATTCTCGACAGAGTCGTCTCTATTGTGAAAATGATTGGAAAACGGGGAACGAGCTATAGGGAAACAAGGGAGTTCGAAAGCGGTGTTTACTTTATGTAATGAAAAAGTTGATCACCGAACATATTTAGAGACCGTACTTCTTCTTGCGAAGTACAATAACATTCTAAAGTGTCATTTGAAAATGTTATTAAAAAATATTTGCAAAACAAACCCGACAAGCACAAGCATAACCGTGCAAACAGAAATACATTTATCTCCAAAACTACTTTTAACTCTATTATTGCTATTATATCTAAGCCAATGAAAGAAGAAATTTCAAACTCGGATAGAGAAGCAGGCATTTACTCAGTTCAAATCGATTCAACTCAAGATATAACTTCAAAGGACAAATGTTCAGTGATTCTACGCTTTGTTAGGGAAAACGTCGAAGAACAACTTCTTGCCGTTGTTGACAATCATTCGGCAACTGGAGCAGACCTGTGCAATTTGTTGAAAAAAGTTTTGCAGAAGCAAAACACAGACGTTTCCAAATGCATCTCCGACAGTACAGATGGAGCATCAAACATGTCGGGGCAGTATAATGGATTTACAGCTTTTCTTGAAAAAGAATCTCCTAGTCACATTCACGCATGGTGCTATGCCCACGTTCTCAACTTGGTTCTCTGTGATGTTACTACGACTAATTATGCATCCATATCTCTATTTGGATTAGTTCAAAAGGTTGGAGTGTTCTTTCGGGAATCATATTTGCGAATGGACATGTAGAAAGAGCAGAAGAGCCAAAGACATGGTCATGATATTCAGAGTAGGTTAATCTTGATTGGAGCAACTAGATGGTGGTCTAAGCACGAATGTCTTCGAAAAATTTTCGGCACATTTGAAGATGGTTCCAGCGGCATCTTCTGCGATGTAATTGAAGTTCTGTATTGTGTATTGAAAAGTTAAATGTTGAAGCGCGGTTTGATGCCAGTGTCATGTTAGATAATACAATTCGATACCAACATGTTTTGACAGCCATTACTTATCTACGCATCATGGAAATAACCTCTGCACTTTTAAAGTACTTGCAGACCTCTGGACTGGATTTTATTAATGCTTTTAATATGGTGGAAGCTACGAAAAAGAATATTCAACAGATTCATCGCGATTTCGCAATAGTTGTAACCAAAACTGACCATGTTGTTCAACATGCCAATGAAGTTTTGGAAGAACGTGGATGTGATGTCTTGATCGAAAGCAGCTTTCCTGCTAAACGGGTTCGAAAAAGTAAAAATGAACCCTTGGATGAATGTCTTTCAGACTCAATGAAAAAGTTTGAGGTCGATGTACATAACAGAATTCTAGATCAAGTGGTTCAAAGTTTGCATAGAAGATTTGCTACGCATAAAAAGTTATATGCTGACTTAAGCTATTTCGATCCCAAACGCTTTTCTGAAACAGTTCTTCATGGGGTTCCTATCTCAGCTGTGAATATGATATGCAACCTTTTGCCAAATAAAAATTCAGATTCTCCTGTTCAGCAAGATCTTCGGCAAGAGCTCTTGGGTTTCGCATCAAAATGGCCGGAATTTAAAAAAATCTTACCTGAGCACTGCACTAAATTGGATGAAGCAAGTGATCATTTTTTCGATTTTTTTATTGATAAACTATTTGCAGGTTAATGTTTTGACCTTTTATCTCACTGTATGATACAATAGGGTGGAGTGAAAATAATTTTTTTTTGAAATCGAAAAAAGTGTAGTTCTAAAAACCTGCCAAACAGGTAAAATCTACGAAAAAAATTGGTTTTGGTGAGTTGCTACCTTTGGGGGGCTAGCAACCCCCCAAAATGTGTTTTGAGGGGTAAAATTTCCTAAAAATGTCGCAACTCAGTAACCGCTTATCGTAGAGGCATGATTTATGGCTCAAAATTTGCAGAATCATCATGTTTCTATATGTGCTAAGAGAAAGTTTTTGTCTATTTCCACTAGAAAAAACTGTTTAATAAGTTTGTTTGTTTGTACTTAACTAATAGTTATCTGAAAAGTTATTATTATTTTTTGCAGGTATATTGTTAAGTAATTGTGTAAATCAAAGCTTTGGCCAAACTGCGAAGTAGAAAAACATGAAAAGACGGAGTTCAACTTCTATAAAGAAGATTTTACATAGTGGACACACTTTCTCTACCCGTGATAGTTTTCCACCAGGAGTATTGCCTACCAAGCGACATGTAATAGAACGCATTCTTTATTTGAAAAACTTTCGAACCTTCAATGCTTCAAATGACATTGCCAGAGAAATTTATGACAGATGGGTATGGTGCAACGTATATCCCATTCATCTGTACACCATTTCGAAAAAAGTTCAAAGTTTTGTGAATTGTTTTAGTGCACTTGATCGCTGGTCAAAGAAAAAACGAGAAGCATTTTTACAAAAGGAAAAAGAGTTTATGTCAACTATTGATGAAATACTTGATGTTTTTTGTGCTGACGATAAGCAGCGCAGAATTTTGGAGAAACAATATGGTTTGAAAATGACAGATGATGATTATGCTTTTTATAAAGATCAAACTAGTAAGCGAGTTGGAAAATGTGTGGATGCTGTGGTTCCTTCAACGTCAGCGGACATACAGTTTTTGAGGCGCTCTCGACCCTTACAACCTCATCCAGAACCACCAACATGTTCTTCCGTTACATCAGTTACATCAGTGCCTGAATCAGCTTTGGGTTATCTGTCAGATTCTAGTTCAACCAACACAGACCAAACGCAATCTTCTGCTGCTTCTGAATTTGTTTCTCAATCAATGCCATATGAAAATCAGAATCGAATGATTTGGTCAAACCTTGCAAGGATGAGTGAGCGTTTTCAGATATCCGACAGAGCTGCTGCTGCGATCGCTAATAGTGTGATGCAAGATTTGGGTCTAATTACTGATGATGACAAGACATACGAGGGCTGTTTGAAAAGTAACGGGACTGTGTAAATAATTATTTTATTTGAAATGCCACGTAAAAATTACAACTTGTCCCCTTCAAAGTAATCTCCTTGAGCTCGAATGCACTTTTCTAATCTCTGCTGCCATGCTTCTATGCACTTCTGGAAAGATTCCATTGGGATCGCTCGTAGTTCCTTCGTTACGGCTGTTGTTATGGCTTTTGAGTCTTGAAAACGGGTTCCTTTAATGACTCCCTTGAGCTTAGGAAACAAGAAAAAATCACAGGGAGCCAGATCTGGCGAGTAGGGTGGTTGCTCCAGCACGGCAATGTTATTTTCTGCAAGAAATTGTCGTATGCTTAAGGCATTGTGAGCAGGAGCATTGTCATGATGAAGCAGCCATGACTTTGTCTCCCACAATTCTTTTCTTTTCTCCCTTACCGAACGCATCAAACGTCGCAAGATGTCTTTGTAAACATTCTGGTTAATGGTTTGGCCCTGTGGCAAGAATTCTAGATGAACAATTCCATGAACATCAAAGAAAACAATCAGCATTACCTTAATTTTGGACTTGAACAGCCTTGCTTTCTTGGGTCTTGGTGAGGATCCACTCTTCCATTCAAGGCTCTGCCGTTTGGTGAGTGGATCGTACTCGAAGATCCACGACTCATCACTGGTAACAACTCTACTCAACAGATCTGGTGTAATTTCAAGTTGTTTCAGGATGTCTTGACACACTTGCACACGATTTTCCTTTTGCCCATCATTCAGCAACCTTGGTACCATTTTCGCACAAACCTTCCTCATCCCCAGATCTTCTGTAATGATCCTCCACACCCTCTCACTATTCATGCTCAACTCATCTGCTATCATTCTAACAGTAAGGCGGCGGTCACTGCGCACTTTTTCTCTCACACGCTCAACATTTTCGTTTGTTCTGCTTGTTGTTGGCCTTCCACTCTTAGGATCATCTTCCACATCCTCTCTTCCCTCTCTGAACCTCTTGTGCCACTCAAAAATCCGAGTTCTTGACATCGTAGCATCTCCGTAAACTTCTTGGAGCAAATTGAATGTTTCAGTTGGAGTTTTTCTAAGTCGAACGAGAAACTTCAAGTTGATTCTTTGTTCAATGCTCATTATTTGTTAACAAAAGAAGAAAAAAGAAGAAAAAAATATTTACTAAATAAATTATCCCAAAACGAACTACAGTAAAGCGCCTTTTAAGAAAAGCCTGTAAAAAAGCATATGGTTGTCACAGAATGCTGAAACTACATTTTTACAACCACAAGATATTGCGCCATCTTAAAAAACAAATCTTTTATCATTGTTGCAAGTGTTGTTTGTGCAAAGCATACAGTCCCGATACTTTTCAAACACACCTCGTACGTTATTGATCGTAGCAAGCTTCGAAGAGAGCGAGAACGATGCCGTGCTGAAATTAGGAAAAAGGAGCAAGAAAATTTCAAGTTAGTGAATGCCATATACTTTGATGGGCGCAAAGATGCAACACAGGTCACCATGTAAGGGCCAAATGACAAATTTTACAGGTCTGTGCAACTTGAAGATCACTATACAATGGTTGGGCAGCCTGGTGAATACTATCTTTCTCATTTTTCCACAGAGGATGGCAAAGGAAGAACCATAGCACAAAAGATCTTCAACACCATTGCCAACACCGAATTACATGACAAGCTTACAGTAGTTGGCACTGATGGAACTGCAGCAATGACAGGCAAGTTCAATGGTTGCATTCGTAAGTTGGAAGAACTATTGAACAAGCCACTACAATGGGTAATTTGCCTACTACATACCAATGAACTACCCTTGCGCCATGTCTTTACTATGCTTGATGGAACCACCAATAGTCCTGACACATTTGCAGGACCAATTGGGAAGTGTTTAACTGGAGATGTTTCAAGTTGTCCGGTTGCTGCTAATTTTAAGTCAATTTCAAACCCTCAGTTTGTACAGTTGCCAGAATCAGTTGTTAATGATCTGAGTACTGATCAGCACTATGCTTACAAGATATGTTCAGCAATAATCATGGGAGTTGTCGACAGCGACTTGCAATATTTAAAAGTAGGTCCCATTGTGCATTCACGCTGGCTAACTCTGGGCTGTCGAATCCTCAGATATTATGTTTCGGTGGATGAACCCTCCTCAAACTTGGAAACTCTGACGAAGTTTTGTCTTCAAGTTTACTTTCCAAGTTGGTTTGAAATTAAGTTAAATAGTCAACTTACTTGCGGATCTAGAAATTTTTTCAACTTGGTCCAACGAATTCTTCAGGTGCCTGACGAAGTTGTTCGGAAAACTGCTCTGAAAGTTGTGCAACGAAATGCATTTTTCGCACACCAGGAAAATGTCTTGATCGCCATGTTGGATGACAACGATGAGGAGATACGAATGCGAGGAGTGAACAAAGTGCTTTCGATTCGTGGAAACTTGCCATCAACGGTTTCATTTGATAATCATGACTTGGTTGACAGTCGCAGGGAAGAATATTCTTTGGAAGGAGCAAAATATTATGATACCGCCTCAACTGTACGGCTGTTTGAACCGCCCACACTGGATCTAACAGTGAACTCGTACTACAAGATGGTGAATTTAACATCTTGCCATCAGCAGCCTCCGGTAATTGAACATTTAACTGATTTAGATATTGAACAATGCCGGATAAGACCACTGCAGCTCGACCACCCATGTCACAACCAATGTGTAGAGCGCCATGTCAAAATGGTAACAGAGGCCGCAGCACAAGTTGAAGGATTTGAGCGAAGAGATGGGTTGATTCGCCAGAAGATTAAATCTCGAAAACTTTCGAAAAAATTTGACACTAAAGTGCAATTCTGATGCGCTTCATTTTGCGTAGGGTATTTGGTGTACTCTAACTTGCTTTCTTATTTTTCTCTCACTCCTTAGGCAAAACAACCCAACCAATATCAGCATCAACAGTTCGAAAGTAATGAGATGTAACAGATTTTCTTTAAATTACTGAAATACGAGGGTCAGTCAAAAAATAATGAGCCCAAGTCTCTCCTGGCCATATTTGTTGCAATAAAATCAAAAGTCATACATCAAAAGAAAGCCCAGGGATAGGAGATCTCAGTTCTACTTTTCAATGTAATCTCCGCACTTTTCAATTCCAACTGTCCATCGATGAACAAGGGACACTATGCCAGCCTTGTAAAAGTCAGCAGGCTGCATTTTTAACCAGTTTCTTACAGCGTGCTTGACTTCTTGATCACTAGTGAAGTGCTGCCCCCTAACTCCTTCTTTCAATGGTCCAAAAAGATGATAGTCAGATGGTGCCAGGTCGGGTGAGTATGGGGGATGGGTTACCGTCGTTTATCCAAAAGAAGCAATCACTTCACGAGTTTTGAGACTGGTATGGGGCTTGGCGTTATCGTGTTGCAGCAAGACCTTAGACATGTCCAGGTGAGGTCGTACTCTTCTCAGTTTCGCTTTCAGTTTGCGTAAAGTGTCAATGTAAGCATCTGAGTTGATGGTAGTACCTTTAGACATAAAATCTACCAATATCACTCCTTCAATGTCCCAAAACTTAGTCGCCATAATTTTTCCAGCTGAACGTTGACTTTTGAATTTCTTGGCTCTTGGGGACGTGGGGTGACGCCATTTCATGGATGATCTTTTCGACAGAGGTTCATAGTGATGAACCCAGGTTTCATCTCCTGTCACTATACGGCTGAGAAAAGTTTTGTCACTTCTGTGACACTCAATAAGCTCCGAACAAGCTTCAAAACGGGCTTGCTTGTGAAAATCCAAAAGTTGCCTCGGAACCCATCTGGCGCAAACCTTTGCAAAGCCTAGCTCATTAACAATATTCACAGCACTTCCATGGCTAACTCCAACACGTTCAGCAATGTCATCAATAGTGATTCTGCGATCATCTCTAATCAATTTCTCAACCTTATCATTGTTTCCAGGATTGACTGCAGAAGATGGTCTTCCACTTCTTGGTCTGTCCTGGAGGCTACTCAAACTTGGATCATCTTCTTCGTGTTTAATCCTGGATACCCACTTTTTCACAGTGCTGTAGGCTAATGAAGCATCTCCATAAACATTTACCAATCTTTCGAAAATTTGTTTTGGTGGCTCCCCTTCCGAAACAAGAAATTCAATCACAGCTCTCTGCTTCTGACGGACATCCAGTGATGACGTCATTTCCAAAACACAATACCAAAAGTGGACACGTTGAAACAATTTTTTTTTACAATTTATCTTTAAAGCAGTAAATTTACTAAACACCCTTAAAATTTCTAGAAAAAATATGAAGGTTAAAGCGGTTAAAGTTAACAGGGCTCATTACTTTTTGACTGACCCTCGTACTATACATTTTATGGGCAGTAAAGCTAGCACGTTCTGTACCTTATGAGTAGGCCTATTTAGGTACTTTGTCTGGTGACCAAAGTTATCCCAAATCATGTTGTTAATATTGTGATTGTCATAATTAGTCCTTATATTGTGATTGTCATAATTAGTCCTTATCAGTTAGACATATATCATTTCAAATGTTAGATCAAAGTTATTTCCATACAACGCAATTTTCGAGTATTGAGCATAAAAAACGGTTTATCGATTATAACTTTTTTTCTTGTGGAAATAGACAAAAACTTTCTCTTAGCACATATAGAAACATGATGATTCTGCAAATTTTGAGCCATAAATCATGCCTCTACGATAAGCGGTTACCGAGTTACGACATTTTTTGTCAATTTTACCCCCCAAAAACACATTTTGGGGGGTTGCTAGCCCCCCAAAGGTAGCAACTCGCCAAAACCAATTTTTTAAAAAGTTTTAGCCTATTTGGAAGGATTTAAGAACTACACTTTTTTCAAATTTTTTTTTCACTCCCCGGCTTATAATTACTTCATGCCTATTTTCCATACCGATGGAAATGTTATTATTTGATCAAAATTTTGTTCTGATATTATCATCCAGCAGTTTTCGCGGGTCAACTGTGCTGATACTAGTAAATTTTCTTTCATACAACGTAAATTTTAATTTGTTTTTAAAAAACAGCTGACGAAGATGTGAGATCGGACGAAAGCCCCAACATTCGAAAATGTCGATGTCAAAATTGTTTCTTATGCTGTTATACTGAGATTCGGAAATATCGAATGTACTCCAGAAATTATCCTCTTCTATATCAGGCATACAAAGTAATCCTTACTTTTTCCGTTACACAAGTTGGTTGTGAAAGAACCTTTAGCAAACTGAGATATATAAAGAACCGTTTAAGAAATCAGCTCAGCAAAGATTGCTTGGATTCCATTCTTTTGATGTGCGTCGAACGAGACGTTTTGCTACGCATTTCAAACCATACGATCATCGACGAACTACAAAAATGAACGCAGAAATGCGAAGACTGCTGCTCTATAAATAATTTATTTTTTATTTAATTGTTTGTCTCAGACACCAAGGTCCATAGACAAGCAATGACAAGGCATAACAACACAAGACACAAAAGCAGAACACCACGAGAAAAGAAAAATATAATGTTTGATAATGTTTATTAATTCTAAATATTCTTTTTGAAATGGGCTAAATATGTTGTAGTTCGTAAGATAAACCGTGTAACGTTTTAGTAAGATTTGCAATTAGTTGTGAAAAATGGGCCGGTTTTATTTCAAAGTTCCCAGGCCGGTTGAATTTGTAATCCGCCCGTGGATAACAATGAGAACATTTATAACCTTCTTATTTATAAAACTTGTTTTAAGTTTTGCTTAACTGATTTTTCAGGTTTTATATCTAAAATTTTGTTTTTTTGGGGGACTGGGTTATATTTTTCGAAAAATTGGAAACCCTACCAAGTAGGCCCTACCTGTTTCTTTTTTTTTTTTAAAGAACTTTAGTATTTTCAGCTATTACGAAATAAATGTAGAATTGCGTAATTTTTTTCTAAAGCCAAATTGATATTTATAAAATAAATTTTGAGATTATTGGATTATATAGGCCTACACCAGGGGTGTCCAACCCGCGGCCCGCATGTGGCCCCGAAGCCTTTTCGTGCGGCCCTCGAAGGAATTTTTAATCAGATCATCAATCATCTTGAATCATTTTAGTGCCTTTAAACCTTCTTAAACTGTGTTGCGCAAGAGATTCCCAAGGGTGTCGCAAAATCTTTGAAAAACACTGGTCCAGCGAGGGCGAACATGCAGATAGAATTTATTGAATTGACAAAATATAATCCTTAAGCAGAGTGAAGACCTTTTTTTTTTTATAACACTTGGTTTTAAAGACAAAAATTTCAAATCAGACGCTAATTTCGGGTGAAGACTTTTTTTTTTTAGAAAGATGGTTCTGGGGATGAAAATTGCAAATGCAGCAATTGTGCCCGTGATAAACTTACACACGAAAATTTGGCCCGCGACGAGTAAAAGGTTGGACACCCCTGGCCTACACTAAAATTTTTTAAATAGGTTATTTCTGTTTTGATTAGAATTTACTGGGCCCAGTAACATGCGGATGATAAAATGTTATCGCTTCATCTAAATGATAAGAAAATCACTTATGACCATAAGATTTAAATGCTATCACTTCATATAATGAATAGAGATCACATTAGTTGGAAATTTTGAATATTGAAAGTGCTTAATTTAGCTCGGTGATTGCCGCTGTTGAACTTGCCACACGTAATAGCATTAATTGTAAAAGAATAAACTTAAAAGTTTTTCACTCCATGGAGACGAAACGTATTGTTGTTGCAAATTAGGGTTTTAGGGTTTAAATATCAATACAACAAACATCTGCTAATTAACAATATATTTAGTGACAAATGGCGGAAACAAAGTATGCTTGCCCATTTCCATTTAAATGCGGTCAACGTTTTCTGTTAAAATTTGGTAAAATTATTCTTTTGCCAACAACTATGATCATGGTAGTCAATCACTGTATTTGTTCTAGCGATTCTTTAATCGAAACAATCTTTACTCATAATAAAAATGCGAATAAAAGCTTTTAGGCACCGCCGTACAAAAAAATAAACAAACTTTTACCTAACTTTTCAGCAAATAAACTGAAAGCCAGTTTTTTAATTCGAAACATAGTACAATGACAAATAATAAATAAAAAGATACAGTACAAGATGGAAACGCAGCTTTAGAAAAAAATCCAACGGATAAGCTGTGCTGCGGGCCAATGCTTACAAAAAATTAAGCGATGATTTTTTGTTAGCGTTTTTAAATTGGTTCAGTGCAGATTTTCATGTTGATGTACTCGCAGCTTGCAACAATTTAGCATTAGTCTTAACGAAACAAAACGTTAAACGAAACTCTTCCAAAAATTTAAACGACTTGGTTGACATTTGAAAAGAAATTATAAAAAACACCAAGAAAAACCTTATCAACGTGCACGGTCACAGTCCAAATTCGCATAATCCGAGATTTAAGGCCCGTTTACACACAAAGAGACCAACGAGCGTCTCATTGACAATGAGACATTGAAAAACATTTGGTTACACTGAATGAAACAATGCGACATTTTGTTTCAATGAATGAATTTTGATTAAAAAAGAAGTTAACACGAATGTAAATTAGTCAAGTATTTATTTACACGCTAAACATTCATAAAAAAGTAATTTATAGGCGTAGACCCTACATGTAAGAAAAATGCTGAAAATCTAAGATGTGGCTGACATTCACAAACATCCCTATTGTAAAAACAGCTGGATTTTACTATAGTTTCACTTATGACGTTTTCTGGTTGTTCTTTTTAATCATACTCGTGGTTTTGCAAGTTCAACTAGATAATTGCCAACGTTTCATGAAAAGCTAGTTAGAAAATCTAGTTTGTTTAATTTTTCTAAGCCTACTTTCAAAGTGCGGTAGCCCTAAATAAAAGCAGGGTAAAATTTTTTGAATATTTTTTGCTTATCAGTTTGATTTTAATGGACTATTATTTGTGAGCTTAATCAATCACAATTATAATGTAGTCACAAAATTTTTTCTATTTATTTTCTCTAGTTGTATGCTAAAGAGTAAAATTGGTAATTTTGAATATGGCAGAAAAATTATGTTACGTCGATGAGACAGCATTAATAAATTTAGTGGAACACCCCCCATCTTTACGACTGCAGCACAAAAAGCTACAAGACTGCTCGTTTAAGAGAAAACTCGTGGAAGCAAATAGCTGAAGCAATGAATGCTGATGGTAAGTTTATTGACAAAATAGTTTTTAAAAAGTAAATATATTTGTAGGCTAGCATAGAATCGTAATGCAAATGCTTACTATCATCATGAAGGATTTTACTCAGCCCATGCAGATCACTAGCGCATTAACAAAACAAATAAATTGGGCAATTGCCTCATAGTTTGCCCCTGCCTTCCAAAGATTTACTGACCGCATTAATTAACTAGTGATATCAGTCAGTCCATTGTTATTGGGTAATTTTTCCGGTTTGGGACCAAAGTAAGTTTCATACAATTTTTTTAAAATTGAAAAATATGGTTGTGGCTTGATTTTTTATTTAGTTATTTATTTCAGATCAAGTACTTGCACAAACATGGAGGAAACTTCGTGTGAGGTGAGGGAAAAGCGACAAAATCGTTCAAATAAAAAAAGTGGCTCTGCAGCTTCATTTAAATGTTCGTGGAAGCATATGTCCAGCCTTAGCTTTTTGGAGCCTTTTTTGCAAGACGGTACGTAATTATTTTTTGAAATGCAATATATTTTGTTAATTCTTAAGAGTAGTTTAATTTTAGGACTCATGGAAATTCGGAAAGGCCATAAGAAAAACCATTATTGGCCCAGGAAGCACAGGTATTGGACCTGTCAAATTCAATTCAATTCAATTTTATTTGCAATCAAGGTATTACGTTTTAAAATTTTTATTGAAAAAGTGATTGCGAAACAGGAAACAGCGGCTAAACGATATACGTTATTACACGCACAACGTCAATTGTGCGTGGTCGCCGTACCTTTAATTACGTAAATTACAACTCTTCTTCGTGTGGAGATTTTAATGAAGAGTCTACAATGTTTATGGAATGCTTGGATCCAACCGATGCCATCACTAGTCCTAACGAAGACTTGTCTTGTGAGCCCCAAACTAGCACAGACCTATCAACCAAATCATTAAAAAGATGCGCACTCCTCAGAAAAATACTTCCGAATTGGAGCACGCAGTACTAGATTATATACAAAGTAGGCTGCTACATTAATTAATTTTCACGAATTAAAAAGATTTAAAAAACAATTTCATTTTTAAATTTCACTTTTATACAATTTACGGTAAAATTTCATTGACTATTGTTAATTGTTTTTATTGCATATAGCAAAAAAGCAAGTGACGCAGATGAAGACGAGCTCTTTTTGAAGTCTTTACTGCTGGAATTAAAACGTTTAAATGATCAAACAAAAAGTGAAATTAAAATTAAAATTTTACAACTTATTCACCAAGCAAGATACGCAAAGTGACATTGAACTTGTAGAGTGGGATTCGTTATTTTGTTGCAGCTTTTCTTTTTTTGTAATTAGCTTATTGCAATCTATTTTCGTTACAAAAAGTTGAACAGTCGACAAACTATAATTTGTAGGTACGAATCTGTAATATGAGGTAAAGAAATCTCAGACCAAACGTAAAAATTAACTACTATTAAAGGGTAAAAAACTGATTGTAACGGTAAAAGGCGCTTAAGTTGGCCGATTGCCGCAAAGTGAATAGTCGAATAACCCGGTTCTGCTTCGATAAAGGAAAAAGTCAAAATAGCCGAGGATGTTTAATATAAAAAGAAGATAACGATAAACGAAACGAAGCAGTATTCTGTAAATAAATAAAACAAACTAAAAACCAAACATAAAAAACACACAGTTGCTTTACCTTGCAGCTCACGTCAGCGCTTACTCACGGGGAACATACAAACGGGTAAAATTCACAATATTTAATCAGGATTACACTAAAATCTCTCAGACTTCAACTAGCTGCCACAATTATTGCTGCTGGTTGCTTTACAAATTGAAGCGTGAAAAAAATGCGAATGAGCCAGCAGTAAATGAACACATTGCAGAAACAAACTATGCTCAGGAAAAAAATTAACTAAGTAAAAAACAAAACGATGCTGACAAAACAATACTGTTTTGTCAGCATCGTGGTCGAGTGCTTTGAGCGCCGGGGTTGCAATCGACATGGTCTCAATTCAAAACCTACTCGCACCATTCTTTTGTGTCCTTGGGAAAGACACTTTACGGCACTTTCCCTGCTTGGTGGTCTTGGCAATTTCAGTCGTATCTCTGTTAGCGGATAGCAAAATCTTGGCATTTCCTGCAAATCAGGAAAATAAATATAGAGATAAACATAAAAAAATAGTGGCAGCGAGTGCACGGCAAATAATGGTTAGAAAAGCAAAAGAAAATAAACATGCGCGTTGCTAATTTTCTATAATGATCTTGTGCAAAAAACAGGTAAAAAAGTATAAATTATTTACGTACTAACTAAAAAGGTACCCCCTACGGAACTAAACCAAATAAGTACAAATCAAAAGAAGCAACTAGTAAACAACATACAACAACAAACAATATAGAAATATGTAGAGAACTTATACAAGATAAGTAATAAACAAGAAATATAACAATACAGTGTTAAACACAAAACAAAATTATTGAATTAACAAATTAAACTTAAACGAAATATAAATTTTGGAAACTATAGCTAATCTTTTTGAAACACCACGGAACCCCGGGAAAATATTCCGCAAATATTTCTCTTATGTTCATACCAGCAGTGGGCATTTGTCCCAAGGGGCAGTTACGTATGTTCTGCATATTCACCTAAAAATGTTCTTACTTTTTTTAACTTGCGAGTTTAATCATAAAAATTTATCATAGTTTGGGTAGCTTAGTAACAAAAAAAAGAAAACAAAAACAATACAATTTTATAATCACCTAGTGCATTTCTTCTTTTGAAAATAGGATGGACCCAAACACATTTTTTTTTTTTTTAATGTTTAAAACAGCAGCAGTCAAAATAACAGGATCCATATTTTAAACAGAGCTACTGAAAACAGGACAGAAAAAAAAATTGTCAGATTATTCTACAGTTTTAATCATGTCAAAGAAACGATTAGCAATCATTATTGCATATTAGCTTAAAGAGGAAATATTATTAAGAATATTTGTAAGCAAATGAAGCCCATCACTTGTTGACTTTAGCTTGCCGTATTTTTTGATACTATATTTCTGTAGAGCACCCATCAATATCATTAGCTATACTAGCTGAATTTTGCATTAAAGTATACTTTCCAAACTGGTTTGAAATTAAAAATAAGCACAGAATCACAGATGGGAAAAAAAATCTTTTACAACATGGTTCAAAAGTTTTGCTATTTCCCAACAAAAAAGTCACACAGATTGCATTGAAAGTTCTGAAACGAAATGCATTTTTTGCACACCAAGAAAACATTCCTTTGTGTATGCTAGCAGATGACAAAATGGTTCATCATTTACCAGTTAGTAAAATTCTAAGTCCAATTTCTCAATTGAAACTAAATTTGAAGCATCCAAAGATCAAGCAGATGTTGCAATGGAAGATGAGTCAGCTGATAAAGAAGATAAGTCTGGAGAAGTGTCTGGGTCTGTGAGGAAGTTTAAAATGCCTACCATTCATGAAAATGCAAAAGCTTACTACAAATCAGTAAATTTAAATCTGGAAGAATGCTATGAACCTCCTGCTATTCGAAACCTTTCAAACATAAAGATTGAAAGAATTGCAATGCAAAAACTAGTCCTCTCACACCCATGTCACAACCAAGCTGTCAAATGATACATCAAAATAATAACAACAGTTTCTGCATTAGTAACTGGATTTGAAAGGTGTGATGGGTCAATTTGACAAAAAATTAAATAAGAAATATTATGAAGCAGTTTAATACAAAACGACAGTTTTGATCATAATTGTTCCTTGTAATGAATATCCAGTTAAAATCTACTTAAGTATGACTTCTAACTTAGTCTAGATGCTGCTATTGTATAAACTAATATGTTAAAAGGTTTCATGTTTTATTAAATAATTCTGTAGCAACATGGTATGTATCTTTCATTGTATGCTTTCTTTTCATACTTAAAAGTTAACTGATTCGGGTGCTGTTTTTATACTTTTCAATGTTTTAATTTAGTATGTCTGCATTGTCTAGTATGAGAGAAACATTAAATTTCAGTGAATAATATAATTGATAAAACAAAATGCTATTTCATAAAAAATAGTATTTTAAACTGATTTTCTGCTTAACTTGATGCAAGACTGCAAAAAAGTGATTTTTGATGATCTAAAATATAATTGTTTTCACAAAAATTGACGATTATATTAGTTTTTACTAAACAACTTGATTTCTGGTTGAAATAAAAAAAATATTGTCTTACAGCAGATAGGAAAGTGTATATTTGGCAACTTTTAAGACCAAAATGAAGCTTCTAGCATCAGAGATTTTTGAGTTACAGCATTTTTAAGGAATTTGACCTTTTGATGACCTTCAGAGTGAAATTGCCACCTAGTTACTAGTGGCAACATGCCAAAACCACTTTTGGGAAAAGTTTTGGGACCAAAAGCAGGTGTTCATTTAGGTTTTTTTTAGATATCAAAAAAAATTTTTTTCACTCCACCCTAATCACTAGAGGCCTTAGGGAAACCAGAGATTATTAAATTTTATAATTCAAAAAAAGGTGATGTTGATGCCCTGCACCAGATGTGTGCCATATATTCATACAGGAGAAGTACACAGTGATGGCCCCATGAGCATATTCTATGGCATGGTGAATGTGGCTAGCATCAACGCATGAATCAATCACTGTGTAAACACACCTGCCTCTCTTAACAGAAGAAAATTCATGGAACAGGTTGCAAAGGCATTCATAAAATCCTGGCCACAACAAAGGCTAAGCACTTTGACCCTATCAATGTCCCTCCAAGAAGTGCCAATCCAAGAAATGCCACAAGATATGCTTATACAGCACCAAGTGTGACCTTCCTGTGTGTCTCAGCCACTGTTATGCCCTTATGTGTCAAATGTGACTCAAAGTAGGTAAGTAAAAAAAAAACTAAACCTTGTGGCTCATAAAGTCTCAGTGCATACCATTTAGGCCTGAAAATCATATTTTAATCTTAAAGATAGTTGACAACGTCATAAGAGTGTATGTACAGGCAACCATAGTCATAAAAAAAAGTATAGTGGAAATAATAATTTTATTCATATTCACATAAAAATTACCCATTTTTCACAGTCTTCCAGGGGTGACCCTCCAGAGCCACAAGTGTTTGGCAACTACAGAACATGACCATGGGACAGAGGAGTCACCATCTCAATTAGTGGAATAGTAGTAAATTTTTCTTTCAGGTTTATTAAAAAATAATAAATTTTTGGTTAATTTTTTTCATCACTTTTACTAGTTTCCTTTTTTGCACAATACAGTTGACCACGTTATTAGGAACATTGTTGCCCTGAGTAAGGAAATCAATCTGTATATAGAAGTTGTTGATGTTACAGAGCTGTTGAAATCTCATGGAGAGGAGTTATCTGCTGGGGACTTGATAGAACTGGAGAAGCAGATCATAGAGGAGGAAAAAGAAATCCCCACCCCAGAGCCTAAGGCTTTCACAAGGCAGGGCTTGTCAAAAGGTTTTGCTGGGATACAGCAAGTATTAGCAACTTTTGAGGCTCAGGATCCTAACATGGAAAGATTCACTAGGGTTTCCAGAGGCATCATGGATTTACTGCAGTGTTACAAAGAGATCTTGGATAAGAAGAGGATCCTGTCTGTCCAGTCTAACCTAGAGTTGTATTTTAAGAAAGTAGAGAGACCTGCACCCTTTACATCAGCTGCCTCTATTGCTACAGAGCCTCTATCATCTACCTCAGCTGCCTCTACTACTCCAGCTCCTCCACCATCTTATTAATATTTACTTTAATTCATGTGGTAAGGAATTGTTTTCTCTTTTTCTAATAAAGAACTTTTTTTATATTATTAGTTACATTTTATTATAGTAGAATACTTTACAGTACAGTACAGTACGTATAGAGTAATTTATTTATGGTGTTCTGACTTACACTGAAATTTGGGTTACACTGCGTCTTAAGAATGGATCAACATTGTAAATCAAAGACTCCCTGTATATCACTTGAAGCAAGCCAAGAAATCTTAATAATTTTACTAGCATTCTGAACTTTGGAGCAATAGCTCCTGGTTCAAAACTCAACTAGAAAACACTATTGATATTTGTCAACAAATGCATTCAGAATATAAAATGCTTAATAAAAATAAAAGCGTTTTGCTGTGGCAACCCTTTAATAAAAAAAAACCTAAATGTGGCACAAAAACTGTATATCATATTTGAAAGGACTTTCAATTGAATGACACTGCACATTTTTAATCAAACTTTAAACAAAGTCGATTTTATCGGAGCCATAAGCTTTTCATGATGCTTTCATCAGTGGCAATCGCGTCAAAATGGGACGAACCAGAGAAAATCAAGGTATTTATAGTCTAAACAGTTGGGAGAAAGGTGCTGCAGTGCTCCTTTCTCCCAACTGTTGAGACTATAAATACCTTGATTTTCTCTGGTTCATCCCATTTTGATGCGATTGCCACTGATGAGAGCATCACGAAAAGCTTATGGCTCCGATAAAATCGACTTTGTTTAAAGTGATATTAAAATTCTGTACCACAAAGAAGCTCTTTAAATTTTGAAATAGCTATTCTTCAGCAGTTTGAAAAAAATTTGCACCAAAGGAACCAAAGAATCACTTAAAAAAGCTGTACAAGAATAAAAAACACAAAAATTAAAAGGTTTACAGAAAAAATGTCAACCAATTAAGCTAAACTTACAAGGGGTGATTGAAAAATTCATGGCCTATTATAAAAGGACATGAGATACAGGCTTTTGGTTTTTTAACACAAAATGTAATCTTTTATAAACATATACAAGAATTTATAAGCTTCTAACATAATAATTTTTTGTTTTACAGATAATTGATTTAGTAACAATAGGCTATTATAGAGAAAATGGACAAAATTGGTCATCAAACAGTTACTCAGTACCTCCACATCAAGTTCAAAGGAAATTCACAAGGACATGGTGGCTACTCTACAAGACAATGCTCCTTCATACAGTGTGGTTAAAAAATGGGCAGCTGATTTCAAATAGGGTAGGGACAGCCTGGAAGATGGCCCTTGTCACAGAAGACCTGCTACTGTCACCACTCAAGAAATAATTCACAAAATCCATGACATGTTGCTTGGAGATTGGCGTTTGACTAAACAATACATTGCAACAGAGTTGGGCATCTCCCAGGAACGTGTTTGTGCAATTACTACAGCCATCTCGAAATGACAAAGGTCTCAGCTCGATGGGTCCCAAAACTTCTTGGAGCTGAGCAGAAGCAGTTGTGATACAACATGACAGAAGAACAACCTTGTTATTTTTGATGCTGATCCAGAAAGATTTATCCAGTGATTCATGACCATGGATGAAACTTGGGTTCACCACTTCCAGCCTGAGTCAAAAGAACAATCAAAACAATGGAAGCATCAGGGATCGTCAGCTCCAAAGAAGGCCAAGTCAGTGATGTCTGCATGGAAGGTGATGGCTTTCATTTTTAAAGATTCTCAAAAGGTGATACTGGTGGATTATCTGACAAAGGGCCAATCTATTACTGGACAATACTATGCCAATCTTTTTACGTAGCTGCAAGAGAAAATTAAGACAAATCAGCAATGGAAGCTGTCATTAGGGGTGCTTTTCCATCAGGACAATGCTCCAGCACACAAATCCACTGTAGCTCTTGCTACCATTTGTGATTGTGGGTTCTAACTTGTTTAACATCTGCCTTATTCACCTGATTTAGCTCCCTCAGATTACTATCAATTCCCCAAGATGAAAAAAGAGCTCAGCAGTCAACATTTTGCCACAAATGAAGTCATTGATGCTGTAGAAGTGTATGAGAACCAAGACTCAAGCTTCTATGCAGAGGGGATCCGTGAGCTCCAATGACTGTTGAAATAAGTGTGTAAACTTGCAAGAGGACTTCAGTGTTGGCAAAAAGTTTAGAAATTGTTTTATTTTTTGCTTTTTCATTTAATAATTCATTTTTATATGCTTAAAACGTGTTAACTTGTTTATCCTAAGTTAGCCTAAAGTATTCTTGCAGATTTTTACAGGTTCTGTTGAGTTAATTTTGATGTTTATCCATAATTATTAAAACATTAGGCTAGTTGTAAAATTTTTTGCTGTCAAAATGGAAAAGTTGGCACAAATTTCTCAAACTTCTAAAAGCAACGTAATTCTGCTTAAAGACGAAGGATACAAAAACAAACAAATTGCAAGCAGGTTGGGACTTTCTGAAGCTTTTGTAGGTCAGATACTTAAGCGGAATAAGGAAAATGTTACTTTGTCTCTGATGAAAAGGAGTGGTTGGCCTTGCAAAACAACACCAAGGACAGACCAAAAAATCCAGAGGCTTTTGGAAGCAAACCCTTTTTTGACATCAAGAGATATAAAAAGATTAGTTCCTGAACTAGCTGAGGTGTCTGTAAGAATGATTCGCCACCATGTAAACAAAGATCTGAAGCTTCCTTCCCAAAAACCTTTGAAGAAATTGCTTCTTACTCCAAAAATGGCCAAGTAAAAGCTTGAATTCTGCAACCAATACAAAGGTTGGACCAGTGAAGACTGGCAGAAAGTCATGTTTTTGGATGAATCTACTT
This sequence comes from Diplosoma virens, assembly GCA_963680785.1. Classification (NCBI taxonomy): domain Eukaryota; kingdom Metazoa; phylum Chordata; class Ascidiacea; order Aplousobranchia; family Didemnidae; genus Diplosoma; species Diplosoma virens. The sequence continues at coordinate 15,026,324 of OY796881.1, read as the reverse complement.
TTTTACAGTTTGGCAGCTAGAGTTCCCATGTCCAAAGACCAATTGGCTCTTATGTTCAACCCACTGTCAAGCACCCTCCTTCTGTTATGGTTTGGGGGTGCTTTTCCAGTCAGGGTCAAGGTAGTCTCTATTTCCTTCCTAAAGGCCAAACAATGAATGCCACATGCTACATAGATGTTTTGGATAGTCATTTGTTACTGTTCATGAAAATCCATGGTTGTATAACATTCCAACATGACTCTGCACCCTGCCATAAAGCCAAAGCTGTCACCAGTGGCTGCAAGCCAAAAATGTCAAAGTGCTGCAATGGCCAGGAAATTCTCCTGACTTACACGCTATAGAAAATTTGTGGACCATGGTTAAAAAAAAAGTTTTTCAATCTAATCCAGGAAGCTTGGAAGAACTGAAAGAGATTATTAAAGAAGTTTGGCATAAAGAAATCAACCTGAATTTGTGCAAAACCCTCTCATATTCTATGCCTCACTGTATCCAAAATGTCATCAAAAACAAAGGCTACCATACTAAATATTAATGTTAATGACACCGTTTGATGCATTTAAAAGCTTCCATACATATTATGAGTTTTGTTAAAGATTTTGCAACTCAAATATGAAATAAAGCAATATTTTTCTGTTTTTAATGTTTTTTTAAAAAATTTCTAAACTTTTTGCCAGCAATGTATTTTCATTTAATATGTACAAGAATCTAACCCTTTGTACTGAAGGGATAAATGACAATTTCTAGTCACTGTCTATCTTTGCACAAAAACAAGAAAAGCTTGAAACTTAGAAATTTGTCACTGCACAATGACTGTATTTAAAAGTTAAAATTGAAATCGATTGAAATCAGTTGAAAACAAACAAATTTCTTAAGTTTCAAGCTTTTCTTGTTTTTGTGCAAAGGGCTATGTTGAAAAATAAGTGTATCAATTTCACATGGGAATTTTTTTGCATTTTAGGCCACAAATTTTTCAATCACCTCATATTGTCAAGTTACTTTTATATAGCAAAACAGTAAAAAGTAGTCCTCTCTGCAGATTTGCTGTGGTTGGAATGGGATCTTGAACAAAAAAAAAAAATACTCCATTTTCCGATTTGAACACATTGCTGTTTAAAAACTCAAACAAAAAAGTGCTTTAAAAAAATTTGAAATACCATCCAATGGGATTACTTGGGACAAATAGGGCTATGATTTTGATGGCTATATTTGTAAACAAAACCATTACTGACTGTTGATATTATTATTCTAAGTTACAGAGCATGATTGAATAATAATAAATATGGCAATATAATATAATTTTACTTGAGGAAAACATTTATGTAAAGAATGCAAAAAATCAATTGTCTGATGTCCTGAAAAAAGTTATGTGACACACTATGATGGACTTTTCTGATTTGGTTAATTATTAATTTTTACATGCCTGAATACATGAGCAATAAATTTATATTGTAAAACAAGGTGACTTACTTTTATATAAATTTTAGGAAAATATTATGTTAAAAATCTTAAAGTACTGGGATAACTTAGGACATAACAGGATATTGGGTGCATTGAGTTTTCATTCCTTCTAATATTATGTATTTGGTTTGAAACATTAATAAATATGAAATAATAAATTTAATTTATATTTTTCAGATAATAAATCCTGTATACGTATAGTTTTAAATATACTAATTGATTAAATTAATCCACTTAAAGATGCCAAGAAAGCACAAGTGATTACCTGGTTCAAGACAATACCATGATTTCACTCAAGAAGCCTTAAAAAGTGCTCTAACTGTTGTTAAAGGTAGTCTATCATTGCATGATGCATCAGAAAAGCACGAAATTTCAAATCAACACTTCATTGGAAAATTAACAATAAAAGACATCAGGCTAGTTGGCCACCCTACAACTTTCTCTCTGCAGCTTGAAGAAATAATTGTGAAATATCCCATCAAAGTTTCCAAATGGGGCTTTCCTTTTAGCACATTTGACCTTCAAATGATTGGAAAGAACATTATTGAGCAAAAAGGAATGGTGATTCCTAAATTCAAACTAATGTACCAGGAGAAGAATGGGCAAATTCATTCATAAAATATCATAAGCATGACCTTACACAACACCTCTGTCAAAACATCAAAGTTGCTCAAGCCAATGTGAGCCATGAAACCGTAAACAAGTACTTCAAAAATCTTACTGAATCTCTTAAGGATATACCACCTGAAAACATCCTCAATTATGAATAGACAAATTTGAGTGATGATCCAGGAAGACAGAAACTTATATTCAAGTGTGGAGTTCGATATCCAAAGAGAATCATGAATTCTAAATCTGCAACATCAGTTATATATGCTGTGACAGGAGCTGGACATGTTCCTACTGAATATGTCATTTAGAAAGCACTGCAGTTGTGGGAATGTTGGACAGAGGGTGGACTTAATAATGCCATCTATTGGGTTGAGAAATATGTTCGCAGCGTTTTTATATTTTCTTTTATTTTACAATGATTTTTTACTACTTGGCAAAATGTATATACGGTATTCATTCAATAAAGCTCTTTCTACTGTAAAAAACTGTGCTGATCGTCTTTTTCAGTATTTTGAGATTTTTTTATTTTTGAGGCTTACATATGGAATGTCCAGGGGGTAAAAAGCAACATTTTCGACACCTGCTATTCTTCACTTTTCATTGAGGCCAAAAAGCTGCTAAAGCAGCCCGGGACATTTGCATGGTATACGGAGAAGGTGTCATAGGTGAATCTATGGCAAAAAAATGGTTTGCAAATTTCAAAAATGGCAATTTTGACATCAACAACACGCCCTGCAGCGGAAGACCTTCTGAATTTGACAAAGACCATCTCAAAGCACTTTTGAAGGAGAAAAGTCACCAAACAAGGGGTGAATTGGCCGAAAAATAAACTGCAATCTAAAAATGATTTTCAATCATCTTCACTCAATGGGATTTGCCGAAAAATTGGGAGTCTGGGTGCCTCACAAGCTTAGCTAAAACAACAAAGAAAATCGCCTTCAAATTGCTTTCAACATCTCGCTCAGTGTTTTTTTTAAGGTTTGGCTTGAGAAACCTCTAAGCAATTTTAAAAGACTGCTAATTTTTTTTCTATTGTTTCTGAACATACTTAGATTTGTTTACACTGTTGTAGAAGCAGATTTTGAGAGACCACTGGACAATTTTGAGAGACTGTTTTGGTTCCTCAAAATGCCTTAAAAAAAACACTGATCTCGCTTGCCATTGAGCAACACGCAATCATAAACAGTGGTTTTTGTACCGGATTGTCACAGGAGATGAGAAATGGTGCCTATATATAAATATGAAGCAAAGAAAGGAATGGGTGGCTCCTGGAGATACGCCAAAGCCAAGAGTTAAACCTGACTTCCATCCAAGGAAGACCATGATCTGCATTTGGTGGGACTTGGAGGGCATGGTGCACTGGGAAATGCTCAAAAGGAATGCCATGGTTAACAAGGAGCTCTACATAGCCCAGCTACATTGCATGAATGAGGCTATTTGACTGAAAAGACCCCATCAACAAGGTCAAACCATACTTCTTCACAACAACTCCAGGCCTCATGTTGCACAAGTTGTCAAAGCCACATTTCAAGAGCTTGAATGGGAGGTCCTTCAGCATCTGCTGTACTCTCTCTGAACCTTGCACCCACGGATTACTATCTTTTCCGCTCTTTGTCGAACCATATGAGGGGTGTTACCTTTGATAATGAAGAGGACCTTAAAAACTGGCTCAACAAATTCTTTGATACTAGACTTGGGGATTTTTGGCAGAACAGCATCAACAAATTGGTTGAGAGTTGGGAGGAGGTTGTAAACAGCAACAGAGAATAAATAATAGCCATAATTTTTCATTTTTGTTTAAATAAAAATCTTTGATAAAAACGCTATGAACATATTCCTCAACCTAATATAATCACTCAAAAACTGCATGGTTTGACAATACTGCTTGAAGACTGGTTCATGAAGATCATATTGCCATGGGCCAGGAGGCTTGATGGAAAAAAAGTACTTATTGGGGACTTGAGCTCACACTTCTTGGAAACAGTTTTGCAAAACTGTAAAGAGTACGAAATAATTTTTGTTTGCCTGCCTCCAAATGCAACACACCTGTTGCAACCTCTAGATGTTGCATTTCATGCCCCAATGAAAAGAGTCTGGAGAGAAATTCTTAGGTCATTGAAGATAACAAATGGACAGAAGCTAACAACTGTTCCCAAAAGTGAGTTTCCAAACTTGCTGAAAAAACTGAGGGAAAAACTAATGATTAATGCAAAGACAAACATACTGTCTAAATTTTGAACCACTGGTATTGTACCATTGAATGCTTTAGAAGTCTTGAGAAAACTGCCTGCAAATGAAAAGAAGAAAATGTGGAAAATTTTTCCCAAGTTGTTATTGATGTTCTGAAGGAAATGTGGTTTTCTGAAAAAAGAAAGACAAGCAAGTGAAAATGAGTTGATGTTGAGCCTGGGAAAGGTGTCTGAGAGAAAACATACAAAGCTGCAACACTTCAACACAAGTAGCAAAGTCAAGACCAAAGAAGAAAGTACTACCGTTCAGAAACTTTTAATCAAATTTAGAAGATGATGTAGAAATGATCTCATCCCCTGAACTATCTGAGGATGAACTATGTCATAGTAGTAAAGATGATGACCAAGTTGAAAAAGATAAAGTTATTTATGTCGGATCATGGGTTATAGTTAGACCTACCATACATGCCAGTTTAAACGTCTGTCCTGGTGTCACATCCCAGTTAGCAAAATGTCCCGTAATTTTTCTTTAGTGAAATTTTCAAAATTAACTCCAGCCTGATGCACAATTATAAAATAATTCCATCCCAAAAGGCTTAACTTTGCTTTAACTTGTGGCTTATTTTAATATCTTAATTTTTTTTAGTTTATTAGACTGAGTAAAATATCACGTATAGCTTGAGAAACCCCTTAGGGAATACTAAGGGACATTTGTTGCATAATTATTCTATTGACTTCAATGAAACTACAGAAACTGCTGCATTAGAAACCATTTTAGGTATGCCTGGAGTTGGAGAAGGCATAATAACTTTCAGTAGGTTTTGTTTGAGTAATTTTATGCTGAAAGTAACTAGAACTTGACATAATGTAGAGTAATGTAGTAGGCAAACAGTATGGTGAATAGATTCCTTTCACAGAGAAGTGCTAATTAAAGAGGCTAAGAAAGGTTACTTTGATTAGCCTATGATGAAAAAAACTAGTTCACAGCAGGCAGTAATTTAGAGAGTTAAGCAGTTGCTGTTAAGTAGTTGTTTTATAATTATAAATAAATTATTAGAAGTGAAATGTCAATGTTTTAACTTTAGCAGAGTTTTATTAAGTTGTTCCAACCAAAATTGTTTTCAAATGTACTGTAATTGAGCTGAAGCTGTTTGAGATTAGGCTACCTTTTAAATCAAAATCCGGGAACCTTATAAATTAAAATTTACTTTTCTTAATTGTCAGCTAATTAGAAATATTTTTACACTGTTGTTTTATTGAAGGTTATCATCACCTATTACAATTTTCACAATATTTTTAAAAATTAACCCTTTTCAGTTGTCACTATGTCCAAAGGTGTTAAGCAAAAGTGGACATTTAACAGTGAATTGCAAGCAGATTTCCCGCTTTTAAAAAACGTGTATGGAAAAAATGACAGAGTCAAATGTACACACTGTTTGTCTGAGTTTTCTATTTTCCATTGTGGTTGCTCAGACACAATAGATCACACAAAAAGTGCCAAACACAAAGCTAATTTACAAGTAGTTGCTAAAAATGTCAGACTTGATAGTTGTTTTAAAAAGACTCTGCTTATTACTCATGGCCAAAGAAGCAATCTTTGCTTACCACAGTGCAGTTCATAACATAAGTTTTAAAACGGCTGATTCCTCTTCTAAACTGATAGCAAAGTTATTTGAGCCTAAGTTTCGTTCTGCTAGAACTAAAACTGAGGCTATTATTTTGAATGCAATTGTTCCATTGGTAGCAGAAGAATCAAAAAATGACTTAATGGAGATCAACTTTGTTGTCCTTACCGCTGATGCATCAAACCGAAAAGATGTCAAATTAATACCTGTTATGGTGTGATATTTTTGGCCAGAAGAAGTCAAAACTTTTAGATTTCCATTCTGTTCCTGGAGAGACAGCTGATATTATAACAAATTGCTTAGTGTCGACTTTGAAGAAGAATGATTTAACACAGAAAATTGTTGTGTACTGTGGCAATAACTGTAACACAAACTTTGGAGGTGTAAATTGAAAGGGGGAAAAACAATGTGTTAAGTTATTTAAAGATGGAACTAGGCAGAAATATTGTTGGTGTTGGCTGTGGTGCTCATATTGTGCATAACTGCATTCAAACTGCAGTTGATGTTCTTCCTATTGAAGTGGAAAGCTTGGTGGTTAAGATTTACAAATATTTTCACATATACACTGTGCATGTTACCCAACTAGAAGAATTCTGTAAATTTGTGAAAATTGATTACAAGAGAGTTCTACAACATAGAAATACATGATTTCTGTCTTTGTTACCTGCTATTGAGAGAATTTTCCAAATTTATAAAGGACTGAAATCATATTTTTGTTCCCAAGAACATTGCCCATTGCTGAAAAAAGATTTTTTGATAGTAAATGTGGAGAAATTTATCTATGGTTTATTTATGGACAGTTGGGCTTGTTCAACAAAACTATCCTAACTATGGAAAAAAAAAAGGCAACTGCAACTGATATTGTGCTAGCTAAATTGAAAGCTAACCTAAGAGAAAGACAAGATAACGTTTTCATTCCACATGGAGCCAAAAAAGTGATTAAAGCTCAAGAGGAAAATGGAGAATGTCGAGAAGATTTGATTAAGAAAGAATTTTCCAGATTTTATGACTGCTTTTTATCATATATTAAACTATGGGAAAACAGTTTTGGAGATGGTGAACAGTTTGTTTGGTTGGAAAAAGTGTTTTCAATTGGTCTGACATAGGAGCAGCTGCAGAAAAAATTAATGAAACAGTTGCAAATGCAATAATTAATAATGATGATCTGTTTAATTTGTATGGTTGGTCCTTGCTAAGAAGTTTTCCATGATTTTAAAGATCAAAATATATCTGTGGCTAATCTTAGAAAAGTAATGGAATATATATTTTGTCTACCAGGCACTTCCACCTTTGCTGAAAGAATTTTTTCTATGAACACCATTTGGTCAGAAGAAAGGAATACTATGAAGAAGTCAACAGTAGAGGGTCTATTGATTTATAAACTCAATATTGGCTTGAGCTGCAGCAAGTTTTATACTAAAATAAGAAAGAATAAACAGTTTCTGAAGAAAGTTCATTCAAGTGAGAAATATGAAGGGTCAAACACAGAAGCCAATGATTTCTGAATGTATCCCTGCGTAAATGTCTGATTTGTGAGTTAGTGTTATTTCTTTGTTCTTTTTTCTCAGTGTTTCTTCTTTCTTTCTTATAAATGTCTGATTTGTGAGTTAGTGTTGTTTAAATTAATATATATTTCCTTTTAAATAAAGTAACAAAAATTTTCCATTTATTATATAATATTAAAGCTTATGAATATAAATATGGCATAAAATTTGCCAAGCTCAAGCCTTCGGCCTCTCATCTGGTTATATCATTCATAGTTTTGAGTTTGTCCCGGTTTATGCCTAAGAAATTATGGTAAGTCTAGTTATAGTACATTACACCATTGAAAAGCAGAATGATAAATATTTTCTTGGAAGAGTTGAGGGAAAAGATGGCGAGGAGAACAGCGTTTCATTCATGAAACAAACCTTTGCAGCAGGATTTACATGGCCAGAACAGAAGGGCAGTGATAATGTTACAGATTCTCAAATCATTGACATTCTTCCAGAAACAGCGTGGTTGATTGGTTAAAGCGCTGGGCTTGTGACCAACATGGTCTCAGTTCGAAACCCACTTGCGCCATTTTGTTGTGTCCTTGGGAAAGACACTTTATGGCACTTTCCCCTGCTTGGTGGTCCTGGTAAGCAGTTCTAAATTACAGTAATATCTCTATTAAAATTACAAGCAGACAGCAATATCTTGGCATCTTCAGAAGCAGGTCGGGGTAATTGCCTACCCTATGTATTAGCGCCTCCGTCACTTTTCTGCAAGTCAGGAGGATAAATATAGAGATAAAAAAAACAACTCTTGGATGAAAAGACATCATGATTTTTGATAGGAAAATACCATCTAAGTACTTCTCGCTTCAACTTTTTCTTGTACATTTATGATAACCTTACTTATGTAACTTGTCATACATTTGATTGTTTTCCATATGAATGATTGTGTTTTTGTCTGGCAAAACACTGATCATATTTTTTAAAATACGGTGTTTTTTGATCTATTAAGTCTCTCTTGCAATCAATTAAGTCTTTTTGCAATGAATTAGGTCTCTGTCGCAATCAATTGAGTTTATGAAGGAAATATAGGAAATCACAAATATTAAAAATAAAATATATACAGTAGCAAGCAAATTAGTTCGGACACTTGATTAAATAATCTTTAATTGGGTATTATAAAAATATGAAGAGTTTTTGATGCTCATTCTTTTGATGTGTGTCAATAAAGGTGACAAAGAAGACAAAGAATGATGCACTGTGTAGACTACTCATATGCAATAATTGACCAGGGCATAATAGTTCGAATATCTTATCATTTTTCATTTCGCAACATTTTAATTTAATCTTTCTAATTTTTTTTGCAATTAACTTCCAAAAAGGTTAACATTTGCTTGTTTTTATTAGTTTTTGATTAAATTAGATGCCTCGAGGATGCAGTTTGAGCCCAAATACTCGTCTTAAAATTATCAAATTTCGCCAACAAAATTGGTCAATTAGAAAGATTGCACAAGAATTAAATGTGGCCAAATTTACTGTTTGTGACACTTGGAAATTGTTTCAACAAACAGGACATGTCAGAGAAAGAAACAGGCCAGGCAGAAAACGCAAAACTGATGAAAGATTGAATAGATACTTAAGGCACCAATCTTTATCAGATCGAAGAACTGCTGTGGATATATGCAGAGACATAAACCAGTGGAAAGGCACCAGAGTATCAGTTTGGACAGTCAGAAGAAGCCTCAGAGAATTTGGGCTCAAAGCAAGACTGGCTTACAAAAAGCCATTAGTCTCTCTCAAAAATCGAAAAAAACGATTGTCTTTTGCAAAAGATCATGAGCATTGGGGTGTTGAAGATTGGAAAAAAGTGCTTTTTGCAGATGAAACTAACGTAAATTTGGTTGGATCTGATGGCAAAATGTATATAAGGTGCTTCAAGAATGAAAGATTCAACCCTCAATTCATCAAGGACCAGTTGCAAGCAGGAGCTGGTTCAATCCTCGTCTGGGGTTTCTTCAGACATGATGGCACTAGTCCGATTGTGCAAATAAAAAACACTTTCAACTCAGACAAGTACATCAGCATGCTGGAAGAGACAGTCAAGCCATTTGTCAAAGAAAATATGCCACGCAATTTTTGTTTCCAGCAGGACAATAGCCTGGTGCATACAGCCAAAAAGGTCAAAACTTGGCTCAAGAAAAACACGTTCAAGACTATTGATTGGCTGGCACAATCCTTAGACTTGAACCCCATTGAAAATATTTGGGCCATAGTAAAACGAAGATTAGCCAAGAAAAAGTACACCAACACCAATCAATTGTATGAAAATTTTGCTCAAGAATGGAATGGACTTTCTCAAGAAATTTGTAATAAGCTCATCATTTCACTGCCAAAAAGAATGAAAGAAGTGATTAATAGATTTGGATATCCATCTAGCTATTAATTTTGACTTATTTTTGCAATAAAATTAAACTGTCTGAATTAATTTGCTCGCACTAAATATTTAAAAAAAAATTGGAAATTAAAAATAAGTTTTAATATTGAGAGTTGTCTATTAAACTTGCATAAAATGAAAGAGTGTAAAAAAGTATTTATAAAAATATAAATAGTCAAAATTTATATTAAAATTTCTTTAATTAAATATTAATTTTTAAAAAATTTAAAAAGTGTCTGAACTAATTTGCTAAATTCAACTTCAGTTTAAAAATTCTGTAACTGTGAAGGAACAAGTTACATGTACTTAAACTGTAGGAATTAAAAATAAATGTTGGAAATAGTCAAAGTATTTACATTAAAACTTTAGTTGAAATTGAAAAAGGAAAATGTTACTATTTGAATTGTAAGAAAGTAAAAATAAGCATCAAAAAAAGCGAAAAAGTTCAGCTTTTATCCTAAAATAAAATTATTGATACTGTAATACTATATTGATTAATTTATTAATCTTAAATTTAAATTAGGCAAAAAATTAAATACTTACTGTATACTCATTTGTAGTAATCAGTTTTTTTGGGTATAAAAATTGGGAAACAAACTTCTAGCCATGTCACAGGGAGAAAACAATGCAAGAACAAATTATGAATTACAAGCTGATGTAAATGAAGAGAATCAGCACACTTCACAAGAAAACACTCTGGGCTTTGATCAACAAACTCTCTCACCTGAGCAAACAATGAGGAGAGCCCCTGTTGAAGCTGCAATACGTGCTCAAATAATTGAATAATTGCTCAAATAATTCAAACAAGAATATTGAGCACTTATATGAAAGTATAATGCTACTGGAAATGCTGAAACATCTTCAAGAGGAGGTGACAACAAATCTAAATTGACTGAAGAGCACATATCAGCAGTCTTTAGTTGGGTTGATAAAGATTGTCTTCTGACACTCTAAGAACTTGTTTTTTGCCTTCAAGATACATTCAGAGTATCAGTGTCTGCTTCTTGTGTTGACAGATGTTTGCGTGAATTTCACTACACGATCAAAAGTGTTGATATTATTCCAGCTGCACACAATTGTACAAGCGCCATTGAACAGTGTTTTGATTATGCTCAAAAATATCGACAACTTGAGCAAGAATATTTAGCGGAAGCATTTATTTTTGCTGATGAAGTTGGATTTAAGGTGAGCACAAGGCCAAAAAAAGGGAGGTCTTGTTCTGGTACAAGGGCAACAACACCTGTGCCTTTTGGAAGAAGTTGCAACATTTCAATAGATGCAGTTATAAATAAAGAAGGCATGATCTATTTTAAAATCCACAACCAAGCTGTTACTGCAGCTGATTTTCAAGTCTGTCTTGAAGAAATTAAAATAAAATGCAACTCAAAAGGCATTAATAATCCTGTCCTGGTTCTTGATAATGCCAAAATCCATCATGTAAGAAATTTAGTATGGGACGGTTTTATGGTTTTTTATCTTCCACCATACTGTCCGTTCTTATACCTGATAGAAAATTCCATTTCTATTTCATTTAGAAAAACATTGTTGTTAGATGGGCATGCACTACTGAAACACAATTGAAGCAATGTATTGAAAATTCATTTAACTGTATTACATCAGAAGATTGTGCTGGATATCATTGAAATATATTCATATACTTAAATATGTCAGCAAACAGAGAGCATTCATTTATATAGGGTTTTTCAATCTTATATCTTTGTATAGGGTCTCCTGATAGGGTCTATATATACAGTAATATAGGTTTCCTGTGACTCACCTGTATTTGTGATTTTCTATATTTTCTTCATAGACTTTATCAATTGCAAAAAGACTTAATTGATTGCAACAGAGACTTAATAGATCAAAAAACACTGTAATTACTGTGTCCCAAGTAGCTTCAACAACAGATATATTTGAAAATATACAAAAACAGTATATGTGTCATGTTACCCTAAAACCTGGGTAACTTGGGACACAAACATTTTTTCTAAAAATGGACTATTATCTCTAAAGTATAAAACTTTGTGTTTTTAGAAACTACAGGTACTTACAATCATTTCATTATTAAAATGTTCCAAAATAGTGCATGGTATTTGAAAAAAATAAAAAACAATTTTAAATTTGTCCCAAGTAACCCCGTTTGACAATACTGTACTTGGTGATATTTCAAATTGTTTTAATCAATTTTCAAGAAACAATTGTTTCAAGTGCTGTCACTAAACTCTTGAAACAATGAAATTGAAAAAAGAAAGTTTTTATCTTGATGTAGTCACCACAAGAGGCATTTGCTTAAATGATGGTATGATGCCTCACGCTTGTAAGTTTTCACTTGGAAAAAGTTTTGTGTAGGCAAACAAAAAGTTACAGACAATATACAGGGTGAGCCACAATTTTTTTCATTTATTTTTGGCAATTTATAAAACAAAGATTTCTAATTTTCAGAAATATCAACAAAGCAATGAATTTTCACCTCAATGGATTGAATGCAAACACTGTGAAAAAGAGAATGAAGATCATGGAAACAAAGCAAAATTGGTAACCACCTCAGCAATAATTCATGCTTGACTTTTTGGGGAGAAATCATTAGACTCAAAATCAGAAATCTTTTACAAACATTCATGAAAATGGAAGGTGTGAGTAATTCAAATAAAGGACATAGTGGTAAGCCAAAATCTGCAAGGACAGCTATCACACTGAGACTGTGATACAGTGTCTGGAGGAATCATTGAGAAAATCAACCAGGCCTTTGTCACAAGAGGCTGCTATTATTAATATGATGCATACTGAACACAAACCTTCTCTTTTTCCAAAAATCTTATTTTTGCAAGCCCAGAGATCAGTAAATAAATAGAAAATAACCTTTTGTAAAAACATCAGTCAATGCAATAACGACCACTCTGGATTGTTTAACCAAAAATTTGTAATGGTACATTAACTCTACATGTGCGCGATAAATTGTCACTTATCTGTCAAACTCATTTGGGCCTTATTAACTTCTTTCTTTTTAACTTTTTTAAAACTTCCATATTAAATAACAAAGAACCTTTAAAATACAGGGTGGTGCAAAAGTCACGCATTATTTTGAAAATTTTTCAATTTTTTTCAGAGTTTTGCCGACATAACATTGACAATTGATCATGGAAAAATTTAGCACTAAGCAACGAACCAAAATTATTGAGCTTTATTTCGAAAATCATCGTTCCATAATCTTGACTGAAAGAGCCTAACATCAGCATTATAATGTCAGACCAGTGCCGTGTGAGCTTAATCTTGGGCCCCCCCAAAATCTCACCTGTGGGCCCCTATTTTGTTTGCCAACTTTTATTTAATAGCAGTTACATGTGGTAGTAACTAGACATTTTAATGCGAGTTATGTAAGTTGCGATCACCGATAAGCAGAAAAGACTCTTGGCTCTATTCTCTGTAAAAATCATTATACAAAAAGTAAATAACAATGTATTTTGCATTTTTAAACTCGACAATGTAGCAAATATACACAAATTTAAAAAATCGCTTAATATAGACACAATAAGTAGGCTAAAGATTTTTACAACAGATTATCAATTTGGCATGAAAATACTAAAACAAATTATTGCGAGCTTTCTCTGCCGCAAACACATCAATTACGTGGTTGGAATCTAAGGACCGTGCACAATCGCTTTCAATTGAAATAATTGCTAATGATGATAGTCTATCATCCATCATTGTTGATCGATTGAATGTTTTAATCAACATAAGTTTACTAAAACTTCTTTCAGCGCCGGCTATGGAAAGCGGGCAAGTCAACAGTACCCTTAGAGCAATAAATAAGTTAAAGTTAGGGTATAGTTCCATCAAATGCTTCATGCAAATATAGTTCAAAAAATCTTTGGCTGTTTTTAAAGATTTTTGTTTTCTTTTATAAGAGTAAAACGCACTAACTCATCTTTCATTTCAAGAGGATCAATATCTCCAAGCTTTCCTTCGAACTTTTGGCAAGCATTGAAGGAGTTATCAATACATTTACTTTCCTTTAAAAGATTTTGTTGATTTAAAAGGAAATTAAAGATTTCAACCACATCATGCATTTTCGTAAATCAATCTTTTAAAGATTCAATAGCATGATCTACCAATTGCAGAAAAAATTCGTCCTAAATTTCATCTTGGAATCATGATAACTTTCATCTTCGTTCTCATAACCAAACAGTTGTTTTTTCTTTCTGTGCCTCTTTTCAGCAAAGGTGCTGTCAATATCCAAATTTTTCGCGATTTCATGACCCTCTATTATTGCAGTACTGTGCCCATCATTGCGATATTTTTCCAAGAATGCTAGAGTAACTTTGATTTCTAGCTCTATAATCTCTAATGAAATGCCGCAGGTTTGCATGATTTTGCTGGTTTTGTTGATGTGAAAGAGTAAGTCCTACCAAATGGCTACTGACAAAACAAATTTCTGCGATGTAATGTGAACTATCAAAGACTGAGCTTCTAAGGCAATTTTCCCATCTTTCTTTTCCAAAGAATAGTTGACTAGTTCTTTCAATGCTGCCACCACATATGAATAATGATATTATAATGGTATGATGCAATTTATTCTGCTCTCCCAACGGGTAGCAGATGGATACTTTAATGACAACTGGACGTGCTTTTTCAGTATAGTCCAACGCTGAGTAGAAGAAGAAAATAATGAGTACAGCTGCGTTAACACACCAAAAAATAACAGATCTTCGGTGGAAGATTTGGCACTATCTACAACGACTAAATTCAATGAATGATTTGCACATGGCACAAATAATGCTTTGGGATTAATTTTTAGGATTCTAGCCTGAAGGCCAGCTTCTTTTCCTTTCATGTTCTCACCGTTATCATAGCATTGTCCTTGGCAGTCAGATAGATTTAGCTGTAGTTCTGCAGATCATTTCAAAAATGTCTCCAACAACCCTTTTCCGGAACTGTCTTTTATTCTCAAATAGCCAAAAAACGCTTCTTTTACAATAGCTCTTTGCTCTTCGTCACATTGAACAAAACGCAAGATAACTGTCAGTTGCTTCTCATGAGATATATCTGGAGTGCAATCGGGAATCATTGAAAAATACTTGGCCTTTTTTAGTTGCTTTAGAAAATTTTCTTCAACTTCTCTTGCTACGACATGAATTAATTCATTCTGAATGGTGCTGCTTAAATAGTGCTGCTTGGCTGCATGCCTGATTACTCTGTTTTTTAATTTACTTAAAACAGAATCCCTCTTTGCCAACAATTCAAATAGTCCTAAAAAATTTCCATTTTGTGGTGATTTCAATATTTTGTTCGAACCTCTAAAAGCCAAATTTCTTTCAGACAAGAAGATGACAATGTCAA
The DNA here is from genome assembly GCA_963680785.1 of Diplosoma virens. NCBI lineage: Eukaryota > Metazoa > Chordata > Ascidiacea > Aplousobranchia > Didemnidae > Diplosoma > Diplosoma virens. Next base: position 15,011,191 of record OY796881.1, on the reverse strand, counting down.
TAAGTCTCTCTAGTACATTTCTCCAAAATGATCTTCCATTAAGGAATAACTGCATTTCTTGCATGTCAATAGTAGATTACTCTCGAATTCCCTCTTTCAGTAACATCCATTGACTTAAAGCATTTTTTGTGAAAAGTGCTATTTTCATGATCTTTTAGTTTTTTGGAAATTCCCTCCCAAGTATTCATACCAGAACAAAATGGATTAGCCGTGTTACCAAAAAGCTTGCAGCAAAAACAGCAAAATCACTTAACCTTACTAACTAGTCCAAATAAGTCAAAACTTAATAAACAAGAAATAACTAAGTCAAATTAGGCTAAAACGATAAAAGGTTGAGGTTTATCCAGCTTCTTGTTGGATTGAAAAATGTGATAAAAACTTGCACAGTACATTGTTATTACTAGCTGTTTAAACGCAATATCTTTGCTGACTAACTAATTTCGCAATAACTGAATCACGAGAAAACTTTATTGTATGACGTCATAGTAGATAACGTTTGGGTTGTAAAGACATAGTACAAATAGTTAAAACATTAATCGGACCAAACATTTAGACCATTATAATACTTATATTGCAAAACCTGCACACCATAATTATTTTCAGGAAAATGAGTATGATGCTGGGCCCCCCCAGCTGGGGGGTTTGGGGGACGCTTAACACGGCCCTGTGTCAGACAAGCTCCCAATCAGAGCACAATTGATTGTCTTGTGAAATGGTTGCAACAGCAGGGCTCAGTCAGTGATCTTCCACGAACTGGCAGACACTGTTCAGTATGTACAGCTGAAAATGTAGCACTCGTAGAGGACAGCATTGCTGAAAGCCAGACACTTCGACTCAAAGACGGGCCACTCAGATTGAGATGTCCAGAAGGTCACTTCAAAGAATTTTGAGGGAATCACATCTGTTTCCATACAAAATTCAAGTGGTACAGGCATTGCAACCCACAGATTTGCAGTTTTGCTTAGCTTATGCTGTCCACATTCAGCAATTAGCCAGAGAACAAAATGAGTTCATCCATAAGCTGATAATGAGCGACAAAGCCCATTTTCATCTGAACGGGTTCGTGAATAAGCAAAACTGCCAAATGCGGGCAATTGAAAATCCAAGAACCGTTCATCAGTGTGAATTGCATCCAATAAAATGTACTGTATGGTGTGGTGTTACCTCGGAAAGAGTGATAGGACCTTATTTCTTCAAGGACGAAGGTGTTACGGTGATGGTAACTGCACAGTGCTATCAACAAAGGATTCAAAATTGTTTAAGGTCAGCTATTCAGGACAACCAGGAAATGTGGTTCCAACAAGATGGAGTGACTGCCCACACTGCTTGTCAAAGTATGGCACTCCTAAGAGGATTGTTTGTTGAGCATTTAATTAGCAGATTTTCTGGTTTTAACTGGCCTTCACGTTTACTGGATTTGACAGCCCCTGACTTTTTCCTTTGGGGTTATCTTAAAAAAAGGGTATATGTGAACAATCCAAGAACAATTCGAGAACTTAAAAACAATATCAGACATGAAATCTGAGAACTAGAGCCAATTATTTTAACAGTGTAATGAAAAATGCCATAACTAGAGCCTGCCTTTGTGAAGCGAAAATGGTGGCCATTTAAAGGATATAATTTTTAAAAACTAAAGTAAAAAAATTATATGAATAATTGTTAAAGTTTTAAGCTTTTTTTTTTTTTTAAGTTTTTTTCTGTAAATGAAGTTTTTATCACCTAAATAAACCAATGTGTGACTTTTGCGCCACCCTGTATAAATAGTGTACGCAAGAAAAACATTCATTTTGATTTAAGTTGTAAAAAAAAACATTTGGCTGAAGTAAAACTAATCCTTTTGAACTTCAGAATCGCAATCGTTTGACTTAAACACAAATTTGACTCTCTATTTTCCTAAACTTTTGTTAGTAACTTTTATTTGGCTTGTGTATAAATTTTTTTGTAATATCTATTTAAACTGATTTATATGTTATGTATAGGATTACAAGTAAAAATTAGAAATTGAAGTATTTGTCAATCAAGTTGTAATGTAGAGAGAGAGAGAGATTTGTGATAAACTAACTAAACCCAAAATACAAGTGAGGTAAAACAACTTGTAGTCCCAATGTGTGCTGCAGACATAAAAAGGTTGAGAATCACTGGGCTACGGTAATAAATAAGTCAGTTTATTTGTTAAATAAAACATGGTCTGAAATAAGCAAGCTTAATGGTTAGCTCAGTGCTTTCCAAAGCGTTTGTCGAGACACATTGGTGTGCTGCTTGCAGTACAATGGTGTATCATCAACTGGACTTGAAACAATATTTGATACTAGCTATTTACAGTTTAATAAATAATGTTATATAGGTTATGACCAGCAAAATAACTTTGCAAGCAACAATACAATAAAAAATTTTGCACTTGTTATTTTTAAGGTTTTTGCAAACAATAATATAAAAAAATTTTTGATTAAAATTAAATGAAAATGTGCCATAAATTTATTTGTGATTTAAAAGTGTGTCACTTACACAAAAAGTTTGGAAAGCACTGGCTTAGCTACAAGTGTGACATGGTAAAAGTTGATATGTAGAAACCATTAAATTATCAAGATTAAAACTGAGCTCATATACATTACCAACTATGCATGATAATAATGGAGATTTCATTTAATGATATTCCTTTTTTTAGTGGTTTACCTCTAAACCATCTGCAGAAGACTTTATTTGATGAGGAGAGTTGCAGTTGTCACTTTCAAAACCGGCATAACCCTTTCAGTGGTTTTGGTGGCAATTGCCACCATTTTTCTTTTTCCTTTTTCACATAGTAACAGAGAGGTTTTATTTTGACCATTGGCCAGAAGTTGTGGAAGGGAGTTGAAATGCAAAAATGTGAATTGCAAAAGCCATTCTAGGATGAGGTGCCAAAAATGCAAAGTTGCATTGCATATGAATAACAGAAAAATTTGTTTTGGTGTGTTTTATACACATTAGCAAAAATTTTTTTTGTTGTGTTTACTTTATTTACAAAGGTTTCTATTTTGGCATTTTTTGGTGGAACAATTTGCACTATTTTTATTCAGGAACATTCAAGTTGTTTGATGTTTCAAATGTTTGCAGAAACAATAAATATTATTACAGACGAAATCGGTTAATCGGGTACTGCTTAAACGGGTAAATCGGTTTATAGACTCAAAATCTGAAATCCCGAACCAAATCCTATCTAATGTTAAATAAAACAACCGGTTAATAGACTCACGCTTATCGGATAATAGGGTCATTTTTCGCTCAACTCGCAGTATGTGTTTCTTTGGCCAGACATCGGAAATCGAGAGAAACGAATCGCAAGACAAAGTAAAACATGTCATTAATCTTTTTTCTTTGGCCAGATGCCCAAATGCATGGGAAACGATTGCGAGACCAGGCTTGCCGCCTGCCACAAAGCGAACTCCTCTCTGTTTCTTGCGGATTTGTAATTGTCTGCGTCTTTAAGTAAACAAAAGATAAAGCGACAGGCGTGCGCGCAGCAGTGTGGTTGAAACAAAAACAACAAACTGTAGTCACATCGCACTTTAAACTTCTACCATTGCATGGTTGGAGTCTCGTTAATGCAAAACGTTAGACAAAAGGAATTAAACACACAACACTGCATGAAGCAAAGTTAATTTCCCAATGCGCCGAGTTGTTGTTAGATATGCGGTATGTAAAAATGTTAAAGGGAGGTACGAAGAAAGTGTGTGGTCCCCGTAAATTAAAGTTTCTAAAAATAAGTTTCGTTCCTCACAAACGGTGGTGTTCTCAAAGAAAACGTCATAATTTAATTTAAACTGTACAGAAACGGAGACGGTTAGGTTTGCAAAAACAAACCAGTTCACGTATATTTTAAACGGTATTAGGATCGCATGACGCAGTTCTAGAGCCCATTGCTACCAAGTAATATAATGATGTTCCCTTAGAATGACGCACGCTCCCGACAAACCTATTTTTGGACTATAACGGTTAAAGGGGTCAATCGGTTAAAAGGGTCAAAACATCTGGCAAATGGGTGACCCCATTAACCGATTTCGTCTGTACTCAAAACTGCTTTTATTTTTCAGTAATCAATCAGTGTCAATTCAAACTATTGTGACTATAAAGTTATTTTCTTCCTTGAGTATCAATGTTGTCAATTGATACCATTGTGTATCCACCAAGCTGTGCATGATAAGAACAAATTTTCACCAAACTTGAATTATGTGGCCTAAATCAGGCTGTATATCATGTAGAAACTGAATTTTTTGCTTTTAGTTCTAACTTGTGTCTGAAAGAGATAAAAGAGATAAGTGTTTCTCAATTTTACTGTAAATATAAACTTCTCTATTTTACTAGTTACGTTTTAAAGGTAGCTTCTGTTTACTGCACAATTGCACATATACAGGGTGGTCCTTATAGAATCGGAAAATTTAACTGAAAAATGTATTTATTAAATGTATATATTGAAACAATGAGATAACTTATCTTACCTATTCACAGATGCTCAAAATGGCTTCCTTGTGCTGCATTACAATGTCTTAATCAATACAAAATCGCTCTACTATGTATAATTGGTTTCCAAGGTCATTTTAATCAAAAAAATTCTCACTAAATTTCCCGGTTTTCTAAGGACCACCCTGTATTATAAATCTTTCAGATCTGCAGAAAATGAAAGTGTGCTGGATTGGTAATATTCTATATATAGCTGTGATGAAGACATCATATGTTGGTCATAGCATATTGCAGAAAAAGATGCCTCTATACATATAAAATAGAAAAGCTTATTTGATTCTAGCTGATGTATTTTCTAATAAAAAGGTATGTATTGTATACACTGCTGTTTTATGAAATTTTTTTGACTTTTACAAATTTTCTGAAGAAAAATTAATTTGGGTAGTCATATGGTACCCAAGAACATAGAGCTCTAAAAAGCATGATTTCTAAACTTATCAACAACTGATAGTAGAAAAGATTGGAAGTTTTACAAAGCAGCTGCAAAGTCATTTCACCAAAATAATATCCTATCCATTACTTTGAACCATGGAGGGCAAAAGTGTGCACATGAACTACAATATATAATATTGTAGATATTTTTTACCAAAATAATAATTTATTTTTATTAAATACTGTTGGTGTTATTTTTTTTGGTTTTGGCTTAAATTCACCACGATATTGCACAATTTAGTTCTAGGGTACACCTTAAAAAAAGCTCATTTTTAGCCACTGAATATCACTTCATTTGTTAATAAAGGGTGATTCACCGAAGTGTTGACAAATACTTTATGTGATTCACCAAAGTGTTGACAAATACTTTATTCCATTATTAACTTCGCATTACCTCTTCAGATTGTTATTATATATTCTAGAGTAAGTTTTCAATATCAATAAGAATATTTAATCTAGAAAAGTAAGATGGCAAAGACAGTAAATGACATCGTTGAAGGGTATTGCAAGAAAGGACTTCCACCTGCAAAAATTTTCCGGTTGATGAAGCGATTTGTGAGTCGTGGAGGTGTTTACAAGGCTGTGAAGAGGTTCAGGGAGACTGGAAGTTGTGCTCCAAGAATCAGAAGTACTCCTGAAAAACCCATCAGGACAAAGGAACTGATTAAGAAGGTCAGGGAGAGGTTGAGGCGGAACCCTTCAAGGAGCGCAAGAAAACTGGCTAAGGACACCTCTGTAAGCGTGAGCACCATGCAAAGGCTTCTCAAGGATGATCTCCACGTCTACCCATACAAATTTACCAAGAGGCAGCTCCTGTCAAACGCCACTAAGAAGAAAAGGCTTGATAGAGCTAAGGTTTTGATCAAGAGACTTGTTGTTGGCACGCGGCCTCAAGTGCTTTGGACAGATGAGAAGCTTTTCACTGTCCAAGCTATCCACAACCACCAAAATGACAGGATTTGGATTCCAAACAAGGACATGGTGCCAGGTGAACGTTGAAGTTCATTTAGGAGGCAGAAACCTTCTTCCGTGATGGTTTGGGCAGGAGTCACTTCAACAGGCCTGAAAACACCTCTAATCTTTATCGACAAAGGCATGAAAATTAACCAAACTATCTATCGTCAGATGTTGGAAGAAAAAGTCATTCCCTGGGTTCAAGAAACAGTGGGAGAGGAAGGAATTACGCTTCAACAAGATGGGGCAACCTCCCACACAGCCAAAGCAGTCCAGCATTGGTGCAAGACCAATTTTAAAGGGTTTTTGGAGAAGGAAGTATGACCCCCTTCTTCACCCGATTTGAACCCAATAAACTTTGGGATTTGGTCCATTCTGGAGCAAAAAGCCTGCTCAACATCCCATCCAAATATCGAAACCCTTAAACGAAAACTGAAGGCGTGATGGGAAGAAATTGACCCAGAAGTGGTGCGTGCCACGTGTGCCCAAGTACCCACGTCTTAGGCGCCTTGTGAAAAACAAAGGGGGCTACATTGAATAATTTGAATTTTATGTGAAAGCCCATTAAATTTCCATTCTATCTATTAAAAACTTGTTTCTTTTGCCCTTATAGTAAGTTGGATAATTCAGTTTTAATTTGTCAACACTTCAGTAAATCACCCTGTAATTTTATTGTATGATTGGTAGTGGACATTATCATATGTTGATGCTTTAATAATTGTGCAAGATTATGAAATTTGCACAAAATCTAGAATTATTAAAAAATGACATTATAAACCTTCTGAGTTTGAACTTTATTTGTGTTATTATGATAATATCTGTTTTGCTGTTACATAAACAAATTTATGTTTTAAATATAGCTCATAAAGTTCAAATTAGTGGCATCAACTGGGAAAATGACACTTTTACTCCATAGCTTGTTGTGAAGCAACATGAAACGAAGTGTCACTGTGATATAGACAGAAACAAGCAGAAAAATGCAAAAAAAAAAAGAAAAGTTAATATCCAAACCTGTGTGTTAACATTTGATAAATAATGCATTTGTTGCAACATGGTGATAGCCCTGCCATTATTCTGATCTTTTGTTAAGTTTTTCCCTTTGCTGATGGTTTTGTTTTAACTTAGATAATATCAATTACCTCAGATTTTCACCAAATAATGTTGTAAGCCTACTATATTCTTCTAGCAGAATGTTTCAGAAGTCCATATTTCAGGAAACAGAAACTCCACATTTCACTTTTAGCCTAATCCTGACCTTTAATATCTAAATGGTCAATGGATTATCATGTTTTAAGCAAAAAATTGTTTGTGCAAAGCACTAAGAAAATCAGTTGCTGCACAACTGTACTTCTTAGTACAGTTATGAAATTTCTACAACACTGCACAAGTATTTTTCAATTATATTTTGTTCTTGCTATTTTTTTTTTTTTTTTTAAAAAAACTTGTTTATTATCATTCTACTTTAAGTAGATAACCCTTGAAAGCGAAGCTTGTGTGCTATTGGTCCTAAGTAGTTGATTCTTGCACACTGAGTAAATACGAGGTGCATTCAATAAGTTTCCAGACTTTTTTTGTACAGGCATTTATAATTGCCGTAAACTCAAGATATTTCAGTATGTTGTTACTATACTCCTTATGAGATGATTGACCAATTTTTTCTTGTTTAGGTGCAAATTTATAGCTACAGTAGGAATTAGAGTACACCTTACTAAATCCTGATTGTCACAGCTGGTGAATTTCAAAAATGCAATCTGGACGTGAGGACACATTAGAAGAATGATATGCGATCAAGTTCTGTTTTAAACTTGGAAAAACTGCCACGGAAACGTATGGTATGCTTCAGACTGCTTATGGACCATCTTGCATGAATCGATCATCAGTTTTTCAGTGGCACAAGAGATTCAAGGAAGGCAGGGAGTCCTTGAGGGATGATGAGAGATGTGGGAGGAGTAGGGAAGTCAGAACATCAGAGATGATTGGCCAAATAAACGATTTCATGAATAGGGACTGTTGTGTTTCTATAGAGACACTAAGCACACAGTTTAATGTCAGTGTGGGAGCTGTACACAAAATCATTCATGAGGAACTGAAGATGCAGAAGATTTGCGCGAAGTTCGTCCCAAGAGTGCTCCGGGAAGATCAGAGAGAAAGACGTTGCAATGACAGCAAGGAGATGGTCGAGCTCATTAATTCAGATCCCCAAGTTCTTGATGCCCTGGTAACCTGCAATGAAAGCTGGATCTATTGTTATGACCCAGAGACCAAGAGACAGAGTTCCCAGTGGAAGCATGCTGGATCTCCCAGACCCAAGAAGGCCAGACAGAGCAAGTCCACCCAGAAACTCATGATGATCCCTTTTTTTGACAGCATGGGCATAATCTACATTCACTGGGTTCCCACTGGAATCACAGTCAACAAGGAGTACTATATTGAAGTTTTAAGGGAGTTCAGGAAGACATTCCGTCGGAAGAGGCCAGAACTCTTCGAATCAGGTCAGTGGCATTTCCATCAGGACAATGCCCCAGTCCACAAATCCATCCTCGTCACAGACTATTTGACCCAGATGGGCATCAAGACGGTTCCCCATCCTCCCTACAGCCTGGACCTTGCTCCCTGCGACTTTTGGCTATTCCCAAAGCTCAAGGAAAACCTCAGAGGCAATCGTTATTCCACAATTGAGGACATGAAAGAGGCTGTGACGAGGGTCCTAAACACGCTCACACAAGACTTCCAGGGGGCTTTCCAGAAGTTGTTGGAATGGTACAACAAGTGCATTGATGTCGGAGGAGAATACTTTGAAGGGGACTAGAGTTTTTTGTGTGTACGGTTAATAAAAGTGTCCATACCAAAAAAGTCTGGAAACTTATTGAATGCACCTCGTATGTTAATACAAATTATCCCATGTTTATGCCACCCTACTGACTTATGTTATAGAGTTACTTTACACTGTTGATATCATTATGCCATCATATTTATATATTTCTTAATAGTTTACTTCTTCAACTTTAGATTTCAAACTTTTGACCCAGCATTGATGATTAAGGCAGAAAGAAAAGTTTGCAAGGCTAGTTCTACCAAGGATCCTAATTTGCTAGAAGAACAAGCTTGTATTGCATGACTGCCATCGTTAAATGTTTCTACCAAACACATGGTTGACAAGGTAAAGGTTTATCGATAGCTATTAACCCTTTGATTGCCATAAGCAACTACAGTCGCTTTCCCATTGTATACCATTGGTTGCCATAAGCGACTTTAGTCCACAAGTAGTAATAAAAAATTGGAGTCTCTGTATGACTGCACACTCCTGACATCTATCCAAATATGAAAAAATTTTCGCGTTATCTCTCTTACTGCACGAGTTATGGTGTTTTGAATGTGGGTCTCTTTAAAGCATGCATGGGCAACCTACGGCCTGCGGGCCAAATCCGGCCCATCAAGGCTTCTCATCCGGCCCGACAATAAATTTTCTAGGGCTGTAGGCCTATGTAATATATTGATATTCATTTATTTTATATAATGTGTGTTACATTCTCAAAATCGCTTTATGTGTTTTTAGGCCACTTTGGTTGTTATCATTAATTTGGCGTTAGTCCGGCTCAAATAGCCAAAGAAATGGCAGCTTTATAAAGGTTTAATCATTTTACAGTAACTTGGCGAAAAATGGCAACACTGATAATAGAATTGTCTAGTAATTTCTTAATAGAATGTTCGAGCATAATCAGACCTATGATGCAACAATCGTGTTTGTGAATGCTCAATTAATCATAGTATATTGTAGAATAATCTAGTAACTATGACCGACAAATATAAATACGCTCGCTTGGAAGCGAGCGGTATTTTAGTATTGATTTGGTAAAAGTGAAATTAGGTTGTTGACCGTGTAAATTTTAGTTTAGAACCGCAATTCTTTGCTGTCGTATCTGTTCCGGAGCTTAAGCTAGTGTTGAGCTTTAGCTACCTTCATTTTGTGTGCTTCAAGTGACTGGAGCTTGTTTAATAAAGTTGTTGTATAAAAGTCATAGCGTGTTGGGCTAGACTTATACCTTCAGTTACTGGTTCCCAAGGTTAGGTCCAGCTGAAGAAGATTTTAGTTTGATAGGCAGCGAGGTTGTGTTGTCGGTGAACCTACATAACAGGCACCGAAGAAGTGTTAATTCTTACCAATCTAGAATCAAACGGTTTTTAAGGTACTTCAAAAGGAAGTTGGTAAACTTGTTACTTGCAATAGTGTGATCGCAACGAAATTTTCTAAACCATTTGGAGCGAATTCTCCAGTGTGCTGCTCCCAGCAGTACATACTTTGTCATACTAATTATATATTTTTTAGATGGTACTAAAGTGCGAAAATTATTGACTGTAATTAACCTTAAAATGGCGACTAATAAGAAGAGAAAAGTAGATACTGAATCTCGAATTTTTCAGGAAAAGTGGACAATTGATTATTTTTTCACTCAAATAAATGAAAAGCCAGTGTGCTTGCTATGTTCAGAGTCAGTTTCTGTTATGAAAGAATATAATGTTAGGCGACATTACGTTACCAAGCATTCTGCTAAATATGACAGTTTTCAAGGTGAACGCAGGAAAGAAAAGGTTCAAAATATGATAAAGAATTTGAAACAACAACAATCAATTTTCACAAAGAAAAGTGATAATGCTGATAACCTTCTTCGTGCTAGTTACATTGTGAGTGAAAAAATTGCAAAACATTCGAAAAATTATTCTGATGGTGAATTTGTGAAGGACTGCTTGATAGTGGTAGCTGAATGTTTGTGCCCAGAAAAGAGGAAAGATTTTGATAATATTAGTTTGTCACGAAGAACAATAACAAGGCATATTGAAGAACTTGCCACAAACATAGAATCGACTTTAAAAGAGCTAGCCTCAAAGTTTGTATATTATTCATTGGCTATTGACGAAAGCACAGACATTACTAGTACAGCCCAGCTTGCAGTTTTTGTTCGTGGGATTGACCAAGAATTTAACATTACGGAAGAAATGCTTGGCCTTCAAGCAATGAAAGACACCACCACAGGAGATGATATTTTCAATGAAGTGAAAGCCTTAATGACAAAATTCAATCTCCAACTTCAAAACCTTCGTGGTTTTTCAACGGATGGGGCACCTGCAATGGTTGGTAGTAGAGGCGGTGTAAGTTCCCTCATTAAAAAAGAATTGGCATCTAATAATGTTGATATGCACGATTTTACTGCATTTCACTGCATAATTCACCAACAGAATTTGTGCGCCAAATCAGTAAAATTTGACCATGTCATGAAAAAAGTTGTTTCTACTATCAATTTCATCAAATCTCGAGCATTAAATCATCGCCAGTTTCAACAATTTCTGGAGGATGTTGAGGCAGAATGTGGAGATCTGATTTATTACTGTGAGGTGCGATGGTTGAGCAAAGGAAAAATGTTAAAAAGGTTTTATGATCTCAGAGATGAAATTGCTACATTTATGGATATGAAAGGCAAAATCATTCCGGAATTAAGTGATGATAACTGGGTTTGGGATCTTGCTTTTCTTGTTGACTTGACAATGCATTTCAATGACTTGAACACAAAATTGCAAGGACAGGGCCAGTTTGTTCATCATCTGTACAGTCATGTGAAAACATTTCAAAGCAAACTTCAACTGTGGGAAAAACAGCTTAGAAATGATAACACATTTCATTTCCCGACATTGGCTGGCTGTGGCAAATCAAAATGTGCTCCTTATGCTGATGAGCTCATATCCATGAATGAAGAATTTGATCATAGATTTCAAGATTTTAGATCACAAGAGAGTAGTTTGCATATGTTTTCATCACCATTTGATGTGAATGTTGAACAGGCTCCAGAAGAATTCCAAATGGAATTGATTGAACTACAAGGAAATGATGATTTAAAGCAGGACATGAAAGATTATTCATTGCTTGAGTTTTATAAAAGGTTACCTGAAGAATCCTTCCCAAAGATTAAAGATTTAGCCCAAAAGAAAATGTCACTATTAGGGAGTACTTATATCTGCAAGCAACTGTTCACCAAAATGAAGCACACTAAGTCAAAAACTAGATCAAGACTGACAGATTGTCATCTTGAAAATAGTCTAAGAGTGGCCGCCTCCAGTATAGCACCAAAAATTGACACGTTGGTGAAAAAGCACCAAGCCCAGATTTCCCATTAGAAAGTAATTTAATTAAACATTGCTATTAGTTTTATAGCATATCTGACATATTAAGATTGACAATTCATTGGGTTCAATAAATTTTTCATTTTCATTATTACAATTATATGTCAATACAGAAATTACAGATAAAATATGGTGAAAATGCTGCCTGTATCAATATAGGTATACATTTTTTATGGATATCCCTGTGCAAACAAAATTGAAAACACATTGCATGTAAAATAGCATTACATGAATACAATCCAAACCCACAAAAATATGTACCTAGCTTACACTTAAAATCACAATTACGGCTCCGGCCCTCAGTCAAGTTCCAAATGCACATTTTGGCCCCCAGTGACAAAAGGTTGCCCATGCATGCTTTAAAGTTTAAAAACCTCTGCTCCTGCATCAGTCATATGTCACATATCTCTTTTAATTTCTCGGAAGCGTTGCGTGAAGAAGAGGCGCAGACGTGTTTTGACTAAAAACATCCTTGGGAAGGGGAAGGAAGTTTTTAACAGATTAATACCAAAGTGCTTGTTCGTGCATTGCAGTTAGTGCCATGGTGTTACATGTGGGCAAAATGATAATAATTTAAGTTTTAGAGCATTAAATATTCAGTGCTATTCTTATGTTTTTTTTCGTGTTTGTTTATATTTGATTACAGGTGGTTGTGTTATTGTTCTCTATATTCTTGACACAAGTCATACAAAATATAGTGGCTCTTTATTCCAAAAAAACAATAAATAAAACAAGAGCAAAACGGTCGATGCCAGGACTGAAAAAAAGATGATTGCAAATAAAAAAATATAAGTAGGTCTAATAAATATAGCTAGGTCTAATGATACTGTATTAATTTTATTTTATGTATGAGGTACCGTTCCCATGAAGTGTGAAAAGCAGAGGCACTGAGCATGTGACCCACACCTGTAACCTGTAATTAACAGCTAGGCTATTGTTTATGTTGCTTCAATAAATACGCCATCGTAAAATCCTATATAATATTATATTATTTATTTTTTATTATTTAGATATTTATATCCTATATAATGACTAAGAGAAAGAGACCATTGGATGACAGTGAAGTTTATGAGCTTTTGAATGCCTCAGATGATGATTTTAGTGACTCTGAATTAGAATCTTCAGATCCAGAATATGATTCTTCAGATGAGTGGGAAGAGGAAGCTACTCATGCTCCCTGGATCAGCAAAGGGCTAAGCTGGCAAACTATTGACCTTCAAAGTGTACCATCGTTTAGTGGCAAACATTGTGTTATTGGTTTTGATAATCTCAGTCCGTACGAATGTTTTGAAAAGTTTTTCCCCAGTTCAATTTATGATTTGGTGGCTGCGGAGACCAATAGATATGCGCAGGCGATTTTAGCCTCAATAGAATTGGCACCACGGTCAAGATATCGGCAATGGAAGGACTTATGTGCAAAAGATATTATGGCTCTTGTTGCTGTTGAGATGGGAATGGGACTAGTGCGAAAACCCAGCTTATCATACTATTTTCAAAATTCGTTTTGGCTGACGTGGACACCCGGATTTGGATCCCTTATGTCAAAAAATCAATACCAGCTGATGAGATCCTTCTTGAATTTTTTTCTAACAATGCTGATGACGACGGTAACAATAGACTTTTCAAAATTAGAAAAGTTTTGGAGCTTGTCGAAAAGACTTACACGTCTTGTTACCATCCGCATAAAGAACTCTTGGTTGATGAAACCATGGTGAAGTTCAAGGGTCGGCTGTTTTTCAAACAATATCCGCCCTCTAAACCTTCATCAAAATGGGGCATAAAGGTGTTTTTCCTATGTGACTCAACAACTGGATTTTTGTTGAAATTTCGCGTTTACACAGGAAAAGAAGTTATACCTGAGCAGGGTATTGGTTTAGGTCACCGAATAACAAAGGAATTGCTTGAAGAATTTCAAAAGAAAGGTCATGTCATTTACATGGATAATTTTTATTCAAGCGTCCAATTGTTTGAAGACTTGATGCAACAAGACACTGGGGCTTGTGGTACAGTGCGTCCTAACAGAAAGGGCTTGTCTAAAGATATGAAACAAACAAAACTGAAGAAAGGTGACCTCCCAAAAATGTGGCTGACAGAAGATAAAGCACTGCTTGCCTGTACTTGGCAAAGTCAACATGCTTTCAATGATTGGGGATTCCAGCATCACTAATGTGACCGTAAAGAAAAGAACGGGACTGACGGTAGTGCCAAAGCCATCCATACAAGTGCTTTACAATAAGCACATGGGTGGGGTGGATAAATTTGATCAACTGTGTGGGTCGTACAACTTCAATCGGCAAAGCAAAAAGTGGTACCAAATTCTTTGGCACTTTGTTATTGAAGTGGCACTTGTCAACGGAAGAATTTGTTACAACGCAGCAAATTCAGGGGCCACCGTAAGTCAAACAGCCTTTCGAGAAAGGGTGATTGATGGATTGTTGCAAGGCTATGAAAGAAAAAGATCATCAAAAGTGGGAAGGCCATTTACAACACCCCTTGAGACTCGCTTGACAGAAAGGCATTTCCCAGGACAGTTTGCTGATAAGTCACACAAGCCAAATTGCATTGTTTGCACTGTCCTGCCATCGGCCTGCACAAAAAAAGGAAAAGGACAATGCAAATGAAAGCAAACAACATATTACTGCCCTAACAACCCACCCCTTTGCATTTTGTCGTGTTTTGAAGTTTTTCATACTTGCCAGGTCTACAAAAAAAAGTGCCAGTGCACGTTAAGGGGTCAGCAAGAGGCAAGTGGTTTTACTTCAATTTTGCTTTTTTATTGTTCTTTGTCATTTTTATTGATTCTCAAGTGCAGTTATTTATTCTTCTATTTTTTTATTATAAATATATTCAGTTATTCTAGTACAAACAATGTTTATATTTATAATTAGAACAACAAAAAATGTTATATCCATTATGAACTATGATCTGCTTTTACTTGATATTCTTGGAGAAATTAATTAAAAATTAATGTCTAGTATTATTTTTGCTTAATTTCTAACTTATATTCAAAAAATATAATATCCAAGCTTTCCTAAAACTGACATTTCAACTTGTTCATTGAAATTTTGATTTTTCATAAAAAAATTACACACACCCAGAAACGAAGAAAAAAAATATTTGGCAGTCAAAGGGTTAATATTGTTTGGAAACTTAGTAAAACATTTTTGTAACAGGTATTTGCTATTCAAAAACCAGTGGACAAAAAATTATAGATAAAATTGATGCCTTGGTTAATGATGGTTAATGCAATTCAAAAATTGAAAAAGATTTGCATTTGTTTGTCAAGAATAAAATGTTAAAAAGACAAGATCCTCCAAAATTAATAAATAGGCATTTCTTTCCTACAAAGAAACACAAGAAACCATTACAAATAAGCATTTTCCAAAAAAAACCTTGCTTAGTTGGATCAAGAAAATGTTGCTTGGATGATTGAAGAGTGGCACAAGTCAGCAACCAATCAAGACAATATCTTTTTTCATCCTTATGTCGCTGCTTAAGCAGGTGCAATGATTGCCAGGTGTCATGATATAGATGCTCCGGTAATAATTGCAAAACAAACTTTGTTACTTATTCATCAATTGCAATGGCAGCAAAGACTATTGCTGCATTATTGCCAGGATTTATGCTTGTTAGACAAACTTAAGGAATATGCATTGACTTTGTTTTTCTTAGTGTTAAAACTAATGTTGGTTATCAAGTTGTGAGTACTTTCATACTTCTTTTCATACTTTCATAATGAAACTGCAGCAGATATCAAAAAAGCTTTACAAATTTTAAAACAGTCAAACCTTTTTTGGGGTCTGTCTTATTTTATGACAGATAAGAGCAATGCTGAGATAGATGCTTTAAAACATTCCTTTTGGGGTAAGTACTTTGACATAATGTAAATTAGTGGTGCTGTTGCAGATTATTATGAATAAATTGAAACTATATTATACTGTTTCACTATTTTCTTTAAAGATTTATGAGGCTTATCATCATAATGATATTTTATTTTGCAAGAGCACAGCAGAAATCCCTCAGATAGACAGAGCATCAGATTTTCGCTTTTTGTTTAAAAGTCATGCATTGATCTATTCTGCCTACATTATTTAAGTATTGACAGACAATCAAATTAATTATATTTTGGGTTGCCTATTATTATGTTGCATATATAATGTGTTGTATCAAAGCAGGTAAAAAGTTTAATGTTTTGTAGGCAGTCGTTTAAAGTGATTTTCACCAAGAGCAAGCTTGGTAAAGGTGGACAAAAAAAGTTTAAAATGATGTTGGAAATTATCAAGAAAAGTTTCTAGCACTTATGCATGCTGTGGCAAAAGCTAATGCTTTTAAAACTTATAAAAATGCTCTGAACAATTTAACTAGTTCTTGTGTCTGGAAAAATAACAATAGGGTTCAAAAATATTTTACCAACTTTTGGATCAGCCACAAAGAGGTAAAATTCTTTAGTATAATTCAGTGTGGTCCAAACCCTGGCCCTCGAACACTTTAAACTAAAAAAAAACATGACTTGGTCTGTCAAGATTATTCTAAAAGCGATCTTAAGCAAGGGCTAAAACGTATAAAAAATAAGACTAACATTCACCAAGTAAAAAAGGATGGAACTGTGCCGTGAAACCGAGAGTATAGAGAGAATAACTTTAGCATGGAATTTAGACTCTTAGAGGATGTGAGCATTACGACGTCATAATGCGGTCACTCAATTGCCCATGAGCTGGCAAGCGTCAGGTAAAATGTAAAAAAATTTAAAAAGTAAACAAAGAAACAAGTTGAGCACTGGTACATTAAACTCTGTTCTAAGAATAAAATCATATTTATTATCAAGGAAAATATGTTGCAAAGATTTCCAAGTTACAAAAAAATGCTAAGTCTGTTCACCACTAATATGTATTTATCAACTGTTGAAATAGGAGAGAAAGATCAACCTGGAAGTAGTAAAGTTAGTTCTAAAAAAGAAGTTGAAGGTGAATTTGAAGAGGTTAAAAAACAAGCTTTTTAATTAACTAAAAAGTCCAGTTTTTTCAATCACAATGTTTTTTGTCATATAATAATACAGTAGAATTTGCTTATATCAGCTTCGTTTATATCGGCAGTTCGTCTATATCGGCACAATTTCTTTGGTCCCGGTAGAATTCCTATGTTTCACGTACGTTTAAATTCGTCTTTATCGGCATCATCTATATCAACATTTCGTTTATACCGGCACTCTTTTTTATTCTGCAGAAGTGTTTTGTTCATTTATATCGGCATTTGCTTCATGCTTCCAGACTGTAATCTCTTCTACGAGTTATCTGCTGCTGACCTAGAAACGTTTCCAAACTGTAATTGTATGAGCCAAGAACTTCTAAATCAAGGACATGCAGGCGCTAGTTTCAGATAATCCTAGCGAAGGCGACTGTTTTTTCTATTAATTTGCACAGCCGATAAAAGCTTATTATTACATCATAGGGTAGACTTTGTGATCTACAATGCTAACTATGGTAGGTTCATTTACGAAAATTTAAATGTATGTTACCGAGGCAGTTTAATCCTAGTAAGGTGTACTCAAGTTTCATTATAATTAAAAAGAATAATAAGAAATACCGTTTAATGATTTTTAAAATTAAATAAGAACAGCATTAAAATTTATAGCAAATTGAGGAAAGTTAGGTGGAGTGTCAAAACTGGTTGGCATAGGGATAGGTGAGTGTTAGGTAATAGGTAGGCCTATTTAGGCCTGTTTAAGATAATAGGCTATTTTAGTGACCCGGCGACACCATTCTCCGGTTGGCCGGCAGATAAACGCATTGTTCTGATTGGTAATTGACTGTTTTTTAAGGGTTGTTACTTGTCAAATCAACGGCGTCGCTGCAAGTGGTCGTAAAATGTAGTCAGGTAGTGTTACTTCAAAGCTATCAAAATTTCAGAAAATTTAGGTGACCTCCTCAATCAATCATTGTTTTATTTTAAGTGTAGAACGCACAGTAAATACGAGCTTACATAAAGAAGATAAAGTTGAGTCGTACGCCTAGGGCTCTAGGGCCTACTACTACTAGAAAAAGATATTCAACTGTCAAGGGCTCAACTTTTTCCCATCATTCTGAATAAATGACAAGTGAATTTTCCATGCATATTGACCACTTTTTACAATTTTTTCAAACTTACTCACACTAAGAAATCAGGTTCAAATGGAGAGTCGGCCGTGATGAAAATTTTTTTGTAGTTAAAGCTATCTCCTGACTTCCTAACCCTCACCCTAACTTACTGTATACCTTTACACCCACTATACCTTTACCTCCTAACCCTCACCCTTATAGGGGTGAGGGTTAGGAGGTCAAAGAATAGGTTAGATTTAACTACGCTGCGGTACTAAATTTTCATTACGGCCGACATGGTAAATTTTCATCACGGATGACTCTCCATTTCAGAAATCACGTTGTTAAATAACTTTAGAAACAAAACAATCCATAAAATTGTTTTAAATGATATACTTTGTAATGTCAAAAAACAAAAGGTTTCGACCGGTTTTTTACTGGCCGGTCAGACCGGTCAAGGTTTGTGAGTAATATTGATAATTATTTTTCTCTTTTTTCGAAGAGCATTAATTTACGTAATTATGCCGAATAAATGTGGAATTGTGAATTGTAGAGGAAACTACGACCTTTTATCAAAACGTAGAATATTCAAACTGCCCAGGCTTGATCCTGAGAGGCAGAGGTGGCTGGCTGTGATTCCTCCTCGCAAAGACTTTAATGTTGCAAATGCTAAATCTTTTTTTATTTGTGAGAAGCATTGGCCACAAAATCCTCCAATGAAGAAACTGCCAGGTGGAACAACAAGACCAGCTGTTGCACCTAGCATTTTTGATGTACCTGCTTCATGTCTGCCGACCCCCCAAATCCCTCCTCGCCCTGCAAAGCAAGTAGACAAACAACTTGACGTTTTTATGGCCAGAGACAGGATCAAGTCGTTCAGTGAATTTCTACCTGACAAGAAACTTCACAAGGAATATAACAATGTTGTGATTACCCGAAGATCTGACAGGTGTGCTTTCCTTTTTATGTCGTCTGACTTTCGTGAATGCGAAATGACTGTTCTGGTTGAAAACAAGTCAACGCTATGTTCTCCTCTTACGTGTTTTGCATACAAGAGTGGAATTCGCGTACCCCTAGGAACTATATTGAACCCCAATAATGGCCTCAGTTCCTATTCACAGTTTTATGCTGTTGTGCATACTTGCTTTAACTATAAAATTTCTCTGGATAAAGTGTTGAAGAAAGTAGTTACTGTGCTTCAGGCTCAAGAAACTGAAGACAAAAAAAAAGGCAAAAAAATCGATTTTATTATCAATAATTTGAAGCTTCTAGTCAACAAAAATTTTACTGTAAAAGACTACTGCTTTGCTGTGGGATCTTTTCCACACTGCAATTATGAAGTACTCCGTGAGTATCTAGTTTTGCCAAGTAGAAGAAAATTGCAAGCTGTCGTCTCTTCAGTGAATGTGAAGGACATTTTATCAAAGACGTTTGCCAAACTTCAAAAGCCTCAACAGAAAAATGTAGTTCTCTTAGTTGACGAGATGAAGATTCGGCCAACAGTAGCCTTCTCCGGAGGAGTCCTCAGTGGCATGGCCAAGAATGACCACAACGCAAAAGCCACTTCAATGCTTTGCATCATGTCCAAGTGTCTTCATCGAGGCCCCAGCATCATGGTATCTGTTACACCTGTCCATAAATTAACAGCTTCTTTTCAATTTGAGGTGGTGAAGCAGGCTGCCATGGTTGTAGAACAGGCTGGAGGCACTGTTCTTGGGTCCATCACAGACAACCACAAGATCAACCAGCTTTACTGCAAGATGTTCGATCGTCCATCAGAGTCAGATTACCCTGCCACTGCTACTCATCCTTTAGATAACAGACGGAGTTGGTACCTACTGTTTGACACAGTGCATCTATTGAAGTGCATAAGAAACAACTGGATATCAGGTGAGTCTACACTATTTTTGATTTGCTGTATGTAACATTTTAATACAAATTTTGAAAAAAAGCTTGAAAGAAAATTATTTTATTTTAAATGAAAATCTTTGATTATAACTGGAACTTAATTGACGAATAAAAAGAATAACAATTCCGTGATTTTTTTATTTAATTTTTAATTGTGTTGGTATTCATGCATTGGACTGCGTTTTGCTGTATTTTGACATTTCTGTTTGTGAGAGTTTTTTTGCGCAATAAGTAGATTTGTCAATTTTGATTGCTCTTAATAAGAAATTTAAATATTATTATCTATGCAAAGACTTCGTATCTATTATAAAAATATGATTTGCAAAAAAATTTAAGTACCAACAGCGAACAATTATTACTCGTGATTTTACTTAAAATAGCCTAAGAAAAAGACTTACAAAATAATTATATCTTCATGTAGTTCTTACGTGAAAAAGTTTTGTTTAATCAGTGACAGAAAAAAAAAATGAAATGAATACTGCAGCACCAAAACAAAAAATGCCAGCATGAGATGATTTTACTGTTTGTTCCTTTTGTTTCAGAGGCTTGCCAAAAGATGACTTTTGACAACCAAGTCACTGGTTCCTTCAACGACGTCAGAAAGCTATACGATGCTGAGAAGGCAAACCTTTTAAAAACATCTCCCCTGACAGATGCTGCTGTTCGACCTTCAAAACTTCAACTGCAGAATGTCCAGCACGTGTTGAAAGTTTTCAACGACAAAGTTGAAGCTGCCCTCAGGTTCCAGAAGTGTGGCGACACAGCCGACTTTATTCAATTTGTGCTTAATTGGTGGAATGTTGTGAATGTGTCATCAAAACATCAAGAAGTGAGGCTAAATGATCCCCACCGGCATGTTCAGGACCACACCACTACCAACTTGTCCGATTATCTACAGATTTTCCAGAAAGCCCCTTCTGGGCACGGAAAAGGCAGAAAGCAGTGTGTAACCCATGACACTAAGAAAGCACTTGTGCAGACCATGCAAGGCCTGACTTCCATTTGTGCACACCTCCTGACCCATGCTGGCTTCCAGTATGTACTTATTCGTGAGCTGCAGAGTGACAGGATAGAGGGTGAATTTTCTGTGTACAGGCAATCGACTGGTGCAAATGCTTTTATGACTTCTGGGGATGTCTTGACTGCCTGCAAAAAATGCCTGGCTAGACATGCCGCTTCTTATCTGGAGACCTTGGACGTAAATGGGGAAACCATGGCTCACACGTGTGTTACTAGTGCCATCGATGCTGAGGACGCCACTTTCATTGAGGACTGCACTGAGCCTTCACTCTCTATCCATGAGGAAAGCAGTGCAGCCTATGTGGCAGGGTGGCTGGAGAAAAAGTGTGAGGAACACCTGATCTTCAATGAGGAGGATGAACTAGTCTCAACAGAAGTCAGTGCCTTTATCTCCGAAGTTTCACGAGGCTCCCTGAAAATCCCCCACCAAACCACTTTTGACCTTGTGCGATGTGGACTTGCCTTTATCACCAAAGCCAGACACAGGGCCTGCTGCTGCAGGAGACTCATGATGATTCTGCAAGTGATGGAGGACTACAATAACCTGAACACTAGTGACAAGCTCAGACGACACGTGGCAAATGTACTTTTGAAAGGTCTGCATAACTTGGAAAAGGATCAGCAAAAGAACGCCGTCCTCCTCCAGACATCAATCAAGAAAGCGCGCTTGTCCGATTAAGTTTATTAGCAATTGAAAAGTTTTTTTTATTTCTTATAACTGTAATTTTTATGTGTGAAAGTTTTTATGTCATATTAAATATTTATGTCTATTTAGCGCTGTATATGGCAGGTTTCAGGTATTTCACTCAAGGGTAGTTCTGTGGGCATGGTATCACATATTTGGGTATTTATCCCTCAATATGCATTTAAACATTTTAATGCTTTTGTCTGAAGCAATTACGGACCAATCATTAATTGATTTCAGTAATACATTAGCACTTATACAGTAAAGATGATCGCCTTCGCTAGCAAAGTCTGGACATAGACAATGCATGTCCTTGATTTAGAAGTTCTTGGTATGAGCATTAACTAGCATTTTAAAACTGTGACATCACAATTGCCCAGAGACTTTGCATTGTACTGTAACAAGATCAACAGCCAGTTTAAACAGAAATTTTGAAACTGTCAGCAAGCCGAATAATGTTGAGTAAAAGGAGAAGTCTCCCGCTTTGGAAAAAGTACGAAATCGTTAGCAAGTTAAACAGTGGGAATGCTACGAACGTTACAAAACTAGCTAGAGAATTTGAAATTCCAAGACAAACCTTGCTGTCAATATTGCAAAATAAAGACAAAATAATCTCTGACTTTGAAGCAGGACATAGCAGCGAAGCAAAAAGAAAGCGAAAACATAAGTTTGATGCTGTGGACGAGCCTCTAATAAAATGGTTTAGGTGTGTAAGAGATCAAAAAATCCCAGTCAGTGGAGAAATGTTATTGTTGAAGGCCCAAGAATTTGCACGAGCTTGTGGCTGTGATGATACTGACAAACTAGATGCAAACTGGGTAAACAGATGGAAATCAAGACAGGAAGTTGTATACAAAAAGTTACACGGTGAAGCAGAGTCTGTTGACCAATGTGGCGTGGATGACTGGCAAAAACATCGTCTTCCAGCATTATTGAAACAGTTCAAAGCCGAAGAGATCTTCAACACAGACAAAACTGGGCTTTTCTATAGATGTTTACCTGACAGGACTCACGTTATGAAAAACGAAAAATGCACAGGTGGAAAACTGTCCAAAGACAGGCTAACTGTTTTGGTGACAGCCAGTATGGCTGGTGAAAAGCTACCACCTCTTGTTATTGGCAAATCAGCAAATCCAAGATGCTTCAAAAATGTCAAGAAACTGCCATTGCCATACGAACATAACACCAAAGCTTGGATGACCTCTACCATTTTTGAGAAGTGGGTGAAAAAGCTGGATTTACAAATGAGAAAACGTGAAAGAAAAATTGCTCTGGTGCTTGACAACTGCACAGCCCATCCCAGTGTGAGTGGTCTAACGAATGTTAAGCTCGTATTTTTGCCTCCTAACACCACTGCCAAAACCCAACCAATGGATGCTGGTGTTATTCGCTGCTTTAAAGCGCATTATAGAAAGAACCTTGCAAAGATGCGTCTCCTAGCTTTCGAAGAAAAAAAAACAAACTGTAAGATTGATGTTTTGGAATCAATGAAGCTTCTCAATCAAGCTTGGGATTCAGTCTCTGAAACAGCAATTAAGAACTGTTTTAAAAAAGTCATGTTTGTTCAGCCTGAACTTGAAGACAACCTAGAAGAAACCAAAAGTAATGTTGATGAGGACATTGAAGGGATCTGGGAAAGACTCCAAGCAGGTGGCTTGATTCCAGAAACATGCACTTTTTCTGAGTATACAGAAAATGATTCACAACTCCAAACTCGTGAAACAATCACCGAGAGTAGCATACTAGATGATCTAAGAGCTACTGGAGAAGATATCACAGTACAGAAAGAGAAAGAAGACGAAGAGGATGTCTCTGTAGAAGAAGTTGAACCCACCATCTCATCTTCCACAGAAGCATTGGCGTTAATGAGGCAGCTAGATAGATACCTCAGAAGTCATGACAACAGTGAGGAAATGCTACGTCATCTAACAAAAATCCAGAAATACGTAGTAGATAAATCTATTACAAAAACCAAACAACTAAAGATAAATGACTTTTTCGCTAGGAAGTAATACAGTACAATGAAGACATATGTTTTCTTTTGTGCAGTACTTTACGCTGATTTCATGTTATACAGTATGATATTATGGGGTAAAGCTGACTAAATAACGCAACACTATATTGAATTAAAGGGCACTTTCGGAATGATTTATAGTGATTTGTCTACATCAGCAGTTCGCGTATATCGGCACTTTTTTGCAATCCCCCTGAGGTGCTGATATAGGCAAATTCTACTGTACCTTTAATCAATAAAATAAATAGGGTTAAAATTTAGCAATTATGTAAGATGTTTCACCACAAAATTGGCTAATTTTTTACTGAGGCATGGCTAAAAGTGCTTTGAACTGTCTGGCAACCCTGATAACAATGTTGGGCAAATTGCAGCTCGCCAACCTTTTGTTTGCAACTCTTCTAGCTAAACAATAATAATGAAAACGAACAATGTACAATTGTTATTGACAGTTGAATTTGGGTGCAACAAGGATTTCTAATTAGGTGCTAAGTCAGATTATAGTGTGAAAATAAAACATTTCTCTGTTTGTTATTAAGGACCATTTACACTGCAGCAAAAATTTGAGCAAAGCAAGTGCTATCCTTCTTTCATTTATTTCTTGCTCACCGAGACACGCTGATAACATTAGAAACAAAGATAGTGCTCACTTCTCTCAAATTAGCTTCTCTGTAATGAAATTTTTGAAATCATAATATCGTGCAAGTCTAACAAATAAAGATTTGAGAATTAATTCACACCGCTTTGACTTGATATCGCACAGATTTTTAAAAACTATCTAATTAAGTGAAAATCCACAGTAGATCTAATGCTGGTAAAATCTCAGAAAAATTGTAAATCGTGTAACGTATTTGTTTTTATAATTTGATTAAAACTTGCTTTGTTTACTGTATTTGCATTAACACCTCAAGCAGAATTTGTGGCTCTCCAGCAGTTTTGAATTTTCACATGTTGCTCTTTTGTTGAAAACTTTGCCCACTCCTGGCATATACCGTATATCCCGACATATAAGACAACCGTCAGATAAGACGAGGTACAAAATTATATCAGTTTTCGGCGTATTTTGGCATATAAGGCGACCGTCAGATAAGACAAGGTACAAAATTATATCGGTTTTATATACCATAAAGACTTTTATATCAGTTGTATAAGACGACTTGATCAGTTGTATAAAATGTTTTTTGACTTTAAGGGTTGTCTTATATGCCAGGATATACAGTAATAATTTTAAATGTGAATTTTCACTCTTATCAGCTGAACAATTGCAATTGCCTTAGTGACATAACAAAACTTTTTTGTTGTTGCTTCAACGCCAGTGAAGGTAAATTATTTTTATTTTCCTGCCAAATTGGCTCACCGACAAATTGGCTTGTCAAATTGTCTCCTGCCAAGTTGTTGCATAAGTTCGTTTTTGGAGTGTTTGTATATTTTTTAGTATTGCAAGGCTTGTATGTGTAATGACAAAGCAATATTAGAAGTTATGTAGTAGTATCATGTTGTGCAACACTTGTAATGTTATGATTGTATGTTTTGACTGCTTCACTTCCATTATTACTAATTTCTTCAAATAATTACATTTCCTTCTGTTAAATATGACAGGAAAGTGTTTGAGAATATAGTATTGTCCAA
This sequence comes from Diplosoma virens, assembly GCA_963680785.1. Lineage (NCBI taxonomy): Eukaryota > Metazoa > Chordata > Ascidiacea > Aplousobranchia > Didemnidae > Diplosoma > Diplosoma virens. Next base: position 14,985,807 of record OY796881.1, on the reverse strand, counting down.
TGTGACCCCTTAATTAGCTTTGCTTTGAACAATCTAGTAATCTACAATTAAATTAAACCATAAATATTATCAAACTGTCCAAAGTCACCCCATTTAGGGTAAAATAATAGCCAAAACTGGGAGCACACATGCCTTTGTTGAAAATGTTAACAAGCTTTTATTTAAAATTCTAATGAAAAATGCAGTACAGCAAAATTCAGTAAATGTTTTCGAAAACATAGTCATTGAGCAATAATTCAAGACATAAAGAAATTGATGAAATTTTATTAAATGTAAAACATTAACAAGTTGAAAATTTAAAAACCAATAAATTCTTGATTCAACTTGATGAGTCAATGGTAAGTGACAAGAGAGGTGTTCTTATAGTATATGATTGTTTCATAAATAATAGCTGTAAACTTTGCCAAGAGATGTTGTTTGCAAAACTTTTAGAAACTGCCACTACTTAAAGTTCATTTTTGAACTTACAAATTTTGGTTTGATGACAACCAATTATTAGAAAAGTTATTACTTTACACAACAAATGATGCTTCTTTAACCCGTTTCATTCCATAATCCCCAAATGGGGATCACTTTCCGAAGGTGATTTTCGACTGAAAGCTATCTTGTGTCTGATGAAAACTTGTGCTTAAAATGCAGTATTTGACTCAAAATTATGTGTACAGGCAAGAATTGTATGCTAACGATATTATTTAGTTTGTTTTTTATAAGTTGTTTATTAGCGAAATGACGTCATGCTTTCATTGCAGACATTATTAGTAGCCATAGCAACAATAGTTAGTTTTGTGAACTGAAAGTCACCCATTACCTGTCAAAGAACCTCTATTTAAGGTAAGAATACTTATTTTGTGCGAATGATATTTCATGCAGTTGCTATAGTAACAAATGTAAACAACGTCCCATTTGGGGATCATGGAATGTACCATATACAATGTATTGTATTTTTCAGATGTCAAAACAACTTTTCTCCGTTAACGATGCGCTGGAGTATATTGAGGAACTTGATGTCCAATTGCTGGAAGATGTGGATACGATCGATGTGGTTGAACTTCCTCCTGAAAAAGTTGATTCTGTCAGCGATGAAGAAGAGTTTGCTGATGAGGAGGAGCTGGGGTTTGGTGAAAGCCAAGTTGTGTCTGTTCCAGGGTTTGTTGAAGTTTCATGCAATGCTCTTGACCTAGTACCAACTGCTTCAGAAGACTCACCAACTGCTCAAGAAAACACCCTGCAGAATATTGTTGACGGAGCTGAGTCAGGTGTTGTTGATCCTACTGAACAGCAACTTTCCAAAAAGAGGAAAACGAGTGTTTCTGCAAAGCAGAGGAGCAAAAATGCCACAACTCAAGTAGCTTGGAATGTAACCAAGAATAAACCAGACTGCTCTATCACAAGCAACGTGTACGATCCGTCTCCAGCTCGAGAAAATTTGATAGCTCTTCATGGTGATAAAACTAAATTTGAGATATTCTCTCTGATGACAAAAGGAGTTTATGACATAATGGCAGAACAAAGTCTGACATACGCTCAACAAAACAACTACTTGGACTTCAATTGCAGTGTGGAAGACTATATGGCCTTCACGGGAATTTTGATGCTATCGGGCCATCGTAGGCAGCCAAGGCAAGAATTATATTGGAGCTTAGACCCCAACTTTGAGTGCCCATTAGTAAGAGAAGCTATGCCCAAAAAGAGATTCATGGCATTGAAGCAACATCTTCATTTCAATGACAACTCCAAAATTCCAGAAAATTGCACTGACAGATGCTACAAAATACGTACGTTGATTTCTTGTCTCAACAAAAATTTCATGCAGTGTGGTTACTTACACTCTGATTACTCCATAGATGAAAAAATTGTTGGATATTATGGCCGCCACCCAATAAAGCAGTTTATTCGAGGTAAACCAATTCGCTTTGGCTTCAAGGAATGGGCCTTATGTAGCAGCAGTGGCTATACCTGCAAGTTTTCCGTCTATCAGGGTGCGTCTTCAACTCCCAGAGAACACCCCCTCGGCTGCCATGTAGTGCTTGATCTTCTGCGTGATGCGCCTGTTGGGATAGCTGTCTACTTTGATAACTTCTTCACATCAATCTCCCTCATGAAAGAGCTTACCAACAAACAGTTTAGAGCTACTGGCACAATCCGACTGAACCGAGTTCCAAATCGCCCGTTTGGGGAAAAGAAGGAGTTGATGAAGAAACCTCGTGGTTTTATGGCGGCCGCTACTGACGAAAACACTGGTGTTGCTATTTGTTCGTGGAAGGACAACAACATTGTGACGGTTGCATCCAATGTGCATGGAGTTGAGCCATTGAAACCTGCTCAGAGAGGAGCAAGGTCTGTGATGATGCCAGATTGCATAGCAAAGTACAATGAGGGTATGCTTGGGGTGGACTTGGCTGATTGGAAGACCCAGAAGTATCGTGTAGGGATCAAAAGCAAAAAGTGGTATTTTTCAATATGTACGCATGCTTTGGATGTTGCTCTCGTCAATGCTCACACCATTTACAACCTAATGCGTGAAAGGCATGAGCAAGTTGATTTACTCAATTTTCGAGCAGAAGTAACTTTGTCCCTCCTAAAAATGGATACTCCGTCCAAGCCGGCTGGAAGAGGGCGCAAAGTTGTGCATTTACCTCAACGGGTCCTGATGCTTGCAGGAGAGCATCATATCGAAAGAACACCGGGAGGAAAGCAAAGGAAATGCAGAGTTTGCAAAGCAAATGCGCGGAAGCAATGCCCCACCTGCAATGCCGGATTTCATGTAGATTGCTTCAATGCATTCCACAAGCAATCTTAGCTTTGTATCGACTATTCACTAACACTGTTACTTTTCGACAAGTGTATTTTCAAAATGTATTTTCATTCAAATCTCAAAACCAAAGTTTTTGAAAACAAAACACGTCTAACCGTGCCTTCAAAGTTTATTTGCTTTTACCTCATCTTCAGTGCTCTATTTTGTTCTGGAAAAACTAAATGTCTTCACGTACTCTAACAAAATCTGGTGAAAATATAATACTTGGTTCTTTCCCATTTCGGGGCAGCAATTTAGCGACGCGCCGAAAATTGCGTTTTTTCATGGCTCATTGCTTTGCAACTCGCAAAAAAAACGCAATTTTCGGCGCGTCGCTAAATTGCTGCCCCGAAATGGGAAAGAACCATATTATGTATCCTTAGTGGTTGGTCTATTTAGCTCATTATGCCAGTTATTTCAGAAAACCGTATTATTTTTCAGAAGTAAAACGTTCATTTACGAATATTAGTAGAAACTCGTTATTGTCATCGCCATGGCTTCATATCTTCTACATGCTTGAATTTGCTAGCAGCACATTCCATGATCCCCATTTGGGACCTACATGGAAAACACCTTTTGGGTGACAGCATTAATTTTTCCTTTTCAATACATGTTAATTAGTGTAAGAGAGACAGAAAAAGGCGATTAAATCATAAAAAATATTACTGCGTCTTAATTCGGAATGTAACGGGTTAAGCAGAATGGCTTATTGCTTATATAAAAAAATTATGTCTCTCAATCCTTGCAATTCATTGTGGGTGCACCTTTTCCGTTTAGTTGCATAAAAATTAGTCTTGATCATTACAAATTATTGAAAGCAGGTATTCAGACTGTTTAAATAAAATAAAGTTGCAAAGTAAATATGTAAGACTTTTTTATAAATTTTGCATCGATGCTGAATAAGAGCAATTATAACTTATTCTTTATATAGAAATCCATTGGCTTTCAAAATACAATTGCCTGGAAAGGTTTGTAAAGTTAATTGATACAGTTATTAATTTCTTAAAAAATTTGGATGAAAACAATTTTGCAGCAGTCAAACGCCAAAGTATGATATTTTCTTTTTAGTGTGGATTTTTTATAAGCTTAATGAAATGTCTCTTTAGTTTCAGGGTTTTTCATTGAACTGATGCAAGCTGTTGAATAGTAAATGTGTTCTGAAAACCTTGGCTAAAAATTACATTAGTTCTGAAAATTAAGCAGTAGCAAAATTTTAAAGATGTGCCTGAGTTACTAAAGGTGAACAAGTCACAAAATAAACACCAAAAAGTATGAAAAAATAAAAAACTTGAACAGCCAATTCTCAACTTTATTTTCATTTGAAGTTCATCAATGATGAATTCCTTCAGTTGCAATGTATAAAGCACTGATAAAAATCTGCAAAAAAAACTTATTGAACTAAAGTGTAATGATAAATGGGCTATTCATCCTCTGATTTTTTAAAAATTTTGTACAACTTTTAGTATCCTATATGATGAACAGCTGCCAAATTGCAGTTACATTGATTCAAAAACTAAAAAGTTATTAAGCATTTTATTTAGGGGGTCAACTTCAAGGGTGCAATTTGTTTATTTTTGATTATGCTTAAAGTCTTATTACTTCCAAACCAGATTAACTAACAACCCAATTTTTTATAGGAAATAGTAACTCAGCCAAATTTTTAAAAAATGGCATCATCTGCAATTTTACTAAAAAGGTCAAAGATCATGGGCATCTAAAAATGGCCAATTCTGACTTTTGCAACAAATTTTTGAAAATTTTAAAAGCTTTCCAAATTTTTTTCTTTCAATAGTCTTGGCTTAAATTTGTAAGAAATGTAGTTGATAGGATTTTGTTATGATCTTAAAAAATTTCAACCCAAAATAAGAAAAGGTTTGAGAGATATTTAAAGCTAAACATGATACAAAACAAAAAAATTAAAAAGTGGGTTACCTTATATTATATGCCTTGGTTACTCATGATTGCAATGAAAATTTACCATAAAATTTTGTCTACATCTTTACTATAGCATGACGTAATTACCTTTCAAAATTTATTTATGGTTCTTAATGTTTTTATGTAAAAAATATGCATCGAATTCTGAGCACAAATGCAAATAATTAGGGCAAAATTTGTTAATTTTAGAAATGGAATAATTTTGTTTAGCAAGGTTAAACTTTAGATAGTGTCCTGCAGACACCATATTTTATCTAACATCAACTTTTGGCAGGTATGCGACATTTTGGTGGGACCAATTTGGCAGCAAGCCAATTTGTCAGCGAGCCAATTTGGCAGGAAAATAAATAAAAATGATTTATCTTTATTGGCATTGAAGCAACAGCAAAAAAGCTTTGTTATGTCACAAAGGCAATTGAAAAGGCAATTGTAATTGTTCAGCTGATAAGAGTGAAAATTTTAATTTAAAGCTGTTAAATGCATTAAATTTAGGGATGTTCCCAGCCGAATACTTATCTATTTGAATTTACAATAGCTTAATTTTAAGTATTTAAATTAAAAACAATACTTCAATAGTTACATTTTTGAATCACGATTGTTTAACACATATCTTTTACAAAAAAGTACAATAATGTAGCTTACTACAAAGAGGACAGGTTTGAAGTTTTATGGGCATATGAAGTGAGGACATCATAATAAGCATTTTACTATATCTAAACAAATCTATTCTGGTCAGCATTCACAAACAGTTTTATTTTAACAATTTTTTTTAGTTCTAACAATTTGTTTTGTCTATAGGGTTTGTCAGAAAGCAATCAAAAATTTGAAAAACAAATACAAAAAGTAAAGCTTAACAAAGCGATAAAAAGTCGGCAAAAGAACTAAAAACAAAAAGAAAATTACAACAATTACAGCAGTGATTAAAAAGTTAAACCAGCTACAATTTGTTTAAATTAAATGATAATGTGTGAAGTTTTTTCCCTTGCTTACTTAATGTTTCCAAATTTGAATTTATTATGGCTAATATCATGATTAATGATTCTAGGATTGTGGGTAAAGATAAACAGCAAAATTTGGTGGGATAAATGTGTATTTAATCTTTTCATAATATAACTGAACAAAATTATTGTTGTGCAAATTTGAAGTAGCCATGCTTATTTGTTACCTATGTGCTGACCATAAACACCATCTTTTGTGATGTCACAAAATTAACGCACTTGCGAAAACTTAGAACAATTTCATTGCATTAATTGTAGTTGTGCAATTAACGACTTCTGAAAAACGCTGATTACCGGTATGAGAGTTCTTTAACAATACAATGGGAACAAGTCTAAACAAAAGATACAAAAATTCAATCAGGTTTGTAAAATAGAATAATAGAACACATAAAAATCTTTAATTTTTTTAAAAGCATTTTTAGGGCGCTCTGTCAGTTCCAATAAATTTGTTTGTTATTTGTAAACTTTAGCATAAGCAACGAAAAAAAACTTTACACATTGAAATTTAATCAAACACGATTTGTAACTGCCTCATATACTCTTCTGTAAGCTTTGCTATTTGGCTTGATCTAATCCTCTGTCTCAAGTCTTGACAATTTTAATTATTGCTGTGATTGCCAAAATTTTCTTTTTGTTTTAAGTCCTTTTGCCGACTTTTTATCACTTTGTTAAGCTTTACTTTTTGTATTTGTTTTTCAAATTTTTGATTGTTTTCTGACAAACCCTATAGACAAAACAAATTGTTGGAACTAAAAAAAATTGTTAAAATAAAACTGTTTGTGAATGCTGACCAGAATAGATTTGTTTAGATATAGTAAAATGCTTATTATGATGTCCTCACTTCATATGCCCATAAAACTTCAAACCTGTCCTCTTTGTAGTAAGCTACATTATTGTACTTTTTTGTAAAAGATATGTGTTAAACAATCGTGATTCAAAAATGTAACTATTGAAGTATTGTTTTTAATTTAAATACTTGAAATTAAGCGCTATTGTAAATTTAAATAGATAAATATTTGGCTAGGAACATCCCTAAATTTAATGCATTTAACAGCTTTAAATTAAAATTTTCACTCTTATCAGCTGAACAATTACAATTGCCTTTTCAATTGCCTTTGTGACATAACAAAGCTTTTTTGCTGTTGCTTCAACGCCAGTGAAGGTAAATCATTTTTATTTATTTTCCCACCAAATTGGCTCGCTGCCAAATTTGCTTGCTGACAAATTTGTCCCAACAAATTGTCTCCTGCCAAATTGTCTTGCTTTGCTTTTGGCAACTTTTTGTACTTTTTAAATCATAACATCTGTAAATTTTTGTTTAACACATCTGATGTATATGAAAAAATGCTTTATGTAATGTTATCCTACAAATAGACAAAAAAGGTGCATTTGAGAAGACAAATTGGTAGCTAGTATCAGGAAAATTTAATTTGTCAGAAAAGAACAAAAAATTGTGCACTAAAGTTGACTTAGTTTTTATTAGTGGCACAAACTTTTGTGAGCTACTGTTCACTTTGTCAGGTGCAATGAAAAGGAAAAATTTTAGTGTCAAATATGCATGGTTCTTCTGGATCACATTAAAAACTTAACAATGAAGATTACAACAAAATTTGTCAAAGAGTCGGCAAACATCAAACACAAATTGAATGCTATTGATACTGCTGCTTATTATAGCAAAATTTATTATGTTTAGTAATTGTACAGCTACCAATTTGTTTTCTATGGTAAATTCTTATGGTATATTTTATGGTAAATTTTCACTGCAATCATGAGTAACCAAGGCAGACAGACAGACAGACAGACATATATAATATAAGGTAACAAATTTTTAATTTTTTTTTGTTTTTGTAACATGTTTAGCTTTAAATACCATAAAATCTTTATTTGAGCACCATGGTGCTCTATTTTTCAACCCTTCCCCTATAGTGGCGTTCTATTAGAGGTGGTGTTCAATTAGAGGGTGGCACTCTATTTTTCAACCCTTCCTTTATAGTGGCATTCTATTAGAGGTGGCGTTCAAATAGAGATTTTACAGTATCTCTCAAACCTTTTTTTATTTTGGGTTGAAATTTTTTAAGATCATAACAAAATCCTATCAACAACATTTCTTACAAATTTAAGCCAAGACTATTGAAAGAAAAAAATTTGGAAAGCTTTTAAAATTTTCAAAAATTTGTTGCAAAAGTCAGAATTGGCCATTTTTGGATGCCCGTGATCTTTTGACCTTTTTAATAAAATTGCAGATGATGCCATTTTTTAAAAATTTGGCTGAGTTACTATTTCCTATAAAAAATTGGGTTGTTAGTTAATCTGGTTTGGAAGTAATAAGACTTTAAGCATAATCAAAAATAAACAAATTGCACCCTTGAAGTTGACCCCCTAAATAAAATGCTTAATAACTTTTTAGTTTTTGAATCAATGTAACTGCAATTCAGCAGCTGTTCATCATATAGGATATTGAAGGTTTGTACAAAACTTTAGAAAAATTAGGGAGGGTGATTTTTACCTTTTGTGAGAATTGACACAGAATGGCCCAAACGCCAATTTAAATTTGAATAAGCAGGAATAAGCAGGAATAACCAAATAATGGTTATCAAATAATAACAAAATAAATTCATCTAAAAATTTGGTCAGAAATGGTCAAAATGCTGTGTTATTTTTCAACTTCTTATTTGATTGAATATTGATTTAATGACATCAATACAATTTTGACTAAAAAAAGATAGAAAATAGATATAGAATTTGGAGACTTTAAATTAAAACTTATAAATTTGAAGCCTAGTATAAAGGATCTAGCAGCAAAGCATTGGCTGCATGGATATCATTGAAAAAGATGAGTTAAGTACTTTCAATTTTCTGTTTATTATTACTGAAATAAATACAGCCAATTATTGTTTTCAATTACAAAAACAATTATTTTTTTAAATTTGAAAAGGGACTAATATGATAAAAAAATGATTGAGAAACCCTGGTCTAGACAAAGAGAGAACACTGTATTAAGTTTTATACAAGTTACAAGCAGCCCTTTTCTTCATAAAAAATACATTGTCAGAAAACTGCAATCAAGAAGAATTCTTCAAGAGAATAGAGAATATTATTTGGTCGGATAACTCAGTGTGAAAGCACTTAGCAAATAAAACTGAAGTAATGCTAAATGAAGTAATAAATGTAACATCAAAAACAGGTGTAATGGTATCTGAAGACCAAAATTGAATAAATAGTATTTAAACAGAGAGATGCAAAACTACTATCCACAAAGAATGAATGTATTCTTGTAGATGCAACAGCCTTTTAATTAGGTCAAAGACAATCCCATCCACAACCAAGCTCTTTAAATGCAGAACTACAGAGAAGACAAAACAGCAAAAGGTATAGTAACATACAACTAAAGATTTAAATTGATTGAAAAAATTTGTTTTAATAAATTAGATGCCAATTTGATCACAAATGCAGCAAACGTCAATAAATAAATAAACACAAGGTAAATGAAAAATATAACAAAACTGTACAAAAATAAAAAACAAAGATTGATAACATATGAGGCTTACAAGTGCAAAATTTGACCAAAAATTACCCCATACTCTGATTTTCAGCACATTATTGCTATGGAACAAAACTCTGACAAAAATCGGCCTTGAAAAGGTTGTTGAAATAATTTGCAATATTTCAAATTTCAATCCTCAAAAACGTTGTTAAAAGTGCTAGACTGAAAATAACAAGAAATGGAAGGAAAAAATGGAAGAGAACCCTTTTCCTTACCATTTGAATTTGTTGAAATAAGATTTCTGACAAAAAAAAACTACTCCATATTCAGATTTCGAGCATATTATTGTTTTAGAACAAAACTCTGATGAAAGTCGGCCTTGAAAAGGTTGTTGAAATAATTTGCAATATTTCAAATTTCAATCCTCAAAAATGTTGTTAAAAGTGCTAGACTGAAAATAACAAGAAATGGAAGGAAAAAATGGAAGAGAACCCTTTTCCTTGCCATTTGAATTTGTTGAAATAAGATTTCTGACAAAAAAAAACTACTCCATATTCGGATTTCGAGCATATTATTGTTTTAGAAAACTCTGACGAAAGTCGGCCTTGAAAAGGTTGTTGAAATAATTTGCAATATTTCAAATTTCAATCCTCAAAAATGTTGTTAAAAGTGCTAGACTGAAAATAACAAGAAATGGAAGGAAAAAATGGAAGAGAACCCTTTTCCTTGCCATTTGAATTTGTTGAAATAAGATTTCTGACAAAAAAAAACTACTCCATATTCGGATTTCGAGCATATTATTGTTTTAGAAAACTCTGACGAAAGTCGGCCTTGAAAAGGTTGTTGAAATAATTTGCAATATTTCAAATTTCAATCCTCAAAAACATTGTTAAAAGTGCTAGACTGAAAATAACAGGAAATGGAAGGAAAAATGGAAGAGAACCCTTTTCCTTACCATTTGAATTTGTTGAAATAAGATTTCTGACAAAAAACTACTCCATATTCAGATTTCGAGCACATTATTGTTTTAGAACAAAACTCGGACAAAAGTCCTGCCTTGAAAGATTTTGAAATACTTTATAATATTTCAAATTTCAATCCTCAAAAACATTGTCACAAGTGACACACTGAAATTTTTAAAATAACAAGAAATAAAAAGAGAAAACAGAAGAGAGCATCCTCTCTTGTCATTTGAATTAGTTAGAATGAGATTTCTGACAAAACACAACTCCATACTCCAATTTTAAGCACATTATTGTTTTAAAACAAAACTCCAACAAAAGTTCGGCCTTGAAAGATTTTAAAATACTTGAAGTATTAAAGTTTTAAAATAACAAAAAATGAAAGGAGAAAATGGTAGAGAGCATTCTCCCTTGCTATTTAAATTAGTTGGAATTGGATTTCTGACAAAAAATTACTCCATATTCTGATTTTGAACACATTGTTTTAGAATGAAGTTCTGACAAAAATCCTGCCTTGTAAAACATGCTGAAATATTTCAAATTTCAATCCTCAAGAACATTGTTAAAAGTGTCACATTGAAAGTTTTAAATTAATAAGTAGAAAAAGAAGGGCACAACTTTGAATGGAATGATACCACACGCTTGTAAATTTCAACTTGGAAACATAGTTTCATCTTAGCAAAAAGCACCAAAACAAAACTTAAAAACTTAAATGTCATTCATGTCAAGTAAATTACACATAAAATTTGCTATGAGGCAAACAAAAAACCTAAAAAAAAAAAAAAATCTTGATAACTTTGCAAACTTTACACTAACAAGCAAATTATTTGATATACATGAAGTCATTTACACTATTATTATTATGTTTTGAGATAATTGAAGTTTTTGCAGAATAGAAAGAACTAAAAAGTAATGTTTAAAAAGAGCACAGACCTAGTTAAAGTTTTTTTTATTTGAAATGTGTTTTAAAACAGTTTGGCTCAAAATAAAAACAATCATTTTATTTCCTACTTGTGCCATTTTGTTGTGTCCTTGGGAAAGACACTTTAGGGCCCTTTTTCCTGATTGGTAGTCTTGGCAAACAGTTCTAAATTTGAAACATACAGTATCTCTATAAAACTAAAAATCAAATAAAAATTTTAACTCTTTTAAAGGCAGATATTGTTAAATTAATATACCTGGAAATGAAACTATTTATATTTGGAACTTATACAAAGGTCATTACTACTTGTAGCCAATTGCCCCATCAAAGGGTTAACCATACAGTAATATCATGACATTCCTGAAAGCAGGTCAAAATAATTGCTTGTCAGTTGCCTTATGCATAGCACCTCCAATGCTTTCCTTAAGTTAGGAGGACAAATATGGAAATGAAATTAAATAGATTATAATATAACTTGGGACTATTGCAAAAATTAATCAACTTTTTCAATCAAAACAGAGCACTAAGATACAGTCTAAAATCTAGACGAGAATATGCTAATAAAATTTTAGACCAATTGAATATAAAAATTGAACATATCAAAAAACTTTTTATTTTGGAAACAAGCTCTTCTCAGCTTAGAATTTGATGGAATAACCAAAGTCTATATGTTTCTAAACGTTCAATTCAACAATTTTATTCAGTCATTTAAAGTTAGTAAAAAAACTAATTTCACTAATATATCAAAACCAGGCCAGAATCTTTTATAAAAATTATCACAGTGGCATCATGATGTTAGATTGACGCATAAAACTAAACAAATACAAATAAAATTTGTAAAACACATTCACACTACCATTATCTCATAATATGTCAGTTTCACATAAAAAATTTTGTTATAAACACCACAGCCAAGGCTGGGGAGCTAGTCTAATTTAGGTTAGGTTCCGGCTCCATCTCCAAAACCAATTACCTTTAAACAGCAGCTCCAGCTTTGGCTCAAGTTAATCTTCAAAGTTATATCAATTTTTTTCCTATGTTGTTGCTGTTACCCTACTCTAAGGACATCTGGAGTAGCAATCCCTTAACCAAGGGGAGGGCAAACTATGGACCACAACAACCTTTTAATGCAGCTCACAAAGGCTTCAAACAAATACTCAAAAAAATTATTGATTGTTTTTTGTCTTCAACCAAATTCTTGGTCATTGCTTTTAAAAATCACTGATTTAAATCCGAAAAAGAATTAAAGTGAAGACCTTTTTTTTAGAGGTCACTTCATTTTGGCCTCAAAAATTCAGAAATCCGAGATAGAATAAAAGTAAATATCTTTATTTTTAAGAGATCACTTCATTTTGGACATGAAAATTAAGAAATTTGAGGCAGAATTAAAGTGAAAAATTTTTTTTAGAGATTGCTATGATGTGGGCCCACAAACAAATTTCACTTCCAAATGCAGCCCATGTGCTAAAAAGTTTGGCCACTCCTGCATTAACTTCTCAAAGAAGCCAATTTAGATTCCCACTTTCAGACAAACCCTGCTGCTTCTAAAGGCTTTTTCCACAGACTATTGGCATGGTGTTGTTGGTACTTGTCTACAGTTAAAGAGGTGATTGGTGTCACATATGTGTGTTAAGCATACATTGTTGCATTTAACTATTAGAGTTCAATGTAGATCAATGTATTCGATAGCTTTGAATGTAAAGACAATTTTTTTTTTGTCTCTTATTTTATCTCTATATTTATCCTCCTGACTTGCAGGAAAGCGACAGAGGTGCTAATACATAGGGTAGGCAATTACCCTGACCTGCTTCCAGAGATGCCAAGATATTGCTGTCTGCTTGTAATTTAATAGATGTATGACTGTAATTTAGAGCTACTTGCCAAGCAGGAGAATGTGCCATAAAGTGTCTTTCCCAAGGACAAAACAAAATGGTGTGAGTGGGTTTTAAATCTATATCATGTTGGTCATAAGCTTGGCACTTTAACCACTCGACCAGCTGCTGACTTTTTCCTGATTTGGTTATTTTAGTTTGTTTCTTTTGTTTCCTTGTTTGTTTTGTTTTTTATTGTTTAATTAGTTTCTTTTGTTTCCCTGATTTGGTAGAAGTGAGTGCTATAAGAATGTTAAGCGTTCATTTTGCTTTGGTGATGGTGCTGATGTGTTGTGAAAATGTTAGTTTTATGTCTAGAGTGAGCACAAAAATTTTTGGATGTTTGTTGTGGGGAGTGTTTAATTATTTAATTTAAGTAAGAGAGTTGTGTTATATTCTGCTGGATCTGGTGTGAAAAGTGTATTTGTAGTTTTGCCTGTGTTTATATGAATCAGTGTGGCCCATTCCCAGATTTTGCGAATATATGGTTGAATGGGTTGTTGGGGAGATGCTGTGATATCATCAGCATATGTTGTAAAATGTACATCTTTTGGGAAAATGGAATGTCAGTAATGCAAATGTTTAATAATGTAGGAGACAGAACTCCACCTTGTGCTACTCCAATGTTGATTCCTTTGAGTTTTGATAGTGTACCAGTGTATTAAGTGCATGCATGTTGTCCTTCAATGTAGTTTGCTATAAACTTGATAATGATCTTAGGAATGTTTACTAGTGTGAGTTTGTGTATATGTTTGTGTATGTTCACTGTATCAAATGCCTTGCATAATGTCCAAAGCTACTGCTACAATGCATTGTGGAGGACTTGGATCAATGAAGCCTCTTGTGATTTGGTTACAGATGTTGTGCAAAGCAGTGTGCATTGAATGTTTATGTTGAATCCATGTTAATTAAAATTTTTTTCTATACTGCTACTTTTTGCAATATTATCATTTATATTATTGAGTTGGATGTTTGCCATTGTTGTTGTTGGCAAATTGCTACTTTTATTGCCCTTATCAGATCTCAAAAAAAAATTTTTTATTTTGCTTTAATTTTAAAATTTAATTTTTATTAAATAATTAATCAGGCAGCTTCCAAATGTAAAAAGTCTATTGCTAGGAGCTGAAACCAGCAGAAATTTTGATTGCTATGGCTCCACAAAATATGAGTAACTTAGCTCCAGCTCAGCTTCTCCAAAACTGGCCAGCTCAATGGCTCTAAGATCCAGCTCCCCAACCCTGACCACATTTTATGACATTCAGAATCTAGAAAAAAACCTAACCACTAACTAAGCATACAATACCGTCAATTTTCTCAAAACCAACAAATTATCAGTTTGGTAGAATTATCTTAACACACAATAACACTGAGAATGCCACAATGTTTTTTATACTTTAGCTGTTTTTATACTTTAGTATGTTTTTTATACCAAACACATGACAGACTAATCACTTTAGCTGTAGCACAATACCAACACAAAACCACATGGTTAGTCTGTAAAAAAAGATCTTGCAAGCAGTTGAAAATTGAAATAATACTAAATGGGAGTTTAGATTTGCTTCTGGAGTGTTAAAAGAAGGCAGTCAAGAACAGCATAAAAAGAGGGGCTACAACAACTTGACAATACTGGTATAGCAATAGCACTAAACAATTTTTTTGGCAAAACATGTAGATCAAATAAGGCAGACGATTGGAAGTTAATGTTAACACTTGAAACCAAAGTTAATTTATGGCACTTGAGACAGTTGAAGTTTAGGTATACAATCATACAATGCTGATTGCTGATTTTACCTAAGTGAATAAAGGGCGTAGGTAAAGAATACGGACCACCCTTGTAAAAATAATTTCGCAACGATATACGAGATTTGCACTTTGTACAGCGAAATGTTATGCCATCAGGAGAATCTCTGAATTTCTGAATATTCATGGGGTGATCATTGCAGTTAACACAAGCTCTTTGTCTTGGTAAAAGATTCTTGTCCTGTAAATATTCAATCAAATCCATGAGCGATTTTTGTTAGTCAAACTAACCTGGATTCCCCTGTGGCTACTATCGTTTCTTGAGAGATTCTTTTTCTCTTGGTTTCTTCGTTATTGCCTCCTAGTGCTGTAGGGGAGGAGGTTCCGGGTTAGTTTCACCGACAAACAACAGTTACGGTCTCTTCTTAAAGAGACCCTCAAATTTAATGACGACCCAGCAATTAAAAAACACTAGTTTAATGTTTATTATGGTGTAGGTAAAGAATTATTTTTACAAGGGGGGTCCGTATTCTTTACCTACGCCTGAATAAAGTTGTAAGTAAGAAATAAAGAAGTACAAAATTATCCAAAGTTGCTACTTTGATACATAAAATGGTAAACCCTATCTTCACAACTAGCTTCCTAATTAACCAAGAACACATCCAATACACAAAGCAATTGTTAAACTAGCA
Source organism: Diplosoma virens (assembly GCA_963680785.1). Taxonomy (NCBI): domain Eukaryota; kingdom Metazoa; phylum Chordata; class Ascidiacea; order Aplousobranchia; family Didemnidae; genus Diplosoma; species Diplosoma virens. Next base: position 14,970,409 of record OY796881.1, on the reverse strand, counting down.
TTCATTATTCTAAATTACTGATAAACAATAAAATATACATAAGGGCATTCAGCATTAATATGTTGCTTTACTCAGCCACACAGACAAATTTTAATGAAATATTTAACAATTAAACAGCTTTGCAAATATTAAGTCAATGATTAGAAAATAGTGACATAAAACAACTTTTTAGAAAACATAAAATAACTTTTTAGACAATTTTTTACAATTTATTTGGAGGTTAGATTTATTGAAATTGATCATATTGGTAATTGTTGCATTTTAAATAAAGTAATTTATTTTTTTGCTGTTAAAGTTGTAAAGGTCATTTAATAAATCTTGACTTAACTCCATATTTTTTCTGTACCAACCAAACTGCATTTGCAATTTTAAGTATTCCCAAGAAAAACTGGTTTCTTTAAAAGTCATTATAAGTAATTTTTGTTGGGTGAAATTAACCTGGAATTCCCTTAACAGCACCAGGAGAAAATAAAGAGACCAAGAGAAAAAGAATTTCTTCAAGAAGCAATAGTAACCACAGGATGGATCCAGGTTAGTTCCACTAACAAAAATCAGATCTCATTTACTGTTTGCCATTATTAACCTTGCAGGTTTTAAAGATTTCCCAAAATTTAAAAGGTAATTAACTGAACTTGGCAAATAGTGAAGAACAAAAAAATTGCTCACAGTGACATCTTGAAAAGGTTCAAAAAACATATCAGTTTGGTACATTTTTTCAACTAAATTCCATACTTGGAGCAACAGAATGAAATCATAAAAGCATGAGCCAGTATGCCCAGTCTGGCATATATTTTTAAAGAATTAGCTTGTAGGCAGGCCTAAATTAATTACAATGTTAAATGTCATAATTAAGCTTGGAAGCTCTGTAGTGTTTCTAATCCATGGGTTCCCAAACTTTTTGTTATCAATACCTTTCGGACACTTTATAGATTCACATGTACCCTCAAAACTTTGTCACATTTTAGCTTAATTTGCTCTGATACATAACTTACTCTTTACAGCTAAGCAATTTATTGCAATCTCCCAAAAAACTTTAAAATCACTAGTTTACAGTGATTAGGAGCAGTATCTTTTAGAAGTTTTACTGTGGCAGTTAAAATTCAGAAGGTTGACCACCAACTTGATTCTATTTACATTTAATCAATCAATCAAATCATTTATTTTGTTAGGTGGTAAAGAGGAAGAAATAGATTTATTTACTTGTTTAATTAAAAAACAAAATAATTACAATATATTTGACAACTGCTTTTATCTCAATTAAAACAAAAGCTTAACATTACCTAACTGATGTCCACTAGAAAATAACTTTATATATTACAATCTGTGCCAAGCCACATTGCTGTAAGAAGGTATAATTAAAGTTTACGTACGTAAATTATTATTTTTTTAATTTAGTATTTTATTCTGATTTAAATTAATTTTAGTTTCGGATTTAATAAAACATGGCAGGTCATCCAGCAGCTCCTCGATTCATTGTTCCAGAAGGTGATATCCTCGATGATAATACTATTCTTAACAAGAAACATGGCAGGTCGTCCAGCAGCTCCTCGATTCATTGTTCCAGAAGGTGATATCCTCGATGATAATGCTATTCTTAACGAGAACTATAACATTACATCGAGCGAGGGACACGCAACTGCTTCCTTGTTGTTGTCCCAGACCGTACCGAAGCTACTCTGAGAGCATTAACTAAGCAATAGATTCTCCCTGGATCTCATATTGTTAGTGATAATTGGCGTGCATACCATAATATTGAAACATGGGGAGGTGGTATGTATACCCACAGTACTGTTGTTCATCAAGAGCACTTTGTGGACCCCGATGATAACGAGGTACACACCCAATCAGTTGAAAATATGTGGATGAGGGCCAAACGTAAGATCCGACGTCAGTTTGGTATGTCTGACGCGTTATTCCCTTCCTACCTCCACGAATTCATCTGGAGACAAACAGTTGTCAATGGAAAATACTTTGAACAATGTTTGAATATGATTCATGTTATTTATCCTGTTTAAATTTGCTGTACATATAGATAATAAACATAGATATTCTTTTTTTCCATCGTTTTTCAGCTTAAATAATTTACATACATAAACTTTAATTATACCTGTAAGAAAGTGGGCTTCATATCACATAATCACGCAATGTGAAATGCCAGGATGTGAAATTTGAAGATGTATAAAAATAAAGTATAAGAAAGTAAATTCTAGGTTTAAAATAAAATTTCATAACTAATATAATAATTACAACTGAATTTCGTGTAAAAATAAAAAATTATTAGCCTATATTAATCACTACAGTTCTAGTTACTAAAATTTTGTTTAATGTAAAAAATATGATCCAATATTATTAAGCAATTAAATTTTAAATTAACAAAATAATAAAAAGCACACGAAATCATTCAGAGCTATGTAATACAAATATAAATAAACAGTACATGTAAGCTAACAATGTAATGTAAATAAGCCAGCTGTAAGCTTATTAGGTTTATGGATGAGCTTGCTTTTTAGCAACAAGTTTATGGATATGAGGTAAAACATTACTTTACTTTACTTTTTTACTTTTATCTCTATATTTATCCTCCTGACTCGCAGGAAAGCGACGAAGGCGCTATACATAGGGTAAGCAATTATCCCAACCTGCTTCCGGAGATGCCAAGATATTGCTGTCCGCTAGTAATTTAGTAGAGATATGACTGCAATTTAGAACTGCTTGTCAAGACCACCAAGCAAGGGAAAGTGCCGTAAAGTGTCTTTCCCAAGGACACAACAGAATGGCACAAGTGGGTTTTGAACCTAGACCATGCTGATCTTCAGTCCGGTGCTTTAACCACTCGACCACACTGCCGACAAATTAGCAACAGCACAACAAAGACCATGTCTTGATGTTTTGAGTTAATTTCAATTTATGACTATCAATCAACACTGAAAATGTGGATCCATGTAACCATGATGATGAAAGCAACAGCAATGCTTTAATAGCAGGTGAGCAATCTTTTTATAAGAGTTGCACATCATAAAACAAAAATTCACATAAATTTTTCTCAGAATACATATTGCATGTGCAACTATTATGTTGGAATTTAACCAATTCCTCTTGAGTACCTATCCCAGCCTGCAGAATCTTAAGCATTTGCAATGAAAGGATTTCTCATAAATGCAAACTCATCTTTACCTAGAATTGGAAAATATCAAGTTTTCTCTAGAATTTCATAAGATGTTCAGTGACCAGTCCTGTAAAGCTTTTGATCTCAAAATGTGGATTTTGACTTAGAAATTTTTTCATTGAAAGACTTCTTGGTGAACCACATAAAATTACTGAATTGGTCTATTTTAATTTTGGTAAATCATTGGAAACTAACAAGAAAATTTAGAAAATACACTTGATGCACATTTAATCAATAACCCTCATCATAAACAAGTTAGATAAGGATGTAATGTACCCCTTAAAAAGTCAAAGTTAGATCTCTTCAAGAAGAGACCGCAACAGTAGTTTTTCGGTGAAACTAACCCGGAATCCCCCTACAGCATTAGGAGACAATAAAAAAGAGACCAAGAGAAAAAGAATCTCTCAAGAAACGATAGTAACCATTAGGGGATCCGGGTTAGTTTTACTAATAAAAATCAATTACGGTCGGTTATTGCAGAGAACCTCAAAATCTACCCCAGTTTGGGAACCCCTGTTTTAAATTAATTACGATTATTGTTGCAGAAAAAATGCTAATAAGAATTTTGAAAACAAAATTGCTTATGAAGCTAAGTTTAGCTTATTTTTTCTATCTATCTGGATTTGCAAGTAATATTATTGATAATTTATGTCATTAATAGAATTAATACAATTAATCATTAATACATATTAAAAAAGTAAGGGTTTCTTCGATAAGTCACCGTAAGCGATTTTTTTGGGTGAAACTAACCCAGAATCCGGTTTTCGGCAAGAGGATGGAATTAAAAAGTAACCAAGAGAAAAGGGATCCCCTTTAAGAAGCGATAGTAAAAACGCATAGGGATCCAGGTTAGTTTCACGGACAAAAATCACGTATGGTGACTTCTTAAAAGACCCGACTTAACATTATCTAACTGATGTTTACCGAAGAGTAACTTTATATGTACAGCATTACGTACTCTGTCAAATCCACATCACTGTACGAAAGTTACGTGTATGGCGTGATCATGTGATGTGGAACGGCAGGATGTGAAATTTGAAAATTGAGAAAGATAAATGCTACGTTTGAAACAAAACTTATGACTAATATATTGACTACAGTTGTATTTCGTGCAAAAAAATATGAAATTATAGCATGTCTATGCTGGTAATCGCAAGGACTCCTATCAGAATCCCTGAGGTAATGGATACAATTTTAACTTTTACATATGCGTCAAACACTTAAGTATTCTTCGAATTTTTCTCAAACTAGAATTTTTTTTAAAGTATAGAATAAAAATATTTTCTGAAATAAAATTAACCAATCAAAGTTACACTTAACTCCACTGTAATTCAAAAAATATAACTAAAATCATTTCCGAAGTCTATTCAACCAACGATATTCGTTGATTCAACCTATGGGAAACGCACTTTCCTGAGTAACAGTACGAATGCATTCTCAAAGAGATCACAATGTAACCGATTAAATGTAGTTTCAATGAGTGAAATAGGAACGTAAAAAAGCGACTAAAACAAATTAACAGAGAAGACGATGATTATGCCTTTTTTTATTTTTTTTTATTTTTATTTTTATTTTATCTCTATATTTATCCTCCTGACTCGCAGGAAAGCGACAGAGGCGCTAATACATAGGGTAGGCAATTACCCCGACCTGCTTCCGGAGATACCAAGATATTACTGTCCGCTTGTAATTTAATAGAGATATGATTATAATTTAGAACTGCTTGCCAGGACCACCAAGCAGTGGAAAGTGCCGTAAAGTGTCTTTCCTAAAGACACAACAGAATGGCGCGAGTGGGTTTTGAACTGAGACCGTGTTGGTTACGAGCCCGGCGCTTTAACCACTCGACCACGCTGCCGGCCTCAGGCCTGTTTCGGTCTTATGGGCCTCATCAGGCATAACTTATCGTAGCCTCTGAGGCAAATAGGCAGCTCAAAATGTGAAGGTGAGAATATTCCATAATTTTTTTGGGAATAAAAATTCTAATTAGTAATCTAAAAATACGAGTTTAAATATTAACGGTCAACATCGAAAAAGCACCAATCGAAAAGAAAATTGAAAATTTAAATTTTGGATGGCAGCAAACTAATTGGAATAAATTTTATCGGAAGGGACGGTGAAGCAGCATTAAAGAGGTTTATGAAATTTAAATTTTGGACTTCGTCGAATTGAATGGAATAAGTTACATTGGAAAAATTTACAGCAGCCAACACTGAAAAGCACATCGAAAAAATTACTCGGATAATATAGCTGATAGAAAATGAGTTTTGGACTAGAAAAGTCAAATTTGAAAAATTTAAAATTCATAGAATACATCACTTTAAAAAATTGTACCTTCTTCTTCTGGTTTACTCTCTAAACTCAATATCAATTGTAAAATAGAGAGACCGAAAAAGCAATGTATAAAAATGCAAAATTACGTAACTAAAGAACTTTAAGCAATAAGGGTGATGATAAAGGATTCAAGGCGAACCGGATGCAATGGAGCGCAAAATAATTTTCAAATCACTGATAATCAAAAGACGCTGCTATAACTTAATCAACACAATTAATGGCCCAGATGGTAGGTGCTTTCACGCTGCCTGGGCCGTGAGTAAGTCTGTTCATTGATTTTAAAATGACAGACCGAAACCGAACCTACCAAAACGGAAGGGTATCCACCCATTCCGATGTTCAGTGTGGGTCTGTTAATCGGCAAACGTCCTTTTCAGGATGGGGCAATGACAGGATAAAACTGTCCTTTTCAGGGCACATTGCCAACAAGTTCCGAAGACCCATTATTCTTCAGCTGAACATCGAAGGCCTCACTGCAAGCAAGATGAACGTTCTTCATCACCTCGCTATGCAGTCTGAGGCACTCGTCATCCTACTGCAGGAGACCCACTGCACTGATGCAGAGAAGTTGGTACTTTTAAACTACCAACTAGCTGGGTCTTCTCTAAGCAGGAAACATGGCCTTGCCATGTTTGTTTACGAGCGACTGAGATACACGCTTTTGGACCAATCTCCACCGACATCGGAGATCGAGTGGTTGTGTGTGAACGTTGATGGCTATAAAATAGTCAACGTCTACAAACTACCGCCAACGCTATTGCGAACCCTGGATCTCCCAGTGTTTCCTCACCCCTGTCTGTACGCTGGCGATTTTAACTGTCGTCATGCTGACTGGGGTTACGACGACAACAGTCCGGATGGTGAGTGCTTGGCTGGCTGGGCAAGTATTAATTGTCTTGCCCTCCTATATAATGCCAAGGACGCTGCCAGTTTTTATTCCGGCCTCTGGAACACTGGCACCAATCCAGATCTAGCTTTCGCTAGCGTACAGTAGGTTCAAACAGTCGCTTACCGGATAGACGTGTCCTTGAGAAGTTCCCCAGGTCACAATTAACATCGACCTTCGCTTATTACACCACCAAGGTTTGCTATGGCAGTGCCAAGCATGCCTGTTAAGCGATGGAACTTCCGCAAGGCCAAATGGAGTCACTACATTGCTTTGATGAATAAATTCGCAAAGACTTTGTTGCCGCCTGACTTACTTGATGTGGATGCGGCTTACCAGGACTTCTGTAACACTATTAAGAAAGCAGCCAAAAAGACTATCCCACGCGGGTATCGAAATAACTATATTCCGTGTTGGGATGCAGAGTGTGAATCCCTCTATAAAACCTTTCTGCAGTCTCCTCTGAGGGAGACGACTCAAGTTTGGCTGCTACAGCTCTGCTTTCCAAGCTTGACAGAAACGGAGGGATCGATGGTCCGAAGCAGTTAGGAGCAGTGGTGGGATTCGACCGGTTCGCAACGGTTCGCACGAACCGTTGCTTAAAATATTATGAGTTCGCCGAACCGGTTGTTAAAATTATGTAAACCGCCATTCAAATCTATTTTAATTATAATTTTTAATGTATCAATAATCTCGAAACCCCGTGGGGTAAAAAGTAGCAAAAATAATATGTTAAATATTGAAAAAACAAAGAGAAGTGTTTATTTTTTTATTTAAAATTTTAGTTAATACTTATTTAATGATGTTATGTTCTATAAGTGTTATTTGTTCATTCAAACTTTTGGTAAAATAGGGGTAAAAAATTGTAAACAAACAATTTATTGATTCTGTAAACGTTTGTGTTTTATAGGATTTTTCAAGTTTTAAGTGTGTTTTTTGTTTTCTTTTTATATTTTGTATTGATCTAATTAGTTTATTACCGTTAAAAAATTGTTAGCCTCACATAAGAAACAAGGTGAATTCTGACTAAGAAGAATCGGAATCGAAAAATGTAGTTGAAATCGGCATCGGAGTCAAAAAAAAAAAATTTGGCATCATCCCATTCCTATCATTAATTTAAAGACTCAATGATTAAGAGTAAATAATTATTCAAATTTTATATGACTAAAACATAATCTAGCCGTGAGAATTGGATAACTTAAATTTTTTATTTGGTTCAATTTTCTCATGATTATTACGTCATAAATTTATCTCTTGAAATTGTAGAGTGAAGATTTGGCTGACTCAATCTTTTTTATTGCCTTAATGTTTCGTCACAAACGTTCTCGCTTATTACCTCGTGATTTAAATATCTTGGGAGTTTTTTGTTTCGCGCACATGTGCTTCTAAAGTTTTTCACTAAAGAGATAAAGTGTAGCTGTTTGTCACTGCGTAGTTTACAATTCATAGTAGTTACAATTTAACCCTTTCATTGTTTAGATAATGCTACAATTGATTTTTATTTAGTTATATTTCTTGGTCTCGCTTTCAGATTTGATTAATATAATTGTAAAGATCAGAAGTGGTGATTCTTGTTCGAATAGAATAGTTTATTGCAAAAAAGATTTAAACACTAAATGATAAACTACTTGTTTATTAAAGAGCTGGAGAGCCCGAGCTGGGGAGCCGAAGCCGGAGCTAGTGGATAAGCGCTTGATAGCTCCGGAGCTGGAGCCGGAGCTAGTGAATGAGTACTTGATAGCTCCGGAGCTGGAGCTGGAGCCGGAGCTAGTGCTCTTCTACAGTGGCTCCCCAGCCCTGGTTATAAAATTTTATTAGATCCATCCTTGAGTTATTGATAATGTTTGATATGTAGATCTAGTTTGGGTCAACTGGGCAGAAGGCTTAGAAATATGTCAAAAATTTTTAAAAATCTACTGATTTAGATCAAGAATCTAGATGTAGTTTAGTTAATTATTCATACATTATATAATACATGAAAAACTGAATGTGAATCCACTGTGTTTTTGGATTGGTTTTAGACAGAATATTATTGAATTTTTTTTATTCCAGGATTCAGGCCTAAAATGAAGAGGCAAACAAAGTTTACTTGGGCTTGGGTTTGCGAAAAAAATCTCTAGAATCGAAATTTTAGAACAACAGTCAATTAAAGATAAAATGTCCGTATCCAATGCCGTTATAGATGCGGAAAACGCTGGTGCAACAAATGACCTGCAATGTTGTGATAAGACAGATGCTATTCCAGACTGCTGGAGCAATAAACAATATGACTATTTCAGAAAAAAATATTATGAATTAATTGTTCGTAATAAAAAGCTCGGCTGTAATCATTGTGCAAAACTAGACTCTTTACACAAAAAAGGATATCATGTGTCATTAGAATGGAAAAACTGCAGCATTTCAGCTTCGGGAAAAGATACAACAGTCCAGCAAGCATCTCTTCGAAAAAAAATGAAAGAACATTTTTCTTTAAAAACACATCGTATTTGCTTAGAGCAACTGCAACATCGTGCAAATGATCAGATTACAAAATGCATGGATGCATTAAATCAGAAACGTATTCAATCTACATGCAGGGTTTTCAATACAGTGTATAGTTTGGTAAAGCGAAACCGGCCGTTTTCCTATATTGAGGATGAGGTTGAGCTGCAAATAAAAAATGAGTGAACATGGGTCATGGACTTCATTCTCGTAAAACTGCGTGTAGCTGCAGCACACCAGGTTGCAGTTTGAGTAGAAATATTAAGCAGCTTCGATACTTACGCGACGTCACTTTTACAATAACCACCAACGAACAACGAACCAATGTTATTGTATGTATTAGAGACGACGGTAACTAAAATAAAACACAAAACAGTATTAAATAAATCAAAATAACACAAACAAATCAAGTTCTACCTGCTTAATACGCGTTTCTTTGAACGAAAGAATGATTTACCAACCAACGAAATGTCTGCACCAATGATGAACGAACGAATGAAAAGAAAGAAAACTACGCTGCACCGACTTAAATACGAGCGAAACAACCAATAGCAAACTGTTAACTAAAACCGGATTGCCAAAAAATAAACTTCAAATTAAAACAAGGAACAAACTAAACGGCTACCGTCACATACCCCCCCAAAACTGTTTTAGTAAAACCCCTAGGTGAAACTAATACGGTTTTAAACGAAGGCGCTATGAACTATGAATTAAACGCAAATAAAGGTCACACAATTAGTTACAAAAATTACGATTACACACGACGGCAAAATATACACAATTATAGCAAGCGATATTAAAACAAAATGTACACGAAGCAAAACGATAAGCAGCACAGAAATCGAACGTTCTTCCTCCTCAACAATTGTCTCTTTGTGGTTCATCTTCGGCGGAAATCAACAGAACGATATTATGTATTGGTCGTTCTAAAAAGGAAAAGTGTTTTGTCCTTCGGCCGAACAGATCTAAGTGCGTATCAGCCATACGCAACTTGATCTTTCGCACAAGACCATCTTCTGATTGGTAGAGATTTTCAATTCGGCCCAAACTCCATTGGCTGCGAGGTTCGGAGATATTGTCGCTGATAATGACCACGTCTCCTTCTTTCATGTTCCTTTTTCGGGCGACCCACTTCGTACGCGATTGCAGCAGGTGAAGATATTCCTTTCGCCATCGCTTCCAAAATTGATCGGACAAGAGCTGCACCCGCCTCCAGCGCTCTTTCGCGTATTGATCTGTTTCAAAAAATTTTGCAAGGGATGGTAATAACAAATTTGGCTTCTTTGTCAACACATGATTAGGAGTTAAGGGTATCATACATTTAACCTCAGTCAAAAAGGTCCGAAAGTCTTCATCATTTATATAACCAAGAACAATCTTACTATCAACCAAGAAATATTCTTTGACGTTCACAAGTTTCGATTCATCTTTAAGAAACTTGTTCATTTTCCCTAACACCACAGCTGCTGTTGGAGTTATTTGTTTCAGGGATGCGACTCTGGCTTTACCTAAAACAAAAGAGCAACGCACTTTATTACGAGTATTGATTCTAAATTGAAACGTATCGTTTTGAATGCACCAAACAACTCCAAGAGCACGTTCCAACGGAAGTGAGTCAGTACGAATGTTAAATGATTTGGAGGTAGCTCTGTCTGATTCAGGTAAGCACTCCAAAACTTCTAATTTATTCGATACAACCTCGTGCAACTTTAATCCAGCCCTTGCACAAAGATCACGACTATTTCGCAGAAGGTCGATTGCTTCTTTCACTGAAGAAACTGAAATAAGACCATCGTCTACATAAAAATTATTGCGAACAAAATTAACAGCAGCTTCACCGAATTCAATCTCACCATCATCAGCTGCTCTTTTTAACCCAAAATTTGCACAACCAGGAGAACTAACTGCTCCAAAAGGATGTACCATCATTTTATACTCTTTAACCGGTTTTTTTGTGTCACCATTTTCCCACCAAAGAAACCTCAAAAGATCTCTATCACCTTTGCAAATTAAGAACTGGTGAAACATAGCCTTGATGTCCGCGACAAGTGCCACTTCTTCTAAACGAAAACGACAGAGGACCCCCACCAAACCATTCATTAAATTGGGACCTCTCAACAGATAATCGTTAATAGACACTCCTTCAAATTCAGCTGAACAATCAAAAACTACACGAATTTTACCGGGTTTCTTCGGATGATAGACTCCAGTATGAGGTACGTAGTTCACATTTCCATTATCCAAGTTTAATTCAAAGTCCGGAATCTTTTCAGCCCAATTTGTAATTACTTCATTCATGAATTTCACGTAGTCCTGACGAAACAAAGGATTCCTCCTGAAACGACATTTTAATTGCATTAATCTCTTAAAAGCTAAAGGTCTATTATTTGGCAATGCAATTTGATTTGATTTTAAAGGTAAAGGCATAACGTAATGGCCGTCGTCTTGCTGTTGAATGTTGTCCGAGAGCTTTTTGACAAACCTTTGGTCTTCTATTGACAATTCGATGTTTTTTCCACCTGGTTCGATAAAATCGATCTCCATCATTTGCCTGACCTGTAAAGGATTAAAAATTTCTTTAGTTTTTGTCGTGAAAACAAATTTAGCATTAGAGTAAGTTTTCTGAGGTTTGACTAATGCTTTAGAGGTAGCCGTTGTCACAGGAAGGCTGCTCCTACTGGATACACTTATCCGATTAGATACCAAAACATTACCTTTTTCGGAAGAACCAACAACACCAACAATTCCCCAGCCTAGGATAGATTTTTGCGCATAGGGTTCGTCATCATTACCTGCTATAACTTCTCTTGGTCTAATTGCGCTGGGAAGGTTGTTTCCTATCAAAATAGCAACGTCTGCCGAATCATGAAACGGAACCATTTGACGAGATACAGCCTCTAAGTGTTTCCAACTTCGGGCAACTTCGGGTTTGGGAATCTGAGATCGGCTTGCAGGAATGTGGTCTCTGGTAAACACTGGTGGAAGTTGAATACATGTTTTACGATCAAAGCTAAGTACTTCCAAATCCGAAACACGCTTACATGTAATAAAACTTCTGCTTTTATGCATTGTAGACAGTGTCAAAGTGGTAGGGGACCCGCTTACTCCTAATTGCTGTCGTAACTTATTCGATATAAAACAAGCGTTTGATTGATCGTCTAAAATACAATAACAAAGTATTTCTTTTGAAGAATCCATTTTGCTACGAACCCATACTGGAACTATCATAGAGTTGTCAACTAAATTGCTTTGATTGTTATACCCATCAACTTCGGTACATTTTAAACTCGTCACCACATCATTGTTATAAATATGCAGGGGAGTAAGGTGCCATTTACCGCAAATTTTGCACTTACTTCGGTTGTTACATATTCTCGAATAATGTTCAGAAGTAGATCCGCATGCGAAACACAACCTGCGGTCCTTCAAGAAGTTCATACAAGTTTCTCTGGACAACCTGGAAAATTCAACACAGTTATTAATATCATGATTTTTCGAACAATACGTACAAATTAGAGATTTATCCGAAATACTGGTTGTTAAAGCCATAGCACCTTTTGAATCACGTCTAGTATAGGTAGTTTTCATTGCTCCGGAAGATCTTACAATGTTTTGAAGCTCGGGAATGTTGGCTCTTGCTGCACAAAATATTCAAATGGGGGATAGGAGTAAGAGTTGTTTACTTCTCTCCATATGCATACAGAATTTCTCCACTCGTTTTCGATGTAGGTAGGCAATTTTGAAAGAATGATCTTCGTTTCTTGAGGAAAATCTAGAATACCTAAACCGCTAACGTTTTTTTTTAATTTCTGATATTTGAACTAATAGATCAGAAAACTTAAGCAATTCTTCCGCTTGATGGGATTTTATAATAGGCCATTCGTGCAACTTATCAAGGAAAGCTTGGCTGATTATTGTGGGGTTGCCATACCTCTGCTTAAGTCGATTTCTCGCGGCTTGATACGAAGATTCAGTGTGGTTCGAGAGCAGACCAAGGACTAGAGACTTTGCTTCGCCACTCAAGTGCTGACTTAACAAATTAATTTTTAATTCGATTGAAGTCAGTTGACTTTCAATCAACGCATTAAATGCAATTTCCCAAGCGGGGAATTCAACCACATTTCCACTAAAAGGTTCTATTTTGACATCAGGTATTCGACAAAATGCGCTTGGAAAATTGGGAGCCTGACTTGGTTGATAGTGTGAAGATTCTATAATTCTACGTCCTGGTGTAGGGTTGTTGACTAGTCTTTCCTGTGATGGGCCTTCTAACGCACTTAGAATACGACTCTGTCTTTCCATTTCCGTCTCCGTAGGTGGAAGAGAAATATCACAAGCATTTTCACGGGCTTCTAATTCTTCAATTTGCTTTGACCTTCCTTGTAAATCTGATTGAGCCTTTAAAGATTGTTCCAATCTTTCAATTCTTCTTCTTAGTAATGATTTTTTCGTAGATCTACTCGAGCGACTACACGTGGACGCATCGGATCCTCTAGACTTGATTGACAGATTACCTTCAGCTTTCGCAGTGAGACGCTCCATTGCAGCTTGAGCCTTTTCCAAAGCTTTGTCAAAACTGTTTTGCAATTCCAAATACTTACCTTCTAATACTTTGTATTCGGATTCTTTTACAAGGCTCTGAAGTTCTTCTAGAACACCTTTAACATTACCTAGACCTTTATTTGCTGAAACAGAAACGGCTCGAATCTCTTCGCCAACTTCAGAAATAATTAAGGTAAGTCTTAAGTTTCTGATTGCCGTGTCAGTTAATTTAATTTCCTTTTCAAATTTCTTCTTAAATTCTTCACTTTTAAATTGTAGAGCCTTAGGAGTCAATTTCTTTACACGTGGCTTGATTATTTCGATCTGACTGTTCTCCGGTTTCACACTTGGTCCAGGCAGTGAATTTATTTCTTGTTCAGAAATACTTACGCTTTTTTGCGAATTCATTTTTCAACAGTAAGCAGTTACTGTAGCTGCAGCACACCAGGTTGCAGTTTGAGTAGAAATATTAAGCAGCTTCGATACTTACGCGACGTCACTTTTACAATAACCACCAACGAACAACGAACCAATGTTATTGTATGTATTAGAGACGACGGTAACTAAAATAAAACACAAAACAGTATTAAATAAATCAAAATAACACAAACAAATCAAGTTCTACCTGCTTAATACGCGTTTCTTTGAACGAAAGAATGATTTACCAACCAACGAAATGTCTGCACCAATGATGAACGAACGAATGAAAAGAAAGAAAACTACGCTGCACCGACTTAAATACGAGCGAAACAACCAATAGCAAACTGTTAACTAAAACCGGATTGCCAAAAAATAAACTTCAAATTAAAACAAGGAACAAACTAAACGGCTACCGTCACACTGCGGTCAAAATAGTTGATCACATTGCCAAAAAAATAAAAAGTAAAGTATTTGCAAAAATCACTGAACAAAATAGAAAAATATGTATTATTATAGATGAAGCATCAACCATCTCTAGCAAGTCTGTACTTATAATTTTTGTAAAGATTAAAATTGTAGACTTTTTACCAACAATTTTTTTGGACTTGGTGGAGTTAGAAAGTCAGGGAACTTAACAAATTTATAATACCATGTTAGATAGCTTAAATTCTGCTGGATTTAGTAATGATCTAAAACAAAATTTAATTGATTTCTGTTCCGAAGAAGCAAGTGTCATGCTTGGCAGTAATTCTGGAGTAGGCACAAGGCTTCAAGAAAATTTCCCTAAAATAGTTATCTGGTATTGCCTTAATCATCGATTACAGCTGGTATTAGATATTTCTGTGAATGACATCAAGCAGGTGAACCACTGTAAAATATTTATGGACAAAATGTACACAATTTTTCACAAGTCAAATAAAAATCAAGCGGAACTCTTCAATATTTCTCAGGAACTCGGACAACAAATGTTAAAAATTGGTAGAGTATTGGGCCCGAGATGGGCAACATGCAGCTTAAGGTCGGCTCTAGCTGTGTGGTGTACACATGCGACCCTATACAGATATTTCACATCTAACATACAATTTTCAGGAATAGCTGCCCGTCTTTGCAACAAAATTTTCTGAGGGACCTAGCTTGAATGATTGATATTTTACATGAAATTTCATTGCTCAGTAATGCCCTCCAAGCAAGAGGCACAGGTTTGTTCAGAGCAGAAAACCTCATAAAGAGGTCTATTAAAGCATTTCAATTACTTAAGGACAACATGGGAAGATATGAAAAAGAAATTGATGAAAGGGTTGCTTCTAATGCATTCAAAGAGATCCAATTTTTGAAAATCATAGATTTGCTAGCCTACCTCGTCAAATGTTACTAGATGCAATAATAAAAAAACATGAAAAAAAGGCTGGTTGCCGATGATCATGTTAAAGCTATAAGCACAGAGCAAGAAAATGTGCTTGATTTATTTAACTTGTTGGATCAAAACACCTGGAATTTGGAAGAAGCCGTTGTACCGTGGGTTGCAGCAGAAAATAAAATTGGCAAACTTAATGAATTTCTACATCATGAAGTGAGTATTAGTGATTTCAGAGATTTTGTAGAAAATGTGCTTAACAGCAGTTTACATGTTTTAATTCCAAAGAGTGTACAGAGAGCCAAAAACATTATCAATATAATTGCAATCAGCTCGGCAGAAGCAGAACGAGGGTTTTCATTAATGAATCTTATTTACAGAGACAAAAGAAGTAGTCTCTTAGTGAAAAAAGTATCAAATTTAATGATAATAAACTTCATCGGTCTTCCATTAGATTTATGGAATCCAACTCCTTCAGTGAAAAGATAGCTCAGAAAAAGTCACAGTGCTGATGACAACAGGGCAAAAAAAATAACCTAAAGACTATGGATGCAAACCAGGTGGCAATTTGGAAATTTTTTGAAGTGACAAAATGAAAGACTGTTTATATTTTTTCAATTAAATGATTAAAAAGAAAAGTATTCTTGTTATATTTCTTAACTTTTTTAAATGTCTGTAGCAAGCAATTTATTATTAAAACAAAATGCTTATTTTATTTATTTAAGGACAGTTTATTATATACAGACTATTAGTGCATTCACTTTGCACAAATGAGTTAAAAAACCATAATAGAAAGTTTTTCTATTGTGGTTACTTCATTAGGTAACAACTTAATTGTTTAATTTTATCATATATATATACGATCTGAAGTTTGCAGCTCCTTAGAACCTGTTCTTAAAAAATTTGAATCCCACTCCTGGTTAGGAGCATTGACTTCTCACACTCTAGTCGAAAAGCGTGGAGTATTTTGAACAACCTTACTGGTAGGTCACGACACTCTCCTCGTCACTGTCCCGTTTCAGCCGATGCTATTGCATCTCAGCTGGGTAGAAATGGGAAATACGAGGCTGTTGACCGCAAGTCATCTCGACTTGTCTCTCAAGAAGTGTCTGACCTTTGGAGGGCCACAACACCAGACGCAGTAAATATCTCTGACAATTTTTCACAGAGAGAATTTGCTGCTGCCCTTCAACATTTAAAACCAGGTAAAGCTCCGGGACCTGATTCCATCTGCCCCGAGCTTATCCTCCATGCTGGAGCTGCTTGAAATCCTGGTTACGTGACTTCCTTTCTTCCTGTTTGCGCCGACTCAAAATTCCCAAGATCTGGAGAAGAGCGCTTGTGGTCGCGATCCCAAAACCAGGAAAGCCCGGGGGGGACCCAAAGAATTATCGACCGATATCTCTGCTTTGTGTCCCCTACAAGATCCTCGAGAGGCTTATCTACGCCCGCGTTGAACCATTAATCGATCCACTGCTCCCTAAAGAGCAGGCTGGGTTTCGACGCGGGAAGTCAACCGTAGATCAAGTTGTTCTGCTAACCCAGAACATCGAGGATTCTTTCGAGGCTAAAAAGAAGGCCGGTGCCGTATTTATCGATCTGACAGCTGTTTATGACACTGTCTGGCACCGTGGCCTTACCTGCAAGCTGCTGAGACTACTTCCGGATAAGCAAATGGTCAAAATGATCATTGAGCTTGTCCGAAATCGAAGTTTAACCCTTACCACCGGTGACAGCAAGCAAAGCAGGCTACGCCGTCTTAAAAATGGCGTTCCTCAGGGATCGGTCTTGGCTCCCCTCCTATTTAACATCTATACGTACGATCTGCCTTCCATGATTTCCAGAAAGTTTGCTTATGCTGATAATCTAGCATTGTTGCACTCTTCTGGAAACTGGAAGGACTTGGAGGGGACCTTAAGCCAAGACATGTCCACACTGTCAGTGTATTTCCAGAGTTGGAGGTTGAACCTCAGTCACACTAAGACGGTGACGGCAGCCTTTCACTTAAACAACCGAGAGGCCAAGCGTGAGCTAAATGTCTACAACAACAGTAGACTTTTACCGTTCTGTCCAACCCCTACTTATCTTGGGGTAAAACTGGACAGATCGCTCACGTTTCGTCACCATTTAGTGGCATTGCACAAAAAACTATCTTCGCGCGTCACACTGCTGAGGCGACTCGTGGGCTCGGGATGGGGTGCTGGTGCTAAAACACTACGCATAGCCACCTTGTCTTTAGTCTACTCAACAAATGAGTACTGTGCGCCAGTCCGGTGTCGCAGTGCTCACACTCGCCTCATCGACAGTGTCTTGAATGATGCCTTGCGCATAGTTACTGGATGCCTGCGTCCCACTCCAACGGACCACCTACCTGTACTCTCAGGCATCCATCCAGCTGAGCTTCGCCGAATGGGAGCGACACTCTCCATGGCTTACCGTGGATCTCTGGACCCCGATCATATCTTGCATGGTCTTTTAAGTGGGTCCTCAGATACTCGCCAAGTGAGACTAAGATCCAGACGCCCGTTTGTGCCAGGTGCGCGGAATCTTTTGGACAACCTTGCCAGACTTGGCATCCGCGCCTCTGAATGGACAAATCATAAATGGAACACGGAGTACTGTAAAAATGCTTCCAGGCTCCGTGCTTTTTGCCCGAGACCGGTGCCAGGCCTGTTGCGATGGGCTTACCCCGAGCAGCTTGGGTTAAGCTCAACCGCCTGCGGACTGGTGTTGGGCGATTCCATTCGTCCATGCACAAATGGGGTCTCGCTCCTTCACCGAATTGCGAGTGCGGCGCCTCAGAGCAAACCGCAGACCATGTACTAACAGCGTGCTCTATACATCGGGCACCACATGGAGCACGAGGTCTGACGGTTTTGGATGACGAAACTCGATGCTGGCTTAATAACATCACTGCCAGCATCTGATCCAGGCAGTGCAGCAGTCTGGGGTAGTAAAAGGATAAACCCTCGGCCCCAGTCCTGTTTGTGTCTGACCTGGAGTGGATACCCTTCAAACGAAGACGACGATGACAACACAATTAATGTGAAAAAATATTTAAAAGAGATCCAGGCCGAAACGGATGCAACATGTGAAAAATTAATTCTCAACAGCACAATGCATTCTCAAAGAGATCACAATGTAACCGATTAAATATAGTTTCAATGAGTGGAATAGGAACGTGAAAAAGCGACTAAAACAAATTAAAGAAAGGAAGATGATTATGCGATTGTTTTGATCTTATGAGCCTCATCAAGCACAACTTATCGTAGCCTCTAAGGCAAATAGGCAGCATACTATATAAATCATATTATAAATCGAAGATTGTAGGCAACTTTTTAAAAAGTATAAAAGTTTAGGTCGTTGATTGACCAGGCAATCCCCAAAAATCGAAAATGTTATAAAAACTGTTTGGTCATGTGACATAACTTCTGGGTGTTGTTGCAAACTCATTGAAAGTATGTCAAGACGTATGCAGATGGTGATTGAGGATAAGGGTGGACAACAAAATATTAAATGTTATATTATTTATGTGCATTACAATAAATGAGTTCTCACAAAATTAGCGGTATTATAATTTTATAGCTAAAGGCGATGAAAAACGTGCGACTTATTGTATCATTTTAAATCATAACGCATGATTACTGTAAAATCCTAATTTTATATATGGTGGTCTTAAACTTTAGTTTCTGACTGTGTTGTCCTGACTTGCAAAAAAACGTCGGATGTATCATTTTTAGGCGACCATCAAGCAATTACCCCGATCTGCTTTCAGAAATGACAAGATAGATTTTTGCTGTTTGATGGAAATTTTTATTTGTTTTTTAGTTTTTATCCGAGATATAACTGAAATTTTAAGGTGCTTGCAAAGAACGCCAAGCGAAGAAAAATGCCGTAAAGTTTTTTTTCAAGGACAAAACAGAATGATGGGAATAAGTTTTAACTGCGACCGTGTCGATCACGTTCGATATCAACATGGCGTTCCTATCTACTAGATCACCCTGCTGACATTCGTCTTCCTTAATTAACTCCTACTAATTGGCTTGTTTACCTTTCACAATCTTTAAAACGTTTGCTTAAGCCTATAAGTAGGCAAAAATAAAAAACAAAGTTTGGGATCTTAATTTTAGCAAAAACTTTAACAAATTTGGGTGTAAATGCATTGAGTAGGCTAATTGATTATTCCTCCATTTCCGAAGCTATTTTCAACACTAAGAAATACAGTTTGCTACAATAGATAATTTTAAAATTAATGCTAAATAGTAATTAATTATTTTTAATAAAAAAAATTTTTTTTGATTTGGGTTTTGTTTTTGCTTGTTTGGGTAGCCCAAACGAAAGCAAGCAACAAATTGTCAACTATCGGTTGGCTTAGCAATAGTTGCAGGTAACACTCCTATTCTAAAACATAACAGCTTTTTTTAATTTGTTTTTATTTTGTTTTTCGTTCTTTTTGGTAAGGCAGCCACGCTCTGGTGTTTTTACTTTTTTTCTGGTCTTCTTCTTGCATTCTTTCTTGCCGTCTGGCGTTTTCCTGCGTTTTCCTTTTTTTGACTCTCTATGATTTTGTATTGTGCATGAGTTACTATGTTGGTTGTCAAAAATAAAATTTAATTTGAATAAATGTATAAATCTGGCTCGGTTGCAACAGCGACTTGTGCAGTTTCATTAAATTTACTGTGTGCTTGTCTTATGTGTCAGGTCCTTATTTTCATACGTGTTTATATAAAAGGATAAATTTAGCCCAATTCCTACTCTATCACGCACATGTCATTATAATTATATGTAGGTTACTACAGTGATGGAGCTATGATAAAAAGATTGACCCCGGACAGTTTCAAATGACTTTAAGCCCTTTATACTCGCGTAATTAAAGAATTATGACATTCTTACTGCCATTACATCTATGCTACCTCACAAAATAGCTAAATTTTAAAGCAAATATGGAACAGAAATAAAAAATTAAAAAAATTTATACGGAATAACCAGTTGTAATCGAATCCTTTTTCGCAATTCTGATCATTATATATCGCATTTTTATTGAATTGCGAAAGTGGTGCCTCTGAGCAAACTGCAAATCAAGAAGCCCTACGTTATATCAGCGGATAGGTTTACCATATATCGGAAACATGTAGCAAGAGGGCTGACGCTTTTCAATGACGAAAGCCGATCCCGGCTCAATACCAAGTTAGCACCTGATCCGGGCAGTACGGCAGCCTGGGATAGCAAAAGCATAAACCTTAACCCATCCAGTCAATGTCTGAACTAAAGTGGATTTTTTATTATCATTATTTTTTTATCTCTATATTTATCCTCCTCACTCGCAGGAAAGCAACGGAGGTGCTAATACATAGGATAAACAATTCCCCCAACCTGCTTCCAGAGATGCCAAGATAGTGCTGTCCGCTTCAAATTTAATAAAGATATGACTGAAATTTTGGACTGCTTGCCAAGGCCACCCAGCAGGGGAAAGTGGCGTAAAATCCCTTTCCCAAGGACACAACAGAATGCGCGAGTAGGTTTTGAACAGAAACGATGTCGAGGACACAACAGGATGCCTTTCATACAACAACTCACAAAGATAGCTTCAACTTTTTATGTAAAAATGTTGGAGTTATATTTGTAATGGTTATGGAAATAATTTTGCGTTTTTAAAATTTTTGTTTTTCTCTTTAACTTAAACACTATAGGCCAGTGCTATTCAATCAGGTATACAGTATAACCTAGTGTACACCACTGTAAAAGGAGATACGAAGGGTAAACAGCGTAGGGAAGGCTTTTAAGCTCAATTTATTGTGATTGCGAAAAAATTGATTTTACAGTATACTAGCGCAACTGCGCAAAAACAGCGCAACTGATTCTTTTGTAGAACACTAAAAACCAACATGCACGCTTAACCTAAAAGTTCTTATTAGAATTACGCTATTGTAATCTATTAAATTTTTTCTAGTGCTTGCTTAAACGAATTTAAACTTGACCGAACATCGGTCAATCCATAACAAAAAACTATATTGGCATTTTTGAAGATGTTACATCATATGATGAAAGTCAAAGGCTTACGCGTATACACAGAACTTGAACGTGTAGCGCGGCCTTGTTTAGAAATTGCAGCTGACTGAATTCATGGCGGCACAAAGGCAGTTAATAAAATTTAAAAAATTTCACTTTCTTACACTACTGTTGGAAGATGCTGTGCGGTTATACCCGCAGATTTAAAACAACTATTAATGTGGAAATTATTGAAAGCCTTTGCTTTCGCCATATAGTTGAAGAGAGCACTGATATAAGCAGTGAGTTTGAGCTCATGCTATTTTGTAGAGTTCCGGGCATAGAAGCTAAGAAAATGGTTAAACACTACCTATGTTGTTAACCCAGTTGGAGAAAAATCAACTGCTGAAGCGATTTTCAAGAAAATGAACAAGTTTTTTTAAATAAGAAGGGTTAGATTGGTCAAAGTGCAAAGCTGTAACAACTGACGGCGCTATAAATATGGTAAATTACATTCAAAAAAGTTCAAAACAACAGAGACTTTTTTCAAAACTTTGTGATGAAACGGCCTCCAATTCCAAAACTGACTCTGCACCCAGAGATATGTCGTTATCCCAGGGAAAAGTTCTTTTCCATGTGCTTTAAATTTAAAAAAAATAGGGACATTTTACACTAAACATAGACATTCTAAAAAAGCTACCAATTCGTGACAAATTGGTAAAATTGGCATTAATTTTTGATCGTTTGATCCACGTAAAAATTAGTCTGCAAAGGAAAAGAGGTGATATATTTCGGTCAACCATCAAAATCAATGCCCTGAAAATGAAAATTCCAATCTGAAAAAAGGAATGCATTCTCAAGGAACTACAATAGCTTTTCTCTGTTAAATCAATGCACGAAGAGTCTAAATGAAAGTTTGAGAACCTTTTTTCAGAAAATAACCTTTATAGGCTAACCCTTGTTGTTGATCATTTGAACTTACTTGGGGATAATTTGACTGCGTACTTTCCTGAATATAACATCCATAAACAAGATAGCATCTTGAAGACAAACGACTGGAAGCAAATTTGTGGATTATACAGCCATTTAATGATGAACCAACAGAAGGCGAGGCATTATTGAACTCCGAGTTGATTTAAATCAAAAAAGTTTATTCCGGGAAATGAATTACTCAGAGATTTGGGTTTTTTTTGGAGTTTTTCCGAATATAAAAATCTTGAGAGAAGGCCGTTGCTGTCTTAGTAGCTACAGATGCCTACAACTTATCTGTGTGAAGAAGGCTTTTTCAGTCTTGTTGAGATCAAATAAAAAAAAACTCATACTCATTGATTCTTTAATGCGAGGAGGAATAAAGAAAAAGCTAACACCTCGTGATGGCCATATTGCTGAAACTATGCAAGAGCAAGCCAGCCATTAATCAACTTTGTATTTTACTCTTTTTACGCATCTGCGTGCTTTAATTGCCTGCGCCTAGTATAAAACTACTGAATTTCATAATACGTACTTTAATTGACTACCTGATTTTTAGTTTTTCTTACTTTATGAGTAAAATTTTAAACAATGCTTTTTGTGAAGTACACAAAGTTTTTAAAAAGTTGTAAAAGGTATACTACGGAAAAAAAGTTGAAGAGCGCTGCTATGAGCTACCTACTGTATACGCATAAGTGGGCAGAGCACAACTTGAAGCGGTTATTGAGGTTCGTTTTCCACAACATTCTTTGTTTCTTTTATTGATCTTTCCGCGCTTAAAATCTAAGCGAGCGCTAAGTCAAGCAAAAACATCAATAAAAAAACAAAGAATACTCAATTCCACACTCGTAGTGGACATCTCTAGTCCTTTACGCTTAGTAGTCCTTTACGCTGCGCTTTAAATCATTTCAAAAACGCTTTGCGTAAGTTGCGCTGCGCTTTTTATGATCTAAAAAACGTATTGCGCAAGTTGCGCTGCGCTTTCCCAAACGAAGAAAAAATGTCCACCTTTGCCTATATGTTTTGTTAATACGATATACACATTAACTTCGTTAAATTTTTTTCAAAGTTAAAATTTACAAATTGGCAATTAATAGTGGTGCGCAGCAGTGGCACCTGGCAAATAAAAAACAAAAAAATGCTGCAATCAAAGACGCTGAAAAAAATTTGGCGGGCAGAGCACAATCGTAAAAAGGCCACTTTGTTGTCGATATACGTGTTATTTCGCCCTTAAACTTTTAATTTGTCACCTATTTTTTTGTTGGCAACACGGTGGCGTAATTCTTCTTTGTCTTAACTGAATTAAGCACATGGCGAGGTGCTAGCTGAGATATGCTTGTGTTCTTTACGTATCAATTTTAATCTATTAATTTGGAAGATAATAACCGATGTTCTATTTGCTAAATTAACTTTATATTTTAATATTATATTGTACTTGTTTCAGACTGTGAAGTATTAGTCTAAAACCGCCGGACCAGTTACGATAACATTATTAAATTACAATATTGATATAAACTGTGTCGGGTAACCTCTTCTGTGCGAGAGAAGTTTAGCTGGCTCCATACCCTCACGGTCGGTGTTCAAATAGGACCAGAGCGAGAGAGAGAAAGATCTAGCGAGTTTCTGTGTCTCTTATATCTTTCGATTGTCTGTCTGTGTGACAAATTGTCTCTCTCCGTTTTCACACTTTATTGGTCAAAGAGACATAAATGGAGGAAATGATGACGAAACAGTAAAGATGGAGGATACAAAAGTGTCAAGAGTAAAGAAGTTTAAGTATTTGGGATCAACGGTGCAAAAAAGTGGTGGTTAGAAGAGAGTACAGGCAGGATGGAATGGATGGAGAAGAGTAACGGAAGTAATCTGCGACAGGAGGTTACCAGCTAGAGTAAAAGGAAAAGTGTACAGTTCAGTGGTAAGACCAGCAATGGTGTATGGACTTGAGACAGTGGCAGTCACAAAGAAACAAGTAGAAGAGATGGAAGTCGCAGAGATAAAAATGTTGAGGTTTGCTATGGGAGTGACGAGAAAAGACAAGATTAGAAACGAGCACATCAGGAGTACCGTTAAGGTAGAACGGTTTGGAATGAAGATGAGGGAGGGCAGGCTGAGGTGGTATGGACATGTCATGAGGAGAGACCAAGAGTATGTAGGAAGAAAGATGATCAAAATGGAGTTACCGGGAAAGAGGAGAAGAGGGAGACCAAAGAGAAGATTTGTAGATGTAGTGAAATAAGATATGGGGGAAGTTGGTGCGAAGGAGACGGATGTTGAAGACAGAAAGATGTGGAGAATAATGATACGCTGTGGCCACCCCTGACTGAAGGGAAAGGCCGAAAGGAGAAGAAGAAGATTGGTCAAAGAGACACTCTTAACAACGCATATTATAAGGATATTATAATGAACAGGGCATCAAACCGACCCCAAACTGAGTTATATACTAATGAATACCTAAGCAGCTATTGTCTAGATGCGCCGGGAGAGGGGGCAGGGGAAATTTCCCTTTAAATTTGCTTTTTTGAAAAAGGGAGGGTACGTGAGCAGATACAGAAGCATTGGGTTAGATTTACCTCTTAAATCTTAGAAACACGATAAAAATAATTAGATCGAATCAAGGTGCAGGCTTTTGTTTTGGTTTTTGTCATCTCCTTAATTTTAAACGAAAATCCAATTTTTTGGACGCTGATTGAAAGAAATTACTATTTTTTAGAGATCACTATTATTTTGACACGAAAATTAAGATCTTGGACGCCGATTGCAAGTACGTTCCTTGGTTCATTCTACTCCTATCAAACGTGTCAATATAGCTGTAAACGCGCAGTTTCAAGACTCTAGTTATGCTTCTTAGCAACTCACTATTGCTTCGTGAGCACCAGACAAGATTTTAGTTGTGGAATTAGTGCTCACTAACATAACGATGCCTGACGTAATTGCGTATTCGAAATAGCACTTTAGAAAACTTTCTCCTGGCGAAATATAAAAAATTTAAACTGAGCGTAGTAAAGTAATTTTAATGGGGATAAAAGGGAAAAAATTTTGATCGGGGGTTTTCAGTCCCCCCGGCTTCCTAATTTCAACGGCTTTGCCTGTCACTAGCGTAAAATAGCCAAAAAACTTGGTATCAAAAATAAAATTACAAATATTATTGCTTGCACTTTTTTGGGCTCGCAAATTTATTATTATACATTTATTCAAACCTGTTGAATTATACAAAGTTGGTCTTGTAATTCACAACTAAATAGCTTGCCGATAAATAGATTTAGTGTTTACCTTTTAAAAACCTATATGCCTATCAGAAATACCTCTACTTAAAACTTTTAGATATGCAATTGTTTCCCATAATCCTCCAAGAATCATGCCAGTCGACGCCCATGAAATATCATTTGGCTACAAACATAACCTTAAAAATTGGGAAAAAATAGGGGTATTGTTGCCATCTTAACCTATTTGCCAACAAAAAGA
The DNA here is from genome assembly GCA_963680785.1 of Diplosoma virens. Taxonomy (NCBI): domain Eukaryota; kingdom Metazoa; phylum Chordata; class Ascidiacea; order Aplousobranchia; family Didemnidae; genus Diplosoma; species Diplosoma virens. The sequence continues at coordinate 14,944,807 of OY796881.1, read as the reverse complement.
TTTGAAAACAATTTAATTTTTTGGCAATAAACATGTTTTTCGAGGCATAAAAAGCACCTATAAAAATGCTTCTCAAAAATAATGAAGTTGTTTTACGTTCAAATAATAGTTTATTTCAAAGTGTTTTACCTCAAATTCAATCATACAATTGTCTTTTTTTGGGCAAAATTGATCATTTTAACACATAATACTTCTAAATCAATTTTTGGGCTCCAAAAAAATTTCAGATACATAAAACTAATGCATTCTGCTCAGTTATTAATCTATTTATTACGTTTGGGTTTCTTGGTAAAATCATGCTAAAGCATGATGCGGGCAAAATGGCTTTGCCCCCTTTCCCAAATCCTTTGCCTAGGTATGTCTATGACCACAATCTACGAGCCATGTCTGCAAAAATGAACATAAAAATATTTTATAAAATTATAAGCACTGCATCAAACATTTATCAAAATAGCATTAACCGGTAATTTTTTATCTTTGAACCAGAACCGGAGCTGAACCTTTAAAAATAAAACTTGCCTAACCTGATCTGGATTTAAACTTGTAAAAATTAAATTGCTGAACCTGAACCGGAACGTCATTTTAAACGGTTTGACGCTCTGATAATGGAGAAAATTATTGGGACATTTCATATCAACTCTAACCCTTTTAGGCATTTTTTTGCTGATCATCTCTAATTTTGCTGAAATTTGGCACGTTTGTGGGTTTGGATAAAAAAAATGTCTCACACCAAATGTCAAGTTTCTAAATCAAATAGTTTCCGATATATGAAGGTTGAAAGTTAGACACAAAATCGCCGCTTGAACGCCCCTGATCAAGCAAAAGTAGCCCTCCTGCCTTTATTCATTACAGTGTTTTTCTATCTACTATAGTTCTCTACCGATCAATTTTAATCATGTGTCGATCAATTTTAGTCACTACAAATCAAATTTAGTTCTGTGTCGACCAATTTTAGTCATGTACTGATCAAATTTAATCTTGTGTCGATCAATTTTAATCCTGTATCGACCAAAAATAGTTATATCGACAAATTTATTTTTATTGGTAAATAAACAATTTTGAGATATAGTTTTTACTATAAGTTTTTTTGTTAATTAAATTCTATATTACCAAATATATAGATATATAATATAGGGTCTCTGTATTAGGTCACCACAATATTAGGTCTCCGTAATTAGGTTTCCACGATATACGTATATAGTCTCCATAACTAGGTTTCTATAATATAGTTTCCATAATATTAGGTCTCCAAAATTAGGTCTCCATAATGTAGTCTCTATAATAGATACAGTATTAGGTCTCCATAATATGATCTCCATAATATAGTCCCCATAATATTGGGTCTCCATACAGGATCTCCGATAGGTCTATATACCTATCTATATATACTCGTACATTATGGAGACTATATTATAGAAACCTAATTATAGAGACTATAGATTATGGAGACCTAATACAGAGACCTCATATTATTTATATATGTATATAGACCCTATCGGGAGACCCTGTACAAAGATACTGTATATATACAGTGTTGCGCGTTGACGGCGTTAATTTGACGGCGTCAAATGTCGACGACAATTTTTTGTTGACGATGACGCAAACGCCGTAAAGATATTTTTCGATTGACGGAATAGATATCGCCGACAACTTTTTGCTTGTTTTTCGCGTCAAGCGTAAAGTGTCAATTATTTTTTGCAAGGCGAAAATATATACGTACAAAAATTTTTCAATCGCTGACTCCAATGCCGCATTTTCATTTAAGAAAAAAAGTTAGGAAAGCTACAGCATGTAAAAACAGATTTAAACCATGTCAAATAAGCTACTTGCAAAAACACCATAAAGTTATAAAAGGGTCCTCCCGAATTCTTGCTTTGAAAATGCAGCTGCTTCCAATTGCTAAAAATGTTCTCAAGGATTATAACTTTGCTTTTTAAAAATTTTTAGAAAATTGTTTTTATTAAGGGCACGATAGTAACTTTCTTTGTTTTCGCGGGATGTTATTTGAACACCAAAAAAAAAAAAAAAAAAAGATATGCGTGGTGCTTGAAAGTGTTCGAGTCCCAGCTCAGTTGGCAAATTTAACCAAACTAAAAATCACATAATTGTGGTCTGTGGAAAATGTTAGCAAAACAGTTGTTATCAGAAAAATAAATTTTAATTTTAGTTATAGAGCAGACAGACTAGGCTACTAAATAAATAATTTTACTGTATAGTTAATTTTCATATTATTAAAACTACGAAATAGTAATAGTAATTTCAATATAGTCTGTATAGATCACAGTAGTAGGCTTCGAACGATATCCAGCGCTATCCATAGTAAGCGTTAATGCAGACTCGAGTTCAGTTTAGTTAAAAAATAACGTTGACTTTTTGTTTAAGTTAGATTATTTAACTAAATTTGATTTTTTCAAAAGTTGCTTTATTTTCGTTGCCTTACGTAATTGTTTTCGGCAATGACATCATCAGAAGTTAGTTTTTTCCCGTCAATACTTTGTAAACCAAAAGTTACTTATTTTTTTATTGCATTACATAATTCTTGCCGATAATAACATCATTTAAAGTTGCTTTCTCGTCCCGCCTCTCTCCATGCGTTATCTTAGTATGAATAGTCAGACCCTCGTGGGCCATTTTCAAATCAAATGCAAACGTTGATCTTATTTGGGAGATTGTGAAGCGATTTCAATTAGTAAGTGTTCGTGTTTTGGGTTAATTTTTGAATTTGTATTTATTTCTGTTTTATAAGTTTTAATATAGAAAACTGTTTTCATCCAAGGTGCGCTTATTGTCATCCCAACTTCACCGCAATAGTAATGACGTTTGCTGAAAAATACATGTACATTGTACACAACCAAATAAATTTTTTTGTCCAGTTGGCTGTTGTCAAAATTTGATAGCTTGCTAATTTAATTTTTTTCTACTTGATCAAAAAATTGTCTCCTGATTCGTGACCCAGCGTAACCTCTTTATAAAAATGTATTTCTTAAATTCAATGCTTTTTGAATTAGCGATAGCCAGATTAAATTGACAAAAGGTTTTATAGCCTTCGATTAGGCTTCCACAGTGTTTCTGAAAATTAAAGACAAGATTAGAAACGAGCACATCAAGAGTACTGTTAAGGTAGAACGGTTAGGAATGAAGATGAGGGAGGGCAGGCTGAGGTGGTATGGGCATGTCATGAGGAGAGACCAAGAGTATGTAGGAAGAAAAATGATGGAAATGGAGTTACCAGGAAAGAGGAGAAGAGGGAGACCAAAGAGAAGATTTTTAGATGTAATAAAAGAAGATATGGAGGAAGTTGGTGCAAGGAGACGGACATTAAAGACAGGAAGATGTGGAGAATAATGATACGCTGTGGTCACCCCTGACTGAAGGGAAAGGCCGAAAGGAGAAGAAGTGTTTCTGAAAATTGGTATTCAATTTAATAAAAAATATCATAAGCCCGTCGAAGAAGCTACTAAACTATCTTATAGAAACAATGTTTAATGATTTGTAATTTATAGTTGTAGATTTAGCAATATCTCGGCATCTCCGAAAGCTGGTCGAGGTAATTGCTTGCCCTAAGTATAACGCCTCTGCCGTTGTCTAGCGAGCTAGGAGAATAAATAGAGATAAAAATAAATAAAAAATAATAAGAAAATATAAATTTACTCGCTATTACAGACATAGGCGACGGCATGAAGGACAAAAAGCGGCCAACGGATCTTTCTAAAATGACAATTGAGATCTGACACGTGCAATCAAATTTTAAGAGACCCAGGCGTTTACGAAGAAAGAAAATATAGTTTCGGTAGAGAGGTTATTTTTTTGTACCATAAAATTGCTATTGAAAGCAGCCATATTGGATTTACGTAACATCTTTTTTAAATGATTTATTTATTTACATATAAAGGAGAAAACAAAAAATAAAAAATTAAATGAACGTTTTCTGCTAACTTTAGCCCTCTTCAGGTTTTTATATTGAATATAGTTTTCCTGACTTTATTTCGATGTAAATAGAGAAATTATTTGTTAACGCTGACAAAGTAATTTTATACATGACAAAGACAGATTTTTTCGGAACTGTAAGCACATTAGCGGTAGTTAAACGAAGAAGAAAAAAAACAAGTGGATTTTAAAGACTGCAAACACATTGGCAGTAAATGAAATTACTTGAGCAGATTTTTTTTTAATTTTTAGTAAAAATGATGTTCCATTGACATATAATTATTGGCTATTTAAATTAGGACTGGACTTTCTTATTAAATATATTACCACAATGATTCGATCGATTACCACAATACACGCTAAATTCCCATCTTGGCTAGCTGTGCCACCACTCATCATCATTACGCAGCCTAATCATGCACTGCTTATTTAATCACTCAGTTTGTTTGATAATACTGTATTATTACAATGCATTTTTTTTGTTTTTTACTTCTTATTTCTTTATCTTATTAAGGTGTTGCGGTCATGCTTTCTACTGTCTTGTGCTTTCATTTTCTAATTATCTTATGCATGTTTTAACGTCTGACGTTGTGCTGCTTCTTCCTTTTCTTGATCTTTTCAATATTTATAACTTTTGTGTTAAACTGTTTAATAATGATCGAGAATAAAAATGAATGAATGAATGATCTAAATTATATTAACAAAAAACGTAACTTTGCTGTTACTTCTAACCTCTGTGCATTTAACTCAGATATATTCTGTAGGGAGATGTAGGGAGCAGATGTAGGGAGCTATTCATGCACAACACTGAATTATGTAGAGGATCTTAAAAGAAAGGTCAATAATAGCGAATTGATAGCATACTGTAGTTTTTGTTTTAACTTATGATGTAAATATTTAGAAACTAGTCAATTAAAAATTCGTAGTTTTCTGCATTAAATTATATAAATAGCCAATTGTTTGGGTGGCTGCTTTGTCTGGTAGCAGGCACAGGTGGATTGATAATTTTAGAGCAGGTACGAATTGCCGTTAAATTAAGGACATTTTTATTCAGATAGAGTCACAGTAAAAAGTCATTTTGGATCTTTCGTTACACCATAACCTTTTTAAACAGTCTTCACCTTGAAATTTGGTGAAAAAATGGGCGATTAGAAAGTGAAAGATTTTAGGAGAAGAATTTTCTTTTCTCAAAATTCCAGAACTTTTTTAGTGGCAATTGATTTCCATCTTTATCATGACTAGCGCGTTTTTGCCCCCTCCCTCCCGTAAAATCGATCTGCCCGGCGCATTTCGCAAGTGAATATGGAGTTGGTGACGTGCTGTAGAATTAATTGAATCTCAGGTCTATCATAATATTAGGCTATTAATTTTTGATGCTATTTTGAGAAAAAGTATACGTTCACTTTCATAAATAGTAGTTTTCAGTCAAATAATAATTTCATTGATAGTCTTGTAAACTTAAGGCCCGTTTCCACTACTAGCTTGGAAAAGAGCTTTCTTTGTTTTATTGATTTTTTTTGCGCTCGCTTCAATCGAAGATAAATAAAAGAAACAAAAAATGCTCTTTTCCACGCTCGTAGTGGAAACGGGCCTTTAGATGTTCTTTCTTAATCCCATTTTTATGACTTTTATAAAAACCTGCTGTGTATCTAAATTATTCAGCCCATGTTGTACTGTAGATTCGTGAAATAGTATTTACTTCAATGCACTTTTTTTTTCTTTTACAGTTGTGCTTAGTTGTTATTAATGTTTTGTGTTCCTTGTTCGTATGGGCTCCAAACCTGAAGTAAATAAATGAATAAAACAAGTGTAACAATGATTTTGTGACGCATATGTTTTGAAATTAAAGCATTTTATGACAATTCAGAAATTCCTAATTTTTCTGTCCTACTACATAATCAACGATTTTTTCGTAACAGTATTTTAATTTGTGGGGTTGACGCTAATCTTGACGCTGACGCCGCTAACATTTTTGAGCGTTATCGGTGTAAATGACGCCGATAAGAATTTAAAGAGGTGACGCTGACGCTGACGCTAACGCCGTCAAGATTTTTTGTTGACAGGCACAACACTGTATATATATATATATATATATACATGTATATAAATTTTTGCAAAACAAAATTGATTGCAAAAAAAACGAATTTGATTGCAAAAAGAACAAATTTGATTGCAAAACAACGAATTTGATTGCAAAAACAACGAATCAGATTGAAAAACCCTATTTACAGGTATTCTAAAAATCTAAAGTAAGATTTGAAACGCAAAACCTAATTTTTTTGTTAAATGAAACACATACGTAACTTAACTAGACCATCTTTAAATATTCAAATAAATTCTTTGAGGTATTCTAGAAAATTTATGATATTCTTACAGTATTTGTTTTTGAAAGTGCAATTTTAGTTGTAGGACTTTAATTAACAAAAAAACTTATAGTAAAAATTATATCTCAAAATTGTTTATTTACCAATAAAAATAAAATTTGTCGACATAACTATTTTTGGTCGATACACGATTAAAATTGATCGACATAAGATTAAATTTGATCGGTACATGACTAAAATTGGTCGACACAGAATTAAATTTGATTTGTAGTGACTAAAATTGATCGACACATGATTAAAATTGATCGGTAGAGGACTATAGTAGATCGAAAAACACTGTGATCGATTTCAAAGATGTTAATATCATTGGAAAGCTCTCTCCAGCAGCTTTTCGATGATAGGCTATTCATATCTCTAATGTAGCTATATAAATAAAATTTTATCTTTTGACATGACCTTGTGACCTTGACCTCACATGACCCCAAAAACCCCATTCCAGACAAAAAAATATTAAAATATTTTTGTTCCTTGTATAATGGACTATGAGCATGCCAAAAATCAAAGTGGGATCTCCATGGGTTTTCAAGGTATTTCAATCAATCAATCAAAGTTTTATTTTTTCGCCCGTTACACAGCAGATAATCATATTAAATGCACACATGTGGTCGAAAAAAAAAGGAATCAGCGACAAAACGATATACGTTGAAACATGCGCCAATTCAAGGTTATAAGAGTAATTATTTAAAAATTTATGGTCGCTGACCTTGACCTATTTACATTTTATTAAACAGGTGTGCCTACTAGGGTAGACTGGGGTAAAGAGCCTACCCTAATAACAAATACCCATAACTTTTTTCATGGTTTATGTATTCCAGAACATTATGCCTCAAAATGTGTAAAAGAATCAAATCAAGACAAAAAACAGTGTTACAGCATTAATATTTATAATACTAAGTAATAAATTTAAAAAAAATAAAAAATTAATATTGAGCGTTTTACCCCTTGTAATGGGCAAAGAGCCCATAGGTGGGCTTCATACCCCATGAAAACTGCAAGTAATTAAGAAAATTTTTTCATTCCAAATATTTTAAACTTAACTTAAGAATTTGTGATACAAACAAGAAATATTTTCAAGCGTGATTAATACATTAGCAACAGAAAAATGTGAGAAATCAACATTATGCAAAAAGTCACAAAACTGCAGACAAAGAAACAAAGTGATTGCATGCGTTACCCAAAACAGCTGACCCCACCATCATTAAATTGCAGCAAAACAAAAGCCATGAATCAGCAAGCACAAAAATTATATCATAATTTCAATCTTCTTTCTCACAAGCAGTATTTAAATCATCTTAAATGCAGTTTTGGCATGTATAAAATAGTTCTCCAGGTGTGCATTCCTCATGGGCCCATTGCTTGCAGGAACTACACTGGACCCATTTTTCTCTTGGTCTGCTGTTGGCGTATGGCTCACAACACACTAAACAAGTCCATTCTTCATTGTGAAAATTTCTTGCTGCTATGCCATATTTTTTTGCTGTTGGCAATAAAGCAGCCCCACTTTTAACGTCAGCAATAGCTCTTTTTAAGTCATCAGAAGTATATGATGCTCGGCTAATTTTACGAATGTAGAAACGAGGCATTGCAAAAAATTATTTTAAACAATCACAATTAAAATTTTAAAATGCTGCACATAACAAGATATTAAAATGAAAAAAAAAATGTATACAGCCATTTGTTTGCTAAAAATTGTAGTTAAATGCTATCATTTAACTTATAGATTATGTCACTATAGACTTCTTAAAGCCTTATAGCTATGAAAGGATTGATTGGATATGAATATAAAAGTGGTAAAACATAAAAAGAATCTAAATTATTCAATAAAAAAATCAAGAAATAATTAAGCCACAAAAATTTGTATTTTGCAAGGTATGCTTAATTTAGCAGCCTATAGATTAAAAAAATTCAGTCGAGCATCTTTTTAAAATTTCTTGGCATTATCAATTTACGTAATCTAAACAGAATTTCATTACAATATGTTTTGTTGACATTTTTTGATAATTGGGGTAAAGAGCCTAGGGCGGGCATTTTACCCCATATACAAAGTAGGCTTTTTACCCAGAAGGTGGACATTTTGAAAATTTAAAATTTTTCTCAAGTCTTACTTGTAAGCAAAAAACTAAAAGTTACCATACCCTCTAGAAATTACTATCTTTGAAAAAAATAAATTGTTAATAAATATCTTTTTTTATAATCCGGCTATGCTCTCATCAGCAATAAAAAATATTATAATGAAACCTATGAAAACGCAAACTACTTTTGAAATGTCTACTACACGTAGGGTTACCAACTTTCTGTTTCGCCATTCCAGGACACCTTAAAGGGGAAGTCCAGTCAAAATACAAGTTGAGCTTAAAATATTCTTTAAGTGGTTAAAATTCAACCCTGAAAAAATTTTTACTCAAAGGTCTCTGTTATTCTAGTTATCCCCAAAAGAAAAAATCGCCATTGGTGGCGCACATGAGTGATGACGTCATTGGCTGGCAAAACAACTGAGACTAGCATTGTTAGAAGTAAATGCTACAGCTGCATCTGCTTGCAACTAGCAAAAGTACAGTTCTAAAGTTAGTAAAAAGAAAAAAAAATGGAAAGCACTGGTAGGAAAGGATTTTTATACGAACCTACGAAAGAATTTAATGAAATAGACCAAGAACAACAGCTTGATAAAATCTCAAATAATTGTTCAAAATCAAATGAAGAATATTTTCATTGTTCCTGCGAGCATTGTATTATTATGCCATCATTAATTGAAAATAAATGCTGCAGAGGAGTTCAAATAATTCAACAAAAATTAATTAATGAAAAATGCATCACCAGCACACCTAGCTTCAACAAGCTATGTCTGGACACTGAGGTGTTGGAGGTGTTGATGTGTTCAGTAAAGCAGATTATTGGCAAAAATTTGGAGCAACAAATCAGTAACAGGTAACCTAAGCTACATAAATTCACTGAATCATTTTTACTAAATAGTGTTTGCTGTTAATGTAAAGATATTTTGAATTAATTGGCGCAAAAAAAAGCTGTAGGCATAGCAGCTATTGTCTCTCAAGTTTTTAATTTATAACCAAAAACTGAAATGGTATTATCTTGAAAAAATCTTTTAAATTTGCTTTTGTTGTACAGTCAGGGTTACTATTGCGTGCTAATTTTAAGGGCATTGTCTTAGAAAACATAGATATACTTTACTTATTTTTAATTTGTATGCTTAGTTGGTATTTGTCACCATTTTTTTAAATTGTCACGCTATTACTTTTTTTTAACAAAAGATAAACCTTTCCTGCAACAAAACGTCGACAAATTAGTTATTGCGAACAGTAGCCTATACCTAAAAATAATTCTGAATACTGGGCAGATGGTAACTCTGTCTATAGTGCAATTATTTGCTTGTTAAAGAAATTTTCTACTTCTGTACGTGTTATGACATACCGGTATTTCTTACTTTATAAAATTTAAATTTTTTTGGAAAAACGTTGAAAAAATAACCCGTTGTAAAGTATTACTTATACTTTTATTACACTTTAACCGTACTTTAATCAAATAACATTTTATTGCAGAAGGTATAGATTTGCTGCTTACAAAAGTTACATATACTGGATATACGGAAAATTGGGCAGAAATAACCGTCGAGTAGTACCTGCTTGTGCAGTAACTGCCATAAGAGCACGGTTTCCAGAAGAAAATGGAAGGTACGAAGGTTTTCATGAAGCCAATGTGCCGCCGGTCTTTTAGATAGAGTAAATAAATTGTATTGTATATTGTAAATGCATTGTATATGGAATAAATTTTCGATTGTTCAACATCATTGCTTGCTATTCTTTTGTATCAGATCAGCTATTAGATTTTGTTTTGTCAGAGGCGTGGCTTGAATAGAAGTGCTGGTTAGACGGCTGTCTGTTTCAACTCCTAGGCTGGTCAAGCTGTTGTATTCGTGGGAAAAACACTAGGCCACACTTTTTTTGTTTGGCAGTCAAAACAAGTAGCCTTGTTTCGGCCCTGTTTCGCCCTTTGGGGGGCTCATCAGGTATGCGATTTATCAATGAGACGAGTACAGTCATTACCACGAGGGACGCATGTTAGTAAGTTATACTCATCTGATATTCACATTGACCCTGAATAGAGAACCAGGCACGAATGAATATGTCTGACACAAGATCGAGAACTTGCCACCGACATACATAAAATACGATTGCACAATTACGCACTTAAACAAGACGGGCGAGTAAAAAAATCGCATTTTATATAATCAATGAAAATATTAACAGAGCTGACAAACAGGCCGGGTTCTAAGCTTGATTCTAAACTTAAAAACTTTTATACATGTATATATATAAAAACATCAAGTCCGGAAACGTGATATGTGCAGCTTCACGGCTTCAACCTTGGATGGTTTCTCTTCGCGAGCTATTGCTTGGTTTGCCAAAGCAGGCACGTGTATGTCTTGAATTTCTAAAAATCAAAAATTTAAATTGCAACAAGGGGCGATAATCTTAAATTTATTTGATCACAAACACCTTTAAAAAAATAGGTTCGGATACGATTCATAATACGATTAATTCCTTCTAATCTAAACAAACAATTTGCTGCAGCTAGCATACTCGTAGCATCTTCCTTACTGCCATGCGTTATACTGCCTCTTACATGGGTTAGAACCGCTCCACGCAGGCCCAACAATCATGCAACTTGCAGGATTTGCAAGATGACTATGAAACGCAAAAAATGACAGATTTTAAAGGTACAGTCAAATGAATAGTGCCAATTTAGTGCTTCAGTCTGAGTAGATACTGAAACTAAAGATGTTTTTACTGGCAAATCAGAATTCATCATTATATTTTCTTCAAGCGCTGAACTGGAACATTCCAAAGCAATTTTTTGATCAACATGTTTGTGAACCTTGTAAAATGTAAAAAAAAGCATGAAAGACTGGTAATAGTTTGGATAAGCAAATTTACAATAAAATTCTTACAAAAAAATACAAAACAATTTGGCATATAAGAATTTCACAAAAGTAAATGTTAATATAATACTGATATAAACGATAGTAAAAAAAAAGCAACTAAACTTAATGAATAACACAAATTAGCAATTTCTATCATGGACATTCCTTTTTTACCTATAAAAAATTACAAACGTTGGCAAGTGTGCCAGGAGACAGCAAAATAGTCAAAAATGGTCTTTTATGGGGTCACTTGAACAAGTCACCGTGAGCAATTTTTTTTGGTGCAACTAACCCAGATCCCCTTGCAGTTCCTATCAGTTTTTGAAAGATTCTTTTTCTCTTAGTTTTTTCTTTATTCCATTCTGGTGCAGAAAGGGAGATTCTGGGTTAGTTTCACTGAAAAAATTGCTTATGGTGACTTATTCAAGAGACCCCATGTTTGCTCAATTGGCGCATACAAATGAATAATGATAATATTAAAACTAAAACAAATTAAAAAAAGTCAGAAACTAGAAAAAATTCAAATAACAAATAAACAAACAATCAAACAACAATAGCAAAAAAAAGTAAACCATGAAATATATAATTGGATAATTTGTAAATTTTTGACATTTATTTTTTTAAGAAAGATTTTCAATAATTTTGCTCAATCTTAATTATTATGTAGAATAAAAAGAAATTTTAATTAATTGTTAAATCTTAAGTAAACACGATTCTTATCTCACTTGGCATACCATTTTCTGTTTTGGGGCCAAAAATTACAAATTTTGATTTTAGTTTTTAAATCTTTTGAAAAATAAGAATGTTTTACTTAAAAAGTGGTTGTAAGTTTGAAAACAGATAAGAATTAAATATAAGATTATCAATTTCAAGTTTACATAAATCAATAACCAATTAGATTGACAACATTCATATAAGTTATGTATATGAAAGTGTATTGAAATTGTGAGCAAGAAACACCAAAGATTTTTTAAAATTTTACCAGTCAAATTAAAAACACTAAAAGTTGCTGCTCACCTTTTGCAAAAACTTCTTTTGTTCTCTTTGTTTTATCCTCATTTGTCTTGCCTTTGATGTTCCTGACATTTTTGGATTATTTTGTTTTGTCTTCTTAAATTTTTTACCAGTTAACATGTTATAAGAGGTAAAATCAAACAATGTTGGAACTGCATCTTTTTTTAATTTAACTTGTTTTTTTATTCCGATTTCCGATTTCAGGTCTCGTTCATAACAATCTTCAGTAAAATGCTTGCTACATAACCGGCTATATTTCAAATTTGGTGGATTTTTTAGCTTCATGTTGTTCAGCCATTTCTGTAGCGTAGTGGAATCTTTTATTGGTAATCGGTGAAAACTAATATCATTTTGTTTTCCTCTATTAGAACAACCGGGAGCCATACAAGAAATAACCATAACTTGAATTAGAATAAACTTATCAACCAGAATAAAATTATAACATGTACTGTGCTTATGCAGTCTTTACACAACTTGCCAGCCATTGACGTCATAAAACTGAGGACCAATCAAAACCGCTCATTTTAACTTTAGTTTTTTTGAAATATTGGGGCAACGGGGAATCGGATTTACATCAAACCAAAACCAATGGGTTAAAAAAATTCTACTCCATTTATGAAAAAATTTTAGATTTTGGGTGGACCCTACCTTTAATAAAGGGACGTCGAATCTTTTTAAGCCGAGGGCTATTTTGGCTCATCAAAAATATTGACGGGCCAAACAAATGAAACACCTCGATTTTTGTCCCAAAATCGTAGTGATCTCTAAAAAAAAAGGTCCTCACTTGAAATCAGTCTCGGATTTCATTATTTTTCTCTTGAAAACTAGTGATGTCGGAAAAAACAAGAGAAAAAGGAGTTTTTACATAAAATCTGTCTTTGATTTCCTGCGGAAGTTTTGCCAAAATAGGCAGGACAGAGCCCAAAAAGTTGCCCCAAAACAATCCAAAGAGCTGTCAGTAAATTCTGGGACAAAAGTGACCCAGCCCGGGACACGGGATGCCAGACGTCAATTCCGGGACTGTCCCGGCCATTCCGGGACGGTTGGTAGCCCTAACTACACGAGTTGGGCTTAATCTAATTAGTGGTTTAAGATTACCCACGATTCTTGTCACCACATGGTGAAAGTATTTTTTTATTTTTTAAAAGCTTTTCAATTTTAAAAGAAAAAGTCTTTTTACCCCAGTCGGCTTCTTTACCCCAGTCTACCCTAATGCAACTTAGCATGGTTGCGTTACAAAATTATTAATACCCTCAAGTTGTACAACGATTAAGTTAAGCCTTTGTTTTTTTTTGTTTTTTGTTTTTTTATTTTTATCTCTATATTTATTCTCCTGACTCGCAGGAAAGCTATGGAGGCGCTATACATAGGGTAAGCAATTACCCCGACCTGCTTCCGGAGATGCCAAGATATTGCTGTCCGCTAGTAATTTAGTAGAGATATGACTGCAATTTAGAACTGCTTGTCAAGACCACCAAGCATGGGAAAGTGCCGTAAAGTGTCTTTCCCAAGGACACAACAGAATGGCGCAAGTGGGTTTTGAATCTAGACCATGCTGATCATCAGTCCGGTGCTTTAACCACTCGACCACGCTGCCGACTTTTTAATATTCTGTGATGTTTATATAGTGACGTAATAATGTGCATTGTGTAATCTGATGTTTTACTAATTCGCAAAACGTGGTCTGTTCTGTTTAGCTAGTTTAGAGTTTAGGTTAGTATTTTACTTATGTTTAAATGTGCTAGTTTTGCTTAGTTATATTAGGGTTAGGGATGTTTCATTCTGTTAGTAATCCGATTGTGTTAAGTTATATTTATTAATTATTTACTTTGATTCTATTTGAATAAGATTTGATTAAAGTGCTGCTGTAGCAGAAGCCGGTACCGAAGACTGAACCTGAACCCTGAACACGGGACAATTCTATTGAACAGCATTCACAAAATTGTGACATGCCTGATTACCATCAGTATTTGACAGTGGTCGTTTTTGGTTAATAGCGTTGAAATGGTGCCCAGAATCAATCTACAAATCATATTTTATGGCAAACTAATTTTAGTTTTATTGAAAGACTTTTTACACATACTGTATGATGATGTACTAATTTATAAACTTTTAATTTGATTTATTGAAAACAGTTACTTGAGGTAGGATTTGACCTGCTTCTGTATTAACCAGAAGATCTAGTGCCAGCTTCTAAGGTTGCAGTACAGCCTAACCAGGGCTGTAGCGCTAACCTATTCCACCAACTTAGTCTGCTGATTGTTAAGCTAATTTAAGCTTTTTATGTGAACTGTAACGTTCTGCCTGTTTTAACTGTCAGTCTTTTTCGATATTGTGTTGAGCCAATGTTGATTGTTATGAATTAATGAGCTTGCTGTCATCTATAGCAGTAAGTATATGACAGTTTTGTTTTTATAAGATAAGGGTTGTGAGTTCTTTCCTGGCTTAATCAGAAGTTAGAACAGACTTCCACGTAGTCGATAAATCACCATAGAACGGTGCTCAACAGAGCATACTACTTGGCAATTTACATTATAGGTTGAAATATTTTTTACACACATGATGACATACTAGACTTATAAACTTCAAATTAGATTTATTAAAAACAGTGACAATGAGCATGATTTATACCTACATCCACATCAAAGTAAAAAAATCTTTTAATCTATAATGTGAGCTCCAGAGCCATGTTGAGTATGTTTTATGATGTTCTATCAACTACGTAAAATTCGTTTCTGACTTCCCATGAAGCAGAAAAGGATTCACAATCCTTAACTTCTAAAAATCCAATTTTATTGTTGCAGATGCCTTATTTTATTAATAATGACACCTGTAAAGGTGGAGGTAGATTTTTACATTTGAGTGAAGATCAAAGTAAATTAATTGGCTTGAGAGCGGGCAGGTCATCTGAACTCATCCACGATGCTTGTAAAAAACATTTTAATGAGTACTTATCCTCATACTCTGCTTAGGGCTACCAACCGTCCCGAAATGGCCGGGACAGTCCCGGAATTGACGTCTGGCATCCCGTGTCCCGGGCTGGGTCACTTTTGTCCCGGAATTTACTGACAGCTTTTTGGATTGTTTTGGGGCAACTTTTTGGGCTCTGTCCTGCCTATTTTGGCAAAAATTTCGCAGGAAATCAAAGACAGATTTTATGTAAAAACTCCTTTTTCTCTTGTTTTTTCCGACATCACTAGTTTTCAAGAGAAAAATAATGAAATCCGAGACTGATTTCAAGTGAGGACCTTTTTTTTTAGAGATCACTACGATTTTGGGACAAAAATCGAGGTGTTTCATTTGTTTGGCCCGTCAATATTTTTGATGAGCCAAAATGGCCCTCGGCTTAAAAAGGTTCGACGCACCTTTATTAAGGTGTCCTGGAATGGCGAAACGGAAAGTTGGTAACCCTAACTCTGCTCGACAACAATTCTGTGGCGATCCTTTCAGTGTGCATAAAAAATCTAAGCATACAGATTTACGACAAATTACAAAGAATTTCAAAGAAACTTATCCACAAGTAAGAAAAAAAGAATTTCTGCATGCATTGATAATGTCAGTCAATTTAAATTTGGCTTTTCTTGATACCAGGTATATTATTAAAATCTTTATTCATGCTCTTCTGGTAAAATCTGAGTTAAATTGCTATTAATTCTTTATTAAAAAGTAAAAACAATAACAAAAAACTCAACGTTTCGGTGTACTATGTTTCAGTAAACCTTCATCAGGAGATTAAGCAAAACACAAATGTCATCCAAAATAAAACCATAGTGGCGTGAAAAAAGGAAAAAATATTTAAAATACATTATTGATTTAAAACGACATCTAACGGATTCAGAATTTTAAATTATAATAAGCATTTGGATAGAAACAATTGGTTTTATCATTAAAAGCATCATTATTAAAATGAATAAAAAAGGACTCCAAAAATCTTCTTTTTATATAATCTGCTTCTTTTTCCAAAATTTTTGAATTATTCCAATTCATATGATGCTTTTCCGAGTCAGTCAATTTATTTGCAATTAATTAACAAATATGATCTTTTTATTCTGGTACCACTCATCCCAGAGCAGAAGTTATGCACAGGATGTAGAAAGTGCATTACACAGACAAGAGCACCATTACCTGTTTTGTACCTTCTTCTACAGCATTTGGTGAAGAATCTGCCTGTGAACCCGAAACTGAGGAGATTGACTTTGTGAATATAGATGACCTGAATGAAAGCTTATTTCCTCTTGGAATATCTCCATTTAAGAAAAAAAATTGAATTAAAAAGGTATTCATATGAGAAAGCGAAGAAAGTGGATGAAATACTAATAAAGAAGCTGAGATTATTTCCAGCAAAGATCCAGAGCCTGAATCTATTCATCCCGCTTTTGTAGAAATGCTGGAACAATTGAAGGAAAAGTTTCACCAATCTGAAAAACCTAGTGAGAAAATCCAAGTCCTCACTGCTCTTCCAAAGAGTTGGAGCATCAAGAAATTCATCAAAGAATTTCGAGTTGTAGGAGCTACCCAGAACATGATAAGGAGAGCAAAGCCCTTGTCCAGGAAAAAGGAATTCTTTCAAGCCCAAACCGAAAGGCAGGCAAAGTTTTACTTGAGGAAACTGCAAGGCTAGTGAAAGAGTTTTATAAAAAAGTTGAACTTAGTAGAATGATGCCTGGAAAGAAAGACTGTGTTACAATGAAAATTGATGTAGTTAAACAAACAGTTTAGAAACGTCTTTTGTTGTGCAATTTTATTGAGGCCTGCAGAAAATTAAAAGACGAGGGGTCTTCTCCTAAAGTTGGGTTTTCCAAATTTGCTCTACTTCGTCCAAAAAATGTTGTTCTTGCTGGTGCAAGTGCTAGCCTACTCATAGCGTCTGCGTTTGTATTGTACATCAGAATGTCAAATTGATTTGCAATCGTGCCACACCAGACTGCTTTCTTGACCAATGTCAGCTTTGCAAAAGCACAGTCCAAACAGGACCTTGTGAGTACTGTTCTGAGGTAGAAGGAGATCACTGTACTTGCCGAAAATTTGTAAAATTTGAAGAATTTCTTATGAGTACATTTAATGAATTGGCAATAGATGAGATTACATACAAGGCATTGGTGAATGGTGATAGAACAACCTTGGAAACAAGAACAAAGTCACCTGAAGACTTTGTGGAAACACTTATTAACAAGTTGTTAATATTGAGATGTCATGATTTTATTGCAAAGCAACAAGCATCATTTTTTAAAAGCTTAAAAAATTCTATCAAGCCAGGTGAGATCATGGTATTAGGAAATTTTGCTGAGAATTATTCATTTCTCTGCCGAGACGCTGCCCAAGAATTTTATTGGACAAATGAGCAGGTTGGACAAACTGCATCCAACTGTTATTTGGTCGTGTCTAATTCGAAGAAAAGCTGATTGGAGTGAGAATTAGTTTTAGGGAGATACAGGGTTAGTTTCTGAGGGAAAGTAGTTAATTCAAAAGAAATTAAGTTCTTGTGCATCTTGACAAATTAAAAAAAATTCCAAAAAATTTGGGCTCACTTTGGGCCCGCAAGAACAATTTGCGCGACGGTTTTTTCTTTTTTTATCTCTTAGAGCAACCAGTTTTGTTTCTTTTTACTCTCACTTCAATCGTTTTTTTTATTCGGCAGCGTGGTCGAGTGGTTAAAGCACCGGACTGATGATCAACATGGTCTCGGTTCAAAACCCACTTTCGCCATTCTGTTGTGTCCTTGGGAAAGACACTTTACGGCACTTTCCCATGCTTGGTGGTCTTGGCAAGCAGTTCTAAATTACAGTAATATCTCTACTAAATTACTAGTGGACAGCAATATCTTGGCATCTCCGGAAGCAGGTCGGGGTAATTGCTTACCCTATGTATAGCGCCTCCGTCGCTTTCCTGCGAGTCAGGAGGATAAATATAGAGATAAAAAAAAAAAAAAAAAATAAAAAAAAAAAATTCGAATTAGACAGTAGACACGACCCTGTTATTTATTACCAAACGGCTAAAGGAGAAGCGATAAAGCATGTCTGCTTTGTTGTTATATCCGATCACATGAACCATGATGCCGTCTCTGTTCATGTCTTTATGAAACGAGTGCTTTTTTACGTAAAAGAAAAGATTGAAGTGACAAAAGTGTTTTTTCAAATGGTGCAGCATCCCAATACAAAAACAAATTTAACTTCATTAATCTCGCCCACCACGAGGAATATTTTGGATTTCCTGCAGAGTGGTATTTTTTTGCGACTTCTCACGGGAAGGGACCTTGTGACGGTGTTGGAGGCACCGTAAAGCATCTAGCTTCACGTGCAAGTCTGTAGCGCCCTTCTGAGAAGCAAATCCTATCTCCAATGGCCTTGTTTAAATATGCAACTGAAAACATTAGGGATATTCAGTCAGAATTTGTAAGTGCAGAGGAGATAATAAAAGAAGGTCATATGCTGGAGAAGCGTTTATTAAAGGCTGTTACCATTGTCGGTACAGTCAAGCACCACACCTTTATACCGCTCATTGGATGAAAAACAAAGCTTACCATTCAAAGATACTCCTCAGCTTCTGAAGAAGAACTTGTCAAAGTTTCAAATAAATTTGACAGGCTATTATTTGAAGAATTACAATTGGGAGCCTACACCTGTATCTATAATCAGGACTGGTGGGTATGTCAAATCCCTGAAAAGTTTAAAGAAAATGGAGAAGTGCTGGTCGAATTTCTACATTCAAAGGGCCATCACCGCCTTATGTATACCCAAGAAAAGACAACCAGCTCATTATTCTCTTTGATGACATCTTGACGAAAGTGGATTTGTCAACAAAATCTGGCCAAGTTTACAGTTTCAAAATAAAAGACACTTAAAAAACTATCCAGACTTTTGAACAGGCAAGTTAATCCATATATTAAAATTGGACATTTGTTCAAGTACCATTTCATATTTCTTAACTTCGACTGTTGCAAAGTCGAAATTCCTAAGTTGTCAAGTCAAACCCAAGAAGACACTTCTTTTTGTTCACATTTTGTTATTTTGTTGTTCTTGCAAATAAAAATATATTGTTTTTTTTATCATTAAATGAAAGTTTGAAATATTATACGAAAGAAAAATTGGTTTCAAACAATAAATAAGTGTTAGAAAAAAATATCATTTTTGCAAGTCTTTTGATGATTTTTTTTTTAATTAGGGAATATCTTGAAAACCCATGGAGATCCCACTTTGATTTTTGGCATGCTCATAGTCCATTATACGAGGAACAAAAATATTTAAAAATTTTTTTGTCTGAAATGGGGGTTTTGGGGTCATGTGAGGTCAAGGTCACAAGGTCATGTCAAAAGATAAAATTTTATTTATATAGCTACATTAGAGATATGAATAGCCTATCATCGCAAAGCTGCTGGAGAGAGCTTTCCAATGATATTAACATCTTTGAAATCGAACAATAAAGGAGAGCTACTTTTGCTTGATCAGGGGCGTTCAAGCGGCGATTTTGTGTCTAACTTTCAACCTTCATATATCGGAAACTATTTGATCTAGAAACTTGAAATTTGGTGTGAGACATTTATTTATCCAAACCTACAAACGTGCCAAATTTCAGCAAAATAGGGGTGTGAGTTGTCCTGGAATGTCCCTATTATTGAAAAATTTAGTGAAGACCAAAAAATTATTAATAAAGGTTTTACTTTTTGGCTGCAGCGTTCATTTACTTAACCCACAAATATTTTTTGACTTATGGCTCGTTTCTACTACGAGCGTAGAATGGAACATTTTTGTTTCTTTTATGGATTTTTTCGCGCTTAAAATCTAAGCAAGCGTTAAGCAAAGCAAAAAAAGGCAATAAAACAAAGAATGCTCCATTCCACACTTGTAGTGGAAACAAACCTTTAAGGCCCGTTTCCACTACGAGCGTGGAAAAGAGCATTCTTTCTCTCTTTTATTGATCTTCGATTGAAGCGAGCGGTTAAAATTGAAGCGAGCGCAAAAAAAAAGCAATAAAACAAACAAAGAATGCTCTTTTCCACGCTCGTAGTGGAAACGGGCCTTTACTCAAAAAGGTAAAACGTTTTTTTGCAAATAAACACTTTTACTATTTGTCGGCCTTCATTTTGCACTACAAAAATTTATACCTTCAGTTCAAACTAAATTGAAGACCGTTTTTTAAGTAAAGCCTTCACCAATTTTCTAGAGAAAAATATTCTCCAATTTGATAATTACATTTGTTGAGAGTGTTTTTTTAACAAAAAGAGTGCCTTTTTTTCTAAATTTTTTTTTTCTAGCTGAATTATTGTTATCGGCCTAGGCATACCATATTTCCGAAGTGGTGAATCGATACGTTTGTTAAAAGAAAAAAATTCGTCCCTAAATAGGTTTTCACTTAAAATTGAAAATACCGGGACATACCGGTAATAATTAACCGGGCGGAACAAGACCGAAAAATCAAAACTGTCTCGGCTAAAACGGGACGTATGGTAAACCTATGGGCTACTATATGTCAGGTGGTTCTTCTCGAAAAATCGAATGACCCCTTGTTTAAATTGATATTTTAAAACTTTGTTGGATTAAATTTTGGTCGAGATTATACGAGGTATAATAGTATAATTTCGACATAGTACAATTATATAATAGATGACAGGTATTTTCTCGCAGCCTGGGCCGTAAGTAAGTCCCCTGATAGCCATTTCTATCTGGCCATATCACAATTTGCAAAATTGACAAAACTAGGACAGAGTCAAAGTGAAAACTTTTTTTTTAGTGATCACTATGTTTTTGGGACGAAAAATTAAGACAGATTCAAAGTTGTAAATTTTCTTTTTTCTTTTTCGATCAAATGTCTTTTTGATCAAGTGATGTTTCAATCAAGTGTTGTTTGATCAAGTGTCGTTCGATCAACTGTCAGGTTATGAAAAATATACTGATAGACATGAAAACAATTCAAAAACATTACAATTTGCAAATTGTCGCACATTACAACATACGTACTGACACAATTGAAAACAATTCAAATGCAGTACGTTAGGCCTACATATTACAGTTTACAAACAGAATTCTGTAAATTGTTAAAAATCGCTGATATAGTTGCTTATAAGAAATGATTTATAATTAATTTTTAAATTATGAAATGAGTTTTTGTTAATGTTTTTAGGAATTTTATACAGTATCTTTACGCCACTGAAATTTAACATCTTTTACTAAAATCAGAAGATACATACAGTTGGTAAAAACCAGGGGTCAAGAGCCACATATTTTAAAAAAGTGGAGTCAGAGTCATTATTTTAAAAAGGTTAAGCTGGAGCTACATATTTTCAAAAAGTTGAAGCTGGAGGCAATTTTTTAATAGGTTGGAGATTGTCACAAACTTTGTTCGGGAATCCAAAAGGACCAGTTGAGCTAGGTAACCCGAATACCTGCGCTGAAACAAAGCTGTGTCTAAATTTTATTTTATTCCGGCTCAAGAAGTAGTTTTGCTATGAGACTGACGGTTTATACAGTTGGTTAACGAAAGCTCGGATTGATTTCGTTGAAGATTCTTTTCCACAACAAACAGAGACCCTTGTCTCTAATAAAACAGATGTATTACAAAAATATCACGTCCGACAAAACTTCTATTCCACGCTTTGCCAAACTGCAAAGCGAAATCAACACTATAACTCGACTCAATCAACACAAATAATTCTACCTCTGTAGAACAAAACTGCCAACCACTGGCACAAAATAAATTCAACAATTGTCCACCGACACAAAATCTAACGGTCCACCTCCTGTGGCCAAACAAAATCACCTTCGCTCGAGCCGCCACTCGAGTCGCTTCAAATTACTTCACAACGATAATAATCATCATAATAATTTCTCGCTACGCATCGGCTTTATATAGAAAACAAAATCACGTGACGTAAACTTCCTCGTAAATTCAAGATTCAGCCAGAAACCCCTGGAGAGTTCGTTACGCGAATCAAGTGGAATATACGCGAATTTTCCAGTACAATGACGTTAGTCAAAAACATATTACGTCAATACAAAGAGAAAAAAAAAGAGAAAAAGACACATGTATCGAGCCATATAACAAATTGGACGTATATCGCAGACAGCGCTCAAAGAGCCGCATTTATTCTCTTATAATAAAACTACGAACTGCTTTTAACGGGGATACACTACATCGTTATGATTAAAATTATGAATGAAGTGTGACAGAGATGGAGCCTGATATTTTGAAAGGCTTGGAACCAGTAAAATTGCACTAGCTTAAGTTCCAGCTTTGTATTGTATTAAAAGAACACAGCAAATTTTTTTATTCAAATTAAATATTATGTTTTAGACTTGCCTGTAGTATATTTGGTTAATCAGAAATATATAGTGCTATTATTGCTTGAGTTGGTTAATGTTTATATTCTCCTAGAGAGGCATGGAATGATATTACTTATCTGGTCAACTTTGAATATTTAATGCCATTTGGAAATGGAAATTAAACTTACCTTAAATAGTTTATGTAAGCATGCTCTCATTCTGTTCTGTTCTGTTCTTGGGAAAGACACTTTATGGAACTTTCCCCTGCTTGGTGGTCTTGGCAAGCAGTTCTAAATTGCAGTAATATCTCTATTAAATTACAACCATACAGCAATATTTTGGCATCTCCGGAAACAGGTTGGGATAATTGCTTACTCTATGTATAGCACCTCTGTCGCTTTCCTGCGAGTCAGGAGGATAAATATAGAGATAAAAATAAAAGAAAAAATAAAGTATTGAATTTGATCATAGCACACATAAATGAACAGTTTAAGGCAGGGGTGTGGAACTGGAGCTGGAAAGAAATTTTAGGGTCTGGAGCTGGAGCTGAGCCAGAGCCAGTCATTTTAAAATGCCAGAACTGGAGCCATAGATTTTATTGCTAGCTCCGCACCCCTAGTAAAAACAAATCAATATTTTATGTGGTGAGTATTATAATTATAAATTTGTTCATTGAATGTTCATTGAAAGTAATCCCAAAAAGTTTTTGGTAGCATATTATGCATATACTTAAACATGAACTTTGCATAAGTAAATTTAATAACATTGTTTATTTTTAAGACATTAAATTTATAAAAGAACTAATTTATATTCGTCGATTTTAGTAAAAATAAACAAGAACGAATGAACTTATTTTGATGGACCTGAATAGGAGCCAGCATTGATTTATTAGCTCTTGTCCAATTCAATATAGGTAGAGTTTTAGACTTCAAATTAAAATAATGCAAAATAGATAGTTTTTAATGTCGCTAGGGTAGCACAGTGTCTGAGTGTACATACTATGCCACAAACTTTAAAAAGTTGTTAAGTGCTCATTTCAAGTTACCCTAAGGTACTTCAAATTACATTTTCTTTCAATAAAATGACCACTGATGGTAATATTAAAGGGATCAATAAAATTTTTTTTTGTTACTGAATGGTACAAAATAGGTTTTAGAGTAGTTTGATAATAGTTTATTTGACTTCAACCATACATCTATTACAAACAATTCTTTATTAACATTATTTTGCACAGATGCCAAATAGTGTAATCTTCATATTAAATACGTTTGAAAGATAATTTATTTAGAGTAGGAATAACAGGGGTCCAAGAATTAAACCCTGTGGCACTCCACATTTAAGTGTAGTCAAATCAGATGAACTTTTTATTTTTGTACATTGAATTTTATTACTTAGGTATGATTTTATGATAAATACGACCTTGCCTCTTAATCTAAAGTACATACTAAATTTTTTCTATTGATATATCATGATCATGATTAATAGTGTCAAAAGCTTTGCTTAGATCTAAAAACAACATGTACATTTGTTGTTGTTAAAATTAGATAGTTGTTTATCACAGATGGTTGCTAAATACAAAATGTTTAAAAATCATACTTATTATGAATTAAATACCTATTAAACATTAAATACCTATAAAATCTATTAAATACAACCTATTAACCTATTAAATACCTATAAAAAGTTACTTTTGCAACTCCCTGCTTTAAAATGAAATCGATGCCTATCAACAACATTGTATTTTTAGCAAAATGAGGGAGCATCGGTTCTATATTTAGGCAGGCCTAACATCATTTAATCTTAAGTTTAGAACTAGGTATCTATTAATGCAATAATAAGTGAATGCTGTTCAAAAGTATTGCCATATTTATGTTTTTAGGACTGAGATAATAACTTAATGGATAAATTTTTTTTTTAAATCCATTAAATTGAGTAAAATTTTTCCGATTTAGTGAATCATTTGTATTGAGTGTTAAGGCTCGTTTCCACTACGAGCGTGGAAAAGAGCATTCTTTGTTTGTTTTATTGCTTTTTTTTTGCGCTCGCTTCAATTTTAACCGCTCGCTTCAACCGAAGATCAATAAAAGAAAAAAAAATGCTCTTTTCCACGCTCGTAGTGGAAACGGGCCTTTAAGCATAATAAATGGTCTATACCCATTGGCTTTATTGCATATTTTTAAGGCTTATAAATCAAAATTTTTTTCAAAAAAATTTTTGTGGGGGTTTTTAAAATTCTTGGGGGGGTGGCGAAAAAATTTTTTTTTAAAAATAAATAACTTTTTTATATTAGTATTTATAGAATTTTTGATATTATATTTGAATTCCTTGTTCTTTTCTGATTTCAACCATATATAACATGTTATAATTTAAACATATCTTGAGGAAGATATAAGCGTTTTTGTGAAAAGGGTTTTTTAGCTCTTCCAAAACTTTGCCCCACTATAACTCAAAAAGTATTTGTCATAGAAACGTAATATTTGCACCAGTAGGCTTTGGCTATAAGATAACTACATACACCAATTTTCATCAAAATCAGAGATGTAGCGGTTAAACGCCTATAGTGATTTATCACGAAATGACCCGTCTGTTCTTGGTGTTAAACATAACAGACCAAAACCAAAACTGCCAAAACGGAAGGGTATCCACCCATTCCTATGTTCAGCGAGGGTCTACTAATCGGCAAACGTCCTTTTCAGCCTGAAAAAAACTGCCCTTTTTAGGGCACATTTTCAACAAGTTCCGAGGACTCACTATTCTTTAGCTGAACATTGAAGGCCTCAATGCAAGCAAGATAAACGTTCTTCATTACCTTGCTCTACAGTCTGAGGCACTCGTCATTTCTACAGGAGACCCACTGCACTGATGCAGAGAAGTTTTTTACTTCCAAGCCACTGGCGTACGCAGAAAGTTTCCGAGGGGGACCAAAGTTTCGTGACAATCGTGTGACACCACAAATCAACTAAGAGAGTGCCAAAGGCACGATTATTAAAGGGTGATCCGGGGGCATGCTCCGGAAAAATTTTGCAAAATTACACCTAAAATACGCATTTTCGTACCGGTCAAATCGGAAGCTTTTCGAAAACCACAAAAAGCGTTCGCATATGCTTCGAAATCCAGGGCGAACCCCGAATACTTGCGAAAAACCAGCTTTGCTTTTGCTAAAACTGCTTGGTTTTGCTTTACAGTTTTTTATTTGAAGGGTCTGAGAGGGGGGCCATGGTACAGTGGCCTCCCCCTCGGTACGCTAGTGTTCCAAGCTACCAACTAGCTGGGTCTTCTTTAAGCAGGAAGCAATGCCTTGCACATTTGTCCACGAGCGACTAAGGTACATGCTTTTGGACCAATCTCCACCAACATCGGAGATCGAATGGTTGTGCGTGGACGTTGATGGTTATAAAATAGTCAACGTCTACAAACCTCCACCAAGACGATCTCTGGATCTCCTAGTGTTTTCTCACCCCTGTCTTTTATGCTGGCGATTTTAACTGTCGTCATGTTGATTGGGGTTCCGATAACAACAGTCTGGAAGGTGAGTGCTTAACTGGCTGGGCAAGTATTAATTGTCTTGCCCTCCTATACAACGCCAAGGACACCACCAGTTTTTACTCCGGCCGCTGGAACAAGGGCACTAATTCAGATCTAGCTTTCGCTAGCGTAGGTCCTAACAATTGCTTACCTGATTAGACGTGTCCTTAAAAAATTCCCCAAATCACAACATCGACCTTCGCTTATTACACCACCAAGGTTTGCTCTGGCAGTACTAACCAACAAAGTATTTGACGAATAAATTCGCAAAGATTTTGTCGCTGCCGGATTCATTCGATGTGGATGCGGCTTACCAGGACTTCTGTAACATCATCAAGAAAGCAGCCAAAAAAGACTATCCCACGCGGGTATCGAAATAACTATATTCCGTGCTGGGATTCAGAGTGTAAATCCCTCTATAGAACTTTCCTGCAATCTCCTCAGGGAGACGACTCAAGTTTTGGCTACTACAGCTCTGCTTGCCAAGCTTGATAGGAAGCTGAGGGATCGATGGTCCGAGGCAGTTCGGAACATTGACTTTTCACACTCTAGTCGAAAAGGATGGAGTATTTTGAACAACCTTACTGGTAGGTCACGACACTCTCCTCGTTACTGTCCCATCTCAGCTGATGCTATTGCATCTTAGCTGGTCAGAAACGGGAGATACGAGGCTGTTGACCGCAAGTCATCTCGACTTGTCTCTCAAGAAGTGTCTAACCTTTGGAGGGCCACAACACCAGACGCAGTAAATATCTGTGACATTTTTTTACAGAAAGAATTTGCTGCTGCCCTTCAACATTTAAAACCAGGTAAATCTCCGGGCCCTGATTCCATCTGCCCAGAGCTTAAAATCCATGCTGGAGCTGCTTTGAAGTCCTAGTTACGTGACTTCCTGATATGATTGGTAGTCGAACTCGCCATTACCAGTTGAACTAATTAATATAAGCGTGCTCCTTTTGTCGCGCCTTGATTACTTCATGTTGCACCGGCTTTCCGTTTTCTTTCTTTATACAGTTGCAGTTATGTTGTAGTGGTTTACGTTTGTTATGTTATCGGTTATCTTAGAGTCTTATGTTATTAATTCTATTGTGTTTAGACGTGCCTCGTTTTTAGTTGATTAAACCTTAACTCAGGCAATGTTACGTATTATAGTTTCGTAACAATTTAATAAACTAAAAGTTAAATATCTGTTGATAACAGTAGCAGCAATGGAGGTTAAAGATCTCCGCCCGAAAGTCTTCAGTACCCATCCCGAAACTGACGGTGCAAAAGGGCAGTGGCTTCATTGGATCAAAACATTCACTACCTAGTAACGATACGAGTAACGATACTGTGACCAATGTAGAAACAGACGATGAGGCTTTAGCAGAAGAAAATAACAAAGAGACGGACACTGAAACGGTCACAGAAAAAAGTTTTGTTACTGAAATAGTTGTAGAAAGTTCCGATTCTAATTCTAAAGATGTCCCAGATGAAGCTATACCTTTACGGCGTTCCTCTCGAATAAGAAAAGAACCTGATCGATTGATGTATCACCATAACCACTAATCTTTAGTGGGGGAGAATGATATGATTGGTAGTCGAACTTGCCATTACCAGTTGAACTAATTAATATAAGCGTGCTCCTTTTGTCGCGCCTTGATTACTTCATGCTGCAGAGGCTTTCCGTTTTCTTTCTTTATACAGTTGCAGTTATGTTGTAGTGGTTTACGTTTGTTATGTTATCGGTTATCTTAGAGTCTTATGTTATTAATTCTATTGTGTTTAGACGTGCCTCGTTTTTAGTTTATTAAACCTTAATGTTACGGCTAATCCCCTAATTTGGTGGTCCCTTTTTTAATTCCAATAAAATTACTACATCCGGGTTACGTACTTAATTTCAATCAGCGTTCGTAACTGGTTGCTGTATTTTTGGAACCACATGCTTGTGATAGGACCACATGGTAATCGAAGGTAATCAATAATTTAACTTTTGGATTCTATTGGTATAGATCGGTCTACCTTTTTGTTAAATCGCTACTTTAGTAGCCTTTTGGTAACTTGGAATAATTTGTGTGTATATAATTTAATTCCGTGATTTTACTGCCTTTTATTTCAAATTATATTTTCTCCCTGGTGGATCAGGTGGCTGGTGTGTCTAGGGAGAGCTAGTAGGCTACTTTAGTGCGCACATTTATTTCTTATAGAATTCTACGGGCTGTTGACTTGCTCGTATACTTAACTTAGGGAGTGTTACGTGTTATAGTTTCGTAACACTTCCTTTCTTCTTCCTTGCGCCGACTCGAAATTTCCAAGATCTGGAGAAGAGCTCTTGTAGTCGCAATTCCAAAGCCAATGAAGCCCGTGGGGACCCAAAGAGTGATCGACCGATATCTCTGCTTTGTGTTCCCTACAAGATCCTCGAGAGGCTTATCTACGCCCGCGTTGAGCCATAAATCGATCCACTGCTCCCTACAGAGCAGGCTGGGTTTTAACGCGGGAAGTCAACCGTAGATAAAGTTTTTCTACTGACCCAGAACATCGAGGATTCTTTCGAGAATAAGAAGGCCGAAGGGCAGTGCCATATTTGTGATCTGACAGCTGCTTATGACACTGTCTGGCATGGGGCCTTACCTGCAAGCTGCTGAGGCTTTTGCCGCACAAGCACAGTCAAACTGATCATGGAGCTTGTCCAAAACCAAAGTTTCATCCTTACTATCGGTGACAGCAAGCAAAGCAGGCTACGCCGTCTTAAAAACGGCGTTCCTCAGGGATCGGTCTTGGCTCCCCTCCTATTTAACATCTATACGTATGATCTGCCTTCCATGATTTCCAGAAAGTTTGCTTATGCTGATGATCTAGCATTGTTGCACTCTTCTGGAAAGTGGAAGGACTTGGAGGGGACTTTAAGCCAAGACATGTCTATACTTTTAACGTATCTCCAGAGTTGGAGGTTGAAGTTAAGTCATACGAAGACGGTGACGATAGCCTTTCACTTAAATAACCGAGAGACCAAGCGTGAGCTAAAAGTCTACAACAATAATATTTTAATAGTTTTACCGTTCTGTCCAACCCCTACTTACGCACCAGTCTGGTGTCGCGGCGCTCACACTCGCCTCATCGACAGTGTCTTGAACGACGCCTTGTGCATCTGCACCAACGACAAGCCACCTCAACGTGGTGGTGCAGCCCTCTTCCCTGCACTGGGGAGGGTCGAAATGGCTTGTCAATTCCCCGAGGGTCTCATCCTCGGGCGATTCTCCCTTGAACAATTCTTCTTCTCATTTTTTATCCCTGCTGTCCAATGCGCGGTCACGTATGGACAGCATTTTTAAACCCAATTGACCGCCCCCTTAAACCTTCTACTTTCTTTCAGACAACTCTTTTTAGTTCCTCCTTCCACCCCAAACCTCTTCATTACTTATCCCGATACTTATCTTTATGCTCCTTCTCATCAGTGGTGGTATTCACCCCAACCCTGGCCCTATAGACCCCTGCCCTGTCTGCTCCCATAGAGTCACCTGGGGAACACAGATCGATACAATGTACCAACTGTTCTCTCTGGGTACACCTCTCCTGCTCTGGTCTTTCTCCCGCTGACTTTTGTAAAATCTCCCCGGGACACTCTTGGACTTGCCCAATGTGCCCATCCTCTTCTCAACCCCTTCCCTCCCTCTCACACCCTAACCTGTATCTTCATCCTTCTCTATATCTCCATCCATTCACACTCCAAATCCCCCACCCTCACTCACAAACACCCACAAAACCATATCTTCAAAAATACCCCCCCCCCAAAACAACCACAAATAACCCCACCTATCCTCCTAATCACCCCCAACTAATTTTTACTTACCCTCCCTCAGCACCATCTATACCTCCTCCTCAAACCCAACATACCACTCTCCTCTCACACATCCTCTTTCCATCCTTCCTCTCCCTCTCGAAACAAACTCCGAATCCTACAGTGGAATGCTAATGGGATTCGCCCTCGTCGTACTGAACTCACACAATTCCTCTTTCATAATCAGTACGATCTCATCTTCATACAAGAGTCACACCTCTCCTCTGACTCCACTTTCCGCATACCCGGCTACAAAACCCTCCAAAAGAACCGTTCTATGACAAGGAGAGGAACCACCAACTCTACGGGAAACCTAGGAGGTGGCGTATTCATACTTGTCAAAAACGGTCTAACCTACACTTCACTCTCCACACAATCCCTCTCCTCCCTTGACCCCAGCTCCAATTATTTAGCTATTGCAGTTAAAATAAAAGGAGCCTCACCTATACATCTTTTTAACGTCTATGTCCCTCCGATCCGCTCTTCTTCTTCCGACTCTCGCCCAAAATCCTTCTCACCCTTTCTCTTACCATCATCCCCTACCACTTACATCTTTGGCGACTTTAACAGCCATCATTCATCCTGGGACTCCCACTCACCGGAAGACCAATCAGGCAAAGAGCTGTTTGATTGGCTCCTCTCTTCTCATCTTTTACCTCTTAACAACCCCGAACATCACACCCTACTACACCGTGCCACCGGAAACTGCTCTTCCCCTGATCTCTCCTTAGTTCCTGCCCGAATAGCCTCTAAATGCACATGGCAGACCCTTCCGAACCTCGGCTCAGATCATCTTCCTACCTCTATCACTATTCCCACTTTTCCTTAATTAACTCTATCCACCGCCCCCCTCATTTAACTACAATAAAGCTCGCTGGGACAATTATTTTACTTATGTTGATACCCACTGCCCTCCTCCCTCTAACTTTATAACACTCTCTCTTTCTGAAGCCACCCACACCTTTACCAAACTCCTCAATAATGCTGCCACTTCTGCCATTCCTTTCGGCAGCATCAACCGCCCTGCTAAAGCCTGGTGGTCTCCTGAAGTCGAAGATGCCGTCGCGAAACGCCGAAAGGCATTTGCAAAGGCACACTGTTTCGAAGAAGACCGCCAGCACTATATCGCCACTTCCAGATATACCTCCACTGTGATTTCTAAGGCTAAAGCTAAGTCATGGCAGAAAACTTGCTCTAGCCTTTCTCCTAAAACTCGTCCCAGTGAAGTCTTTTCTCTACTTCGCTCCATCTCTGGCTCCCCCTCCCCAACTTCCCAAATTGCCATAACCCTGTAGATTGTGCCAACCATCTCACTTCACATCTACAGTCCCATTTCTCTACCCAAACCCCAAAACCTTTTCATCAGAACTGCACACTGCAACACCCTGCATTCCACTTTCTGTTCACCATTCTCCTCCCTTGAACTCTCCATAGCTATCTCTCAACTCTCAACCTCAACCACTTCAGGCCCTGATCAAATTACCTACCCTCTTCTATCCCACCTCCCACAATCTTCGTCACATTTTCTTCTACATATCTTCAACCTCTCTTGGTCAACACACACCTTCCCGTCTACCTGGAAGCAATCAATAATCATCCCCATTCTCAAACCGGGAAAACCCTCTGACTCACCTTCTTCATATAGACCCATTTCTCTCACTTCCTGTACCTCCAAACTCTTTGAAAGAATGGTTTTAGGACGACTAACCTATTTTCTTGAACAACAAGACATTCTCTCACCCGTGCAAGCTGGTTTTAGACTTGGTAGATCGACTGTAGATCAGGTTTTCCTTCTCTCACAGTCAATCGCAGATTCCTTCCACCAATCTAAGCCAGGCGCACGTACAGTCCTTGCCACTGTGGATTTCGCGAAAGCCTTTGACTCAGTTTGGCATTCTGCCCTTCTCTCTAAACTCCTCTCTTTAGATCTTCCTCTCTGCTTTGTTGAATGGATGCGATCCTACCTCTTAGATCGCCGTTCGAAAGTCCGTATCTGTAATTCATACAGTCTTCCTTTCCGTCTCCGTAGAGGAGTTCCCCAAGGTTCAGTTCTAGGACCAGTTCTCTTCTCTTTATATATCAATGACTTTCCCACTTTCCTTCCTATATCTGTTAAGAGCTCTCTCTATGCAGATGACCTAGCCATCTGGGCCTCCTCCCCGAGTGTTGAGTGTGCAACTTCCATAGTACAAGCTGCCCTCAACAGACTGGTGGAATGGTCCTCAAAATGGCGCCTTCCTCTCAACCCTCTCAAATGTGAAACATCCTTCTTCAGCTTAGACCCCTACCAATCACGGAAACAACCCTCTCTGTACATTCTCAACACCCCACTTAAATTTAACCCTCATCCAACCTTTCTCCGTGTAACCTTCGACCGCACTTTCTCTTTCAAACATTATTGTCCTATCCTTACGGAAAAAATTTCACAGCCGATTCCGTGCTTTCCGCTCCATCGCCTCTGCCTCCTGGGGTCCATCAAAAGAATCCTTATGTACCTTATATAAAGCCTTCATTCGCCCCATCCTCACCTATGCTTCCCCAGGCTGGTTTCCCTTCTCATCTCCTACTCACATCACCTCCGTGGAGAGGATGCATACATCTTCCTGTAAAATAATCACAGGTTGTCTATCGTCCACTCCCATCCCTCTACTTCATATAGAAGCACCTCTACCTTCACTACGAGTTACCCTCACCCACCAATCCCTCTCCTTTGAACAAACCCTCCGTCTACCTTCCACCTTTCCCATAGCCTCTCTTGCAAATTTAACCCCCGTACACGTCTCAAAAAGAGCTCATGGAGCTCCTCCAGATCACATAACCTTACCCCTAACCTACATCTTGCCCGTGAACCTCTAATCCTCCGCCCTCCTAAACCTCCCTGGTCTACCCCATCTACTTACACAATTTCACTCCATCTCTCATCCCCATGCTCTCGCAAAGACCCCCCTCCTTTCGCAACACCACAGCTACCTCCCATCTTTCCTCCCTATCTCACAGCGATATCTCTGCCTGGACTGACGGTTCGGTACCTGATGGGCTGGGGCAGGGTGGTGCAGGGATACACATCAAGTGTACAAAGTGTGTCACTGCTACCTCGCTCTCCTTCTCGACTGGTCTCTGGGCTACCAGTTATAGTGCCGAAACCTTCGCTATCCTACATGCTCTCGAGTGGTGTATCTCTCACTCCAAGACATGTAATTTTGAATCTATCACCCTCTTTTCCGATTCTTTATCTGTCCTATCAACCCTCTCTGTTCCCCTACCATATTTAACCCCGAAATCCCTATCCAATACACAATCCCTTCTCAATTCTCTATCCCAATCCAAGATTGTCCATTTGCAATGGATACCAGGTCACTCTTTCCTCCCAGGTAACGACTTAGCTGACTCTCTAGCTAAAGCCGGAGTAACTCTTGATCCCTCCAATATCCGTGTCCCTCGTACCCCTTATTTCCTCTCAAAGACAATCCCTCTAGACCAGTTGGAGACGCAGTGTCCAATCTGGTTTCTTTCAACACCAAATCCCTTTAGTATCTCCCGAGGAGCTTACTCTCCCTCGCTCCGCTCGCTGTGCTCTCTCCCGTTTACGCTGCAACGGGCACAGCACTCTCCTTAACTCTTATCTCCGCAGGTTTGGTCGAGCCGAGACTCCTTCATGCAGCAACTGTGGTTCTGAATCACAGAATCTTTCACATCTCGTGCTTGACTGCCCTGTACTGGCCATCTGCGACGGGCCATATTCGGCCATACCCTCTCACTTCTGGACCTCTGGTCCCGTCCGTGGGGAGTCGCCCGATTATTGGGACTCCGCGGAGTTGATCCGCGCCCCCATCCTCAGCAATGGGTCGGGTAAATCCACCAACACCACGCCTTGTGCATAGTCACTGAATGCCTGCGTCCCACCTTAACGGACCACCTACCCATACTTTCAGGCATCCAGCCAGCTGAGCTTCGCCGACTGGGAGCGACACTCTCCTTGGCACACCGTGGATCTCTGGACCCTGATCATATCTTGTATGGTATTCTAAGTGGGTCCTTAGATGCTCGCCAAGTGAGACTAAGATTTAGACGCCCATTTGTGCCAGCTGCGCGGAATTTTTTGGACAACTTTGCCGGACTTGGCATCCGCACTTCTGAGAGGACAAATCATAAATGGGATGCGGAGTACTATGAAAATACTTCCAGGCTCCGTGTTTTTGTTCTCAGGACCGATGTCAGGCCTGTTGGGATGTGCTTGTCCCGAGCAGCTTGGGTTAAACTCAACCGCTTGAGAACTGGTGTTGGGCGATTCCATTCGTCCATGCACAAATGAGGTCTCGCTCCTTCACTGAAGTGCGAGTGCGGACCACATTCTAATAGCGTGCCCCATACATCGGGCACCACATGGAGCACAAGGTTTGACGGTTTTGGATGACGAAACTCGATGCTGGCTTAACAACATCACTGCCAGCATGTGATCCGGGCAGTACAGCAGCCTGGGGTAGTAAAAGGATAAACCCTCGACCCCAGTCCTGTTTGTGTCTGATCTGGAGTGGATACCCTTCCAAACGACGACGATATAATAGTAAAGGCAAATCTAACACAATTTTTATCATTTTTAAAAATTTTCTATATTTATGCTCCTGACTCGCAGGAAAATGACGTAGCCGCTGGTACGTAGGGCAAGCAATAACCCCGACCTGCTTCCGGAGATGCCAAGATATTGCTGTCTGATGGTAATTATTGTTTTTTTTTTGTTTTACAGAGATATGATTAAAATTTAGAACTGCTTCTATTTAGCAAATTTCAAAAGCAATTACTCTCTGGCCCCTGAATCTGCCATCTGTAAAACAAAAATTGTTAATTTGAAAGATATCAAAGTCTATTACTAACTAAGCATTTTAACTAAAAAGTTTTATGCCAAAGATAGCGAAGCGTTGTACTTGTTATGCCTATGACTAGATCGAGTAAGCTGCGTTTATTGCAGCGCAAACGAACATTCAAAGCTTATATATAAAGCGTCAATGAAATGAGTCATTTTTGCATCACTTTGCGTGGACTTTTTGA
Organism: Diplosoma virens; assembly: GCA_963680785.1. Lineage (NCBI taxonomy): Eukaryota > Metazoa > Chordata > Ascidiacea > Aplousobranchia > Didemnidae > Diplosoma > Diplosoma virens. The sequence goes on along the minus strand of OY796881.1, from coordinate 14,909,899 downwards.
GCAGAAGTTGCCAATTAAAAATTAAAAAAAAGTTTTTTTAAAACTTAAATTTAATAAAAAAAAAAATACGTTTTTAAGCGTTACTGATAATACTTAAAACGAGTGCAAAGATATTTGGGGGCGCTGCAGTTCCTATGGACGAGCTGACACTAGGGGGTAAGTTACTTTGTAAAATAACTAGTTACAAGTTGAAGTTTATTGACCTAAAAAGTAAACTAGTTACAAGTTACAGTTACTTTTTTTAGGAAGAGTTTTTTTGGTCTTCACTTTGATTTCATTTCTCTAGTGACTAGATTTCGAAACTCAGATTTACTTTAAAAGCAAAAAAAAATCACAACTTAATCTAACCGGCATTGGTTTATGTTGACAAATTCGTTCAATTTAAAAAGTAACTATTAATAGTTACCGTCGACCTCTGGCAATAGACACCAGAACACTTGTTTCTTAGTGGCGATGAATCACTAAAGTTTGAAAATCTTTCTCTCTTATCTCGTTGCTTCCATTTGTTATTTCCTTTGCACCAATTGGGAACCCAGCATCTAGCCTGTTATCTTTAACACTAAATACCTATAATGTCAACAAAGTAATACTTTTTTAACTTTTCTTCATCACTCTCTGCACTGCAATAAAACAGTTATCTTCACAGAATCGTCCGGGCTAAGAATATTTTACACAGCGAGTGTGGTTTTGCACTGTACGACATTTTCAACCTTGCGCACGACTGCCTCGTTTCAAAGAATCTCGTCTCAAGAAGGCATCGTAAAGATCCTTTTATAGATCCCAAAACCTCATCCCTAACCTTCAATTACCTGGCAAACCCCTAATCCTCTGTCTTCCTAACCTCTTTCGTCTTTGCCTTTCCTCCAATTCTATCTTTTATTATCTTTCTTCCCCATGTTTTCGTAACGACCCTCTTTTCTTCGCAATGCCGCCGCTGTTTTCAATCTATCCACCTCCCACATACGACATCACTGCCTGGACTGATGGCTTGATTCCTGGCGGGCTGGGGAAGGGAGGTGCAGAGATTCATAATAAATGTACTAATTGTCCCACTGCCGCCTCTCTCTCTTTTTCGGTCAGACATTGGGTAACCAGCTATAGCGTTGAGACTTTTGCCATTCTTCATGCTCTTAAAATGGTGTATTTTTCATTTTTTGTCTTGTAACTCTGAATTCGTCACCTTATACTCCGACTCTTAATCTGTCCTTATAAATTTCTCAACTCCCTTGTCATACGTAATACCCAAATCCCTCACAATCCTTTCTTAACTCTTTATCTGACTCCAAGGTAGTCCATTTTCAATGAATACCAGGTAATTTTTCTTTTCCAGGCAACGACTTAACGGATACTCATGTTAAAATTGGTGCCACTCATGACCCCTCCACCATATCACTCCCCCTCTTACCTTTTATTTCCTTCCAACCCTATCCCTCTATATCAGTAGGAGACGCAGTATTCAATCTGATTTCTTCCAACACCAAATCCATACTGCAACTTTTGAGCTTACTCTTCCTTGCTCCGCTCGCTCTGCCCTCTTCCGAGCCGAGGCTTCTTCATGCAGCAACTGTGGTTCCGAATGAAAGGACATTTTCCATCTCGTGCTAGACTGCCTTGTAATTTATTCCCTTTGTCTGGCCATCTTCGGTCACTCCCTCACCATTCTAGATCTCTGGTCTCGTCCCTGGGTGGGGTCCTAATTATTGGGACTTGGCGGAGTTGATCCGCACCCACATTCCTAGAAATGGGTCGGGTAATCCCACCACAACCACCACTGCGCTTGGTTTAGATTATTTAGCGACAAGCCGCCTAGCTATAGAGTTATTTCGGCGTTTTCCCCCAAAATCTTGTCGGATAACTCCACGAACCTCGCCCAATTAAGATTTTAAGGTTTAGGCCTATTAAAAAGACAGTCGAGATTTATTCGATTTTATTATCAAAACAGTTAAGGCTTACAACGTCAACAAACAAAATATAAGCTTTAATAAAAAAAAATCAATACGATTACAAAAAGTATTGAGTTTTTAATGCAGCAAAAATCTTATTAAAAAAATAAACCAGTAAATAAAAAAGAATGATATAATCTTAAAGATTCTTGTTCTTGAAAGACTTTTTCCTTAATAACGAGGAGGTTTGCTACAAAATAAAATAAAAGACATTAAAGGTTGGTGGTAACTACTATTCAACCTAATCAATCTTTAAGCTGCGACATGGATGCTTAAGTTGATACGGCCATGTAATCTGCCCAGTAGAGAGAACGTTAGGGAGGATAACTTTTCGTTATTCGTCTCTCTAGTAGAGCAATTTTGCCATTAGCGTTTCGCGTTACTTAAGACGCGCTGGTAAACAGTGCTTTAAAGTTGATTTGATTTTTACAATGCAATCAGTGTATAAAGCTTAGGCTAATGTTTATTTGTAAATAAAACAATCAAAGCAGGGCTGTTTACAACAGTTACAGAGATTCAATTTTTGTTTTTGCACAGCACTATTCAAGTCTATAAATCTGATTGAAAGACCTCAATCATACTTGTGTATGCTTAAAACGAAAAGTATTCTAATGTTACAGACGTTTAGTAGCTTAAAAATACAATGGTTGATTTACGCAAAAATAAGATAAATGTATCCATTATTTAATTATTTATTATCTCCATCTATCATCCTGACTCGCAGCAAAACGTTTAAAGGGGTTATACTAAGGGAAACCGTCAAACGATTATTACAATCTGTTATCGAAGATGCCAAGATATTGTTATTTGGTTGAAGTTTTTTATTTGGTGTTTTTAGTTTTTATAAGAGATATGACTGAAACTTTAAGCTGCTTGCTAAAATTGCAAAGCAGAGGAAAGTGACGTAAAGAGCCTTTTTTAAGGACTTGACAGATGACGAAAGTAGGTTTTGAACTACCACCGTGTCGATCCCGTTTGCCATCAATACGGCACTCCTACACCTCGGCCACTCTACCGATGTTTGATGCTGTGATTCAGATATCAAAATAGGCTACTTCAATAGTTTGTACGAAAAAGAATCGTACTTAAAAGTAGACTAATTGGTAAAAAAATTAATCAAAAACAATTGCTTCGCAAAAAATTATTTTTGTGTTTAAATACAGCAATAAACTGTATTAAGCGGAAGAACATTCTTAAAAATTCACTAGGGAAAAGGATTTCACATTGCTATAGATATGGATAATTGCTAAAATTTTGCTTCATCGAGAATCAAACCAGATTTCTCCGATTTACCGGAAATCTAACATTGGTCCTGCATAGCTACTACTATCCGTCTCATTTTTGTGTGAAAAATCATGTTTGTGCCTAGATTTTGTGTATGCGTTATTTTGTATATTAAGACGATATAAACCAGAACTTCTCAAACTTTTTTGTTCCGCGAACCCATTTTAAATCTGCGGCATATTTTGGGACTTTTTTCAAAATTCGCGGAGCATTTAGATCAAATTTCTTGATTTTTGCCCCCAAATTTAGCTGTTCGCTAAAAAAAAAAAAGTTTTAACTCAGAATCAAGCTCCGATTTGTCGATTAAATGTTTAATAACCGCAGCAGGTTGGACATCGCTAAACTAATTTTTTCAAAAAGTTTTGCGGCAAACCTGGAATTCTCAAATTTCGCGGCACAAGGTACAAAAAGCCAATTTGTTTCGCGACCCCAACAAATTGGCTTTTTGTGCTTTATGCCGCGAAACTTTTTGTCGTAGGAGAAACTGTGAGTCGCGACCCACAGTTTGAGAAGCCCTAAACTAAACGGTGTTTTTTTGTATGGGTCAGTGGATTTGAGCAGCATGAAGCTTGAAAGGGTGCTTGTCAAAGGACACTGGTTTTGTCATGTAGATATAAGTTTTTGTGTCTCGTCTCAACCAGTAGCGATTGTCACAGCTATGTTCTGATAGATTTGCCATTTGTTTAATATGAAGCAATACGTTCCATACCGCGTTTGAGTATTCTGTGGGGAGGATTAGTTCTTTTTGTTTGCCCCATGGTAAAAATGAGTCCTTAGATGATATGAAGAGTTTGTTTTGGTTTGGCGGTAGTAAGATTTGTGTGTTGCAAAAATGTCAGTTTTGGGTCAAAAGTGATTCCAAAAATATTTTGAGTGTTTTGTTTTTGGTAGTATTTAGTTGTTTAATTCAAATGCAAGGTTATGCTAGTCGGGTTTAGAGTAAAAAGTGTTTTAGATTTCTTTGTGTTTATATAAAATTTATCAAAAGTGGATCATTTAACGATTTTGCAAAGATACGGTTGAATAAGTTGTTGGCCCAAAGGAGTTTGGTGTGAGACTACGTGATTGTTAGACCATTGGCATATGTTGGAATTAGCATGTATTTTGGGAGCAGTAAAATATCGGAGCTGTAAATGTTAAATAAAGTTAAAGACAGTACTCCATTTTGTGTGACTCGAATGTTGATTTGTTTTTAGATAAAAATCCGAAAGCAGACACAAACTTTCCGTGGACTACTAAATGGTATTCTTAAAATAGTAATTAACAGGAATTAAATTTTGCACAACGCTATAAGGGCAGCAGTTGAAATCATTACAAATCGATTATCTCGCTTTTATAAAAAAAAGATCAATTTAGAAGCAAAATAATAAAAAACATTTGTTAAAAAAAGATAATAATTCTAATAAAACACAATTTTTACCTAGAACGACAACTTATGACACAAAAACCATACCTTAAAAGCTTAGTGGCATCCTTCACATATCCATCCGTCTCAATAAGAGCTTCAATGTTTGCTTTCCGATCATTGTAACCCATTCTACTCATTCTCTTCAACTGAGGTTCAAAGCTGGTCGCCATTTTTTCCTTAAAATATTGGATTAGACTAATACAGGGGTTGCTACGACACCTGATCGAAACGACACTTGATCGAAGCGACATTTGATCGAGAAGACATTTGATCGAAATGACAGCTGATAAAAAAGAAAAATTTAATTTTGTATGTTTCTGCGATTAAACAATCTCTTTGTTACTGTAAATTAGATTCATAAAAAGCAGAGATCAATAAGACAGTTTGTTTTTATTTTTTTATAATTTTTTGTCAATGTCAAGGTAAAGGTTTTTTAACAAGGTCCCTGGGCAAAGCATTTTTAGGAGGGCAACAAATAGATTTCTTTTCACGGTTATGTTTCGTTAGATGCCTATTGCTAACATTTTTTTGCATTCTTTTTACATTATAGTAAATTATTTAGGCAAGGGGGGGCATTGTGCCATGGCCCCACCCTTGCAGAAATCAGAGAGTTTAAATTAAAAAGGAAAATCTATTTTTTTAGAGATTACTGTTTTTCGGACAAAAAATCGACAAAACCGGGACAGATTAAAAGTGAAGACCTTTTTTTTAGAGATCACTATGTTTTTGGGACAAAAAATTTACAAAATTGGGACAGATTCAAAGTTGTAAATTTTCTCTTTCATTATTTGATTAAGTGTCGTTGTGATCAAATGTCGTTCGATCAACTGTCGGGTCATGAATACAGAGACGTCCAGTTTTTTTGAGGCAAGAGCTTGTTTGGACTTATTAAAAGAATTTGCCAAATAAAGAAAAAAATAAAATATTTTCATCCTAATAGAAGCGCCCTAAAAAAGTTCAAGTAAATGTAATAATGCGGGTGAACTTAGAAGTAAAGCTCTTTTTTGGTCTTCACTTTGAATTAAAGAAGTTTTTTTTACCTCCACACTAAAGTGAAAGCAAAATAAGCTTCACCTGTCCGATAGGTTTCGCTGTAAGATCTGTATGATTATTAAAGTCTTTGGCAGGACGATTTCAGTTCAGTTCAGTTCAGTCGTTTTTTATTTCCGCCACTTGTCGAACAAAATACTTACATCAACATAATTAATTACACTACGGAAAAAGGGACATGCAACAAAACGAAACAACGTTGAAACATGCAATTTCCTTGTTTAATTTACGTCATTTTGGAAAATTTTTCATGGGCCACGTATAATATACACCTGGACTACACAAAATGAAAAATGTCATATAGGAAAATAATATCTAGCATATAAATACACAGCTAATCCCGCTAAACTAATAGTTAAAACGGTTTGTATATTGCTGTTAATGCCTTTCCTCCATGAATATCTTAAAGTAGCACTCCCTTAACCCCTCGAAGAAGCCAATTTAGATTCCCACTCTTGGATTAATCCTGTTGTTTCTAAAGACTTTTTTCACAGACCAGTGGCATGGTGTTGTGTTGATACTTGGCTACAGTTAAAGAGGTGATCAGTGTTACGTATGTGTGTGTGTTAGGCCTAATGAGCATTATAGGGTGTATCATGGATCTGATGTCAGTGCAGTATATTTAATCAAAATTTTAACGCATTTTTTTTTAAGCAGACTTTTTTAATTTATGCATTATTTTTAAACAATAGAGCAAGCTACGTAATAAACTTTTTCTTTGGCAATAAAATCCATTCATCGATCAATATTACAACCGTAGTTTCTCTTGTGGTTGTTTTACGTTTTTGCCGGCATTCAAGCGCTTTGTTCAAACTGCATTTTTATTCATTTATTTTGTTTTTTCAGATTTCTAACCGCTCCCTGACGAGCCCAGGTAGGCAAAACAGTCTGTTGGGGCAAATAAAATTAATGTAATATCAAATTTTTTTGTCTGAAATTTTAATCATTTAACCGCTCTGACTTGACGTCATTGAGCACTTTTCTGATGAACACCGATCAAAAATTTTGAAGAACTTCAGTAGGTTATATATATATACATTAGATTAAACCTTTCACTGTCCTGTGTATCACATCTCATGCACAAACGTCTTGTAATTAAATTATATGAGATACGTCTGTGTATCACATGCGATTTACGTATTTTTCCAACTAATCTATATAGGCGAACTGATCTAATCTAACATGGTCATTAATGATTTTTTTAGTTCAAAAGTTAAAATTTAGAAAAATACTCACAAAGCGTATGGCATGAAAGAGCAAAATTTTCTTGGACAGTGAAAGGATTAAAACACTACAAATAAAAAAAATTAAAAAAAACGCAACAATCTGTTTCAGCAAAAAATGGCTCATCAGGCGATTATCTGAAAAACCACAAAAACAAAAATACTAACTAATGAAAAACAACAAAAACAAATAGACAACTAAAAAAATTATAATAAAATTATTGAATAACTTGAAAAACTACCTAACAACTTTTTCGTATTATTGAGGCCTAACTGCACAAATGTAAGCAGATCTCTTTTCAACGGCAAGTGACGTAGTATACCGTTAGACAAAGTGTGGAAGTATAGGAACAATCATGAGCAATGAAAAAAGTGGGTTCGATGCCCAGGGAGATTACAAAAAATTTTTTAGTTTGAATTTATTTTTATGACAACACTTGCCGGTGAGTTCCGTTCTTTTATTAAATATGGATCGGCCAGGAGAATGGCTAGCTTTTTATCTAGGCAGAGATTACAACTGGCGGCACCGGGTCGATAGGTGCTGGAGGTACCTGGCTTACATAGCTCATATAGACTATAAAGGACCTGGGTCATATACTTATGAGTATAAATATAACACAGCCCATTAGCTATAATTCCTATAATGTAGAACAGGGTTTTCCAAACTTTTTGTTCATTGGTACCCTTTCGACACTTTATAGATTCACATGTACCCCAAAATTTTGTCACATTTTTAGCGCTAAGCTCAACTTGGTCTGCTGCATAACTTACTTTTTATAGCTAAGCAATCCATTGCAATTCTTCAAAAAAAACTTTAAAATCAATAATTTGTCGTGATTAGGAGCGTTATTTTCAAGTTTTATTATGGCAGTTCAAATTCAAGAGGTTAATTTCTAATTCTATTTCCATTTATTTTCTTATTCAAATAGAAATATAAACAAAACAACTAAAATATTTCGGACAACTAATTTTTCATAATTAAAACAGAAGCTTAAAGTTATCTAACTGATGTTTTCGGGAAAGCAACTTCCTATATTACAATCTGTGACAAAGACACATTGCTACATGAAAGTGGGCGTACTATCATGTGATCATGCGATATGGAATGACAAGATGTGAAATTCGAAGATGCATAGAAATGGAGCATAAGTTAAATTCTATGTTTGAAACCAAATTTTATAACTAATACAATAACTGTAGTTGGATTTCACATGAAAATAGAAAATTATATTTTTGGCTAGCAAATTAACCACTACAGTTTTAGTTACTAAATTTTAGTTTAAAGTTCAAAACCTACTCGCGCCATTCTATTTTGTCCTTGGCAAAGACACTTTATGGCACTTTCCCCTGCTTGGTGGTCTTGAAAAGCAGATTTAAATTTCAGCCATATCTCTAAACTTCAAACGAACAGCAATATCTTGGCATTTCTGGAAGCAGGTCAGAGTCTGAGGGTACATGTACCCCAGTTTGGGAACCCCTGGTGTAGAATAAATGAAACATTAAAACAAATCACATTTAGGGAGCACAAACTGACATACATCAAAACTTGGAACTAAATATGTATTCTATATTTAATGCTTATTACCATACATTTTTTAAGCATGATAGTATTTCATGGATTTTTAATAAAAGATTAATGCTTCTTAATAATGACGATGTTATCACTAGTCAATTTTACAGCCATTGTTTTTCCAATTTCCTTAATAATAACAACATTCGACAAAACTTACAGGAGCATTCTCAATAGTTTAATACGAGATGTGACAAAAAAAAACCGGACTGTATTAACCACGCTCTTGGCACAATGCCAATCGGCAAGCCATTTGCTCATCATGAAACACAACTTCTTAGTTTTATTGTGTTGCAATTTCTTTAACGTAAGTCATTCCGTTTTTGTGTTTCAGGATTTTATGTAACATAGTGTTGGTAGCCTTTGTCACAATTTTGTTACTTTGTGTCGCGTTTATTTGTACTCCGTGCTGTTGGTTGTCATCAAACTGTTAGTAGCTCAAGAATAGAACAACAAATCAAGTTGAAGTTTTTGGTGAAACTGAGGAAGACCCCAACTGAGTGTTTCAAACTTCTTAAAGAAATTTATGGTAAAGATGTGATGTCGAGGACGCAAATCTTCGAATGGCACAAACGCTTTGAGAAAGGCTGCGAAAAAGTGGAGAATGATCCCAAGACGGGACGACCTTCCACAACGCGGAAAGATGAAAACATCACTGAAGTGAAGCAGCTGGTGCGAAGTGATCGCAGGTTGATAGTACGAATGATATCAGATGAACTGAGCCTAAATAGAAAATTAGTGCGGACGATCTTACTACATCATCTGGAAATGTGAAAGGTGTGTACCAAAATGGTGCCTAAGATTTGTCAGAAGACCAAAAACAGAACCAAGTCAAATTTTGTGAAGACAACCTGGAGAAAATAAAAGACGATCCGGATATTCTTAGGCAGATCATCACAGGAGATGAAACTTGAGTTTTCCAATACGATCTTGAAACAAAGAAGCAAAGCATGTAGTGGAAGACTGCAGAATCAGCCAGACCCAAGAAGGCGCGCGACACAAAGTAACAAAATTGTGACAAAGGCTACCAACACTATGTTACATAAAATCCTGAAACACAAAAACGGAATGACTTACGTTAAAGAAATTGCAACACAATATAGCTAAGAAATTGTGTTTCATGGTGAGCAAATGGCTTGCCGATTGGCATTGTGCCAAGAGCGTGGTTGATACAGTCCGGTTTCTTTTTTGTCACACCTTGTACATAGATATAAAAGTGAATCATTTTTTTGTTTAACGGAATATATTAATTCATTTTGTAATAACATTTAAAAGGTGCTCTTTTTTCAAATTTGCAAATGAATTAAGAAATCTACAATGATTTTGCAATTATTTTTTATAAGTAAGCTGCGCGGTTGACTATATTCGGACATATATAATTAAATTGGACATCAGGAGTCGGAGTCGGATAAAATATTCCAACTCCGATCCTTAATACTCTTAGGAGTCCAACTCCCAGTCCTTCCTAAAACCTCCGAGTCCGCAACTTTGATAGTTTTCTCGCAATTTATCGGAAATCGGAGCCGTCAGAGACAATTGCAACTCCGATATTGACTCCAGCACATTTAAAAAAGCGACCCTGACTTAAGCATATCTAAAAAAACGGCTTCGGTTCAAACTCCACCCCAAAACATGCCACTTCGACTTAACAACTCTGGCTTAAACTAAAGCAACTTTTGTAAAGTCTTGTGTCTCGTATCGGACTCGCTACCCCAGAGTCTCGTCTCGGTCTCGAAGCTACGTGTCTCGAGTCTAGTTTTGTCAAATAAATATGAATTCGGTTCTGTTTCATTCAAACAAAGTTTGAGAATTTTTTCTCGATATTCACCTTAAGTTTTGCATAAAGTTATCATATGAACATAAATATGTAAAAGCAACGGCTTCGTTGTTTCATTTTTTTCAACTACTGCACACTTACGTATTTTATTTTTCATTTTATCTCTATGCTTATCCTCCTAACCCACAGAAAGGTGATGGAGGCGCTTTACATAGTGCAAGTAATTACCCGACCTGCTTTCGGAGATGCCAAAATATTGTTGTCCGGTCAAAATTTTTATTTTGTTTTTTAGTTTTATAGAGATATGGCTGAAATTTAGAACTGCTTGCTACGACCGCCAAGCAGAGGAAAGTGCCATAAAGTGTCTTTCCGATGACACTTTACGATGACACAACAGAATGGTGCGACTAGGTTTCGAACAGAGGCCATATTGATCATTATCACGGCGCTTTTAAACATTCAACAACACTACTGGTAAAATAGCCCATTGGAGGCAACTTAGTATACATTAAAACCAAAAAATATAAAACTGCAATAACACACGATAAGCATTATTGCACGACAAAAGCCTTTATTTCGTCAAGCTTCTTGGATCTGATGCATTGAGAAAAAAATTTAGATCTTTTGTTCCGTCATATTGGCTATAACAATAGTTAAATAAATCCCGCAAAATGCTACATAAATTTAAATGCACAACCAAAACCATAGGCGTACCAGCCAAAAAAAATTTGGGAGGCAATGAATTTTTGCCCGAATCATGATATTCTAGTACTTTACGGATAGGAGAAAAAAATTGTCTGAGATTCTTGACAAAGACCAGATTTTCTCTAGAAAAAAAAGTCTTCACTTGGAATCAATCTCATATTTCCCAATTTTTGTCCCAAAATTAAGGTGTTCTCTAAAAAAAGTCTTCACCTAAATTTGGTAACCATTTTTTGCAATTGATTATTGTCACTGCCCTAAAATTCCTGACTTTGCCCAAATTTTTGATATCGCTGCCCGAAAAATTCTGGTTTGTCCAAATTTTAGAAAGTTGAGGGGGCAATTGCCCCCTGCCAGGTACAACTATGACTGTATATTTGCGACTATTGCTATGACCAAAACTACCTTTGAAGGTGACGCGTGCAAAGCCCCTGTGGCGGCGGTCTTCATTGCGCGATCGATCGTTTGCTGCTGTTGTTGCGAATCACGTGACACGGAGCGAGCAGAAGCCGAATCACTTAATCTCTCTCTAGATTGCGAGCGACTATTTTCAGACATTGATGGTCCTCTTTCGTCGGAGTAGAGCGTTCTGGACGACGACGAGGGCGAAGGGGAATGCCTTCGGACACACGACACTGATGTGGATTTCGTGCGATATCGTCGTACACAAGGCGATCTTGTTCTTGACGATCGCGCTCGGCAAACCTTGTTGTTGGAGAATCGCGCCAAATCCGCGGCCGGGCAGCTCCGGTTCGACGAAGCTGAACGTGACTCGCGCACGCATTTGCGGACGCGACGAATTTTAATGCGACTCGAACTCTTGTCGGACTCACAATCGGATTGCGATTCGACTTCAATCGATTTTACTTTGCGCACAGGACACTTCGGTTGATTTCGCGGCATCAACCCGCACTGCCGATTCGTCGACGGTCTTCGCGGAGAGCGAGAGTAAGAACGGAAGACGAAAGTCTCGCGCTTGGGTTGGAATGGGCAAGACTGTGATCGCTTTATCGGTACTTGGCAGGGTGGCATTGGTTTAAACCGACACCGCGACGGCTTGTTCAGTTGCGATGGGTTCATTATCGCGTCAAGCAAACACTCTCGACCGTTGAGCGAACGGCACGGGGCGACTTTTACTTGGTGGCTTTGGCACGAGTCGGCTGAAGGCCGTGATTTTTGTTTACGTGCTGATTGGATACTACAAGATTGACGCTGAGCACTTCCAGGTCTCGACGAAAAACTCATCTTCGATCCTCTATTAGACTCCGAACATAGACGTTCAGGTGAATCCGACCGACAGTCGGTTGTATGGGACACGCATCGGATAAGAATGGGATTTTTAGGACAAGGTTCCAAAAATGGACAAAAGGATGCTTTCGACGAGAGGGATTTCTCGGATGCTGCTCGCCGATCGATTCGCGTCTGACTTCGATTCTTCGATCGGGATCGATAAGTTCTCGTGCTTGTTTGAGATGCAGACCGTTTCGCACTGCTCAACCGCGACTCAGGTTTCGAGCATTCTTGCGTGCTGTCGCTAAATCGAACCTTGCTCTTTGTTCTTGATGATTTGCCGCTTTCGCGCTTTCGAGACCTTCCACGATTTCGCTTGGGTTTCTTTTTAAAACTAAGATCGATCGAGCTGAAAATAAGTTTTGTTTAAGAATTCCATAAAAAATAAAGTTTAAGCAAGAAAATATCGAGCTGATTTTTTGTAAATCAAAATGAAAAATTTTCCAAAGTCAGAAAAAAATTTTATGATAATAAGGCACGCATTTATAAATTCTACTTGTAATGGAAAAGAATCTATTGGAAAAATAAAATCAGCAAAACGTTGCAGAAGCATTGTAAGTCAATATCATTGTCCAGAAATTAACTTGCGCCTGTCACAATAATAATTTGTGCATAGCTGTATGAATATCTATGTAGTTTTATATTGGCCTATCAAATTTTACGACGTTAGAATTACCTTATTCATAGGCGTATGCAAGGGAGAGGGGGTTGGGGGTCAAAACTCCCCCTAGAAGAATGGCAATCTGAGATATGCACTAATACGTATATGACATATTAGCGGCCCAGATGGTAGGTGCTTTCACGCAGCCTGGGCCGTGAGTAAGTCTGTTCATTAATTTAAAATGACAGACCGAAACCGAACCTACCAAAATGGAAGGGTATCCACCCATTCCGATGTTCAGTGTGGGTCTGCTAATCGGCAAACGTCCTTTTCAGGACGGGGAAATGCTAGGATAAAACTGCCCTTTTCAGGGCACATTGTCAACAAGTTCCGAAGACCCACTATTCTTCAGCTGAACATCGAAGGCCTCACTGCAAGCAAGATGAACGTTCTTCATCACCTCGCTATGCAGTCTGAGGCACTCGTCATCCTACTGCAGGAGACCCACTGCACTGATGCAGAGAAGTTGGTACTACCAAACTACCAACTAGCTGGGTCTTCTTTAAGCAGGAAACATGGCCTTGCCACGTTTGTCCACGAGCGACTGAAATACACGCTTTTGGACCAATCTCCACCAACATTGGAGATCGAGTGGTTGTGTGTGGAGGTTGGTGGCTATAAAATAGTCAACGTCTACAAACTACCGCCAACGCGATTGCGAACCCTGGATCTCCCAGTGTTTCCTCACCCCTGTCTTTACTCTGGCGATTTTAACTGTCGTCATGCTGACTGGGGTTACGACAACAGTCCGGACGGTGAGTGCTTGGCTGGCTGGGCAAGTATTAATTGTCTTGCCCTCCTATATAATGCCAAGGACGCTGCCAGTTTTTATTCCGGCCTCTGGAACACTGGCACCAATCCGGATCTAGCTTTCGCTAGCGTAGGTCCAAACAGTCACTTACCGGATAGACGTGTCCTTGAAAAATTCCCCAGGTCACAACATCGACCTTCGCTTATTACACCACCAAGGTTTGCTATGGCAGTGCCGAGCATACCTGTTAAGCGATGGAACTTCCGCAAGGCCAAATGGAGTCACTACATTGCTTTGATGAATAAATTCGCAAAGACTTTGTTGCCGCCTGATTCACTTGATGTGGATGCGGCTTACCAGGACTTCTGTAACACTATTAAGAAAGCAGCCAAAAAGACTATCCCACGCGGGTATCGAAATAACTATATTCCGTGTTGGGATGCAGAGTGTGAATCCCTCTAAAAAACCTTTCTGCAGTCTCCTCAGGGAGACGACTCAAGTTTGGCTGCTACAGCTTTGCTTGCCAAGCTTGACAGGAAGCGGAGGGATCGATGGTCCGAAGCAGTTCGGAGCATTGACTTCTCACACTCTAGTCGAAAAGCGTGGAGTATTTTGAACAACCTTACTGGTAGGTCACGACATTCTCCTCGTCACTGTCCCGTTTCAGCCAATCCTATTGCATCTCAGCTGGTTAGAAATGGGAAATACGAGGCTGTTGATCGCAAGTCATCTCGACTTGTCTTTCAAGAAGTGTCTGACCTTTGGAGGGCCACAACACCAGACGCAGTAAATATCTCTGGCAGTTTTTTACAGAGAGATTTGCTGCTGCCCTCCAACATTTAAAACCAGGTAAAGCTCCGGGACCTGATTCCATCTGCCCAGAGCTTATACTCCATGCTGGAGCTGCTTTGAAGTCCTGGTTATGTGACTTCCTTTCTTCCTGTTTGCGCCGACTCAAAATTCCCAAGATCTGGAGAAGAGCGCTTGTGGTCGCGATCCCAAAACCCGGAAAGCCCATGGGGGACCCAAAGAGTTATCGACCGATATCTCTGCTCTGTGTCCCCTACAAGATCCTCGAGAGGCTTATCTACGCCCGCGTTGAACCATTAATCGACCCACTGCTCCCTAAAGAGCAGGCTGGGTTCCGACGCGGGAAGTCAACCGTAGATCAAGTTGTTCTGCTAACCGAGAAGATTGAGGATTCTTTCGAGGCTACAAAGAAGGCCGGTGCCGTATTTATCGATCTGACAGCTGCTTATGACACTGTCTGGCACCGTGGCCTTACCTGCAAGCTGCTGAGACTACTTTCGGATAAGCACATGGTCAAAATGATCATTGAGCTTGTCCGAAATCGAAGTTTCACCCTTACCACCAGTGACAGCAAGCAAAGCAGGCTACGCCGTCTTAAAAATGGCGTTCCTCAGGGATCGGTCTTGGCTCCCCTCCTATTTAACATCTATACATACGATCTTCCTTCCACGATTTCCAGAAAGTTTGCTTATGCTGATGATCTAGCATTGCTGCATTCTTCTGGAAACTGGAAGGACTTGGAGGGACTCTAAGTCAAGACATGTCCACACTGTCAGCGTATCTCCAGACTTGGAGGTTGAAGCTCAGTCACACTAAGACGGTGACGGCAGCCTTTCATTTAAACAACCGAGAGGCCAAACATGAGCTAAAAGTCTACAACAACAGTAGACTTTTACCGTTCTGTCCAACCCCTACTTATCTTGGGGTAAAACTGGACAGATCGCTCACGTTTCGTCACCATTTAGTGGCATTGCACAAAAAACTATCCTCGCGCGTCACACTGTTGAGGCGACTCGTGGGCTCGGGATGGGGTGCTGGTGCTAAAACACTACGCATAGCCACCTTGTCTCTAGTCTACTCAACAGCTGAGTACTGTGCGCCAGTCTGGTGTCGCAGTGCTCACACTCGCCTCATTGACAGTGTCTTGAATGACGCCTTGCGCATAGTCACTGGATGCCTGCGTCCCACTCCAACGGACCACCTACCTGTACTCTCAGGCATCCATCCAGCTGAGCTTCGCCGAATGGGAGCGACACTCTCCTTGGCACACCGTGGATCTCTGGACCCCGATCATATCTTGCATGGTCTTTTAATTGGTCCTCAGATACTCGCCAAGTGAGACTAAGATCCAGACGCCCGTTTGTGCCAGGTGCGCGGAATCTCTTGGACAACCTTGCCAAACTTGGCATCCGCGCCTCTGAATGGACAAATCACAAATGGAACGCGGAGTACTGTAAAAATGCTTCCAGGCTCCGTGCTTTTGTGCCCGAGACCGGTGCCAAACCTGTTGGGATGGGCTTACCCGAGTAGCTTGGGTTAAGCTCAACCGCCTGCGGACTGGTGTTGGGCGATTCCATTCGTCCATGCACAAATGGGGTCTCGCTCCTTCACCGAATTGCGAGTGCGGCGCCTCTGAGCAAACCGCAGACCATGTACTAACAGCGTGCTCTATACATCGGGCACCACATGGAGCACGAGGTCTGACGGTTTTGGATGACGAAACTCGATGCTGGCTTAATAACATCACTGCCAGCATCTGATCCAGGCAGTGCAGCAGCCTGGGGTAGTAAAAGGATAAACCCTCGACCCCAGTCCTGTTTGTGTCTGACCTGGAGTGGATATCCTTCAAACGACGACGACGACATATTAGCAACAAACAGGCATAATATAAGTTGATATGGCACAAACTACATGATATAAGTTTTTATTGTTTCCGTGCTTTGCTTTTTTTAAAAACTTTATAGTAATTTTTTTAAAGATTGTATTTTCTGCGGCACGATTGCATTAAAGTTAGCTAATCTGAGTAAAACTTTCAAAACCGAAAAATATTTGAACATAAAGTCAGGTCTTCTATGCTTTACTTTTGATGTCTATTGTTTTACAACAATGCTTGTGGTTGAGATGCAAGCCTATTCTAATCTGCTGTCGGCCACATTGCTATAAAAAGTGAAACAAGTACTAAGTACTCGTACTTAGTCTTTTCTTTCAATTTAGGTACAGCCATTTCCCAAAAGTATATGACAAACTTTTTTTGAAAACAAATTTTTTTGTTAGTCAGTAAAAAACCTTTTTTGGTTTTTATTATTAAGTAAAGCACCGTGGTCTTGCTTGTAAGCTGCTGAGACCTCTGTTATACATGTACATGTACATATTCTGTTGTACGTACTAAGTACATGATTACAATGATCATGGAGCTTGTCCCAAACAGAAATTTTACTTGTACTACTTGACAGCAAACTCCACCATCAAAGAAAATAACGTTCTTTGGGGATTGGTGTTGGCTCCTCTTCTTTTTAACATCTATATGTGTGATTTGCCTTTTACAATCTTCAGAAGGTTTGTTTCTGCAGCCGAACTAGCATGGTGGCACTCTTTTGGAGACTGAAATGACTTGGAAGTCAAGACAGGACTACAGTTTTGTGTGCATCTCCAGACCTATAAATTGAAACTCAGTCTTTGAAAAACGGTGAAAGCAGGCATTCATTTAAATAACTAAGAAGCTAAACGTGAGCTATAACATCAATAAACTTTTACCATTCTGTCAGTCCTGACTTATTTTAGAGTAACACTGGACAGATCTCCTATATTCTGCTAACTTGATTCATTGTTGCAAATAATGACTGCATTTTCATATTACCCTAAGCATCACAAAATTAAGGTTAATTGCATGCAATAATTATGCTAACAATCATTTTTTGTATTTGGTAAATTGCTTTTTGTCTTTGTTCTGGTCTTTGGGACATTGAACTTCAGATTTAATTTCTTTTAGTTATTTTATTTTGCTTTGCTTGTTTGCCAACACTGCCTGACAGGAATGCATATACTATATTTTTCTGTATATATTCAACATTTTGAGACTCAGATGTAGATTTTCAATTCCTGGTATGGATTATTTGCAGGTGCAGTAAGTTTGAAGTTAGTTTTAGCTGAAATAATGAAGACACGATCAAGTCATCCCACGAGTGGTGAAAATATAAAATTACGATACAAATTCAGTTATGAGAAGTTGAAACAATTACTTTCAGTTTGTAGTAAAAAAACTTTGAACACCAGAATATTTAACCGTTTAAATTTATTGCCTTCCTTCACCTGCATGCAACTATCATGATTATGAATAAACATACAGGGTCTGCCATAAGTAACTATACATTTTTTCTTGGTCGTAACTTTGTTGATATTTATTCAATTTTTTTATTTCATACGTCATTTGAAAGCTGAAATCTTATGTTTTTATTTCATACTTCAAATATACAGTTATATTGATTACGTCCATCTGATTAACAAAAGAGCAAAAGATTGCAGCAAAAGCCACCAATTCAGTCTGATGTTCAGCCGTCGTTGCTGCAATGAGCCCACCTGACCAATCTGAGTGTGAAAAATCTTCCACTGTACCGGCCATGTCAAACTTTTTCACAAGACTAATAACACCGTGTAACACAAAATTTGTTTCCCTGTTAAAACCATATTTTTCTGTTATCTTATGGTATGAATAAATAGAAATGGGCATTTACAAAGTTTAAACTTCGGTTTTGAGTTCAATAGATCACTTTGTTGGATTTTTTGCTAATTTGCATTTATAGTTTAAAAATTTTTTTGCAGTACCTGCATTGAAACGATATAATTTTTGTTTAACATATTATTAATGCTATTGTCACTTGTGAATGTGTTACAGTAACAATATAAAACATTTCAGAGTTGGCTATAAAAATATAGCTTAATTAAACTGGGAACGATTAAGCAAGAAGGGGGTGGGGTGGGGGCTGAAAATGCTAAATATGGTGGCCTATGGCAATTCTACCAATGCTGAATGTTGATTAAAGGTATTCCAAGAGAGAATGTTGCAACCTATTACAAAACTAACTGAGGTAATTAAACAATATAAACGAAATTAACCATCATACATCACAACTTTACTAAAAAGAAGTTTTCTTGGGTGACTGCCGATTGTATGTCAGCTCACTTTCACACACAAGGTTCCAAATGTAGTCTCCCATCATACTTTCATTATACTGGCCTTTATAGCGTTCCTCAAACAATTTGACATCTTGATGAAATCTTTTGCTTTGCTCTTTCAAGTAATCACCCATGTTATCCTTGAATTCATCAATATGAGAGTGCAGAACAAGGAGCTTTAGCGACATTCTGCAACCCGTTTTCTCATATGCATCCACAAGTTCCTCCACAATATTCCTGAAGTTATCTGCCTTGTGATTTCCGAGGAAACCTTCAACCACAGAAACAAAACTTTTCCAAGCTCTCCTCTCAACTGCAGAGAGTTTCTCAAAAAAACTGTCAGACTTCATAAGTCGCTTCACTGGAGGACCCACAAATATTCCAGCTTTGACCTTTGCCTCAGATAACTTCGGGAACAACTCTTGGATGTGCTTAGATGCATCACTTTCTGGGTTCAACTTCTTTACAAACTGCTTGATGAGGCCCAGTTTGATGTGGAGAGGTGGCAGAAGCACTTTTTTTGGTTCCACCAATGGTGTATGCTTTATGTTGTGAGTTTCGATATTACAACTAGACCTGGGAGGCCAATTTCTCTTGTTGTAGTGAAAGTTTGTATTTCTGCTATCCCAGAGACAGAGATAGCAAGGAAACTTAGTAAAACCTTGTTGAAGCCCTATTAAGAAGGTCACCATCTTGAAGTAGCCAATGACCTCCCAAATGTATTGGTCATACTGGAAAGCGCTTAGCAGCATTTTGACGTTCTCGTAATTCTCTTTCATCTGCACTGAATGAGCCAAAGGAATGGAGGGGCACTTGTTTGTGTTGTGCAGTAAAACAGCTTTGAGAATTTTTGATGAGCTGTCAATGAAGAGTTGCCAATCTGAAGTATTGCAGGGAATCCCTATAGCTTTGAAAAATCCTCTTATATCATGGCAATAGCACAAGCCCTCCCTAAAAGAGAAAAACATTGAAAAACCACAATGCCTCTTCCTCTGGGAAGTAATGCAGATGCCTTCATCAAGTAAATCCCATTGCTTCAATCTGGATATTAAAAGCTCGGCGTTAGACTTTGTCAGTGCCATCTCTCAAATAAGATCATTGATATCTTCTTGATTAGGGTAATAAGGACATCTTTCATCCCCAACTCGACTTCGATAACAAACAACAGATGATGATGATGATGATAATGGTGCACCTTCCTCCTTTTTGGAATCCTCAGAACTTGTCTCTGCAGGATAAGGTTGATCTCTTGTGGGTGGCTGTGGCACAGGCAAGTCGGTGGTGTTATGAGGAACAGGAGCAATAGATGATGGAATGTTAGGATACTCAATTGGAGGTGCATTTTTTCCCTTTTTTTGTTTTGTTGGATCCACCATGCAGAAGTAACAATCAGTATACTGATTTGAAGGCTCATGCCAGATACAGGGAATAGCAAAATGCATAGCTCTTTTTTCTCCTCTTAGCCAACCTTCAAGAGTGCGACGACAGTAGTCACAGATGACATGTGGTGCCCATTGTTTGTCTTGATCACTGACTGGCATTCTGAAATAATGAAGATAGGCTTCTGCCGCACGAATGCAGTTGCTCAGTGTTTTTTTGCTCTTTTGGCAAAAAATTCACCACATACATAGAAGGAATCGGCTGAAGGTTTGCAACCATGGGCAGTCATTGCACAGGTTTTCAAGATTATGTTACAATAAATGAAAACAACTTAACTTATAACTCTAAAAATATGAGTTTATTAGCTGTATTAAATGAATCTAGGTAATGAAAACAGTTGAAATAATGAATAAATACAAGTATATGAAACTCAACAAATTGATGTATTCTTTACGAACCCGAAGTTTCAAGACAATAATAGCTATTTTCCAGAGTTTTCAAGCATAGTAAATTAGAAACTGGAGGTTATTTCCAAGAAACAAAAAAAATTTTTTTTTGTTACACAGTGTAATCGCTGGGTAGGTTGGAGGCTTGGATTGAAATTGCCTTCAAAATTTTTGTTGGACGAATGTCACACTCTCAGCTTTCCAGAACTACTTCAAAACCACAATCTTTTACTCTTTAGTTAATCAGGTGGACATAATCATTATAACATTACATTAGAAATATGAAATAAAAACATCAGATTTTAGCTTTCAAATGACATATAAAATAGTAAAATTAAATAAGTATTAACAAAGTTACAAGCAAGAAAAAATATATAGTTACTTATGGCAGACCCAGTAGGAAAAACGATTTTGTTTTGCATGTTTCAAAATTCACTATGTTGGTTGCTTTGGCCAAGACAAACAAGAGTGTAGAAATTAAGAATCATGTAATGTGGAATTGCTTGACACATCTGAATTTTTTTATATGTTAGCAAGGAGCCAGACTATTAATTATATTAAATCAAACTTTTTGAAAGAACTTCAAGCAATTGTAGACAAAGTTGCTTTCTTTTAAATTTTCTAGTCAAGCCATTGTTTGGTTTATGAATCAGTGTTCAACTTGCCATTGTTTGGTTTATGAATCAGTGTTCAACTTACAAATCTCACTACTTTTTTCTGTCAATAAGTGCTCTTCAGCAAGTTAGCTATTCATCTTTTCACCACAAGAATAAAGTTGCTGGTTTTAGTTTTAAAAAAGAGTGTGACAGCACCCTAATCAAAAATTCTCCTCAGTTTATTTCTTATTCCACTGGAATTTTAGTTTAAAACTATCTGCCAGGGAGAAAACTTTCAAAGATATTAGAGCAACAAAAACAAATTCCACCAAGATTTAATTAGATTTGATTACTGCACCATATAGCTGAAAATAAATTTAATATCAATTTACCTGTCACTTTGATCACTTTCTGAACTTGATTGACATGGATATATTTTTCTAACTTCTCGATGTTCTAACATTTCCATTATTTCCTTACCACAACCTTGTAAATCTATATTGCAGATTCTTGCGTTTTCCTGAAAATAAATTTTAAGTCAAAAAATTAAAAGTGACAAATGGTTTTCCTAAAAAGAATTAAGAGCCTATTCCAATATGAGTTTTAATATTTTAAAACTGACTAAAAAGCAGTACACATGAGTAGAAACTTTCTCATGCTGCCTTAGGCATTGTGTAAGAACATCACTATTTGGCTACAACTCATTTGGCAGAAAAACAATTAATTTTTTGGAGGCCAAATTTGATGAGAAAATTGCTGTCATATAAAATGTTCCATAAAGTATGCAAATTTGAAATTTTATTTAGGAAAACAAATAATAACCCAAATGGTTACATATAGTTACTTATAAACAGTAAGTTCTTTCATTTATGCATGAAACACAATGTGTGTCATATGTCCACCTGCACTGAGTCTGCATGCATTTATGCACTCTTTAAAATTACTGATAGCTTTTTCACACTTCTGTGGACCAATGTCTCCAATCACATGCTTGTTTTCAACCTGGAGTTGAAGAATCATGCATGGTTTGTTGGCAAATACCTTGGATTTCATAAACCCCCACAAGAAATCACAAGGGGAGCCATTCCTTATTGCTATGCAAGGATATCAATCATTCTGGAAATTTTTTGTGGAGTAATGCAAATGTTTCACATGACGTGTGGCAGATGCTCCATCCTGCTGAAACCAGAAGCTGTCAATCTCCAATTCTTCCAAGTTTGGCCACAACTGAGTAAATGTCATGTCTTGGTACTGTTCTCCATTAACAGTAACTGCAGTTCCCTCATCACTTTCATAGAAAAATGATCTGATTACACCACTTGCAGAAACCACACCACACAGTCTTTATTTATTTTATCCTCTTGGATTATTTGAGGGTTTTCATTTTCCCAAATCTGGCAATTTTGTTTGATGACAAGTCCACCAAAGTAAAATTGGGCCTCATCACTGAAAATGATTTGTTTAGCAAAATTGTTATCAACTGCAAGTCTTTCCAGAACCCAGCCAGAAAATTGCCTCCACCTCTCATGATCATCTGGCTTAAGATTCTGTGTAAGTTGAATTTTGTACTTGTGCATATGAAGATCTTTATGCAAAATTTGATGCAATGAAGAGGTCAGGATATCCAACTGCTGCAAACATTGGCAAATTGATTTTACTGGACTTGCAATGACACTATCTTGCACAAGAACAAGCTGTTCCTCAGTTTAACAAGAACGTTTCCCCCTAGGCGATTTCACCATTAAAACTGAACTGAGTGTTTCATACTTTGTCACTAGTTTGCATACAGTAGACTTGCATGGAGCTTCATTTTTGCCAAAAATGGTTTGGAGTTTTCGTATGGCTTGTGTCACACATTCACCATTTTGGTAAAATGTCTTAACACTAAGAACTTATTGTGCAGTTGAAAACCAGTCCATGACACAATATTCTAAGCAATAATTACTAAGCAAGTACCGGTATTCTGCAAATAATTCAATTTTACATATAGTATTCTGCAAATTAAAACACAAAACAACTAATCAGAGTGAAGACACTTTGCAAAAATAATAAAAGTATACCCTTAATTGTTAACACAAAAAACGTTTGCCAAATTCAAATTCGGCACACTTTATGGAACACCCTATATGTGTAAATAATTTTTTCATAACTGTACAAAGCAACTTTTAAAGCAAATTTGAAGTCACAATGCTTAATATTCATGTGCTGGTCATAAATGTCATCTTTTGTGGTATCATGAATCTTACATGCTTTTGAAAACTTCAAATAATTAGGCTCAGTTAATGGCAGTGGTGTAATTAACAATTAATTCCTGGACTGAATTAATAATAAAAGTTGTTTAACAATACAAAAGATACTTTTGCACAACCAAATACATTAAAATTAGTGCCAATTAGATACATATTCAACTTGTGATTGTAATTTCAAAACTGTAAGCTTTAAAAAAACATTTTTCCAAAGAAAAAATACTAAGATTTAGGTGGGGCATACACAAGCAAACTAACCTTAAAGCTGGGTATACATCATCTGTTGTACACTCTTGCTTTGCATTCAAGCTCATTTCCTGTTTCTACTGTAAATTTCTAATCTACTTCATAACTAAAAAGTGCACTTCCCTTTCAATAAACTTTAAATGTTTGCGAACCAAATTAAATATTTTATTTAAAATATAAGAATATATAAAATAATATTCCAAATAAATTCACTGCATTTAACTTTACCCACAGAATAAGTGCTCAACCTTTTTTCAATTGCAAACCACAATCTGTTTAATAAGAGTAAAAATTTTTTTATCTTAACTCTTATTTCAATGCAATATTTTTAACTTAGTTGCCTGATAACTAAAATTTGAACCTCAAATTTAGTTGAAGATTAAAAAAAGGTTGTCCAATGAACATTTTGACCTGAGGTCCAAATTCTAGTTGTCGAGGGGGTAAACTTCAAAATATTAAGATATAAAGAACCAAAAAAAGATCAAAAAGGCCTTATTTAGTTTTGCAAAAAAATTTTCATGTATTAATCCTTAATGAAAAAACCTCTTTTAAATCTAAAATTTTTTGTATTCTGAATTTTGTTGTGTCAAAGCTATATTTTATGTTGATTGAGCATTTGAATAAAAATTTCTTTGCATGCTGCACCAAAACACTTTGTGAACACATCTAGCTTGCAAGTTGGGCAGTGCTGAATCACAGCATTGCAATCATTAGCCATGATAACAATAAAATAAAAACAAGCTAAGTTAGATCCATTTTATCAAAAAATAATCATTTTTCTTCTGAATTGGGATGTTGCCAAATAGTCTTGCTTTGCATTGTGCAGTTTTAAAAAGTCTGCATTCAAGTACTTGGCAGATGTACCAATCAACAAGTTTTTTCCTAAACTAATCAGCCTTGTCAAGGTTAGGATGCTGGTGGTTGATTTTTAACCACTACAAATTGACTCATTTCTGCTTCCTGTTTGATCTCTGTGGGGTTGGAGCTTCTGCCTCATTTGGAGAGAAAAGAATCATTTCTGGCATCTCAACAAAGTTCATTTTTCAATTGATCTACATCAGTGTTTTCCAATCTTTTTTATATGGCAGCACACCATTCAGCTATTTAAATTTTTGCAGCATACCCATTATATTCGTTAATAATACAAAGGTTTTCACTGAAAATTTCACAATGCTTTCTCAATTTTTGTCCCCAAATCATGGTGATCTCCAAAAAAAAAAGGTCTTCACTTTGAATCAATCTTGTATTACTGAAATACGAGATCAATTCAAAGTGAAGAGAGCTCCACAGGCCGTACTTTGGAGACCCCTGCCCTAAATAGTCTTTTTCTGAAATCTCTTGCAACACACCTGGACCTCTTACAACATACTAGTCTGTTGTGACACACCGGTTGGAAAACATTGATCTACATTGATGATCAGTTTTCTGCTTTTTGGAAGGTGATATACACCTAAACCATTGCACTGGTTGTGATTTGGTAGCATTTAAGGTTCATTATGCACTTAAACTGCTTCCAAATCATGATGTGGCACAGAATTCATGGTGCTGCACACTTCACAACACTTTAAAAAAAAAGTACAATCAACAAAACATCTACACAAACAAACACAACATCACACCAAAAAACTTCTTTAAAGTTTTTCAACTTAATGTAAATTGCATTTGCAACAAAACAGAGAAAATGAAACAAATGGACAAGCAGATATTATAACAACACAAAGAATCAAAACTGAATTAGTGCAATTAGTGCCACAAAACACCAAACATTCTTTACTTTATGCCTATCAAAACAGAATGTTCTCAAAAACAAGGAGGAGGCCTTCTGATTTGCATTAAAACAATATTAAATTTTTACAAACACCTCACTTATTAAACTTTAAATGACTAAAAAAGACCTTTCTAACAATGCTAGACCTCTATAACACATTGTTGCAAAAACTTAGGACATGAGCAAGGCATTTGACACTGAGAATATGCAGAAACTCACAGTAACAATCATTTCAAACTTCATGATCAAGTTCATAGCAAATACAAGAACAAGCACACCATTAATAGCATTGACGCTCTTGAAACTCTTAAAAAATTAACCCTGTAGTACCAAAAAGTAGAGTTCTGTCTCCAACCTTATTTAACATTTATACCTCTGACATTCCACTTCTTTCCAAAGATGCACTCATAACATATGCCAATGACATAACAATCACAGAACCTAACCCTAAAGACCATAAGGTCCAGTAACTTATTCAATCATATCTTCATAAAATAAATTTAATTAGCATCATCAATAATCCTCATATAAACACAGACAAAACTACATTTATACTTTTTGCACCCAACCCAACTAAAGATGGCACAACTTCATCACTTAAATTAAACACTTCTCACTACAAAACACGCAAAAATCCTTGTTATCACTTTTGACCCCAAAATAACTTTTTCAGAACACATAAAGGTACTAATGAAGACACTTAAAATTCTCAAAGCACTTACTTTCAGGAACTAATAATCTCCACATCAAAATTATCTTCACCCCATTTTAGAATATCCAAACACTATATGGAGCCAGAGGTGAGCAGTAACAAGTAACTTTTTTGGTAGCTGTAACTTTGTTACTTTTGAAAAATTGCAATTAATTTTTATTTTGATCCTGTCAAAAGGTACTAGTTACACTTATTATTTATATTGAAAGATATTTTTGTTAACACAGCTAAAGCTGTATTAAAGGCATAAACTTCTTTCCTATAAACCAGTGGTTCCCAACCGCCGGTCCGCATAAATTTTTCGCCGGTCCGCAAAGTATCTTATTTTCTGCCAAGATAATTTTAATATGGAATCATAAACATTGCAAAGATGTTACTCTTTGTAAAACTCATTTTACGCCTGGCCGATTTGCAGCAGTAAAACTGACGTATCTCGCCTTTCATTGTTGATACCGCAAAATTGTTTAATAATAATCAAGGTAAACCTTCCGATTACCTTCTAGATTCATGTTTAACCTAAGTTTTGTTTCGTCATAAGTGATTTTGTTAAAATTGCTTCGACATAAACTACGTCTAGCATTCTAAAAGTTTATTGATGGAATGCTGTGCAAAGTAATTTTTTACTTTTGAGATGCTGTAATAGCTTGTACTGTGACCTTGCAGAAGGATTAGTATGGAATCAACAAAACAACAAGGTATTATGGTGTATTTTAACAAAAAGGATAAAACTAAGACTTCTGAAACAGACAATTCTCAAAATGGAAATGAAGCTAGTATTAGTAGGGCTACTGTAAGTGTAGAGAAAACTACGAAAAGGACATGTGCAGATAAGTCGAATGTTACAGGAGGAAGTAAGAAACGAAAAGGGGAATTTGTCAGGCAATACAATAAAAAATACTTGAAGCTTGGTTTTACTGTAGCTCCGTGTAGTGAACAATCGCCACGGTCCTTATGTTTAGTGTGCTCCCAAATTCTCTTAAATCACGCTATGAAACCTTCCAAACTTGCTCGTCACTTCCATTCAAAACACAACAATCTTAAAGACAAGCCCCTCGAATATTTTAAACGACTACGCTCTAATATGAAGACCAAAAAAACAAATAAAAAAGATGACAACTATCGAAAAATCTTTTCTACATGCATCCTACCTAATTTCCCTAAAAATAGCTAAAACAAAAAAACTTTATACAATTGGGGAAGAGTTAATAAAGCCATGCATCTTATTTGCGGCTGAACAAATTTTGGGTCCTGAAGCAGCTCGAAAATTTGATGGCATACCACTCTCCAACAATACAGTTCAATGAAGGATTAAAGATATTGCAATGGACATTGAACAGCAGGTAATAGAGGAGGTAAAGAAATCACACTATTTTGCTATTCAACTCGACGAGTCAACTGACGTGAGTAATTGTGCCATTCTTCTATGTTTCATGCGTTATAAGGGAAAAACAGATTTTAAGGAAGAACTTCTTTTTTATATTGACTTACCAGGACGTACCACCGGGTCAGAAATATTTAGGCTTCTTAACACGTACTTTAGTGAGAAAGACATAAACTGGGCAAATTGCGTCAGAGTATGTACTGATGCAGCTGCGAGCATAACTGGTTATCGCTCTGGTGTGGTTGCAAAAATTAAAGAAGTTTCGTACAAAGAAATGCTGTTTACTCACTGCATCATCCACCGAGAGCATTTGGCTTCAAAGAAGCTTTCTCCTGATTTGAAAAACGTACTTACTAACGCTTTGAAAATTGTCAATGCAATTAGAAGTCGACCTGTGAACTCCAGACTCTTCCAAGCATTGTGTGAAAGTATGGATTCGCAGCACGATCATCTTCTTCTCCATGCAAAAGTAAGGTGGCTGTCACGAGGATGAGTTCTTTCTTGCCTATTTGAACTTCGTGAAGAAACAAAACACTTTTTGAGAGAAATAAACTCCCCATTAGCAGAATTTTTGTTAGATGAGATGTGGTTGTGTAAGCTTGCGTACTTGGCAGATATATTTGGCCGTTTGAACGAGCTTAATACTTCTCTGCAAGGCCCTTGCACGAGTATCTTTGTACTGAGAAAAAAGACTGATGCTTTCAAACAGAAGCTGGCACTTTGGGATAGTCTTGTGCAAAAGGAAGATACAATTATGTTTCCAATTTTAAATGAGTATTTGGCAAATGCTGATGTTAACTGTAAAGAGTTACTGAGCATTGTAAGTCAACACTTAAAAGAGTTGGCTAACAGTTTTGACCATTATTTTCCGGAACATGAAGATCCTCGACGTGGAAACCTTTGGATCAACAATCCTTTCATCGAAGATGTCAACACATGCAACCTTAATCCCCATGAAAAAGAAAGTCTGATTAAATTATGCTGTGATTCTACTTTGCAGTCCAGATACAAAAAATAATCATTGTCGCAATTCTGGATATCTCTTGAAAACCAATATTCGTGTCTAATTCACAAAGCAATCAAATTGTTGGTGGTATTTTCAACTAGCTATTTATGCGAGAAATCTTTTTCATCGCTAACTTTAATTAAAACAAAGCAAAGAAATCGGCTGGATGCCAAAGCACACCTACGTGTTTCAGAAACTTCTTTTATGCCTTGCTTGGATCGCATACTGACAGCGAAACAGCAGCAAATTTCACACTAACATTGATTTTGTATGTAAATGAATTAACATTTTGTTGTTTGAGTTAATTTGATTTCCATTTTGTTGTAATTTTTTGTCCTGAATTCATAGCTTATGCCAAAATCTTGCAGTATGTTACGCAACGACAACTTTGGTTAACAGAAAGATTACAAATATATGTTCTACTCACTACGGATCTTTTGTTGCCGGTCCACGAACATTTTTAAAAATTTTTACCGGTCCCCGGTGTGAAAAGGTTGGGAACCACTGCTATAAACTACTACCTTACCATGGTGGGAAAGCTTGCATGTCTTGCTGACCTGTAAAGCTGAGTTGGCCAAAGATTTTATCTCTCCTGTTAGGAATATCCATGTCAAAAAAGGTTTGCAGATAGAGACCAGACAAATGTAGTTCATAAGATGGCAACTTCAAACCTAGCAGACTGTGGTTATATGAACACAAAACAAACACCAGGAAATAATATCTTGACAAAATTAATCACAAACACAATCCACACTCCCTGTGGGGTGCCATAGCAAACTATCCAACAAAAAAAATATCTATGCAACAGAACAGAAGCATTTACTTGGAAATTAAAACAGCCTTCACTGACATAGACCAAGCAAAAACTTTTAACAAACAATTCACACACATCACTCCATATAGCCCAAGCAAAATCAATTGGTACATAGATCATAGAATCAAGATCCTTCCCACCAAGAAAATAAGACTTACCATTACACACATGCAATTAGCTATCTCAAACAGCACAAACAACAATTCCACTGCACCTGATGGCACAAACATCAGACACTGCAAACACCTAGGGCCACTTGCCATCAGATACCCTGCAAATATGTACAACACTACCCTCAACACTAACACAATACCTCATCTTTGGAAACATGCCACAATCATCTCCATTTCAAAACCAAACTAAGACCACAATAGTAGCACAAACTATTGACCCATATCACTTCTATCACCCGTTGCTAAAGCACTAGAGAAAACACTATTACCATACATAGCAGAAAACATTTCAATGATTTCTCATCAACATGGATTCAATCATAAACACTTAACACACACTGCTTTGTACAACATCTGCCACCAAATCACAGGAGGCTTCAACAATGCAAGGCCTCCACAATGCAGTGTAAATGTAGCTTTGGACATAATCAAGGTGCTTGATACAGTGAAAATACACAAACTCAAACTAACAAACATTCCAAACATCATCATCAAGTTCATTGCAAACATAAATAAAATGGCACACTCTCAAAACTCAAACAAATCAACACTGGTATACCACAAGGTGGAGTTCTGTCATATTTTAGGCACAGCCATTTTAAGTTCTTGGATTCATTTCACAAATGCTTTCAATCAAGGCATCAATAGAAGGCGTTTACTTTTTAAAAAAGTTTAATTCCAGTGAGAAAATGTGGAAATGGTAGTCATACAAAAAGAAACACAATAGTGGAAAATGTGGAAATGATAGTCACACAAAAAAATGTACTTTCTCCTCAGGGTAAATTCTTATTTTTTTTTATTTAGTACATTAAATATAAAATGTGATCAGTGAATTTTGTTACACTTTGTTGTATATTTTCATTCACAATTCAAATTAAAAAAGATTCAACACTAGCTAAAAAAAGCATTGTATTGCATGAAATGTTTTTAAAAAATGCTATAAATTCTATGTTAAAAAAATGTTAAAACTTAAATTAACAATTTACAAAATTAAAATGATTTTATTTCTAGTTTTTTTAACAATTCTGGTATTAAAGTAGAATTTAATGTATATCATGCATTCTATCAAGCACTAACCTGATTCTTTAATGAATTATAGCATTCACACATACACTGCATCACTTTTCTAACATTTGGTATGCATAAAAATTCCTGCAAAAGAGTAGGATTGCAGGACAAATGTTGAGCAAGTTTTTGCATAATCAGTGCATTGGATATACCTAAAACATTAAGTAATAAAGAAATTTGCAAAACAACATCAATGCTGTACATCAAATAACACATTTTTATTTTTCTATTTTACTTTTGTGACTAAACAACAATTATCTACAAATTTTGTGATTTGCTTTACAGTTTATATAACAATGTAGATTTATATAAAAAATCAATAATGGCTATTATGGATCATCTTCTTTTAAGTTCCATTCATTAAGTAGTATTAGCGGCAGCATGGTTGAGTGGTTGAAGTGCCAAGCTTATGATCAACATGGTCTCGATTCAAAACCCACTCTTGCCATTCTGTTGTGTCCTTGGGAAAAACACTTTTCGGTGCTTTCCCCTGCTTGGTGGTCTTGACAAGCAGCTCTAAATTACAATCACATCTCTATTAAATTACAAGCAGACAGCAATATCTTGGCATCTCTGGAAGCAGGTCGGGGTAATTGCCTACCCTATGTATTAGCATCTCCGGCCCCTTCCTGCAAGTCAGGAGAATAAATATGGAGATAAAATAAATATAGCAAAAAATGTATTAAAACTATTACGATAATACAAATTTAAATAATAAACCAAAACAACTATCACAAAAATAAAGGATAATTAAATACTTTAAAAAGCAACCACTTTATGAAACTTATGGCTTTATTTTGTTTTTGTTTCATGAAACAACAACTGATTACATGTGAGTGCTGTCAGCAGAGTCAAGCAAAGCACTAAGAACATAAATTCTAATAAATAAGTAGCATGCAAGTAGTGAATTACATAAATTTTAATACTAATAAACTAAATAGCAAAGAGAAGACTGCAAATTGACTATTTGAAGGTCTTCTAGTCAAGCAGCCACACTTAAAACTATTTAGGTAAAATGTAAAAGAATTTTAATTGTGTGTTTACTTGCTGATTAGTTGAGAAATTGCAGTTTAAGAGTATTTTTATTTAGTATAAAACCGTTATTTTTGAAGTTTTTAACTAATACTTGTTTAAAATATGTATTTTGTATGGTCAAGAAAATTTGTTGAAGAAAATATTTATTAAAGAAATTAGAACAGTGTTTTAAACTTTGGCACCCACTTATTTAATACTGCATTGCAAGTGTAAATAAAGTGGCTTTAGTGGTAAATAAAGTATTTTTTTGGAGAAGTTGTACCTGGTATTGTGCATATGAACATTGGAAATGTAAGTATTGTGAGGTTTTTGGCATTTATTTCTATTGAATTCAAATATAAAGCATGCAAATTTCATAAGTTATTAAACCTTCCAAGCATAATATATTTAGTTTTTTTACAATTTCTGTAAATGTCTTGATAATCTTTATTATTGATAATAAACTTAATGGGTTTATTCTGTACTTAAGCAATTCAAAAAGATATGTTTTATAAGTTCTACTTCAAACAACTATAACCATATAGTACAGTGATTTCTAACATTTTGTATATGGCGACGCATTATTCAGCTATTTAAATTTTTGTGGCACACCCATTATATTGGTTAATAATAAAAAGGTCTTGACTGAAAATTTGTCAATGATTTCTTAATTTTCGTCCCAAAATCATGGTGATCGCTCTAAAAAAAAAGTCTTCACTTAAAATCTGTCAATGATATCTCAATTTTTGTCCCAAAATCATGGTGATCTCTAAAAAATAAAAGGTTTCCACATGCACTCATGCTCTTTCTTTCCCTCCAAATCTCACATAGAAAAGCTGCAAACTTCGACATGCCTAAATAGTTTTTTTCCAAAATCTTTTGCAACACACCTGGAGATCTAGATTGACACACCAGTTGGAAAACACTGATATAGTAAGTTTGGATGAATCAGGGCATAATATAGGGGATAGAGCAACACACATCACCCCCAAAAAATGTGTTTAGCTGTATTACTGCCAGCAATAACATCTTTTATTGCAGGAAATAGTTTTTTTTAATGGTGTAATATGGAATTAATTTTCTTTCTAAATCTAACTAGCCAGGTTCTTTGCTTATAAAAAGAATTGAAGTCATTCTAAAAGGATTTTGTCTGGCATGCTTTAAGAAAACTTGTCAAAATGAAGAAGCAAACCAAAATGAATAATAAATTAAAAAAAGCACAAATCAATAAATTTTTGATTTTGAACAAAATACAATGTGCTCTTCATTCGAGAGACAACAGATTATTTTTCAATGATGTTCTCTACCTTTTACCTTTTTACTCTAGAACAGCAGTTTTCAAACTTTTTGAGATGCATCTCCCTTTCATCATGCAAACAAAATTTGTGCCCTCCCCTTAATGATACCAACAAAACTCAAGCCTTATTAAACTAAAAAATCTAACAGAATTGAACTGAACAACAACTACTAAATTTTGTTAATAAGAAGAATGTAACTGTTTTTTGGAAACCAAACATTTAATTCATAACTTTGCAGCAGATCAGCTTCACATTCAAGTTTGTTCCTGTGTTTTGTCTTTATACCTAGGAAGAAAAACCATTTTAGCACATGTAAATTAATGTGAAAGGAGTATATGTATCAGTACTGCACTTACACTCTAACAGTATGTGAACATACTTATGGAAATCAGTTAGTAACATAGCTTCAAAATTGTTTTTTGCAGTAGAGTTACATTTCATTTCCAAAAATTCTTCTTGCATATCTTTGGAAAGAATTTCCTTGTTCAGAACAAAAGGATTCTTTGTCATCTTTAATTTTGGAAGTGCAATGTCACTCAAATCTAGAAAGTAATGTTTACATTCTTGTTTTAAAAGTTGCAGGTAACTCTCCACCTTGACTTTAAGCTTAAGCTTAAGTTCAATTTGTTTTTTTTTTTTGAGAGCAATATTTAACTTAGGAAAGGAAACTGCATTTTCTTTTTGAATTCAACCATGACCAGGCACAGTTTTGCCATTAAAGCATTGATGTCATCATATTCATTGTTATGGGTGATATTTTTGTCCTGAAAAATCAAGTTTTAATCATTTAACATTTTAAAAGTATGCATGAGGTTTGCCAACGTCAGATAAAACTTTTTTTTATTTTAATTAATAAAAAAATCTTGTTTCCCATGAGCTTCCAAAAAACAACATAAGTTTGTCTTTTATTTTACACATGCAGGATAACAACTTAAATTTTGATAACCACAAAACAGATACATGAAAAAACAGTGTTTCATTGTTAGAATCCATGTCCTTACAAAGCTTGGTAAATAGTTTTGTATTGACAGCACTTGCTTTAGCATAGTTGACGGCTTGTTTGATTGTTGCAAGCTAATCCCTCATAGTAATTGGTAAAGCCCTGGAGCTCAGAGCCTCTCAGTGAATCACACAAGAATATCTAACCCCAATAGGGTTTTTTATCTACATAATGAATTCACTTTGAGACCCAAACATTGTCTGACCACCATCAATATACACACCCAAATTTTTCCAAAATATACTATTGTTGCAACAAATGTGAAGACAACTTTAAAAATCTTCTGCTCTGCATGTGATCTCTAAAGGTCTGCAAAGAAGCATATCTTCATTTGAACAAACACAAACTAACAATTGTGACAATTGGTCAATATCAGTTTTTTCATCACCTTAAATTGACAAAAAAAAGCTTGTAATTTTTTGAGAACTTGACACATAATGTTTTTTGCAAGCTCATCAATGGGTGTGTTGATCGTAGAATCCAAGAGTGAAATCTTGGCCATCTTTCGGTATGTTGATCCCAACAAAAGACCAGCTGCTTTTAACATGCATGGTTTAATTAATGTTTCACCAATGTTGTGAGATTTCTTCTCTTTAGAAATCATGTGAGTGATTTTAAATGACACTTCTACTATTTCTGCAGATGAATATTGGTGTAAGCAATTACTTGCAATTTTGAATATTTTTTGAGTCTTTCTTGCTTTGATAAAAGCTAAAAGCTTA
This sequence comes from Diplosoma virens, assembly GCA_963680785.1. Taxonomy (NCBI): domain Eukaryota; kingdom Metazoa; phylum Chordata; class Ascidiacea; order Aplousobranchia; family Didemnidae; genus Diplosoma; species Diplosoma virens. The sequence goes on along the minus strand of OY796881.1, from coordinate 14,875,387 downwards.
TCTTTATGGCCAGAGTGTTTTGTCTAAAGATGATGCTGCAAACAACTTGATTACATTGCGTGATTGCTGAGATTTTTATAGCATATCACATATTGTGGTACCACTTGACTGTTCACTGGAGGAATCTATAAAACTATACTTCAAATAATCACTGTCATGTCTTCTCTTTTTCCCCACTTATTTTATGTCAATGCAGTTATCTACTCAGTTTACAGTTATTTGCTCATGCCCCCTTATGAACCTTTTACACACCACAAAGAGGGCATGCCCCCAGTTTAAGAGCTAAATATTTTGTAAACAAAAAGATTTTGTCTATGGCCCAAAGTACACTTTTTCTTCTTATTGGTCAATCAATCTTAATCAAAACTTTCTTCTTTCTTTAGAACTATGGTCTGCAAAAGTTAATAAAGCTGAACTTTTTTAATATCACTTCAAACAAGGTCAATTTCATAGGAGTCAAACACTTTTAATGATGCTCTCATTAGTGAGTATCGCATCAAAATGGGACAAGCCAGAGAAAATTAAAGTATTTATGGTTTCAACAGTTAAGAGAAATTTGCTTTACAGTGTAATCTCAGAAAGTAGAAGGGCACAATTATGCAATCTTTAAGAAGATACAATGTACACACATTACAGCAATATAAAAATTCTGTACCACAAAAAAACTACAAACTTTTTGTAGAGCTTTGTTACATCGTGAAACTTACATAACTTTAATTTTAGTTAAAGAGTCTTTTTTACTGAGTTTCACAAGTCAGAATTAACCTTATCAAATCTAACATAAAAACTCATTTCTTTTTTAACATTTTTAATGTAAAAACAAATTTAATGTAAAAATTCAAATTTAACATAATTTGTTTTTTCAATTTTTTCAATTTTTTCAAGCAGCTATAAACAACTATCCAACTTAGATCTGGTTCAAATTTTTCTGGTGAATGGAGGTGGCCAAATTAGGGATATTAGAACACCAGGATTAACAACTCATTTTGGCTATTTATGTTAGAAAGGCTATGGTGAAAATATTGTGAAAAGTCATACAAAGCTTCAAAATCCTTTGCTTGAAGGTTAAACACATTTTAGTTATAATTCAAAGCTTTCTGACGGTTATTTGTTTAAAAAAATTGAAATCTTTATTTTGATAAAGGCATTAAGCAATACCAGATTCTGAATACTAAATATATGTTGACTACAATTAAGGAAAACAATAATAAACTTGTACATGCAAAAACAGTAAAACTAACTAACAATTTGGCATGCAATAAAACTAAAAAGAGCCTACCAAGAAAGAAAAATAAACAACTATTAAGCTTAAAACATAACTTCAAAACTATCAACATAACAAAAAACAAACTATTATACAAGAATTAAAACTGAAAGCTTTTTGAAGTTAGTTTTCACAGTTTTCAGGGTGATATTTCTGGCAATTTAACTTTAAATGCATTTATCCGTTCAAGTTTGTTAACAAAAAAATTAAACAAAGATTTAAACACTTCTTTGAAATTCAAATGACCAGCCAAACAATGCTGAAACAATAAGTCACTGAGAGTTTCAGTTGCTGCAACAATTTTAATTACTATTTTGAGAAAAACAGATCATCGATAGTTCATGGATAAAAACTTGGTTTTTGTTGGTTCTCCAGTGGATAGAATGACCATACAATGTTGTACTGCCAGCACTGTCACAGTGTAAATAAATTCAGATGGTTGCAACAGGCCCACGCAATTTATGTTTTTAAACAACTTTTTGTACTCATCTGGCAGGTAGTGGTGAATTGAAAAGGAATCATCACCTGCAATGAGCAACTTTTTGCGGGAAAAGCATTTGCAGCAGCAAGATATGCTTCTGCCAACAAAGCCACTCACACAGTATGTTATATTGGCATCAGCACATGTTACATCATCCAAAGAAACACCAGTAAATACATCATTAAGCCAAAGCACATCATTTTCTTCAGCTCCATTATCAACACTTGTTTCTAATAAAAGAAGAGGATCAATTTCTTTAAGAATATTTACACCAAGCAAGAATATTAGACACTTCAGTTACTGTTTGCAGAGAACCACATAAAAGCAAATGCATATATTGATGTTTTGGTATCAAGTTAGAAAAAACAAAAAGTTTTGATTTGTAGCTCACTTAAAATTATTTCACACACTGCAAGTTCTGAAACTACTTTATAATTATCATCATTTTTGACAAAATAGAACTCGACAGATGAAGCTGAATAAACACTTGTATATCCAAAGGTAAGAACTGCATTTTTCATTCTTTCTTCTGCTTGTAAAGGATGAAAAGTCCAAAAAAGAGTCTCGAATGAGAAAATCAGTATTTTGTTTTTGTAGAATGATGTTACCTTTTTCATGTCTAGAAGAGGAACTAATAGAGGAGGTTACATGCATTATTGGTAAAGATAAAGAAAGGTATTTTGGTAAAAGGGAAAAATTTTAGGAACAACATTAGGTTTCAGAAAGACTTTCTGCAGTTTAGGGTCTTTCTGGATTTACATCTAGTACTACAAGTATCAGTTGAGGTAGTTTTGAAATCACTTTCATGAAAGTGCTTTGCACAAATTTTATGAGACTTTGATACTTTCCAGTTTTTTCTTGGGATAGCCCTATACCATTTATCACAAAGCTCAGAATGTACCGGAAGCTGAAATAAAGCAACTGTTTTTCCATTTTTGTTGGACCTATAGCCATAATTGCAAGCTGGCACACAGTAAGTGTTCACCATTGTTAAGAACTTTGTATAGTACTCAAAATACAATTAATAATTTAACTTAAAAAAGAAGCAAAATTAATAACACTTACATTTAGACAGAGTTTTGTAATACAGATTTTGAGCTTAGTTTTTTAAGTATTTTTAAAACCATAGAAATTATTAAAAAAAAACAGTTAAGTGAAAGTAAAAATTTCCTATACTTATATTCTTCTTCTTTCGGCTTCTCCCTGCTCGAGGTCGCCACAGCGCGACAGTATTTTCCATTTTACTCGATCTACTTTGTCTCCTTCCCTAGCTCCAACCCTTTCCATGTCTTCTCTCACCAAATCTTATATAATCTTATAAAATCCTATACTTACATAAAATATAAAAATAAATACTTGAATTGTTCAATACCATATTACACCCAATAGCATACCATAAAAAATATGAGTAATTACATAAAAAATTAAATTGTACAACAATTATAAATATTTCACAACACTAATCTTTTATTAATAAAACAAACAACTTTTGAAGAAAGAAATTGTTGGCTATACACTTTTAACTTTTAAAAGTAACTGACTTATTGAAAAATTAATAGAATTGGCAATTTTCTCACCATGTCATTTTAAATCAAAAAAGCTTTTTCACTCTTGATTTATTAATTAAATTCAAAAAATCTTTAAAAAACTATTTTTTAACTGCCATACTTTATTTAAAAAATAATTGGCTTCTTTGACTTATTGAAAAATTAGTAGAATTGGTAATTTTTTAACCATGTCATTTCAAATTAAAAAAAACTTTTTCACTGTTGATCAATTAAACACAAAACTTTTTTAAAAAATTATTTTTTAACTACCGTACTTTATTTAAAAAGTAATTGGCTTCTTGAGTAATCAACCTTGTCACTTAAATTTGATAAAAATAATAATTAAAAAAGTTTTTTTTCTTTTAATTAAAAAAGTTAAAAATTCAGGTTTTAAATTTTTTATTATTTTGTTAATTATTTTGCTAACTGCCTAAAAAACTTATATTACTAAATTTTTTTATACTATAAAACTTTTTTATATTAGATCGCCTAAATAAAAACTTAACTTTTGCTAAAATTAATTTTTGACTATATACTTAAATTTTAAAAATAACTGGTTTATTGAAAAATATTAGAGTAGGTAACCAAGTCACTTAAAACTACTTAATTTCATTACCTTTTATAGCTTAATAAATTTTCATCATTAATTTTTTTTTTGTTTTAATCAAACTGCGTAAAGTTTATAATTTTAATTTGAAAATTTTTGGGTAACTGCCAAGTAAACTTTTTTCACTAATTTTTTTGAATAAATACTGACGACAACTATTAAGTACAAAAAACACTTAGTTTTTAAAACTTTTTTTGTCTCTATTCATTAATGAATATTACATAAAAAATTTTTATTCACTCGAGTAATAATTAACATAAAATTTTGCTTTGGTTTTGATTTGAAAACTTGACCCTACTAATGTAAACCAAAAACTGGATCCAAAACAGAGTTGTACATCCTGATATCTAAAATCCCTAGGCCAGATGCATACTACTCCTTCTGGAACTTTTCCTACACCTTCTCTCCACCTACACTGACTGCTGCATCTTCTTTTTCTAAACCAATCCTTCTCATGCTTCCTTCAACTTATTTCCTCCATCTTATCTTCAGTCAGCCCTGTTTATGTTTTCCATCTACTTCATGTACCATTGGCCTCATCAAAACATCTTCCTCAGGTTGTTTCACAATATGACCATACCACCTCACACCATTCACTCTTGCCAACTTATCTGATGCTTTCTTCAATTCCAACATGTCCATCAGCTCCTCTGTATTCCTCTTGTCCACCAACTTTGCACCACATATTGCCCTCATCATAGATCTTTCTGCTATATCTTCATCATAAATCATTAAAATTGCTATTTTATTTTCTCACAAACACTGTTGAACACTATTGAATACTTCACACAAAAATTCATAAATATTAAAAGAAGTCAAGAAAAGGAAGCAGCACAATGCTAGACGTTAAAACTTGCATAAGATAATTAGAAAGTGAAAGTACAAAATGGTAGAAAGCATGGCAGCAACACCTTGATCAGGTAAACTATAAGAAATTAGTAAGAAAAAAGAAAAAATATATAAAATATTACAAGGAAAATAATCAAATAACAATTGTATAACCAGTGCATGACTATTCTGCATAATAGTGATGAGTGGCACAGCTAGTCAGGATGAAAATTTAACTTAACTGAGCAAGACTTTATAACTGCTTTTATAGGGCTCAAACTAAGGCTGACAGCAATGCAGTAGTTAATGGGTTAAAGAAGTTAACAGCATTGTGATAGATACCATATATACATATACCTATGTGACATCCATGAAAAAGTGAAAAATAGTAGCTAAAGTAATTATTACTTAATCTCAGATGTTTTATCTTCTCATTTATCTACAGTACAAAAATTTGATCACAATATTTGAAAAAATTTGAAAGAAATAGGTTACCTTTATTTTTGGCTTCACAAATGCATGGAGACTGATCTTCAAAGCTTTCACTAAGACTACAGTCACTGTCAAAATAATAAGCTCAAAAGTTTGTTGAAAAAATAAAAATATTTGTAAGTAATGGCAATCAAAAGCTAACATTTTATCTTTCATTTTGCAAAATTTATTAAAAAATAAAAAAGCTGAATGTTTTTCACTTTCATAAGTCCTCATCAAAGCATCTAAAAATTTTTAGCACAATTTAACAATAACTGATAAACAAACATTATATACAATTAAACTAAAATATAAACAACAATTTTCTTAAGTTTAGACTCACACTGGTATTACTAATTTATTGACAATCAAAAGAACAGGTCATAATTCAAAAGGAGTACTGAGAAAAAATGAATAAGAATAATATGACTAAATTAAAATAGTTGTAGTAAGAAAGACAAACAATTTTTATGCAATTGTTTATTTAATGTTGATTGATGTTTTTAATTAGTAAAGCTTCATAAATTTTACAATCATAGCCTGATAAACATTTCTTTATAACAACAAAATGATTTATTTAACTATCTGTACCTTTTATATTACAAGAATTGCATTCAGTAATATGATCTATTGTACTGGAGACTGTTACCATTGCTGAATGGCTGCTTTAGAAAATTTTTAAAAAATACTTTCTGAAATAAATTTTTTTGTGACACATCTAACTCTCTGCCTCTTACATTAAAAGAAATAATAACCTCTGTACTTGGATTTACTTTATTCCAAGTTAATTTTCTTTCATGATGTCAAATATATTGCATTACTTTCATAACTATTTGCATAATATATTTTCAAGACTAATGATTATTTATTTTTTATTATTCAGGTAATCACCTGACAAGTCCGTACATGAAGCAGACAGTTGTTGTTTCAAAAAAATAATTACTATAAAATAATTTTTTATTTAAATTAATATTGTAATTCCATCTATAACAAAGAGGGGGATAACTGTTCCTTGCAGCTGTACCTCCACTCTTGGTTTTTCTTTACCTGCTGTTGTTGCAACCCTCTTCTCATATCTTGTCCAACAACCTCTATCCATTGTTTCTTAGGTTTTTCCTTCTTACTTTTCATTGTAGTTGTCATAACTATTGCTGAAGCTTATACTTTGCTCATCTGTGTGTGCAAAGTGTGCAATCTGTGACCAGGGCTGGGGAGCCAACGCCTGGAGCTACAAAGCCAGCCGATTTTGAAGGAGCCAGAGCTGGAGCTGGAGCCAAGTTCTGATATTGTGTGAAACCAGAGCTAGAGCCAGAGCCATCAAATTTTTTGCTGGCTCCAGCTCCTAACAATATTTTTTTTACATTTAAAAATCATTTAATTAATTTGTGGATCCAAATGTGCATTAAGGTTATGTAAAGGATGTGTTTGTATTTGAGTCATTGGTTTGAGATAAGTAGCATGGAGTATGAGATAGGTGCCTATTGGTAGAACAATGATTTTGTCTTGCAGGCTTTGAATGCTTGTGTCTCGTGTGCAGCCAGTAGCAATGAACAAAGTTGTGTTCTGAATGGTTTGCAGTTTCTTAATGTTGGTGTTTAATATGATAGAGCTCCATATGGTGTTTACATATTCTAATATGGGCAAATGATAGCTTTAAATGTAGAAATGATTAGTTCGTTTTATTTACCCCATTTGTTTGAAGAAAGTGCTTTGAGAAAGTTAAGCGTTTGTTTTGCTTTAATGATGGTGAGATTTATGTACTGTGAAAGTGTTAGTTTTGGGTCAAAAGTAATTTCAAAAGTTTTTTGGTGTTTTGCTGTTGATAGTGTTTGATTGTTTAAATTAAGTGATAAAGTTGTGCCATATTTAGCAGAGTCGAGTACAAAAAGTGTAATACTTGGTAAAAATATTGTTGAATGAGTTGTTGGTCCTTAAATGGCGATTAGTTTGAGATGCTGTGATTGTTATGTCATCGGCTTATGTTGAGATTTGTACATCTTTTGGAAGGAGGGTAATCTCAGAGATGTAAAATTTAAATAATGTTGGAGTCCGAATTCCACCTTGTGATACTCCAGATGTTGATTTATTTGAATTTTGAGAGTGTGCCTTTGTGTTGAGTACATGCTTGTTTGTCCTTTAAATGTAGTTGGCTATGAACTTAATGATGGTGTTCGGATTGTTTGTTAGTATAAGTTTTAAATGCCTTGCTCATGTTCAAAGATACTGCTATGGTGTGATGTTGCCTTGGATTGTTAAAGCCTTTTGTGATTTGGTGGAAGATGTTATGCAAAGAAGTGTATGTTGAATGTTTATATTTGAATCCATAATGATAAGAAATAATTGGAATGTTTTCTGTTATTTATGGCAATAGGGGTTTCTCTAGTGCTTTGGCAATGGTTGATAAAAGCGATATGGATCAGTAGCTTGTGCCAATGTTTGTTTCGTTTTAAGATAGAAATGGTTGGGACACCTTTTCCAAGATGCAATATTGTGTTCGTGTTGGGGGCATTGTTGTACATATTTGTGAGATATTTTATGAAAATGATCCTAGTTGTTTCAGGGGTGACCGATAAATTTTACCACCATAAATTCCACCATAGGTAAATTTTACCACAGTTGTTTTTGGGTGATTTTTTTGTGTTCATGTATTTGTTTGTTAATGTGATTGCTAAAGTAATGATTTGTGGTGATCTGTTTTGTTGGCAAATGTGATTATGTTGTTGAATGAACTTGCGAATATGCCTTGGCAAATGAGTGCAATTTGCGCTGTTTTGATTTTCTTTAAGAATGAAGAGTTTAACAGCATCCAGTATTGCCTCGACAAGATATTTATTTATCTTATGAATGCCTTATAGACATTTGTGAAATGGGGTCTGTAGAAGATGAGATACTCAACTTGTGTTTAAATGATGTCCAATTTTGTTTGTTATTATTTTAGTGAAGTGATATGGAATTTCTTTGGTCTTGTAATTTATACTTAGGGTGATGAGTAACAATAAATGATCTAATGTGAGGGAGGGGATGGTTTCCAGCTAGTGCAATTATGCAAGTCTGCTGAAGCAGTGTTGTCTGGTTAAGTAGGCTATTGTGTTTGATTTGGTGGTCAACATGTTGAGTGTTTGTGTTTAATGTGACCTGATTTTAATCAGTTCTCCTCTATGGCCTTTGGTTGGTGCATTGACATGATTGCATTGACATCTGCAGTAATGATTGTGCTTGGATGATTTGTTTTGTATGCATATATTTTGAATATATTGAGTCTTCTTTTGTTTGAGATATATAATTGATAGGACCCTTGGATAAATGTATACTGTAACTATAGCAATTGGACCCTTGGGTAATATTAAGCCCTTAGATAATATATAATTGATCTTTGAGTTGATAGATAGATATTTGAAAAAGTAAAAACAATAGTTGTTTTTTGAATTATAGTAGTGTTTCCATATCAGTGATAGTATGCACTGATAAATAAATTAAATTAATTAAAAATAAAAAAAATATATAAAAATAGTTGAGCTGTTTACAATGGTAAGTCAATTGCTTTTTAAGTATCACTTAACAAATCACTTGCACTACAAAATTATCACAAAGCCAATTTTTTTAATAGCACACATGCTAAAAGTCTAGTTCTTAGTGAAAAAAAGATTAAAAGTAATTAAAATGTAATTTATGCTAATTTGTAAGAATAGAATGAAAATATATAGAACAATTGTTTAAAGCAAAATGCTGTAAATGTGATAATTTGACAGTATAAATAAGAAAATACAATGCAATTAATTCTTTTTAATACAAATTGTTCACAACAACATAAAATGTTGAAGAATTTTGATGCCATTAATTTCTATAAGTAAAAGACAAAAAATTTTTAATTTTCTTCTGGTAAAAAGTAGTAGAATTTTTGTGACACACATATTTTTAAAACTATTGCATTTATGTAAAAAAAAAAGTCACTCTTAAAACTAATACATCCATCTAAGTTATTTGTTTGTCTAGAAATGAAAAATTTCTTGAGTGAAATACTATTTATGGCTTTTATTCTGACAAAACTAACTTCTGATTTGGACTATGAGGGACAGTCAAAAAGTATTCACACTTTTGTTTTGTTGATTTGTTTGTACAAGCACAAGACTACAAGAAATACAGTACTGGAAAAAAGTTTAGAAAGATTTTTATTTTGATAAACTTTTCATGATAAAGTCACTTTACAACAATTTTACAGAGAAATGCTTATTGCTTATTGTGTCTTGTGTTGACTTAACTATTATTCTTTGTATTTTTCAGCAAATAATGGTAATATGTTTTACATTTGATACGGTTTTTGATAGCATACATAGGGTTGATTTTCAAAATTTGTTGTGAAAATGGGAAAATTGCCTCAAATTTCAAAAGCTTTAAAAAGCAACGTCATCCTTTTAAAAGAAGAAGGCTACAAAAATGTTGATATTTCAAAATGATTGAAACTCTCTGAAGCATCCGTTAGTCGAATATTACAGAGAAACAAGAAAAACCTCAGTCTTTCTCCCTTGAAAAGAAGTGGCAGACCCCGTACCACCACTCTCAGGACGGACTGCAAAATCAAACGACTCTGCCTAGGGCAACCATTCATTTCTTCATCAGAAATAAAAAGATCTATGCAAGAGCTGAGTAGTGTGACTTCAAGAACGATTAGAAACCATTTGCACAAAGATTTTAAACTTCCTGCCTGCAAACCTCTGAAGAAACCCCTGATTACACCAAGAATGGCCCAGCAAAGGCTTGAATTTTGCAGCCAGTACAAAGACTGGACAAGTGAAGACTGGCAGAAAGTGATATTTTCAGACGAATCCACCTTCTTACAGTTTGCTTCCTATAAACTCTTTGTTCGCAGACCTCTTGGATCTTTACCAGTAAACTCACAGTACCTCCAACCAACCGTTAAGCACCCCCCATCACCCATGGTGTGGGGGTGCTTTTCCAGCAAAGGCTGAGGTGGTCTTTATTTTGTGCCAAAAGAACAAACAATGAATGCCTCATGGTATATTAGTGTCCTAAATGATCGTCTACTGAATTTCATGAGCATTCACAGATGCACAACATTTCAACAAGACTCTGCACCATGCCATAAAGCCAAATCAGTTATGAATTGGTTTCAAACCAAAAATGTCAGAGTGCTCAAATGGCCAGCAAATTCTCCTGACCTTAATCCCATTGAAAATTTATGGACACTGATAAAAAAAAAGTTTCTACATCAAATCCAACAACTATGGATGAGCTAAAGCGGATCATTAAAGAGATTTGGTGCAAAGATATTGATCAAAATGTTTGCAAAAACCTTACAGATTCCATGCCAAGCCGCATTCAAAAGGTCATTAAAAACAAGGGTTACCATACTAAATACTAGGGCAACTGCTGTAATTTGGACCATGTTGGAGGTGCATGATGTTTGTTTGCCGTATTGTTACGTTCAATAAAAGAAAAACATAAAAATGTGTCATTTTTGCGTTTTGTCTGCTTTTCAAAAAATCTTTCTAAACTTTTTTCCAGTACTGTATGTCATTTTTCTACTTATTTCTCATTCTTTTTGATGCATTTATTCCAGCTGTTCACAAGTTTGTGAATTTTATCTGAGAAGAAAGTTTTTGGCTGATCTTGTAACCATTTATGCACCATTTTCAGAACTGCTTTATCCGAAAGAAATTGACGACTTTGTAAAGCATTTTTGAGTGTACTAAAGAAATAGTAGTCAGAAGGTCTGGGTTGTATGCAAGGTGTTTCAGCACTTTTCTGGGTATTTTTTTTGGAATTGGCCCTATTGAGCCTAAAAATGATGAGTACTGGTATAACCTTTCCTGCAGAACGTTGGGTCTTAAATTTCTTCTTTACTGGTGAGTTAGAATGTTTCCAATGGTCCACACTTGTCTGGTCACTTTTCAACTTTTCAATCCTTTCATACACACTTCTTTTTGGTCATGCACTGTTTCTATATTGTGTTGAAACTTGCCGGTGACTTTCAGCCCCTGACACCCTTCTGACCATAAAAATCGGATCACTGGGTGCTATTCTTCACTGGTGCATTCTGTTAGTGGAGCAGCCATTTTTATTGACCAAAACAAACACCTTTAACAATTGATCAAACAAATAGATCATCTGATAGTGATCACGTGACACAGAAGCCCACATTTGCTGGAAAAACTGCATCCAACTTAAATGCAATAGTGGGCTGTGGCATAAAGTGCAGATAATTTTTGACTGACCTTCATATAATTTTTAGCAATCATAGATCATAAGTGTTTTCTTTAAAATCTTGATACTAACAATAACTTCCGATTAAGTGCCAGTCAAGCAGAAAAGCTAGTAATTTTGGATTAATATTTATATCCAACAACCTTATCATATAACAAATATTACTTGTTAACCCTTATCAGCACTTCTGAAATCACACTGCTTGTCGCACTACTGTCCACATTTTGTGGACATCTGTTATTAAAGCATGATTCTTAGTGAAATCTCATATCATTTGTTTGCAAGTAGTATATTAGAATGAAGAACACAAAAAGACGAACATCTTGCTTAGTTGGCTGATTGAATCAATGACTAACAAAAAAACCAGTCATACACATAGCCGCCAATATATTCACTCACACAAACCACATTTGCAAGATTTAGAAATTTTTCAATGTTGTGGGCACACTTCTTTTTCACAATTATCACAACGTGATCTCGTATGCTTCTTGCAAACTCTGCATCGTGTTTGATGGCTGGATGTGGGACTGGGGCGAATGCTGAATTCAAATGGTATAGAAAAGCCCACCTGGGCAGCTGCATCTCTAATAGTGTGCTTTTGATTTGGAAGTCTCAGACAAGCCTCAACAGCAGGTGTTGCTAGTTGAAATGTCAAGTGTTTCAAGAATGCTTTTTTTGATTTGGAATATCTCCCAGATTTTTTTAGCAAGATATACAAATTGTTAGCTGCAGTGTCAAGCATGTTGTAAAAGAACAACAGTGGCCACCTAACTGTTTTTCTGCGACACGAAAACTTTTCTAAATTTTTGTCAAACATATCAACGCCACCTTTCCTTTGGTTGTAATCCAAAATCATAAGCAGCTTTTTGCATTTGTCAGATGTAACCAAACTATTTGTATGTGTTCAGCTCAACAGCACAACTGGCTTTTTGTTTCTTTTAGCTTGGTATGCAACTAAGCACACACTGTCATCATAATTGTATAGAAACATGGATTAGTACAACTCCATTCTGTTGTTCAAGGAATTAAAATTTTTTTTAATAAAAGAGACAAGAATCAGTCCAAATTTATTAAAAACTTATTTATTTTAAATTTAAAATCGATTTCGATCAAAAGATCATCATCAGTTAACGATTCTATTAAGTCTGTGAAATTTTAAGAATAAAAATTAATAGAAAATTATTGAAAATTATTGATTAATGATTAAATTTAGTAAATGTCATAGAATAAAATAAAATGTACTCACTTAACAAAACAATTCTTTTCAAATAGTAAAGTAAAAACTTACTGTCAAAAATGTAAACTGCTAGTGCCAATTAAATTTTGGCAATAAATACTAGTGCCAATAATTTAATTGGCACTAGCAGTTTACATTTTTGACAGTAAGTTTTTACTTTACTATTTGAAAAGAATTGTTTTGTTAAGTGAGTACATTTTATTTTATTCTATGACATTTACTAAATTTAATCATTAATCAATAATTTTCAATAATTTTCTATTAATTTTTATTCTTAAAATTTCACAGACTTAATAGAATCGTTAACTGATGATGATCTTTTGATTGAAATCGATTTTAAATTTAAAATAAATAAGTTTTTAATAAATTTGGACTGATTCTTGTCTCCCTTATTGAAAAAAATTTTAATTGAGATGCGTTTCACGAGAATCGTCCTAAAATCTTCATCCAATAGGGTTGAACAGATCCACTGGGTTTTTTAACAAATTAAGCTTAAGTTCAAGGAATGTAGAATTTCTCTGCAATGATTTCTTATTGTTCCGAATATAGTTAAACTCTTTTCCAGCAATAGTTTTGTAAGATTATAACTGGTAAAAAAGTTATCTGTGCAAACATCTCTTCCAGTTCCATAATAGGGTTCCAGCAATCTAAGCACAATATCTTGACCTAAATTTTGATGTACCTGATCTCCTTCCTTTCCACTGTAAGTGATTGCATTCAGAGCATATCCAGTGCTGGATTCGCTTGCCCAGAAAATTTTTAGTCCATAATTTCTTGATTTTGACAGCATGTAAGTTCTACCTGGAATTCAGCCTCTATACCCCACCAACTGTTCATCCACAGTTATGCAATCATCTGGAACATACACACATTGAATACTTCCAAGAAATAAGCCCCATATTTCTGAAATAGCAGCAAACTTGTCATTTATTTTTCTTTGCTCCTGTGTGTGCCAATTATCAAACCTTGCACATCTTAGGAAGCATTTGAAGCGATTCAAAGACATAACTGCCCTGTAAAAAGGTTTGCTGTCTCCGACGTCCCATAAGTTTTGTAACTTTGTGAAATTGTCCCTATCACTGCCTGCCCACAAGATTACTGCTAATGCAGCTTTGAATTCCTCCATTGAAAAGTCATGGTAATTTTGAGGAGTAGATAGAGTACGTTGAACCTCCCTACAGTGTACCTGAGAACAGTTGACATTATTTTTTCTGTGATCATATGTTCAAAGTTTTTGCATTCAGTTTGTGGGGTGGCAATAGCTCTGGGCATTTGTGTAAGGTTGTTTCAACGTCATCTTCAATTCGGAATCTCTTGGGTTGTGTACAATGCTTGGTATGCAGTCAAAAAAATGGTCTTCTTCATCACTTTGATCAGCATTTGCATTTTCATCACTTGAGGCTCCATCATCATAGTCTGTGTCATTATCATCTATCTCGTAAAATACTTTGACATCTCCTTCATCATCAACAGCAATTTCCTTGTCATTCTCGCCATCTTCTACTGGGATAAACTCCTCGGCATCTTCATTATTATCATCATAATCATCAATGCTCAGTTTGTCTACAAATCCAAGTTGACTGCATGCTTCACGTAACATAAGTTGCCTACTCATGATTAACCTACATTTATTGTACTTCCTGGCATGCAAGCTGCTTACAAATAAATAAAGTCAGATATATACAGAAAAGTTTATCCTAATAAACACTTATGAAAGCTTCAACATATAATGCAAAGTATGCTTTTGCTAGTCCCTGGCACCATACCACTACTTGCAGTTTGTTTTGGTAAAAACTACTAAAGATGATATTTTATAAACTCACTCTATCTCTTTCAAAGTTTCAAGGTAAACAAACAATCTTCACTTTTTGATGATATAGCTAACTGTCGAGCAACTAAAGAGAGTTATTATAATTACTGTGCTGTAGAGCTTATACTGCTTAGGCTAAACACACACATCACATAACTATAAAATAAGTAGACACATAACTATAAAAACTTACTTTTATCCTCTTCCTCTACCACTAGCAAATCAAGTAATATTATGACATGACAGTAATGTTATGCTACTGCTTTTCACAAGCAACGTGGTGCATCTGAAATTTCTGTGGAAATTTCGAGAAACAGTTGCCAGCTGTTTTTTCATTGCGGGATTAGCCTAGTTTTCACATGAATGCATTTTAGAACAAAGCACATGTACAACGGAATGAATAGGTGACCAACAGTTTTAGTTTTGATATGTTTACAAGTTAAGATTCCTTTGTCCACAAACTGTGGACAGTAGTGCAATAACGTATGTCTTTTCAATAAAATAAAAAATAAAAGTCATTTTTCAATTTTTCCTTTTCTTCTGTAAAGCACATTTATAAATCTTCATCATAGTCGAAAAGCAGCTCCTATGGATTATTTGTTCAAGAACAGCAATACAACATGTGACCCGAGTTGACAAAATGTTAACAGTAGTGCTGATAAGGGTTAAATAAATTTACAAAAACAAGAATTACAATAGTTCAAAAATAGTAATAAAAACCATCTATCTAACAACGTTTAACCTTTTCAAGTTGGTGATTTTAGAATTAAATTTTATAATGAAAAAAATTTATCTGTTGCTAACCTTGTGAAATCATTTTCAGTAAAAGATTCACTTGATATATCACTAATGACATCACTAACTATTTCAGTTGAAGATCCACTTTCATCTTTGATTGAAATTGTTTCACTAGAATGACTATGCTCACTTTCTTTATATTTACGACTAAAATTTGACTTCTTTTTTTTACTTCTAAAAAAATTTGAAAAAATATTTTACTATGCAATTTAATGCTGACAATTTTTATTCTATCAAAGTACTGCACAGTCTGTTTAATCATACAGAGTGGTCGCTAGAAAAGCAGAAAATCTGTCAAACAGCTATTTATTTTTACAAAGAATAACTTTTACAAAATTTTTTAAAGACTTATGTTATATTATACTCATAGATGCTCAAAATGTCGTCTGTGCACTTCAGAGCAGCGTCTTAACCTAAAAATCCAAGCTCATGTAGCGTTTTGAAGGGTAACTTGCAGCATATCATTCCAAGCTCTTCCCAAGCACATTTTCAAATCATCAATAGAATTTATGTCACATCGACAGTTCTGAGTCTCTGTTAATAACAAGCTCCAAATGCAGTAATCCATGACATTTAAGTCTGGACTTTTTGAGGGCCAATCTTCCAGTTCAATGAAATCAGGAGTAGATTGCCAAAGAAACTGAATTGAAGCCCTTGCTGTGTGAGCTTTGGCACCATCCTGCTGCCATGTCCATGTTTGGTCATCAATTACTTTTTGTATATCACTGAACATCTCTGGACACATCTCCTCACAATAAACTTGTTGGTTTACTGTTTTTTTTTCTTCCTGCCTTCAGGACTCTGATAATATCAAAGACACTTCAAGAACCAACCAATCACACATTTTATTCACAATCTCATCTGACCTTCAAATCTTTTGCTTTTCTAGCAACCACCCTGTATTTTAAAAGGGTTTAAAAATTCTATATATTTAATGTCTTAGTACCTGTCTTAAATTGACTGGCACATAGGTCAATAACAAATGTCAGAGCAGTATGTCAATTATAAGGAACAATACAGAATAACTAAATCTAAAATTTTCACCAGTCAAATGGCAATAAAAAAACCGTAAAATAAATTTAAAGATAGCACAGTTTAAACAAAACAAGGATGCAAAAAAAAAATATTAAACCAGTTATATATCTTTTTTTACTATAAAATTTTTATTCAGAAAGTTTATGCATTACTATATTACATTTAACATATTTTATTACAGCCATTTTTAAAGATATTTGCATTGTTAAAACCATGCTTTTTTTATATTCTGTTAAAAGTACAGTGTCCATGCACAATGTTAATTGTGCATATAATAATGTATATATTGGGTTGAGGAATATGTTCATAGCGTTTTTATATTTTCTTTTATTTTACAATGATTTTTTACTACTTGGCAAAATGTATATATTCATTTGATAGAGCTCTTTCTACTGTAAAAACCTGTGTTGATCATCTTTTTGAGTATTTTGAGATTTTATTATTTGTGAGGCTTACATACGGAATATCCAGGGGGTAAAAAGCAACATTTCTGACACCTGCTATTCTTCGGTTTTCATCAAGGCCAAAAAGCTGCTGAAGCAGCCTGGGACATTTGCATGGTATATGGGGAAGGTGTCATAGGCGAATCTATGGCAAGAAAATGGCTTGCAAAGTTCAAAAATGGCAATTTTGACATCGACAACATGCCCCACAGCAAAAGACCTTCTGAATTTGACAAAGACCATCTTAAAGCACTTTTAAAGGAGGAAAGTCGCCAAACAAGTTATAAATTGGCCGAAAAAATGAACTGCGATCAAAAAACAATTCTCAATCATCTTCATTCAATAGGATTTTCCAAAAAATTAGGAGTCTGGGTGCCTCATGAGCTTAGCGAAAACAACAAAGAAAATCGCCTTCAAATTGCTTCTCAACATCTCGCCTGCCATCGAGCAACATGCAGTCACAAACAGCGCTTTTTGTACTGAATTGTCATCGGAGATGAGAAATGGTGCCTATATATAAATATGAAAGGAATGGGTGGCTCCTGGAGATATGCCAAAACTGAGAGTTAAGCCTGACCTCCATCCAAGGATCTGCGTTTGGTGGGACTGGGAGGGCATGGTGCACTGGGAAATGCTCGAAAGGAATGCCATGGTCAACAAGGAGCTCTACATAGCCCAGCTACATTGTGTAAATGAGGCTATTCAACTGAAAAGACCCCATTGACAAAGCCAAACCATTCTTCTTCACAATGCCAGGCCTCATGTTGCACAAGTCGTCAAAGCCACACTCCAAGAGCTTGAATGGGAGGTCCTTCAGCATCCACCATATTCTCCAGACCTTACACCCATGGATTACTATTTTTTCCACTCTTTGTCGAACCATATGAGGGGCATTACCTTCAACAATGAAGAGGACCTTAAAAACTGGCTCAATAAATTCTTCGATACCAGACCCAGGGATTTTTGGCAGAACAGCATTGACAAATTGGTCAATCATTCTTGATTTGCCTAGCTAGCAAGCAGATGTCTTGTAGAGCTTAAAAAAACGCGTTTTGAGTGACTGCATTTACATAAAATCAATCACAGTTTTTACAGTACTGCTGAATAATTTTCATGGTGTGCTTATCTGAAGTTTAACAATGGCAAGTTTAGAAAACAAACTCGACTCTATCTTGATTGCAATTGATAATTTAGCAACAAGAACAGAAAGAATTGAAATGAAAATAGAAAATTTTGAAAGTCAACTCAATGAAATTGAGACCAGATTAAAATCAAGAATAGATCAATTAGAAATAAATGTGAAAGCTTTACCTTCAGATAAAGATTACAGAAATTTAGAGAAGAAAATTGATTGCTTAAAACATGCTTTGCAAAACAAATCAAACGAAGATCTAATGCGTGAATTATATAGCAAGCAACTAAATTTATTAATTCATGGTCTTGATGAAAAAAAAGAGGCGTGGAAAACCAAGACACAAACAAAATCAATGCTAGCAAAATTTTTTCAAGAAGGACTAGATCTAGATTTGAACTCAATCTCTCTAGTTGACTGTCATCGCCTTCCACAATGTCCAATATTCAAACAGGGATAGAAAATTACTTGACCAATAATAATCAAACTGACAAATGCTTTTGATAAATCAAAAATCTTTAATTCTGCCAGTAATCTGAAGAAATACAACCAACAACTTTCAGGTTTGTCAGCCACTATCAGTCGCAATAGAAAATCAGTCTACATTACTGAACACTTACCATAACAGCTGTATCATCAGAAGAAAAAACTGTTGCCTCTCTTCAAAAAAGCAAAAAATCAAAAGCAAGCTACCAGGTGGGCCATTGTTGACGGGTCTTATTGTTTGTATATAGAAGGCGTTAAACACACAGCCGAGAAAATATATTTGTCGGTTGAGGACTGGAGGTCTGATGTCCGTAAATGGCAGTTCAAGAGAAACTTCCTTAAAGATCTTTAAGTATTTAAATCAATTAGGACGTAACTTATCTCCTCAGAAGTTAGTAGCACAAGCCTTGGACAGAAGCCTAACCTACTTACTATCATTGTTAAGCACCCAATTAGTGCAACTCATTTTTGTCATTTCTGGAAGTATAACTTCAGTTCTGCATCCTTTGTTTAATATTATCACCTGCTTAGTGCTTATGCCAATGCTAATGTTTTATCATTTTTCGTTTTTTGGCTTAATGTTTACATGGCAGGCCTATTTTTTTTCTTTTTTTTCCCAATTTTTCATATTTTACATTTGTGTATTTGTGTAGTATACATGCATGTAAAAACTGCAAAAAATTGTAATCAGTTATCAGGGGTAGCCATTCAATGCATTCTGCCTTATTATTCTCCTTATTATTTTTTTCTTTTTTGTTTTGTTTAATTATTTAGTTTTTTACATACTAATTATGCTAAACATCTCATGTCAAGGGAACTTGTCACAACCCTCGCATGCGACTCAAGCAGCAGATAATCTCTTATCTGATGGTGAACCTGAAGAATTGAGTGATAAAATTTATGAATCAATTTCTTCTAATATTTTAAAATGTGATTATTTTGATCTTAAGATAAACACTCAAATTTATTCAAGTGAAAACAACTCCCTGAATATTATACACCATAATATTCGGTCTTTGAATAAAAATTTTGACAAATTTTATGATTTTATTCAGTCTCTGTCATATACACCTGACGTTGTATGTTTGTCTGAATTAAGAATTAAAAAACTGTCGTTAATTAATGTAAATCTTCCTGGATATACTTTTCTTAATTTTTCTCCTTTAACAAAAATCTTGGAGGTGTAGCCATGTACATAAAAAATGATTTAAAATTTAAAAACAAACAAACCTTTAATCTTTACAGTTGTGAATTGTTATGGTTAACTATTCACCAACCAAACACGCAAAAATTTCTAACAATTGCAACCATTTACAGGCATCCCAGTGAAGCAATTGATAAATTTGTAAATGATTTTTCCAACTGTCTTAGAAAACTAATATCAGAGAAAAAAACATTCTACAATTTAGGTGATATAAACATTAACATAAGTGAAAGCAATTCTGGCATTCAAGCAAACAATTACATAAGTACTATAACTTCAAACAGAGTGTTTAATATCATTACAAAACCAACAAGAGTTACACCAATTTCAGCAACACTTATTGACCATGTGATTACTAATGATATCGCCCATACTATTGTCCCTTCAATAATTTTAAGTCATTTGATGGATCATTATCCTGTGTCTTGCTCAATCAAACAATTTAAGTCTCTCAAATCGTTGATTAGTAATGTGCATTTCTACAGAGACAGGAAAAACTTTTGCTCAGAAATGTTTTGCATAGAATTGAACAATTCTCTTTTAGAACTTATATCTACTAATTTTCCATTGCATTCTGAAAATTTTAACAAAACCTTTGACAATTTTGTAAAAACAATCTCGCAAATAATCAACAAGCATGCGCTTTTAAAACAACTTACTCGGAAACAACAAAAATTAGCAAAAAAACCATGAATAACCAAAGGAATTTCAACTTTGATTCAAAAAAAAAATATCATCTTCAAATCCATGCTTATAAATGGCAATGAGACTGAAAAAAAATACTTTTAACTCTATTCGAATAAATTGTCTAAATTAAAAACCTTATCAAAAAAAATGTACTCCCAAAATGAACTTTCAAAGTGCAAACAAAACCCATGAAAAACGTGGGAAATTATTAAATCCACTTTGCTGAACTCATCCTGTTGTCACTTCCCAAACTCAATTAAGATAAATGATTCTACTACCGAAAACCCCACAACCATTTCAAATGAGTTTAATAACTATTTTTGTTCTATAGGTTCTAAGCTGGCCAATAACATTTCAGGAAAAACAAATAAAAAGCCATATGAATTTCTAAACAAAAAGTCTCTTCCTTCATATATTTAGAACCTCCATCTGTAAACGAAATATTGAATCATTTTTTTTATTTTTTTTATTTTTATCTCTATATTTATCCTCTTGACTCGCAGGAAAGAGACGGAGGTGCTATACATAGGGTAAGCAATTATGCCGAGCTGCTTCCGGAGATGCCAAGATATTGCTGTCCGCTAGTAATTTTAGTAGAGATATGACTGTAATTTAGAACTGCTTGTCAAGACCACCAAGCAGGGGAAAGTGCCGTAAAGTGTCTTTCCCAAGGACACAACAAAATGGCGCAAGTGGGTTTTGAACCAAGACCATGCTGATCATCAGTCCAGTGCTTTAACCACTTGACCACACTGCTGACTAATCACCATTAGTCTGGTGCAGTAATGATCATCAGTCTGGTACTTTAACTACTTGACCACGCTGCCGACATATTTTATCATTAAACGACAATAAGGCAATCGGACATGATGATATACCAGCTTACTTTCTTAAAGTGTCCAGCACTGTAATTGCTCCATATTTACAAATATTCACAAACTTTATATTTAATAATGGTATTTTTCCTAATAACTGCAAAATTGCTAAAATACCGCTTATTTACAAAAATGGCTTGAAAGAGGAGATAAACAACTATCGCCCCATCTCAATATTAACTTGTTTTTCTAAAATAATCAAAAAAATGATTTACAATAGACTAATGGCTTTCTTCAAAAAACATGAAGTTTTGTATCCTCATCAATTTGGCTTTCAAGGTAAAATTTCTACATTTCACACTATGCTTGATTTAACCACTACAGCTTACGACAACATTGATAATAATTTGCATACTGGATTGGTTTTTATAGATTTCAAAAAAGCATTTGACGCTGTTTGTCATAAAATACTAATGACCAAGCTAGCCTTCTATGGCATTCGAGGTGTAGCTTTCAAATTATTAAGTTCATACTTAAGTGCTTGGCAACAGTACATAAATTTCAAACAGACAAAATCCAATCACAAAGAGATAAAATATGGGGTACCACAAGGATCTTCTCTGGGCCCCCTTCTTTTCCTTATATATTTTAATGACCTTCCTAATTCTGTGAACTGCACACCTAGATTGTTTGCAGATGATACCTGCCTCATATTTGAAGTGTGCAACCCTGTATCTCTTCAAAACCTCATTAATAGTGAATTAAATAAATTAGACACATGATGCTGTTCCAATAAATTGACTGTTAATAAGTCAAAATCTAACATAATTTTTATCTCTCCTAAATTGTTACAAAATAGTAATGACAATTATAACATGCATTTGCAGACTCCTTTATTGCTACTGTTTCAAACTCAAAGTATCTAGGTGCTATAATAGACAACAAACTCTCTTTTTGTGAACACATAAAGTTACTTGAAAGTAAAGTTTCCCACTCTGTTGGTATTCTGACCAAATTAAAGTCATTTATTCCCCAACAAACATTACTACAACTTTATCATTCACTTGTCCACTCACACCTTTATTTTTTTTATTTTTATCTCTATATTTATCCTCCTGACTTGCAGGAAAGCGACAGAGGCGCTATACATAGGGTAAGCAATTACCCTGACCTGCTTCCAGAGATACAAGATATTGCTGTCTGCTAGTAATTTAGTAGAGATATTACTGTAATTTAGAACTGCTTACCAAGACCACCAAGCAGGGAAAAGTGCCGTACAGTGTCTTTCTTAAGGACACAACAGAATGGCACAAGTGGGTTTTGAACCGAGACCATGTTGATCATTGGTCTGGTGCTTTAACCACTCAACCACACTGCCATGCACCTCACCTAAGGAATTACAATTTGGGGTTCGACACATACAACATATCTTCAAAAACTTCAAAATTTACAAAATAGAGCTCTAAAAGTTGTATGCAATGTCCCTTTTCTAAGTTCCGCTAAACCTCTCTACAAAAAATAAACATTCTGATGATTTGCAATACCTTTAAGCATGAAGTAGCTAAATTTGTATATACCTGTAACTGCAACAAAACACTTAACCCTACTCCTTTTCTTAATTACTTTTAAAAAAAAACCATCAAGTTTCAATCAGGCACACTAGACAATCAGAAGACAAAGACAACCTATATATTCCTCAATATTGTTCAAATAGACTGCAAAGGTGTATAAAATATCAGTGAGTTAAAATTTGGAATAATAGTCCATCAGAAATAAAAAGATGTTCCTTTAATTTTTTTAAATCTTGGTTTAAACAATATCTCTTATCTCAACATTAAAATTTTTTTTTTTTATGGAAAAAATATTTTCTTCAGGTAATAGCACTAGTTCTACAATTTAAATATCCTTAGAAAAAAAAATTTTTTTTTATTTATATCACCTACAAATATAACAAGGCATTCAATAATCGGTGGTTGCTTGACTCGATGACCGTGAAGTCTGTTCACAACTTCCCAGTCACATGGAATTATTTGTTATTTATTGAAATTGTTACTTCCGTTTTTTGTTTTTTTGTGACTAAATAAAATATGTCTGTCTGTCTGTGGAGAGGTGGGAGGAGGTCATAAACAGCAACAGAGAATACATAATTTATTAATTTATAGCCATAACTTTTATTAATTTATAGCCATAACACCACATCTGGCCTACTATTATTTTGTTGAAGATCTTGTTATTATTTCCATCAGTCCAGAGAAGTTTATCAAACAGAGCCAGGTTGATGGAAAAGGCATCACAAGATGAATGAATGTGCTTACCTCTTTGGGATATCAAAGAGCCATGGTTGATTTCTATTTAGACATAGTTTTGAAGGCATATTTCATAAGTAAGCCATTTTGTAAGACTATAAACTTATCTCTAGAATTATACTCATTAAACATGCTAACAAAGTCTATAATTTTCATTATCAAAATGGCTTTCCAATCCATTCACTAAGCTGCCAACATGTATGTATTAGATTACATTTGTATAAGAAGGATGCTGGATTAATGGCCAATGCAATTGACACGGTCTGAGTCCAAGTCCTACTTTTGTAATTCTGTTGTGGTTTTGGGAAAGAGACTTTCTATTTTTTTTTGCTTGACAATTTAAGCAAACAGTTCTAAATTTCAGTCATATCACTAAAATAAAAACTACAAAACCAAATAAAAATGTTTTACCTGAACAGTAATATTTGGACATTTTCAAAAGTAGGTCAGAGTGATTGCTTGATGGTTACCCTAAACATTGTCCTAAAGGTCAGGAGGATAAATAGAACTGATGATAATGGTTTTAACCAAGACTTTTAACTTTAAAGCTAATAGGGTATGTACAAATAGGAATAGTACTATCATAAAAGACCAATCATATATTATATAATAGTACTTTAGTGAATTTTATCTTCCCTTTCCCATATGACTTAATAAGTTTTATGCATACTCCTACTCTTCATCTGATACATCCTAAAACAGTTAAGTTGTACTCCTTTACTTGCATGTCTAACTAAGGTCACTATTTTGGCCATCACTTAATAAATAAGTGATTTTTAGAAAAGGAAAAAAATTTCTACTTATCCTGTATGCATCAGCCAATATATAACTTTTTTATTTATAAAAGTCTGTTCATTTTTGATTCCATAATTTTTTTTACTTTTTAAAATCCACCTAAAATTTTTTTATCTTTGAAATATCAAAAAATCCTCTAAAATACACAAAAATATTAAAAAATCAATTTTTAAGAAAGAATGATTATTATTTATGCTTAGTTGAAGATTGAAAACTTTGTCACCAAGCAGGAGGAGAAATTGCAGAAGGAAAAGTTGTGCCAGGCAGAAAGAAAAGAAGGCCAAGGAGAAGGTGGATGGATTTGGTGAGAGAAGATATGGAAAGGGTTGGAGCTAGGGAAGGAGACAAAGTAGATCGAGTGAAATGGAGAATACTGTTGCATTGTGGCAACCCCAAGTAGGGTGAAGCTGAAAGAAGAAGAAAAAGTTGAAGATTGAAAACTTGCACAATATGGCACATTGATTTTTTTTTACAAATTTGATTTGGGTCACCCATTTTGAGTTATTAACTTTTAGCTACATAACTTGGCCCACCCCTACCTGCTCATCAATTTTATATATGTAAGGCACCCCATATCCACCCAAAGGAAAACCTATTTTTTTCCATTTTCTTTTGTATAAAGACGTAATAAACTAATTATATATAATTTTAATACTTATTACTGCTCTCAAAATTAGTTTCAAATAGGATTTTCATCTGGTGATCCTATAATTGTGGCCATACATCAAGTGTCGATAAATCATTTAAAGTAAATTCTAAGATAATATTTTAAAATGTTAGTTTGCTTAACTATTTTATTTTTATAGTGATTATTAAAAGCTTTTGCAACCTCCCCAAAAAGCCAAACAGCCCCTCCAGGGGTCACAACCCCAGGTTGAAAACCACCATCTTAAAGTATAACATATAATTTATTAAATTCTATTTAAATAAGGAACTAAATGGCAATTTTTGTAGAATAAAACAAACTGTTCCAGCTTTCAAAAAGCCATTAAAATAAAAGTAGTATTCATTTTAAAAATATAGTTTACACAACAATAGTGTTTAAAAATGATTTTATGAGTTGTTCAAACAAATTGCTTGTAGCGAACTCATCACTGCAAACCGCCTTTATTCATGCTTTTATTTGTCATTGCATAGTTTGCCGCAGTTTCTCACGTTGTGTTTCGCTCGCTGCAGCCTCGGCTCGCAGCGGCCTCCCGTTCGCTGCATAACGTTCGTCTACTGCCATGACAACCGTCATGTGATAACTTCATATTTCTTTATATTTTGCTTGTACTGCCTTTTTGTCGTTTCCCTCCCAGCTAATTGTTGGCTGATCGCGCCATCAAGACCAGTCGCGTAATCTTTCCTAATGCACAGCTCTCAGAACGTAGCTCGATCACGTGGCTTTACTGATAAATCAGGTAGACGTCACAATAATACTCATAAAATCTTTTACGAGTACATATACGGCAAGACCGTTTCGTTGCGACAGAACAGAACTTATTAGATTGGAGACTCATATACTGTAGCTGCTGTGTAAGTTAAGATTGATTATTGTAACATCATCAAGCAAGGATTCTGTTTATTGTTTCATTCTATTTGAATAAGTGTATTTTGTCTGTTCATCTCGAATTGTCCCCCTTTTAATAAAAGGAGTTAAAGATCAACTGTGTGCCAACCACCACTCACGCCACATGCTTTACCTATTAAGACTTAATATAATAAAATTATCTACACAAATAATAATAATTAAAGGAAACTTTTTTATCCAAAAATTCTATGCCCAAGATAAAATGTTAATTGTCAACATTATGAAAGGCAATCACTTGAAGTTAGACATAGACAAGATTGGTGCTGACAAGAGTTTATCCTTTATACATTAGGCTGCAGTGCTGCCGGATTGGATGCTGGAAAAAATAGTTTTGAGCCAAAAACAGATTTTGTCATCAAAAACCATCATATTTCAATGTTTCATGTGCTGTCTTGTGTATAGGACATGCTCACAGTCAAATAAAAAAAAACAAGATACAGTTTGTGAATGAACAAAATCATTCCCTAGTCCAGTGGTTCTCAGTGAAACCCTTGGATTCCATGAAGAAAGGTCAGGCATTCCATAAAGCTACACTAAAAAGCAACATTTAATCATAACATAACAAATCAGTACAGATCATATCTTATGATGTCAGTAAATTCTCACTGACAGCCAATGTTGGCAGACTAGATTATTCGGAGCAAGGCCAGTTTTGTAAAAGTAGTAAAAAGCACTGCTTTGTGTTTGCAATCTATTTTCATAACTTTTAAGGTTGTTATTTAGGCTATGCATATGCTATTATCATTTTTTGAAAGTTGTGTAGATAGGAGGGCCTACCTAGCCCTAGGCTTAGCTGCCTATATCTCTTCTACAGGGTGCGGACAAAGTCCTTGGACAACGTTAAAATGCGATATTTTGGTAAATAGTGAATAAAACTACAAAATATTGAAGAATATATTTAACAAGACATTTTTAAACATTCGTACAAAATTTCATTCAATATATCCCTCTCTGGCCTGAATTACATGCTTAAGTCTGCTACGGAAGCCCTCTGCTGCTTTACGCAACATGTTTTGTTGCAACATGTTCTTTAAGCAACGCAGCAGAACAAAGATGAGGGGAGACTTCCATGTTTTAGATATGGCAGCCCACACCATAATGAAAGGAGGTTTCTGGCATATGAAAACCCTTTTCGTGGAATCAGGAACGTCTGCAAAAGATTTTGCTAGGACTCAGTCATTTGTTGGTTGCAGATTGCCTCGACAGTGAACAATTTCTCATCAGAGAAAATGATCTCGTCTGTGTCTGTACATGCCTTCAATTTATTAAGAATAATCTTTGCTCGATCCAGTTTCTTTTCTTTTTGGAGGTCTGTGAGGCACTGACAAGTTTGCATTTTGAGAGATGACAACTTCAAATCTGTCTTAACGGTGTTTTTCATCATCTTGTCACTCACATTCATATCACAGGCCATTCCCATTATGAATCTCTTTGGATTGCACCACACTCAGGCTCTGACAGCATCAATGACCTTTGGCGTCTTCCACAAGATCGCGGTCTTCCACATTGAGGACAATCTTCAGTACTTTTGAGTTTTTGAAACCTTGTAACAGTGTAGTAAACAGTCGATCTTGCAGCTTTAAGAAGCTTCACTATTTCAGAGTTTGTCTTGCCCATGCAATGGAGCTCAATAATGGCTGCACATTTAGCACTCATATTAGGTATTAAAGCAAAATTTTTAAAAAATGATGAAATCTGAAATATAAGGCTTGTTATAATTCATAACACTAAAAACTTACCGCATATACATATTTAAACATCCATTAAATTGAATTTTAAAATTTGTCAAAGGATTCTGTCCACACCCTGTATATAATAAAACTGGTAGATCTAGATGTAGAAAACCCTGAACTTTAAAGTTATTTTGAAAAAGTTTTTGCAAATAAGAAAGAAGAATCAGTTTCTAAAAGGCAAACCATAAACACTATAGTCTACCTGTAACTGTCTTAACTAAGAATAAAAAATTAAACTTTCACATTGTCTTTCAGCTTTTAGTATATCGAACTTTTTTCTTCTACTCAACAAATTATTTTTACTATCTTTAAAGACCTACAATGGATTGAAGGTTAAAAAGGATTAATAAAGCAAAATCATCCAAAGATACTGAATAAGGCAAACTTGCAAAGGAACAATCAGCAATTACTAGTTCAAAAAACATAGAATATGTTCCATCTTGTTCTGAACAGCAGCCAACCAAAAAGAAATGCAAGTATGATCTTCAGTATTTGTCATATGACTTTACTGGTATTGGTAATAAAGAAGCCCCAGATGCCTTTTGTATACTTTGTCATACAAGATTCATTAGCACCAGCAAAGTTGAAAAGACACATGGAGACCAGGCATAGTGTCTATAAAAATAAGGATAAATCATTTTTTGAAAGGAAATTTATGTAGTTTCATATATATTTGATGAAAAGTCTGCTCAAAAGGTTGAATCTATATCTCTATCCAATGATACGGTGTCAAGGCATATTGCTGACATTGAAACCAAACTTATTTCTCAATTGCATGCATGTGATACTTACACATTGCAAATGGATGAGTCTACAGATGATACTGGACTGGCAATTCTTCTTGTGTTTGTTAGATATGACTTCAATAAAACAATTGAAAAAAATTTGCTTTTCTTTAAAAGTTTAGAGCTTTGTACCACAGAAAAAGATATATTTGATTGTATTGATAATTATATAACAAATCATGGTATTAGTTAGAATAAATGCATTTCAGTGTACACTGATGGAGTGAAGGCTATGATGGGAAAATTATTTGGCGCTGTAACCAAAATAAAAAATGTTGCAAAAAACTGCAGCAGTAATCATTCTTCATAGATATGTATTAGTGACAAAAAGAATTTCTGCTTCATTAAAGGTAGTTTGAATAAAGCCGTGTAAATTATCAATTTTATTAAGACTTGGCCATTACAATCAAGAGTAAAGCTTTATGTAAAGATATGAGTAGCCATCAAATGACTCTTTTTTTACATAAAGAGGTTAAATGGCTTTCAAGAGGAAATGTAATGGTAATAATGGTTGAATTGATGAAAGAATTGCAGTTTTACTTTCTTAAGCATAAATTTAAATTGTCTGATAGATTAAGAAATAATGTATAGCATGCAAAACTTACATATTTAGCAGATGTGTTTTTGAAGTTTAATGAAACATGCCTATCTCTTCAAAGAAAACAAATATTTTTCAAAATCAAGATAATATGATATCTTTATCTCATAAATTATAGTACTGCATTTCAGAAGTAGAGCATGGCGATTTTGACTATTTTCCACTTCTTACTAGATTTCTACAAGATTCTGAAATGGAATTAGATGTAGAGACACTTGATGAAATTAAAGATAATCTCAACAACTTATCAACATCTCTTATCGAGTATTTTCCTAACTTGGAATACAAAAAATATTGTTTGGTACAAAATCCATTCACAGTAAGAAAAAACTAACAGGATTTCCATCAGTGGATTATGAGACATTAATAGAAATTACATCCAATACTCAGTAAAAAGCTAAATTTGAGGAAGTGCCATTAGATGTATTCTAGGGGAATCCACTTGAAGAATATTCTGAAATATCCAAACAGGACATAAAACTACTTTTGCCCTTTACAACAACATACTTGTGTGAATCAGGATTTTCAAGATATGCTAGCACTAAAACTAAGTATCAAAGCAGACTGGATGCTGCCCCAGATATGAGAATCTAGTTATCAAGTATAAAGCCAAATTTCCAGAGGATGCTTAAGTCAAAGAAGCAGATGCCTTTATCTCACTAAAATTTGATGTTCCGATTTACTGTCAGTTTGTTTAAAACAAAGTATTTTCTTTATTATAATAAGTACTGTACACTACGAGACCAAAATAAAAGTTACATGTCTCACAATTTATTAATAGTCAATTGGACCACCCTTACTTTGATGACAGCTTTCATTCAACTAGGTATTGAATTTACGGTATTTTTCATCCTGCAAAGATCAATTTTTGTCCATAATTGAAGTAATTTCTCCTCCAAATCAGGTAAAGTTCTACGAAGTGATGATGAGTCTCGTAGCTTCCTCTTAAGTTCATCCCACAGGTTCTTTATAGGACTCAAATCAGGGGACTTGGGCAGCCAATACAAGTTTTGAAATGACCCACTGAATGTTTCAAACCAATTTTCCACTTTTTTAGCCCTATGAATGTGAGCATTGTCATTCTGGAAGATTTCGTTTTTGTTTGGGAAATAAAAATCCATTGCAGGTTGGACATGGTCCCCCAGTATCTCAAAATAGTTATTAGAGTTCATTTTATTGCTGCATTTAGTGACAGAACCTTGCCCATGCTAGCAAAAGCAAGCCCAAATCATCACACTGGTCCCAGATGCTTGAATAGTTGGGTTGACACATGATGGATCCAAAGCTTCATGTGGCTCGAGCCACACTCTCTAACCAGACCATCATTCTGAAATCTGGACTTGTAAGACCACATTACCTGCTTCCAATCCTCAACAGTCCAATTTTGGTGGTTTTGAGCACATTTTAAACGTTTTTTCAGTTTACAGCAGACACCAGTGGTTTTTTTGTTGCATTTCATTTGGTTAAATTGATATTTTTTAACTGAGGATGCATAGTGTGAGGAGATACTCTTTTGTGACATTAATTGAATGGTAATCATTTGAATCAAAGCACAGCGATCTTTCTTTACAATTATTTTCAAAGAGTGTCTATCCCATTTATTCATAATGCTGTGTCTACCATAGCTACCACATGAAGAACTGGGTTGTCCATGCTTTTTCCAATGAGCTATGGTCCATTGAATTGTCCTATAGCTTATACCTGTTTTTTTTATTTATGCCAGAAGTTGTCATTCTACCTTGATGCAGTCCTATAATTTGTCCTTTATCAAAGGAAAACAAGTCCTTACCACAAATATTCATTTAGGTCATAACAACCAAATTTTAGACGATGTAATTGATTTGAAACATATAAAAATTATGTATGAAGTGTTTCTACACCTGTCAAACTTGAAAAATATCACTACAGAATTCAAATTATTACATAATTGACACAGATAATAAGAAACAGGTAAGTGACACAGGTTTAAAATAAAAAATAATTCTGCAATCTTTATTTTGGCCTCATAGTGTATTTGCTATTTGATATTCCAATTTTGGTAAGTGTGTTTCAAATAAAATATTTTTTTTTATTATGATAAATATTAATTTAAATAAGGGTTCCATTATATTACAAATAATGTAAAAGGGTTCCATTGCAAAAAAAGTTTGAGAACCATAGTCCTTGGCAACTGAACTTGACCCAAGGTTTGTATTTTTTACTGAGTATTTTTAAATCCCTATTAATTTTAAAAAAATTTTCTAATTGCAAAAAAACATCTATTACTTCTGAGAATTCTTAAGATGACGTTTTTCTTTCCCACCAGACTTGTTTTTTAGCATAGATGAGAGTTTAAACAATTCAGCCAGTGAAGGTTCATTCTAAAATTACATTTCATTATAAGTTGAATAATAAATATTTAATGCAGTTTATACTTCAATTTCAATATACCAGAAGAACACAAATTAAGATATTAATGATATACCTGGTATCAACAAAAGCAAAAGTTGATTCAAGTTTGTTGCAACTTTTATTATTATTACTATCTCTATTTATTCCCCTGGCTTACAGGAAAATGTTGTATTTTACCAAGAAAATTATTATTCCAAAACCAAGGGCACTTAACCCTACCTGTGTCATGCTACTAGTTCACTAATTACCACATAGAGTCATTGCGCCTTTCTAAATTAATTGTTTAAATTGAAAATTCACCGTTTTCTTAATTGGGCATTACCAGGAGTCAGTTTAGAAAGTACTGCTGTCTAGAGCCGAGTGATTGTTGTTGTTTTATCACATTAACATTGATGCAGTTGTGTAAATTGTATCTGTGACTAACTGCCAATATCCTTCCATTGTCACTATTGTCCTGGACTGCTGTTTTGATTATAGATTAACGCTTGTGAAGTGACTCTGTTCCTGTTGTTGAGAAAGAATGGGTATAGAGTGATCCTTTACATGTGGTCGCTAAAAAGTTATATATATAGGGCAGCAATAAGAAGAGATTATTCAGATTCAGATTCTAGATGTTAGTGCTCTGACGAACATATTGTGTGCATAATTTAGTGGTGTCTATTGTATCTGTCCAGGACTGCAAACAGGCATTAAGCTTTAGCGTGAAACTTTATTAATTTCATAAGACTCTCTTACAGCTCTATAAATTCGGATAGGCAATTTGTGAAGTATAGTTAAATTAATTATGAATCGTAGCTTTGTGTGTATAATTTTGGCATTTGTTTCAATTTTCCTTTAGTCTTTGATGTCATTGTTTCTCTAATATAATTATTTTATAATATAAAACCCGCCTGACTACCTAGATCACTAGGGCCCGCCAGTTCAAAACTCATAAAAGCTCCAATCAACAGGCTAGTTGGTTATCTGTAAAATCCATGTAGGGTTCTCCTCTAGTATCTCATTGTTATTTGGGTTAGCAATAATATACTAGGTAGGAAGAGCATGACAACCTGCTTTCAGAAATGTCTAAATATTGCTGCCCATTAAAAACTTTTATTAAGCTATTAATAAAATTTCAAGCTGCTTGCTTATACAACCAAGCCAAGAAAAGTGTTGTAAAGTGCCCTTGCCAAAGATGTAGCAGAATGACAAAAGTAAGTTAAGTGCAACTATGTTCACCATGTTTGCCATCAATACAGTGGTCTTAATACTCAGCCACAATGCTGTTATACCTAAAATTATTTAATTTCAATCTAAAAAGTTTAACAAAATAATCAAATTATGCAAAAAAATTTTCAAACTAGTATTGTATTGGAGTATGTAGTTTTTTTACAATTAAAAAAAAGGAGGATAACATTAATTTCACATACCAGGAGAGTATTTTTTTGTAAAACAAACCTAAAAATTATAATTAAATGAGTAATCAATAAATGCTAGCTATATACATTTTTTGACAATATACAGAAAAAATAATTTTAAAGAAGAGTTTAATAACTAACAAAACTTTTAAAAAGTAACACCGATTGCCACATTGTGATAGTGGGCAATCACAAATTATAAGTAATCTTT
Organism: Diplosoma virens; assembly: GCA_963680785.1. NCBI lineage: Eukaryota > Metazoa > Chordata > Ascidiacea > Aplousobranchia > Didemnidae > Diplosoma > Diplosoma virens. The sequence goes on along the minus strand of OY796881.1, from coordinate 14,842,531 downwards.
GAATAAAAAATATTTTGAAATTTTTCAGCACAAAACAATGATAATGATGATAAGTGATATCATCATTATCATTATTTTCAGGGAAAACATTGAATTAGTTTAGTGTATTTCCCTTTGCCCTCTTGTCTTTTTGGATTGTGGGGGCAGCAGCTCAAGTAGGGATCTCCAAGTATCCCAATCTTCAGCAATTAGCAGCAATTCTGCCATTGGAATTCCAAGACGTGACCAGGCCAGGTCTTTAACATAATTCCACAAGTGAGTTCTGGATTGCCCTCTAGGCCTCTTGCCACTCAGAAAAGCATTCATTAGTTGCTTTGCTGTTTGCTCATGGAAAAATCGTGCCACAAGGCCATACCAATGCAATTGAGATCATTCTATGTGGAGTAGTAGCAGTTTGATGTTGAGAGATTGACAAATGTCAGTGCTTTTAACCTTGTCAAGCAAGGATAAACCTCTGACTTTTTGCAAGAAACCCATTTTGGCTTCCTGTACTCAGGATTTCACTCTTTTGGTCATTACCCAATACCCATGACCATAGGTGAGGATAGGAATAAAAACTGATCTGAAAACAGAAAACTTTGCTTTTCTACACAGCTCTTGTTTCAGTACAACTGATAGGTAAAGCTGGTGCATTATCACACTTGCTTTTCCAATATGTGTGTCCAGTTTGTTGTCCTGTCTACCATCACTCAAGAATTTGACTCCAAGATACTTAAATTTTTCCACCTGCTTGAGAGTTATTCCATTTGTTTCAAAGGAACACTAGACAGGGTGCCTTGACAAACATATGATCTCAGTTTCAGCTATACTAATTTTCATTCCAGCATCCAAGCATGCATCAGAAAACCAATCAAGTGCATATTGGAGATCAATTTTGTTTAAGCTTAACAATGCAAGGTCATCTGCAAACAACAGGCACTGAACATTACACTCCCTAAATGTGATGTCACTGGAGGAACTGTCTTTGTCTATCTTGTCCATGTACAGGGTGATTCAGCGAAGTGTGCACAAATAAAAACTCATCTTTCGGACTTATAATTAGGTCAAATGAAACAAGTTATATGCTGTGAAGATAGTAAATTTAATAAGCTTTCAGAAAATATATAAGTTATTCAATATAACCCCCTTTGTTTTTGATTACTTTCCGAAGTCGTGGCAGAACCTGGGCACATGTGGCACGCACCACTTCTGGGTCAATTTCGTCCCATGCCGATGTCAATTTTCGCTTTAGAGAGTCCAGATTTGGATGAGAAATACGGCAGGCTTTTGTCTCTAAAATAGACCATAACCCAAAATCCATAGGGTTCAAGTCTGGTGAAGACGGCGGCCAAAGCTCTTTCTCCCAAAAACCTTTGAAATTGCATCGACACCAAGCTTGAACTGAGTTGGCCGTGTGGGAGGTTGCACCGTCCTGTTGAAGAGTAACTCCTTGTTCTCCGACTACTTCTTGGACCCAGGGAAGGACTTTCTCCTCCAGCATTCGCCTATAGACGGTCTGGTTTATCTTGACCCCTTCTTCAATGAATATGAGAGGAGTTTTCAGCCCTTTTGATGTTGCGCCTGCCCATACCATTACGGAGGCGGGTTTTTGTCTTCTGAAAGAGCTGCGACGCTCAACTGGGACCATGTTTATGTCTGGAAGCCAAATCCTGTCATTTTGATGGTTATGGACAGCTTGAACAGTGAAAAGTTTTTCGTCTGTCCATAAAACTTGAGGCTGCGTGCCATCGACAAGTTTCTTGACCAAAACCTTTGCTCTATCGAGCCTTTTCTTCTTAGTGGCCTCTGACAAGAGATGTCTTTTGGTGAACTTGTATGGGTAGCTCTGGAGATCATCCTTGAGAATCCTTTGCATGCTGGACACGCTCACAGAGTAGTCTTTAGCAAGTTGTCTGGCACTTCTTGCAGGATTTCTCCTCAACTTCTCTCTGACCTTTTTGATCAGTTTCTTCATCCTTACGGTTCTTTCAGGGTCACTCCTGATTCTTGGAGCACAAGTCCCAGTGTCCTTGAACCTTTTCACGGCTTACAACCTCCTTCATCAACCGGAAAATTTCACTTGGTGGGAGCTTCTTCTTGCAATACTCTTCTATCACGTCATTGATCGTTTTACTCATCGTTTATTTTTACTTCAAATAATACCAGATTTTAAATTTTAACTCTTAAATAATAAGAAACTGAAATGTTAATAATTGAAAGTTAATAATGGATGAAATACATGTACATAAAACTAAGAAAAGTATTTGTGCACACTTCGCTGAATCACCCTGTATATCAGGAGTTCCCAAACTGGGATACATGTACCCCCAGGGGTACATTTTGACTTTTCAAGGGATACATTATATGTGAGAGAATATCCTTATCTAATTTATTTGTTGTTAGAGTAATTGATTAAATTTGTATTTAGTATATTTTCTTTGTATTTTTGCTAGTTTCCTAGTTACCAAAATTGAAATACATGTACACTAATACAATCCTTCTAAGTGGTCCATCAAGAGGTCCTTTTATGAAAAAATTTCTGAGTCAAAAAGCACATTATGAGACCATAAGCTTCACAGAACTGGACCTGAACATCTTATGAAGTTTGAGAAGAAAATTGATGGATATTTTTCAAGTCTAGGTAAAGATGGGTTTGCATATATTAGAAATCCTTTCACTGCAAACACTCAAATGCAGCAGACTGGTACAAATACTCAAGAGAAACTGGTTAAACTTCAACATGATGGTTTTGCATGTGATGTGTATTCTGAGAAATAGTTGTGCAAATTTTTGATTTATGATGTGCAACTCATACGAAAAATTGCTATGCCAGCTATTCAAGCATTATGGTTGCTTCCAGCATCATGGCTATGTGAATCAAAACTTTTAGTGCTGGTGGAAACTAATTAAAATTAAATAAAAATACCAGAACATGATCTTTTTCATGCTTTTGCTGATATTTCACCTCGTATCCATTAGGTTGCTGCTAAAAAGCAGGTTCATCCATATGACTAGTATTGCTCACGTACTTACATTACATTGTTAGTTTGATTGCACGGTTTGCTTAAACTCATATTACATAGCTCTAAATTATTTTGTGTGTTTTATATTATTTTGTTTACTTAAAATTGAATTTAATTAATCAATCAATCAATCAATCAATCAATCAATTTTTTATTTAGTGCAATAAACACGTGACAATTTAAAAGAAATACATATCAAATAATGATGCACAAGGAGACAGTGGAAATGACCATACGGTCTTCTATGTCCAAAGCCACCTTAATTTTTGAAGATAACAATATAATATGTACTGAAATAGTAGAAACAAATAAAGCCAAAATAAAATAATATGCAATGAAAATATTAAGAATAGCAATGAAATAAAAAAAAAATAAATAAATAAATAAAATAAGACAAAAAATACAATGAGCATATTAACAATAACAATATCAAGACGAAAAAAGTAATCATACTATTAGTTTAATTTATGAGATAGCAAAACAAATAAAGCCAAAATAATAATAATATACAATGAAAACATTAACATTAGCAGCGTAAACAAAAAACAAACAATAATACAGTATTGAACAAAGACATTTTGTAAAACAAAAGCGCAATATTGGACAAGGACATGTTGGAAAACAAAAACACAATATTAGACAGACATATGTAAAAGTAGACTTTAAGTAGAGGTCAATCAGTTACTAGCAAGAAACAAGCAGCAAAGTGGTGTAAATAAATTGATCAGGCAAAATTATATTGAAGATAAGCTTTAACAATTTGAGAACATTTCTTTTACAGGTATATAAAATAGCACGTCAAGTAGGTTTACTGAGGCTACATAGATTATGTAATAGTCTATACAATAAATCAAATCATTGAATATAGTTCAAGTTGATATATAATTTGATAATAAATAAAACTTTAACTGTTGTTTGAATTTTGGAAAAGAGTACAATTTGATTTCACTTGGTAAATCTAGCCAAATCGTTGATCCAATATATTCTAATGATTTCTTACCGGTTTCAGTTTTTTTTCTTTGTAAAAAATAATTGTTTTTTGAAAGTCTGGTATTATACTTGTGAATTTGGTTTATTGGTTTTAAATTATGCATGTAGTTAAAGTCAGGAATATTTTTTAGTTTGAATATAAATTTTGCAATTTCAAATTTACAAAGATCTTCAATTTTGAGAATATTTAAAGAATAAAATAGAGGTGATGAAGGAGTTTGTCTTTTAGCAAACATCATTATTCTTATTGCTCGCTTGTGCAATATTCTCAAAGGAGCAAGAGTGCTGGTAGATGCAAGTCCCCAAGAGGATATGCAGTATTGTAAATATGAGTGTATAAGGTTATAATAAACAGTTTTTAGAGTTGCTAGGTCTACGTAATTTCTAAGTTTTAGTAATGCCCAGCACCCTTTGCAAAGCTTAGAGCATAAGTGCTGGATATGCTCCCGCCAAGTTAAACTTTTGTCAAACACAATACCTAAATATTTTACTTGCTTTGCTTGCTCAAGTTTGTGATTTCCAATAGTTATAATACACTTGTCATAATTTTGTTTTTTTTTGGAAATAAGCATAAATTGAGATTTTTTGTAATTAATTGTTAATTTGTTCAATTTCATCCAATTATCAATTTTTTCTAATTCTATATTAGTTGCACTGGTTAAAGTATTGATTGTTGTATTGGTTGCAGTTAAAACAGTGTCATCAGCAAATAGTTTTGTGTTTAAATTTGATACTAGTGGTAAATCATTTATATACAGTAAGAATAAGAGTGGTCCGAGTGTGGAACCTTGTGGTACTCCACAAGTTATTGACGTGAGATTTGATGTTGTCCCAGCCACAGAGGTGAATTGGAGCCTATTATCTAAATAACTCTTGATCAGTTGTTGGGGTAAGCCACGAATACCATAATGATCAAGTTTTTGTATTAATATTTTATGATCAACTGTATCAAATGCTTTACTGAGATCAAGAAAAATGCAGCATGTTATTTGTTTTTGATCAATATTTTGTACCAATTCATCATATAGTTTTCTCACAGCTTGGCTAGTGGAGCAGTTTTGTTTGAATCCAAATTGATTAGGTGCAAGTATATTGTATTTAATAAGGTAAGAGTATAATTGCTCATATATACATTTTTCAAAGATTTTTGAAAATGGGCTGAGAAGAGATATAGGTCTATAGTTACAACATTTTTCTTTTGGTCCATTCTTAAATATTGGTACAACTTGTGCAATTTTCAAAATACTTGGAAATGTTCCTTCAATTATGCACTGATTATATAGTTTTGCTAATAAAGGTGCAATAATATTCATGGACATTTTAATATACTTTATAGGTATTTTACAAGGTCCTGAACTTTTTACAGGATTCAAATTATTTATATGTTTTACAATATCATACATGGTTATTGGATTAAGAAAAAAAGAAGTCATTTTATTTGAAATATATGAATTACAAGAATAATTACAGTTATTGGATGGTTTATCAATTTTGCTAGCTAATTTGGAACCAATAGTTGAAAAATAAGTATTAAATGTATTTGCCATTTTGACAGGATCAGTAATTGTTTTGTTTTCATCAGTCACAATCTCTTCGATTGATTCTTGTTGCTTGTTTTTAAATTTAGTGATGTCATTAATGGTTTTCCATAACAATTTTAAGTTATGTTTAGAATCAGTTAAAATTTTCTGAAAATAATTTTTTTTTGATTGTTCCTTAATGTGACTAAGTTTGTTTCTGTTTATTATACCTTTAGTAAGCCATTGTTTTTGCATGATTATTTTCTCTTTTTTGGTTTGTCTTCTCATGGGAGCATGAATATTTAATACATTTTCAAATTTTGAGATGAAGTTGTTAAAGTGGTTGTTTATTGAACCTTCTTCACAACTTAAATTTCTTAATGCTTCCTCTAAGTCATTTAAAAATTTTTCAGAGTTAAAATTTTTTGTATCACGTATATGGATTGTGCATACATCTTTAGGTGTATTTTTAACAGTGTGTAATAAAGTTAAAACAGGTAAATGATCAGACAAGTCATTAATAAGAATATGTGTGGTGTTTTTGTGAAGGATATTGTTAGTGTATATATGATCAATAAGTGTTGAAGAAGTATTAGATATACATGTTGGAAATTTAACTAATGGAAGACAACCCATACTAAATAACATGTCAGAGTAATTTTTAATGTTATTGTTTGTTTCATTTTGAAGTAGGTCTATGTTTGTGTCCCCAGAAATATAGTAAGTTAATTTTTGTTTGTTTAATATTGTCAAAGAATTTTCCAAAGACTCCGAAAATTGCACAAGATTACTTTTAGGATGTCGATATAGTACACTAAAAACTTTTGTTGAGTGATTCATATTAATTTTAATCCACATCTCTTCACAGCCAAAATAGTTTAGATTATATTCATCTGTTACAGTATAATTAATGTGATTTTTTATGAACATTCCTACTCCACCAGCTTTAGTAGATGAATTGTTTTGTATAAAATTATATCCATTAAGACAAAAATTGAATTTAGCTTGTAATTTAGTTTCAGAGATAGCAATTATGTCTGGCAGTTTACCAAGTTCAACCAACAACTCCTCAAGTCTTTCTAAATTTTTATTAATACTTCGAATGTTAATATGTAACAAAAAAAATCATTGGATTGAGCATATTTATTCTGAAAATCATTTACTGTGATATAAGAATTATCTGTGTCAATAAGTCCCATATTTAGAAGTAATTGTTTACTGGTTGTTAATACTTGAGTTATGATTTGATCAGACATTTTTTTATCAATTAGATTTACAATAAATAAAAATTAAATTTATACAATACTTAAACAATTTTATTGAGATCTTCTTCATTGTTGATTTCAATTTTTTGATCAGTTTTGGTTTTTCTAAGATAAATTTGTCCATTGTTGGTCCATATATATTGGTAATTTTGTTCAACTTTTCTTTTGTAAGATCTTGCAAATAAGTTTCTTTTTCTTTGTGTTAAATTTTCATTGATGTAAATAGTTGTAGCACCTCTAATATTATAATCTTTTTTGCTATGCAAGTTTCTTCTGTTACTAAATATTATATTTCTTTTATCTCTGTTTGAGAATTTTACAATTATTGCTGGATGTTTTCCATTCATAGCAGGAATTCTGTGAGAAGTGGAAATATCACTGTCCAAAAGTTTAATATTTAATTTTTGAGCAACCTCCTTGATTATTTCATTAGTGTTTTCATTGGGTGATACCGGAATTCCATGAATTTCTAGATTGTCTCTTCTCCCATATTGCTCTAATTCATCTCTAAGTGTTGTTTCCTTCTCAATTTTGCTTTCCAATTCAATCACTTTTTTCTTTGTATTCTGGAATTTAGTATCAATATTTAAGCTGTTTATTTCCTCTACATTACTTTTCAACTCTTCAAATTTTTTGTTTAGAAATGTTTGGCTTGCTTTTATTTCTTCTACTTCCTTTTCTTGTTTTTTTAGTTGATTAAATATTTTTTCCATATTTTCATTAATTTTTTGTTCTTTTTGGTCCATAATTTTTTGTATATAACCTTTTAAATTATTTTCCATTTCTTTCATGTGATTAATTATTTCTTTGGAAATTGTCATTTCAAAAATTATAAATTACACTTATTCAAAATTTAATCAAACAATAATTTAACAAATTACCTTATTCAAATAGAATTCAAATTAATGATAATCTTTTTTTTTTTATTAAACTAAAATTTAGTAACTAAAACTCAAGCAGTTAATTTGATGACCAAAAATATAACTTTATATTTTCACATGAAATTCAACTATAGTTATTGTATTAGTTATAAAATTTGGTTTGAAACGTAGAATTTAATTTTTTTGTGCACCATTTCTATATGTCTTGGTATTTCACATCTTGTCATTCCATATCACTTAATTACATAATATTGCGCTCACTTTCATACACTGATGCGTCTTTGTCTCAGATTGTAATATCAGATCATCCCACAAGTTCTATCCAAATTTTGAATAAAAAAACAGTAACCAAAATGTATTTAATAAAAAAGTTAATCAGCATTGAACATTCCCCTGGTTATATCTATGACTTCCTTCCATCTACAGTATTTATAAGCTTATTAATCCTATTATTGTGAAACTCTTTTGATAAATTCTCTATTCTTAAAGCAAAGAACTCTTGCAATGTCAGTTTTGATCCTTTCAATGCTTTTTAAAGTTATTTCCTGCTAATTATTTGGTAAAGTACGAAACATATGATATTTTGAAGGAGCAAGGTCAAGAGAAAAAGATGGATGAGGAATTTTCTCTCAACCAAGCTTTTCAATCTTCAAGAATGTGATTTATGCAGTGTGAGGTTGTAATTGTCCTTATGAAACATCACTCTTTTTCAATTCACTAAAGTGAGTCTTTTTTTTCTTCAAAGCTTGGTTCAAATGCTTTAATTGCTGACAGTAGACTTGAGCATGGATTGTTGCATTAGGCAGTAATAATTCAAAATAAACTGCTCTTTGCAATCCCACCAGATAGAGAGAACCTTATATTTCATACTATCAAATTTTATTCAATTGTAATGAAATTAAAATTGGACAGAAGTTATGGGATGATCTAATATGTAAAGTTACTCTCCCGAAAACATCAGTTGGATAACTTTAAGCTTCTGTTTTAATTGAAAAATTAGTTGTCTGAAATATTTTAGTTGTTTTGTTTTTATTTGTAATTGAATAAGAAAATAAATGTAAATAGAATCAAGTTAGTGGTTAACCTTGAGTTTGAAATATTACCATAAACTTGAAGATAACACTGCTAATCACTATAAACTTGAAGATAATGTTCCTAATAACTAAAATCAGAATGATTTTAAAGATTTTTTTTTGAAGGATTACAAGGGGTTGCTTAGCTATTAAAAGTAAGTTATGCATCAAAGCAAGTTGAGCTTAGAGCTAAAAATGCAACAAAACTTTGGGGTTACATGCAAACCTTTAAAGTGTCTAAAGGGTAGGCTACCAATAAACAAAAAGTTTGGGAAACCCTGATGTATATAATGAACAGAAGAGGAGAAAGAACACAACCCTGTCATAGTCCAACACTGACATTAAAAGGTTTTGTTTTCATGCCATTGACAAACATAGACTTCTGATTGTTTGTACAATAATTTGATAGCAGCTAATAGCTGACCTCTTACATCATACTCCAGCAGTACTGCCCACAGCTTGTCTCTTGGGAGACAATTATACACTTTTTAGTTAAGTGATAAAACTACTATTTATTTAAGTGATGAAACCATTTTAAGATTAGTTGCCAAATGGGAAAAAACAGATTTAGTTTAGCTTTACAACTGGTAACTTAAATTTTATATGTGTGTTATTCTAGGTTTGAAGGATAAAATTTCTTTATGATTAGTTGGTTAATCTTAACATGCTTTAAAAAATTAAAGATATATATCTTGGCATTAACAAAAACAGACATAAACACAAATGTACAGAATTTAATAGTATCTTTGCATTCCATTGTCATTGATACTTAGTTCAGCAATGGGATTTAACCTGAATTTATTTCATACAATAAGTTTACTTATAATTATAGAGCACTTACAGACATCAAGCATTGTGTAACAGGACTAGATCGCATGATATCACACAAGCAGTAATTATCTGGTTGTGAAAGAATTCTTCCAAGGTTATGCAGAAAACATTTTATTGCCTAAAAAAAAGTGAATTAAAATAAAAATTACAAAGTAATAAAAGATATACATACACATACATTAAAATATTTTGCACAATACAAAACAATAACAAAACTGTTTATGTTACATCCAAATTGTTTTGTTGTACAAGATACAATAATTTGTATGCTCTAGTACCTTTCTGCCCTTTTTTTAAAACAAATGGTTGTTATGCTTTTTTTCCCTTTTCTTGCTGCCTTGTGCTAGGTTTGCTGCTACCCTCTGGTTCTCACAGTAAGGAAATTTTAATTTATTTTACATGTGATGTCAATAATAATTTATTATTATTACATTAATGAAGTTCTGAGGTTTTAAAATTGTCATGGTAATTGTAAATTAAGTTAATATTTCTGACATACCCTTTGTTTTCTTGACACATTTTAGATTGTGTTGAACAGTAGCCAAGATATTTGAGTGGTGGTTTACAAACACCACCAATAAATGTAGCCAAAAGCAAGACGGTTTAGAAGCTATTTTTTAACTGTTCCTCTTAGATAACAAGTTTTAAAAAAGTTTGTTACCTTTGGTTTACTTGCTATTAAGGTACAAATAAATTTTTGCATTTCAAAAGAATTTGCTGATGGAATAGAAATAAGATAATTCAACCAGTTTTGATATGGATCTAAAAAGATTTAAAACAACATAATTATATTGGATTTTTACTTTTTTAGGGTTTTCTAGGAAATGGATATTAAAGCACAATAAAATAATCGAAATTAATTCGTATTAAAAAGAAACATAACATTGTCTGCTTCCTGATGAGCTGCAGAGGACAAACAGTCTGTTGAGACCATTTTAATAAAATGTTTTTTTTTATATTTGTGTTCTGTTTAATTGGAATAATTGCTCTGACTATTGAAGTCATTAAGCAGTTTTCTGAAAAGCACCAACAATTTACAGTTGCATTTATATATATATGTATATATATACATAGGGTGTTCAATATTTAGCGTTACAGTTCATTTTAGATTGAATTTTTTCTATATTTTTTCAATGTAACTTAACTTTTGACACTTTCTAATGAATCTTTATTCTTTCAGGTATTTAAATTTAACTATGGCTGTAGGTTTAGATAAAAAAATTGCAATTGTTGAGCAGTTCAGCAGGAAAGCCTCAGAAAGAAATTTGCAAGGACCTGAAAGTGAACAGAATGCTGGTCTGGAGGACTCTTAAAAGGTATAAAGAAAGTGGGAATGTGCAAAATCAACCAGGACAAGGCTGTCCTAGAAGTGCTAGCACTTTGAAATTGATAAGGAAGTCCAAAGAAATAGTCCAGAGAAATCCGAAAAGATCCATCCGGAAAACAGCAAAGAGAGTCTGGAGAAATCCGAAGAGATCCATCTGAAAAATGGCTAAGGAGACAAATGTTTTGTATGGACCATGTTTATGGTTCTCATAGAGATCTGAAGATGTCCCCATTCAAACACGTGAGGAAGCAGCCAAAAAAACGGCATTATTGGCCAAAATTGTGGGGAAATGCCTTGCCAGAGCCAAAAATTCTCCTCTCTTGCCTTGAGGCAGGCACGCTTTCTAACCTTGTTTTCAGTGACAAAAAGAAATTTGACATTCAACACCATGTGAATCCCCAGAATGATCGTGTTTGGTCATGTGATCGGGAGGTAGGACCTCGAAGAGTCACTCAGGTCCAAGGGACGGCATCAGTGATGGTCTGAGGGGCCATTACTGAATCTGTAAGAAGTCCTTTGGTTTTTGTAGAACAAGGTGTCAAACTGAACCAAGAGAATTACCAAAATGACATCCTTGTTGGTTCATTGTTGCCCTGGGCAAAAGAACACTTTAAAAAACGTCTTAGGTCGTTTCAACTAGATTCAGCACCATCACACAGAGCTAAAAAGACGCAGGAGTGGCTATATCAGCCAATGTTTCCAACTTCATTTCCAAAGAGGAATGGGCCCCCTTCATCACCTGATTTGAATCCTCTCAATTTTGGTATCTGGGGGTACCTCGAGAGCAAGGTCTCAGCAACACATCATAAAAGTTTGGTGGCAGTGAAGATGAAACTATGGAAGGAATGGTTGAAAATGCCCCAAAACGTGATTCGTGACTCTTGCAGGTCATTTTTGAGGTATCTTCAGCTTGTAATTAATTCGAATGGAAAGCATATTGAATAAATTGTATTTGTACTGAATTTATATTCATTCTGTAACAATATGTCACCTGTGTTACTCCAATTGCATGTGTCATTTCCCAAATACAGTTATTTGAAGTTGTAACGCTAAATATTGAACACCCTGTATATATATATAGGAATTTTTCAAAATTTTTGGTCGGTGTGCATCAGGAAAGTGCTCAATGACATCAAGTCAGAGCAGTTAGATAATTAGATAATTAATTTACAGACCACAAAATTTTTTAATTTAACATTAATTTTATTTGCCCCAACAGACTGTTTTTCCTGCCTGGGCTTGTCAGGGGGCAGTTAAAAATCTTATTTGAATAAGATTATTTGAATAAATACTTGATATATATATATATATAACACGCAGAGTCCATGATGGGATGTTCCGACCCTAATAAGTGTTTAAAGTTTTTAAGTTTTTAAAGTTTTTTCAGTTTTTTCAATTGTTTTCAATTCTTTCTGGCAGTTTTAACTTTATTTTTATTTTACTTTTTAGATACCCCTGATGATCCCTTTTATGGGTAAAACAGTCTGTTGGGTTGTTGGGTTTTCGCTTTGTTTTTATTTCTGTGATTTCACCATTGTTAATTTTAATTCAAGCTCTAACTTTGTTATTGAGCACTTTAGAAGAACTGATTTTCCAACAGTGTTATATATATAACACTGTAGGAAAATCAGTTCTTCTAAAGTGCTCGATAACAAAGTTAGAGCTTCTATACATATATTTATAATGATTATAATCATGAGTTGTTGGCAAATCATCACCAACTATCACTAACTTTAACAACACTGGTGTCACTAACCCCAACCCAAAGTGGCAGTGGCTATCTGTTGACAGCAAATCAGTGGCAGCAAATGGTTCCATCCTATGTATATATAATGCATAAATATATAGCAAGGTTGCATATCTCCATTAAATTTCAATATCTTGGCATCTCCAGAAGCAGGTCTGGGTAATTGCTTACCCTATGTATTAGTGCCTCAATCTCCTGAAAGTCAGGAAGATAACTTTAGAGATAAAATAAAAATAAACAAACTGCATATTTCTGAACATAAAGATTGAAAGGCTTAAATTTTAGTTTTTGGACTCTAAAAAACTACGTTTTGCAGAATTACATATTATTTATCAATATACTCTTAACTTAATGCACTGTGTTTTCATTATTAGTGAATACATTCTTTATTTTTCCAGTAACCAGCTGAAAATTTTATTTGATGAAACAGACTGTTATGGTTTTTAAAAAGTACTTAAAAAATTAAATATTTTACAAAATTTAAATATCCTTTTTTAAATAAAATTTTTCCACATGAATAAGAATTAAGATTCTATGTACTTAAATAAACATGCAATAGATGTTTGTGCTTTTTTGAACAGTGATTAAATAAATTTTGTATTAAAATATTGCTCTGATCCATTCATTAAGCATTCTGCAAGAAAAAAAAAAGATGCACTTTTTTACTGCAGACACATGCAATTAATTCAATAGCCAATTTCCCAAGCTTTTTTATGTGATTAACTGGATTATGCGTTTATCTGAAAGTAGTAAAAACACCCCCTTTTAACTGTAATTGTTGCTGAATCGTGTCAGCATGTGTACCAATTCATGACAAGGATTTTAGAATGAGTTTGTTATAGCAATATCAGGGAATTATAAAGATTTCTATATTCCTTAATAAACATAAATATTAGTGGCATTATGCTTGGTTTCTCCATCGCTTCAAAAAGCAAAGCAAGCTAGTGTCTGGTTGCTTATATAAGATCTTGTTTTCATGAGCATGAAATGAGGTATCCTTTGTTTGTTTTATTGACTTTTTTACTTTGCTTAGTGCTTGCTAAGAATTTAAGTGCAAAAAGATCAAACAAAACAAAGAATGTTCTATTTCATGTTCATAGTGGAAACGAGCCTTTAAGGTCTGCATTTCTCCACATGAAGTTGCTACGCTTTTTTTCTCTATTCTCATGATCAAGAGAGTGCATGTCTTGTTTTCAATTCAATAGAAATGTTAAAACTCTCTTTTTTAAATCAGAGGCAGATGTTTTAAAAATACTCAGTAGCACTTGAGAAACTTTGATCTCACGTTGTTTTGTATCAACTGTTGTTTACTCATGATTGTGCCACAAATGCAATTTGCATGTGTGCTTGCAATATGTTTTAAATTGGTCGTTATAGTGCAGGAATGTTTGGTTAATTAATTAAATAGGTTGGAATTTCTATTCAATTAACTGGATTATGCAATTAACCAAAGTGTTTTCTGAGCAAATAATTGGTTTTGGTTTGGGATTTTTGATCCTTATGTAATAAAGCAAATTATGCAATTATCCATAATCATCTGTATATATAATCTTTAATTTACAATGGCTAGTGGTGATTAATTTAAGACAATTAGGATGGAAGCACTGTACATCAACTAATTTAAAAAAACATTTTATTAGTCTATTATAAAAACAAAGTAAGCTTTAAATAACAAGAATCAAAATTGGCATTGGAATCAAAAATTTTTGTGGGAATTGGTATCATAAAAAAAAATGACATTGTCCCATCACTCGTATTGTATATCATTGAGTTGCCATCTCCAACATTTGCTGTATTTGTTTTCAAGTATCAGTTTTTCTTTTGGATGCAAATAAAAACAAACTAAGACTTAAAATAATGTTCTGTAAAAATGTAAACTGTTAGAACAATTGCTTATTTAAAAACATAGTCAAAAATAAGTTTACAAAATTATTATTCAGTTAATGCAGCTTCTTTTTAATGATTTTCCTGACTTGAACTTTTATAAGCCCATATACCTTTTTAAAAAGTTGATTAACAAAAATACTATACTGCTGTTCAAGAAATTTTTTAACAAAGATACAGCAATTAAAATTTTATCTTTTTCAAGCTGTATTTTACTAAAAACTATTTTTCTGGTTTGGAAAGGTTTTTATAACGGTAAATCGTATTTCTAAAATAATTTCACATTTGTTTAGCAAATCAAATATTTGATTTCATAGATAGCACGGTTGTTTGCTGATTGAATGAATGAGATTTTTTATTCTAAAATGCTGTGAAATAAACAAAATTATTTACAAATTTTTTAGTTCAGATGTTGTTGTTGTTTCTTCCTATCTACAAAAATAATAAGATATTCAAAACATACCACAACATAAAAAAACTTCTCTGTTGTCAACTGAAAATAAGCTTTTTCCAAGCCTTTTGTAAATAAATTGCTTAATCAATAAAATAGCAAAAACATGAACTGATATGAATCTTTAATTTCAAGCAGTATTTTGAGGTATAATGTTTTAAAAATAAACAATAATTCTATTGCCATCGTTGTTTGAAAGGGCCACTTTAGGTCAGACACAAACAGGACAGGGGCTGAGGGTTTATCTTTTTACTACCCCAGGCTGCTGTACTGCCCAGATCAGATGCTGGCAGTGATGTTGTTAAGGCCACATCGAATTTTATCATCCAAAACCATCAGACCTCATGCTCTATGTGGTGCCTATTAAAACGTGGTCTGCAATTTGTTCAGCAGCACAACACTTGCAATTCAGTGAAGAAGTGAGACCCCATCTGTGCATGGACAAATTAAATCATCCAATACCAGTCTGCAGGCAATTGAGCTTAACCCAAATTGTTTGGGCAAGCTCACTTCAACAGGCCTGGCACTGGTTCTGGGTATGAAAACATGAAGCCTGGATGTATTCTCACAATACTCCATAGTCCATATATAGTTTTTCCACTCAGAAGCACAGATGCCCACTCTAGCAAGGTTGTTTAAAAGATTCCATGCAGCTGGCACAATGGGCATCTAGATCTTGTCTCTCTTAGCAGCATCTGAGGATGCACTTAAAAGATCATACAAGATATGATCAGGGTCCAGAGATCCATGGTAAGCCAAAGAGAGAGTTGCTCCTAGTTGGTGAAGCTGGAAGGATTTGGAGGGGACTTTAACCCTAGACATATCTACACTTTCAGTGTATCTCCAGACTTGGAGGTTGAATCTCAGTCACACTAAGATGGTGACAGCAGCCTTTCACTTAAATAATCAATTATTATTGATAATTCTATTATTATTATTATTGATAAATTATAATATAATTCTTTTGGTCTTGAAGCACAATACATGAGAAGTTGCTCCCTTTATTTCTAGTAGTCAACTCTACTAATAAATCCCATGAATTGTTTTATACTTTGGTCATATCAAATAGTTTTAGAAATTTAAAATTTATTTAATGCCATGCTACATATAGCTTCATGATTTTTTTGGAACCAGTGCTTCATCCAAAACTTGTGGTCCCAGAAATTAGTCTCCTTTAAGCTGTGAAATTGGTCCAATAAATAAAACCAATTGCATTTTTTTTAACATTTAGTTCTTTACTTCACAGAGTCAGCTGGAAGAATTTGGATTGCAAAATCACATCAACAATTAATAAGCCATTTTTTCTTGTTTCACTGAAAGCAAATTAAATTAATGCTTTCTATACTTTTGAATGAACAAGTAAGTGCACTGGCACTGCATCCAACAATGTCCTGCTTCAACAATTATATTAACAACTTCATAAAAATGCTAAAAATGTGGAAGTAAACATAAAACAAAAACAATAATTTTTAGTCCATATCACATGCATTCATTGTCCAAGACAAGGATCACCAACTTTTTTAAAACTGAGAGCTACTTTATGGGTGAGTCATATAAGGGCTACCAGTTTAATAAACTTTTCCAAAATAACATATTTAAACAGTTTTTCTAATTCAATATACTTGAACTACAAAAAAATGGTTTTATTTTTAAAACAGGCCTACGTGCAATTTTTTGTGTTCCTTGATGGCAACCTGATGCCTGCAGGTATCATGTTGATGACCCCTAATCTATGCTCTTCATCAATGTTAAAAGGCATTATTTGATTTTGCACTTTCAATCTGAAACAATTATCAAAGTAAAGTGTGTATTTATCATAAAATAAAGGCAAACACAATCAACAAATAATTAAATGGAACTATTTAATCTTCGAGAAGAACTAATTTGAAGGAAAAGTATTTTGATTATGCTCTATGCTTATTTGCTTTATGTTCTGGCATATATTTTCTGCTTTTTTTACTTTTAATAACATTATTTACTACTTTATTGAAATTGCTTGCAGTGTTTGAGATTAACCTCTATTTTGTTTTTTCTTTGATCATCATTAAATTGGATTTTTTTGATAAAAAATCTTGTTATAAACTTTATTTCTCTGTAAAAACGATTATGTTGCATGCAAATTTATTATGGCAGAAACTATCAGAAGTGTTTCAGCTTACTTTAAGCACTGTAAATATTGGAAATTAAATCAATCAATCAATTTAATTATGCTTATTTGTGTTTTGTTTGTCCTAAAAAACTACTGCTCGAAAAGTTTATTTAACCTTCTTAGGCCCATTGTTGCATATATGCAACATCAAGTTTGATAGGGTATTGAGAATTACTCTGAAGAGCTTTGAAAACAAAAAAAGGCGCCAAATTGCAGTATTTTTAATCAGCTATTCTTTTCTAATTTGTTGGTTTAAATCATTCACGAATTTCACGCCATTTCATTCCAAACATTGCAAGTGGGTGGAGAGTTAAAGATATCAGTCAAAAGTGCTTTTTTGAAAAGAAAAATTTTGAACACTTAAAAGTAAGTTACTTTGTTTTTTTGCATGATAACTGGTAACGTGATTTATTGTTAGTTTGTTGCGCTTACCTCGTTGGCAAAGGAAACTGGTTAAAAAGTTAAGACAATTAGCATTGTGACTCAATCACGTAACATGCATTTGAATTTAGGTCACTTTGATTTGCTCTGCTTTTTTTGGCTTAAGCGTGAGCAATTGTACAGTTTAATTTGCTTTAATTTCGTGAGTTTTTAGTTTGTTTTCAATTCGACAGTTTTAATTTGTTATTCTATTTGAATAAGGTGTTTTAGCTTTAACTTAAAATTAAAGAAATAATTTGTTAAATTTTGGTAAACAAATATTTTGGTTTTCTGTCTGAATAAGGAAACAAATTGGTTAGTGAGAATCACCTCAAGTAGAATCAATCGCAGTGAATTCACTGCACCAATAACTATTTATTAGGTGTTAAAGTATTATTTAAAACTAATTTGGAAATATTTTATCGAACTATACGTGTTTCAGAATTTGTTAAAATATGATGTTGCACCAGTGTAACATTGGGCTTTAATGGCTGTAACGTAAATTTATCAGCAGCATGAGATTTTTTAAATTAGTGAATAATGTTATAAAAGTCTTTTGAGTTTAAATTAGAAGTGTCAGAAATCTAGTTACAGTGTCAAAACACTGAGTAAGGTAGGGTTTACTTTAACTAAAATATTTTTTTGCCATAACTGTTATAAATTTTTTACTTTAGTAGTAGTAGGTATTTTATTACTTTGTAAGTGTATTTGTTCCAAATAGTGTATGAAAAAAGAGAATTTTATATTAGTGTTGTATTAACTGTGGTATTTTTATTAACAATGCAAATCAATTTTTCATTTTGGGCAGAATATGACTTCCAAGTATTATAAAGCAGAAGAGCTGATTGACATGATTGATTGTGATGAGAGCGAAGATGGAGAAATAAATAAATCTGAAAGTGATGATGAAGATAACAATGTACTTCAAATCAATCAGGTTGACTAGAATTATTGCTTATTGCTTGTTTAGGGACATATGTAATGTTTTTTTTTAACAATTTTTGCTGCTTCAGTCTACAATTTTTGTTCTATATCAATTTCATGTTGCAAACTTTATTTCCACACATAAGTTAACCATTGTAATTTTGTAAAGCATTTTTTTTAGAATGTGGACATTGAAGAGTATGAAAGTGATGATTCCACGCATGCAGCAAGAAGCCAAACAATAAGAAAAGATTTCTCTGTTTTTCAATGGCGTAAAAACAACTTTAGAAAGCCTACTGCAGATTTTTGTGAAGCTGCAGTGGAACCACCTTCTGCTTCAATTGTGGAAACACCTTTATTGTATTTTCGTAGATTTATTACTGATGACATCATCAAAAACATAGTCAAAAACACTAATTTATACAGCGTACAAAAACCTACTTTTTGCCTAGCTGTAACAAAAAAAAAAATAGAACAAGTAATGGGCATGTTTTTTCATATGGGCTTGGTAAAAATTAATGGAGTGAGACAATATTGGGAACATGGAACCAGATATAGTCCAGTCTGTGATGTTATGAGTTGTAATGGATTTAGAACTATACTGACTATGCTTCATTTTGTTGATAATTTATCTGTATCCAGCAAAGAAAAAAAAGATAAACTTTGGAAGCTGCAGCCCTTTTTGAATAGCCTAAGAAGCAATTTTTTTCAACTAATACCTGAAGAACATTGTTGTATTGATAAAGTGATGTGCTAATACCATGGTAAGACCACTCCAATAAGACTATATATCAAAGAAAAACCCCACCCTTGGGGTTTTAAAATATGGGCACGAACTGATATTCATGGTATACTGTATGATTTCAATGTCTATCAAGGTGGTGATGGCACTAGGACTGAACTTGGTCAAGGAGCAGATGTGGTGCTGAAACTAACATCAACTTTGAGTTCATTTTCCAATTATAAAATTTATGCTGATAACTTTTTCACCAGTTTGGCATTGATCGAAAAGCTGAAGAATCGTGGTATGCTCTACACTGAAAACTGCTCAAAAAAACAAGCTTTCTGGTTTGGTGCTAATGAATGAGGCAGAGTTGAAAAAAAAGGAAGAGGCTCTTTTGATCACAAAGTAGAGCAAAACAACAATATTGTCGCCGTTAGGTGGACGGACAGCAAGCCTGTCACAATCCTTTCATCATGGACTGCATTTGAGCCAATGCAACAAACAAAAAGATGGGACAAGAAAGAGAAATGTCAAAAATCACTGCCCATGCCTTGTGTTATTGGTGATTATAACAAGCACATGGGCAGTGTAGATTTGCTTGACTCTTTTGTGGTGTCATTTTGCTTCAAGATGAGGTCATAAAGATGGTACATTTACCTATTTTGGCATTTCACATCAATAGCATTAATTAATGCTTGGAACATTTATCGAAGAGAATAGAAACTTCTTGGCCTTCCCAAAAAAGATATGCTGGCTAGACGACACTTTCAGGTAAACAGAAGGTGTTGATTTTATTGAAATTGTGGTTATTTAAAAATTTTTTCTAAGTCTTTTATTCTTTCAGGCCCAAGTTGCTTCTGCTCTCACTATGATCAATGTCACACAACAAAAAGGATGCCCATCAAAAAGCTCCACTTTTTCACCTGCTCAAGCTCCTAAAAGAATGAGAAAAATGCCAGTCGAAGATGTTAGAAAAGATGGCTATGCCCATTGGCCAGCCAAAGTTAAAAATTGTGGGAGATGCAAACATTGTCAAAAAAACATTACTACTACTATTTGAACAAAATGTGATGTTTGTTTGTGCTTTGTTGAACAGCGTAATTGTTTTATGGATTTTCACAATTAAAATTTAACTTAAGTAAAAAAATTTTTTCTTGATTTATTAATAAACAAATTTTTTTTCATACCAAACTTGCAATACATTCGGTAACTTTTAAGACGCTGAAGGCCCAATGTTGCGTATATGCAACATTTAAGAAATAATATTCAAAATCATAAAAAATCAAGGATTATGAGCTTTATAGACCTCTCTGACATTGTGTACAAAAGCTCATAATTTTTTTATTAGTATTTCCTAGTTTGGGCCCAAGAGGTTAATATTAAATTCTAGAATTTTAATAAAATATGATAAACTTTTTGTTTATCTTTTTGTTACCACAAGATGCATTACTGCCCAGATCAGATGCAGGCAGCAACAGCATTGAGCCAGTGTTAAGTTTCATCATCTAAAATTGTCAGAAATCATGTTCCTGTATGGGTCACACTGATAAAATGTGGTCTGCAGTTTGTTCAGTTGCACCATACTTGCAATTTAATGTAAAAATGCAATTCCATTAGCATATAGACAAATAGAACCATTCATTACCAGTTCGGAGGTGATTTAGCTTGACTTACAAGATGCTCAGGATCGTGGCTGTCCTCTGGACACCTCTGTTTTGACTTTTTAAAGTTTTCAAGAATCTCATTTTAAACAAGTTAAATATTGTCATCTAAATTTTTATTTGTCATGCTTTAATGAAACCATTTAATTGGGTTAGCCATATTCAAACTAAGAATGCTAGGTACTAAAGTTAAGGTTAATAATCAAATGATGTTAATATTTTTATTTTAGTAGAACAAAACATTTTTGAAAGACCAAACATTCACTTTTTTCCCATATTTCGGGTGACAAAATCCTCAACTTGTTGTTTAAATTATGTCCAATTAACTTTTTGGTAGCTTGTTGTTTTTTTTGTGAAGTGAGATGCTGTTTTAGTCTTGTGACATATGTTGAGGGTGGTAAGCAAAAGTAACTGATCTGATGTGAGGGAGTAGATGGTCTGCCAGCTACTGCAATCAAGCACACCTGCTGACACGTGGTGGTGTCTGGTAAAGTAAGTTGTGTTTGAGTGAGTAGTAAACAGGTTGGAGTGTCTGTATTCAATATTCAGTTTAGTTCAGTTCAGTTTCCTTTATTTCTGCTTTGCCACATCATCAAAAATACAACAAAAGATTAAAAGGTTTGTGAATTGCTTATAGACAGGGTCAAAAAAAGAAAGAAGCAACAAAACAAGTTGATGTTGGACTTGCTAATTAATGGTAAAAAGTGTGAGCCATTGTATCATAATAGAAGTAGGTTGTTTCACCTTGTTATAAGGTTTTGTAAAAAAAATTGAAATAGAAAAAAGAGAGAAAAAATTTACAAGACTAAGGTTATTTATTTAATAAAACACTGTTATAGATGAGTGCACTGATGGGACCATAGCAGAGTTTGACTCAAGGAATATGATCAGTCCACAAAAATCAAAATATGTTAAACCTTGAACATATTCCACCAGCCCAACAGGCAAACAAAGCACCAAAAACAATGCTGTTGTGGATAAAAAGATCATTTTTGAAACAAAAAACTCAGTTTTAAAAAGCATATTCATTCCTCAGGCTTTTCATCTGACACTCATTGGGAAGAACTGTCAGAATAAATTAAGAGCAACCCAATCGTGGTTATTATAGGAAAGGAGTATGAGTCTGATTGTTTAAAAAAAATGACCAATACGGAATACAAAAGAAATAAAAACAAGAATGTGTCTGATTGGTCAAGAGAGGCAACCAATCAGAAGAAAAAGTAAAAAAATGTTAATGAATGAGTTTTAAACTGTGAAGAAATTTCTTAATTCAACATAGATTAGGTTGAAAAGATATGATAAAAGTACGTTCAAGAGTGGAAAGTTGGAAAGAAGTATGTCCTCAGGCAAGGATAGAGAATTTGGTGTCACAGTATTGGCTGGTACAAAAAGGGTTTTCTAAAAGATGCTATCCAATAGCAAAGTCATGGGTGATGATTTGAGAAGTGCTGTTTTTCTTGCAGGCACAGGAAAGATTAGAGCAGTCTTGGGAAGAATGATGGTTTCTGATTGACCTGGAAACATGTTGCTTAACGCTTTCTTGCAACCTTTGGAATGTATGTCCTACATACTGACTATCGCAGTGGCACACAAATTGATAAATAACATTATTGTCATGTTGGAAAGGTAACATATCCTTCTTGGTTGCAGAAAGAAGAGGCCTGGTTGTAAAAACAACATGTGTTTTAACAGCAAAGTAGCAGCACTGAATGATTGTAGTAATTTGCTTTCCAAATTTGGTTGAAACGTTTCCCAGCCATTGAAGATGGAGATAAACCGAGCATTCCTTGGGTCCATGTTGAGATGACTGGTTGAATTGTTGGATCTTCTTGGTGAATATGGATGTAATAATATAGTTTGAGTAGCCATTAGCAGCCAAGACAAATTAAATTTTGTTGAGCCAACATGAAGCATGCTGCTAGTGCAGATGAACATAGCTTGGTAAACCAGTGTAGCCACAAGTCACATACCAAATTCTCTATCCTTGCCCAAGGACACACTTCTTTCCACCTTTCCGCTATTGAACCTACTTTTATCAAATCTTTTCAACCTAATCTATGTTGACCTAAGGAATTTCTTTACAGTTTAAAACTCATTCATTTACATTCTTTACTTTCGCTTTTGATTGGTTGCCTCTCTTGACCAATCAGATACATTCTTGTTTTCTTTTCTTTTGTATTTCTTTTTGGTCGCCTTTTTTAATCTATCAGGTTCATTCTCCTTTCCTATATAACCATGATCGAATTGCTCTCAGTTCATTCTGACGATTCTTTCCAATAAATGTCAGATGAAAAGTCTTCAAGGAATGAACATGCTTTTTAAATCTATGTTAAAGTTTTGTATTGTCAAACAAATCTTCAAAAACCTCAGTGAAGAAATATATAACAATGTAACAAAATTAATTAGGCAGGTGTCTTCAATCAATTCTCCTCTATGGTTTTTGATCAGTGAGTACCATAATATTGAATGAGCAATGATGTTTGCTGTGATGATTGTGTTTGCTATGTTATGGTTATAAATGTGCTGGATTAGGGTGGGCCAAAAAAAACAATATTTTATTCTCACTGTTGGTTGGCTTTAGCCAAAAAAACAACTTTTCTGCAAGTAAAAGGTAGTGGCTCCAATTGTGTGCTCTGCCACTTACATATTTTAAAAAATTGTCCATTTTACAAAAATATGACTAAATCGCCTCTCTCAAAATAATGTGTTTACAAAAATAAGGCTAAATAAAGCTAAATAATTTTTCTGAATGAAATTATTGTTTCTTAATTGAAGCTACTCTGCATTACTACATGCTTTTGAAAAATAATCATGTTATGTCAAAAAAAAATCAAAATTTATGCTACTGCAAAGGTGCTTTCTTTGGTTACCCTCTCATTAACAGACAATTTTTTAAAAATATGTATTACACCAAGTTACATGCAGTGTCTGGTAGCCTATGTGACATAAAGGCAACTCATTGACATGCAGCTCACAGATAACCTACTGTAAAGGACATTTAAAAAAAAGTTCTAGGCATCTGATTGCATCTCTCTTGTTTCCAGTAGTAACGTTTGTGCCATCACATTTTATTAGACCAGTTTGTCTTCAAGCTTAGTTTCATAAATCACCTGCCATATGCAATGGGCAATGTAATTCCTTCTAAAACCAACAATATAAGAGAGAAGAATAATTAATTATACATATTAACAACTTCTGTGAATTTCTTTATTAACCACTTTCTTGTGGTATTAGCATGATGCAGTTGCACACATGCTAACGACATTTTTTCACTTAATTCTCACTATGTGAGGCTATACATGCTCTCCCTTGTTATATCACTTAAATGATGTGCAGCTATAGCTGCTCCCACATAGAAGTAGTTAATGACTTTCATTGTCAACACCTGTGATATATGCTGGTTTTAAGAAAACTAGTTTCCTTTATGTTTGTGCTGTGGAACATAGGCTGCGATGAATATCATTCAGTGAGTTTTAGGAAAGGCTCAGGCAGAAATAAGATCACAGTAATACAAGTTATCCAATCTCCTACTGTTTTTAGACATCACAATATACGTATTTCCTCTAAGATGCAAATTCTTTATGTTCAATCAGATGTTAATCACCAGTTCATAATTTTAATTAATATTGTCCCTGACCTATTTATTTATCTCACAAATCAAACAGCTAAGAATTGTTTATGAAACTGATACTTTGGAAACTTGAGGTATGTTTTATTAGAATAACATACTCTATTTATTTAACTCATTAATCAGGTTACATAGGTCATAAAATTTTTAAAATTTGTGTATGACATTTGTGTAAACATCAATTAATAGCACTGATGACTGCAAGAGCAAGAAATGCCACTGATAAAATTTTGGGAAAAGAATAGTTTGTTCCTATAGAAAAATTTCCTCTTGGAAAACTTTCTACCTTAAAAGAAGTTATTGGTAGATGTTTGACTTTTAAAGCCTATAAAACAAATGAAATTATAAAAGCTGTATCAGAAGAATTGCACAATTTATGGATCACATACAATGTCTAACCTATTTCAGTTAATAATATTCATAAACAATTAAAAACTATAATAATGGAATTCAACAGACTTGTCCGATATGACAAGAAAAAGAGAAACAAAAAGTATAAAAATGATGTAGACATTTTTCTCAAAAAAGCAAACATTCTCTTTGATATTTATCAATATGATCCAAAGCAATTTTCTGATACATAAAAGCACATGCTCAAAATGATTGAACCAAACTTTCAATTTCATGAGGACCAGAAAACAACTAGAGTTCAGTACTGTACACAAAAGCAGATACCATTTTTATCTTCAGATCTGAAATTTAAAAATCGTGTTATTCATTCTCAAAGGATGAAAACTGAAATTGCTTCTGATGCATTGTCAATAGAAGTTGCTGATCTTACAGATAGTGAGATGGAAAGTTGTGCTGAATCCAACAGTGACATGTATTTTGTTCCATCTAAAGATCTTTTGCAAAATCAAAAAAGTTTCTGAGCCATAGCACAGGCTTGTGACAGATAGCACGTAAGTGACGGAGCTGGTGCTGCTATTGCATCTGTAGTCTTAGTTGATTTTGGTATGATTGCCCCAAATAAAACACTAAATGTTATTGATAAGAACAAGCTCAGAAGAGAAAGGGCCAAGTTAAAAAATGAAACAAGAAAAACAAAAAACTAATTTTGAGAAAGTAGACGATATTGGGCTTGATGGTCAACAGGATGCAACACTGGATGTTGATAAATCAATGCAAAGCACTTCAAATCTATAATATTAGAACAATATGATGTTACTGTGGAGCCAAATGACTTCTGTTTGGATCATTTCACACCAAAAAGTGGAAGAGGTCTGGACATTGCACATGGCCTATGGCAGGTAATTCATGAAACTAAACTTAAAGACAAATTGGTCCAAATAAAATGTGATGGCACAAACATTAATACTGGATACAAGAGAGATGCAATCAGATGCCTAAAACTGTTTCTTAAACATCCTAAAACAGTGGGTTATCTGTAAGCTGCATCTCAATGAGTTGCTTTTACATCATATATTTATGATACTTGATGGAAGTACAAAAATCCCAGACTAGTTCTCAGGCTTAATAGGATCCAAGCTAAATGCTAGTGTTTCTGAGTGAGATATAGTCAAGTTTAAAACCATTTTCTGTCATGCATTTCGAGTCCTATCACATCAAGTAATGTATGAATTTTCAACCGATCGGCACTATGGTTATTGCATGTGCTTTGCAATCACAACAGAAGACATGGATGAAAGTTTATCACTGCTGGAAGTTTGAGTGCTACACCATTCTTGGTGGCTTACTTTAGCATGCTGCACTATGCAATATTAAGTCAGTCAGAGAAATCTAAGTAAAAATCTCAAGACGTTGGTAGAATTTATTATGAAAATTTACTTACACAGTTGATTTGAAATAAAGGCTAATAACAGACTTAGTGATGGATCACAAAACTTATGTAACATGATTCAAAGGAACAATAGTTTTCCAGATATTAAAATCCAGCTTGTGTTATATGGCATTAAAAACAACAGCTACTTTGTATATGGTGAAAATATTCTTGTGGCAACAATGAGTGATAAGGACCAACTTGTCAGAAGAAAAGCTATTGAGATCATGTTAACTCAAGAGGCAATCCTGGCTCTTTTTCACATGAAAATATCCTTGATCATGCTGGTAATGAAGATATTGTTGGTGATACTTTAGACATTGATGACGACACTGAGAGTGTTGGTGATAAAAGCAGTGAAAGTGCTTCTAAATATCCTCCTATGGACCCAACAGTTAAGTTGTTTAAAAAACCAACAATAAACTTTGAAGCTTCAGCATACTACAATATGACTCATTGGAAAGATTTTCCACCAGTGCTAAGTCAAAGCAGCAATGATTTCATTTGACGACTGGAGAAAAGTCCACTTAAACTTAATCATGAATGCCACGGTCAGAATGTTGCAAGACATTTTAAACTGGTTACAAAAGCCTCCAGTTCTGTCTGTGGTTATTTGAGAAGAGATGGATTGATTAAAAACAAAATTAGATCTTGCAAACTCATGAAAGATTTTGTTTCTAAAAAATACTTCAAAGTAACACATCAACATTTAATCATACAATATATAGTTGTCCAGGTCTTATATTACTTCAGAATGCATATTTACTTTTTGTCTCACATTATTTAACAGTGCATGTACAGCTAACAGTGTATAATTTAGAATTGTGGGTGCTTAAAAGTGAATTCTTTGTAAACAAGTAATATTAGAGTTAGTCTTTTACCATCTAAAAATGTTATTAGCAATAACAATTTTTTGCATTTTGGTAAATTATAACTTCTACCCTTATCAATACTATAGTAAAGATTTTCAAAGCCATAATGTAAACAATTGGTGTATTTTTATGACTTTATCATAATGTAAAAATAGCATTGCTGGCAAATCAAGTGAAAGGCGATCCATTAGTTGCCTCTAAATTTTTTACTTTTAAAATTAATTTCAGCTCAATAGCCAACTATTTGTGGTGATGATTTTTCAAAATTTAACAAAAAATACTTTTTTGGCCCACCCTAGTGCTAGATATTATCAAATCCTCTTTTGCTTGTGATAGTTAAAAAGAATGTTTTGGCAGAATGTACATGTTTGTGATCTGTAATTGTTTTGATGTGAAAAGGTGAATTGGGATGATTTGTAGTTAAATGAGTGAGGTGTTTGGTGTTTTAAGTTGTGAAAAATTTAAATTGTTTTTAATGTTAGTGATAATAACAATTAAGCTTATTCTAACAAGTTTAATAACAAGATCAGTAACAGCACAACATATTAAAATATATTAATAGAGTTATTTGAACAATATCAGAACCTGAACAGCTATCTTTCATTAAGCAATGAATTGTTTGACCATTTTTTATGCATTGCTCCTGACAAGTGTAATCATCTTTTAATATATTTCCGCAACAAACAAGAATAATCTGATTTGCACAGCACCTGAGTTTATTGGCTGTTTCAATTTTTAACTGAAAAAAATAAGATTTTAATTTTACAATTTAAAATTAAAAAACAATATAACACAAAATTGAAAAAATGGACTCAGTTTTTCACAAAAAATTTCAACTCATGGTAACATTAAGCCTTATATGTACAATTCTTTTTGTCACTTTAACTACACATTTAGTAAATTATGCTATCAATACTAGGGATGCACTGATATAAAAATTGGCTGATAACCAATATATCAGTCAGAAAATATCAGCTATTTTTAATCACCCATACAGGCATTTTTAATATGATTCTAATTTTTCAGTTTTTATCTTGGGTATGATGCCAGACTACATCCAATGGGAAGGATTCAGTTCAGAAGTTCTAAAGTTATAGGGATAGTGGAGATATGCTTTAATTTCCATTACTCCCAGGCTAACTCTGACCTGGAGTGGAAGTACTTGTTTGGGTTACAACTATGAATTAAATAGATCAACCTGTTGTCTTGCAGGTACTGTCTTTTTAAACAAAGGCAATGTCCACAGCAGGCAACTGCAATTGGTGTCAGCAAGGGCATGCAACCAATAAAAATTTGCACCAAAAACATAAAAAGCAACTTAATAAAAGGGCTTCCAGTCCCCAGCAGCCTTTAAATGGGCAGGGAGGGGGCAAAGAACTCTGGGTATAAATTCAAAAACAAGAAAAAGTCTCAGACTAGGACCAGGAACCTGGAATATCAATAATAATCTTTGTGGTAGAGGAAAGAGATGGCAGAAAAATTGAGAAAGAGAAAGGTGGATATTTCTGGTCTACAAGAGATACAATGAAGGGGCCAAGGAGCTCGTTTTATTGGAGTTGAAGGAAGAAGATACAAGTTATGGTGGTCAAAAAATGATACTGGGAAGGGTGGTGTGGGAATATTGGTCAAGGAAGAGCTGTGTGAGAGTGTTGTTGAGATACATAGGAGTGATAGAATGATAACAATGTTCCTTATATTTGGGGAGGCAATGATATGTGTCTATGCACCTCAAAGTGGAAAGCCAAATGGAAATACAGAAGGATAAATTTTATGGTGAACTGGTTCATAAATGGGATATGAAAGGTAGAAAAGAATTGACTTTGAAGATTGGAGACTTTAATGGCCATGTTGAAAAAAAGGTGGATATATTTGAGGGTGTACATGGAGGAAATGGAATTGGGGAGCAAAAGTTGAAAGATAGAATGCTGTTGGAATTTTGCAATCAGAAAGATTTATGTATGGCAAATATATGGTTTAAGAAGAAAGAGAAAAGAAAGGTGATTACAGTTCAGGTGGTAATGAAACTGAGATTGATTTTGTTTTGGTGAAAAAATAAAGCAGAAACTTCTTGAAAGATGTCAAGTTGATTCTTTGGTAACTGCAACACAGGTTAGTGATTGTTGATGTGAAAAAGGAAAACCTGTTCAAGTGCATAAAATGAAATGGAACATGCAATAAAGGGTATGGAAATTAAAAAAAAGAAACATGGGAAAAATTTAAGGACAAGGCTAAAAGAATTACTTAATACAAAAGCAAAAGATTTGTGGGTTTATTTAAGGATGGGTTTTTGGAGGCTTGTGAAGAACTTTGCAGAACAGAAGTAGAAAATGAAGAAGAGAGCAAGGAAGCACATGGTGGTGAAATGAGGAAGTGCAAGAAGCATTAAAGAGAAAAAAGAATGCATTTAGATAGATGTGTAAGATCTGATCAGAGGAGAATAAAGATAATTACAAAAAAGAGAGAAATCAAACAAGAAAAATTATCAGTAGAGCAATGAGGAGAGGGACTTAGCAAGAGGTGAATGATTTATGTGACAAACTGAACAATGTATTTAAGCTTGTAAAGTTTTAAAAAAAAAAGGACAAGATGTAAATGATGGATGATGTTTGAGAGGAATAAATGGTAGATTTGTGTTCAGTGAGAAGGATTGAAAAAGAGTGTATGATCAAAAGAACATATGGAAAAGACAATGAATAAAGAGAATGCATGGGATCAAAAGACTTTGATCAAAGACATGGGATTGAAAGACTGCATAGGATACCGGATTAAAATTGGATGCGTGGGATCAAAAGTCAAAAGGCTGAACTCCATTATCCACTATCAAATGTATAGTGGAAGATCCAATGAAAGAAGTTTCCTTGCAGGAAATAACAATTGCAATAAAGAAAATAAAATTTGGGAAAGCATCTGGGCTTTCAGAGGTGAGCATGGAAATCATAAATGCAAGTGGGAAAGTTGGAATCGATGTGATGATGAAACTTTGTCAGAGAGTACTTGATGGAAAAGCAATGCTGAAAGATTGGAAGACTAGTGTGATGGTGCCAATCTACAAGGAAAAAGGAGATGTGATAAACTGCTGTGCATATAAAGAAGTGAAATTATTGAAACATGGAATGAAGATTGCTAAAAGGGTATTGGAGAAAAGGATAGGAGCATTGGTGGAGGTGGATGATATGCAATTAAACTTTATGCCAGGAAGAAGGATGACAGATGCTCTTTTTATAGTGAAAAGAATGCCAAAGAAATACACAGAGAAAGATAAAAAATTGCACATATGTCTTGTGAATTTAGAGAAGGCCTTTGACAGAGTTCCAAAAAGAGTAATACAATGGGCACTGAGGAAGAAAGAACTACCAGAGATCTTGGTGAAAGCAGTGATGAGTCTGTATGAAGGCTCAAGACAAAGGTTAAAGTTGGATCTGAATTCTCAAAATAATTTTACGTAGTGGTTGGTGTACATCAGGGATCTGTTTTGTCACCTTTGTTGTTTGCAATTGTGATGGATGTTGTGACAGATGTATGCAAGAAAACACTTAATGAAATAGGTTTTGTACACAGATGATTTGGTACTGATGAATGAAATGATGGGGGGTCCGAAGAAAAGGTTTCTAAAATGGAGAAGTGCATTGGAGAGCAAGAGACTAAAGGTGAATCTTGAAAAGACAAAGGTGATGGTGTGTGGGTCAGAGGGTGAAGTCATATGAAGTAGAATAAACCCACATAATATGTGGCAAAAGGGTGACAGTCAACTCAGTGCTATGCACAAAATGTGACCAATGGATTCATGGAAAGTGTTCAAAATTGAAGAAAGTAATCCCAAGTGAGGCAAGATTTTTTGTTTATAGTAAATGTGAAAAAACAACAAATGGTGCAGGAGAAATGGAACAGGAGGTAATGAAGTGGAAACTGTGAAGGAATTTTGCTATCTTAGTGATAAGTTGAATCAGTATCAGTATTTTTTATTTCCATCCCACCAGTAAAAAAAAGACACAAACAACAACAATAGATCACACAACACCAAGCAGAACAAGAAAAAGGACAAAGCAACAAAACGCTGGATGTTATATCATGCGATAAAAAAAAGACCAAAATATTAGGAAGAAAGGATATGTATGGTTGCAGTACCTTTAATAGAATGATATAAAGAAAAAAAAGTAAACAATAACAATAAAAAACAACAAAAAAACAAATATAATAAATAAGACATGTCATGTGTTAAGGCATTGCTGTGTTGGCGAAAAATGGTGGGATCACAACAAACCTATGACCAAAAAGGTCTTGGCAGGCAAAGAAACCCACCTAAAGAAATCCTGCCATGGGTCAAAAGGACAATTTCAAATACACATGACACAATAAGATGAAGTTATTTACTTAAATAAGAACAATGTCATAGTTTAAATTACAATGAAAGGATAGTGATATATAGAGTAAATGTAACCTCAAAATATATACAGGTACAATTGTAGAGTATAAAGAGAAAGAATTTGAATAGTCTTCAGGCCAAGTCTTCAAACAAGAAAATAAATGCTATAAGGGTGGATATCTGTCTCTCTGAAAATCAAAATAAAAAAAAATGAACAAGCAGCAGAACAAATTAATAAGCATGTGGAGGGAGCTTAATTTATTCAGGTATTTGCAAATGATTTAAAAGATGTTGAGTCAATTTTCTCTTAAAAATACTACTTGATTGACAGTCTCTGATTGCAGGAAGAATTGTATGCTAAATTTTTAGTCCTACAAACTTTAGAAATTGCTGGCTGGCTGCAGTCCTGCAAAAACTAGAAATGATTTGGCTGTTACTTCTGGTTTTCATACAAAAAGTTTTTAATGTGAAAAAATTTTGAAATGCTTGAGGAAGCTGTTTATCTTTATGTTTAAACATTATTTGTGCAGTTTCAAATTTATAAAGGTTGTTAATGCTTACAAATTTATTTTCATGCATGATGGGTTTGATGTCATCTTTGTAATAGATACCAAAGGTTAATTTTAAAAATTTATTACAAATTTTTTTGCAGCTTCTTAATCCAAGTTACATTTCCAAAGCACCAATTTATAATGCAGTATCTTATTTGACTCATAATAAGAGAATGATAGATTATTAGTAGAGCATTCTTGCTGAGACATGGTCTTATTTTCATGACTGCAGGAATGCCAGCAAAGGATGTGCAACAAGAGGTAATGTGTAATAAAGTAGAAACTGTAAAGGGATTTTGATATCTTGGTGATAAGTTGAATGCCACTGCAGTAACTGCAAGAATAAGAGTGGGATGAAAGAAATTTAGAGAGTGTGGTGTGATACTTTTTGGAAAAAGATTCTCTTTGTGGATGAAAGATATATAACAGCTATGCACGATAAGCTATGTTATATGGAAGCAAAATGTGATGTTTGAGAGAAAATGAAGCAGCTATTTTGAGAAGAGCAGAAAGATCTATGGTAAGGGCAATGTGCAATGTAAAGTTGGTAAACAGGAGGAACACAGTTGAGCTGATGGACATGTTGGGATTGAAGCAGCAGATAAGCTGGCAAGGCAAATGGTATGAGGTAGTATGGGCATATGTTTAAGACAACCTGGGGAAGATGTTTTGATGAAGGCAATGGTACATGAAGTGGATGGAAGGATGAAATGGAAGGAACAAGTTGAAGAAAACATAAAAAGGCTTGGTTTAAAGGAAGATGCAGCAGATTGATGTAGGTGGAGAAAAGTAAAAAAGAGTTGCAGAAATAGTGGGATGCATCTGGCCACCTCCAGTCACTGGGGATTAAACCGGATTAAAATTGGATTGATGATGAAGATGCTCAAAAAGGCAAAGATCTCTAAAAAAAAACTTCACCTTGAATCTGTCTCTGATTTTTTGTTTTTTTATCACAAAAAATTAGTGATCTCTACATTGACATCAGCAAAAGAAGTATTGGCCATATCAGCAAAATATGCTCAATACCAATATATCAGCAAAGTGTTTAATATCGATACCTTGCTGATAATATCGGTGCATCCTTAATCAGTACATAAAATAGATTTCAACAACACTTAAACAAATATCTTTAATTTTCTAACTGTGGCAATAAAAATCAATACTTTTAAAAGACTAAGCTTTGTTTCAGTTCAGTTTAAATTTTCTTGCACATATGCATATTGCAACCCAACATTGATTTTGTATGTTGAAAAATATTTTTTTTAAAAAAAGCATTAATAAGTTTGTTATAAATCTACCAAAACAAAACATATGAGTAATTTCAAAGTTTTAATGAAATGTAACACCACACATTCAATCACACAAAATGCAGCCAAAAAATACAAAATTAAATTTTTTAAGATAACTGTATTCATAAATTTTTAATAACAAAAAAATTATGCATAATATATACATGCAACAGTAAAACTAAATAGGCAGGGGTATTGTATTGATGATCACATTGTCATGGTCTTAAATAAATTCTTCTTTTTGCCATTCTATTGTGTTCTTTGGAAAGACACTCTACAGCAATTTTTATCCATTTGGGTTTTAGTAAACAGCTTTGAATTTGAGTCATCTCTTTATATAAAAACTAAAAATACAAATAATTTCAACCAGATGGCATTTCTTAAAGCAAGTAAGAGCATATTGCTAAATCAGAGATGCACAACACATAGCCTGCAGTATGCATTCATGTGGCTCACTATAGTGCTTTATAAAATCAGGACTTTTGAGTTTCAACTGTAAGATAAGAACACTGTTGCTGTATTGGTGATTCATGATTCATATAGTGTCTTACTGTTATTTCATTACTGATGCACAATACAAAATTAAAGAATTTAATTATTGATTACTATTTGTCTACTCAACTTCAAGTTGTCACATCTTCTGTCAAAGCTGAAATTGACAAGATATATCAGCAGAAAAGATTTCAGATATCTTACTAATAACTTAATGTTCCAAATAACTTGGTTGCAAATGCTTTTGTACTTGTAATACTTGTTTTTATGTAGTATTAGCTTTACAATACTTGGCCTCAGCATTTTTTAAATTTTACACTATGGCTACTGCAAAAATAGTTGCATGCCCATGCACTAGATGATTGCACTAATTTTAATGCCTGTCAACTACTAGTAAATCATGAAGATAAATGGAGATGATGATGATGATGATGAATCAAAAACAGTACTGTTATACATATATTCATAAGTCAAACATTACATATTACATAATTAAATTAAGTCAACTTAAATATTGAATAACAAGCATAAAAATTTGATTTATATGTATGTTCTTATAGTTTTTATATAGCTATATTTTTAAGTTGTTTTCTTATAACTTTATGCCTTTTTAAGTTATTAAACCACATCTCGTCTTTTCACACCATGCAAATTTTAATAATAAATAAAACTTACAAGTTAAATCTGTCTAACTGACCAACTTGTAAATTTAATTTTTATGTTTGGATATATGCATTTGAATTTGTAACCAATTAGACCTTACTATCTTATTGTTTTTCAAACATGTCAAATCAATTTGTTTTATATTCATGTTTAACCACCATGAGACTATGTAAAATTTTTAATTATAGAACACAGGGATGCACTGATATTATCAGCAAGATATCAGTTTTGGCCATATTTGCCCAATTTGGTTGATAGTTTTTTTGCCAATGTGGCATGCTATTTTTGCTGATATCAATGTAGAAATCTCTACTTTTTTGGGACAAAAACTGAAAAATCAGAGATGGAATCAAGGTGAAAACCTTTTTTTAGAGATTACCATGTTTTGGGATAAAAACTGAGAAATTTGAGACAGACCAAAAGCTCCATTAAAACAGTATCAGCCAGTATATTATTTATTGATAATTATCAGCCAATTTGCATATTGGTTTATCTCTAATAGAACACTTTAAACTACATTGCCATTAATATAGGTTTAGAAAAAAGAAATAAATTGTTCACAAGGTAAATAAATAGAAAAAAATTGATAAATGTAAACCAAATAATTGCAGGTACAGATTTACTATAATAATTTATACAAAGCTAAAATAAAATTTTGTATGCTCAAACACTATCTTTTGAAATTACAAAATTATTCATTCATGCTTTATTCTTGATCAACAAAGATAAAAACAAATCAAAGGAAACATGCAAAAAATACTATAATAATAATAGTAATAAAACAATATAACAATATGATCAAGATATGATCAAGATCTAACATTTTTTCAAACACTATAAAAATAAACTTAAATTCAGTTTAAAATTTTTTATATATTTGAAAATAAATACATAAAAAAATTCTTGATAAAAACAAATGTCATCATCTTTTTGCATACAGTATACTATAAAATATAGAAGAAAGAATAGATTAAATTGAATAATTTAACCTATTTTCTGGCTATACTTTCAATAACTTGTTGTGTCTATGAGATGATACAAAGTAGTGATATGGAAGCAGTTGATTCAGCAACTTGTTTCTGATCTGCTTTTGCTTGCAGCCTTATTGCTTCTGCTTTCCACTAACTTATATTTTTTAGAAAAGTAAAATAAGTCATTGCACAAAAAATTAAAATGCCAAATAATTTTCATTGCATTTTTTAGTCATCACAGACTTTATCAAATACAGGGTGTCCCAAAAGTAACTGAACCATAAACTTAAATAAAATTTAGATATCAAATCAACAAATGTAATTTCTTTTTTATGTCTTTGTATGGTATTTTCTTAATATTGCTTAACATCATTGCTTAATTCCTGTTCAGTACTGCTGGTACCCACATCTTTGAAAATGCAATGAAGGACTTTAGATTTTTTACTTTAGATTTAAACGTGTCTTCATTATCAAAAATTACTATGCAACAACTTGTTACAAGCATGTTAAAAAAAGATGGGAAGCAAGCTTCAAAACACATGATTGTATTGAATTTAAAGGTAGACATTTTGAACAATTATAAATACTAAATATGTTTAAGAAGTTTGTTGTTTTTGATTTCTAATTTTTATTAAAATTTGGGTTTGGTTACTTTTGGGACACCCTGTATTGTTAGGTAACCTACTCAAGTGATCATTTCATTTATCATTTTATCTCTATATTTATCCTACTGACCAGCAAGAAAGCCAATGGAGGCACTAATTTATAGGGCAAGCAATTACCCCAATTTACTTCCAGAGATGCCAAGATATGGCTGTCCAGTTGAAATTTTTTATTTTGGCTTTTTATAGAGATATGATTAAAACTTATAACTGCTTGCCAATACCACCAAGCATGAAAAAGTGCTGTAAAGTGTCTCACCTAGGACATGACAAAATGGGGCAAGTAGGTTTTGAACCAA
Source organism: Diplosoma virens (assembly GCA_963680785.1). NCBI lineage: Eukaryota > Metazoa > Chordata > Ascidiacea > Aplousobranchia > Didemnidae > Diplosoma > Diplosoma virens. The sequence goes on along the minus strand of OY796881.1, from coordinate 14,806,112 downwards.
GATTATATCAATCACAATCACAGCACTTTAACCACTCAACCACACTGCTGACAATGCTCTTTTTTAGTCATTACTTGACAATGCAGTCAAAACATAGCTTTTCACTTTTTACCAGCACTTTAAAGTGAAGATTTTTATTTTAGACCTAATAATTGATTATCTGTTTAGATAGTTTCAGATCACCTGCAGGCACAAGTTTTAAAATTGTAAAAAGTGCATTAGCAAATTAACTCTCTGATGTGCTTTTCAATAATTTAAAAGAGAATTGCTATAAAAAATTTGTATACCAAAATAAATAGAGCAAAAAAAGTGAAGACCTTTTTTTAAGGATCACTACTTTTTAGGGACAAAAATTGAAAAATCTTAAACAAAAGGTTAAATTGTCATGTGTTTAGTTTAATTTTTATGCTTGCAACAATGTTTGTAAAAAAAGATTAAGAGCCAAATCTTTGCTTTCTATTTCCATTTAGCATTTGGTTTGCCCCAAAAAAAGGTTGAGAAGTACTGGATTAAAATAATAAGTAAAAATGAATATATAAAAACTTACATCACCAACTAAAGTATCTCGATCTAGTGTGAATACCAAATTTTCTTGAAAAGATAGCACCTTCACAGTAATACAATTTGAACTATTCATCTTGAAGTTAATTGAGTATTTCCATCACATGTTAGATAATAGCAATATTTTAACACACAACACAATTATACACAAAAATAAAATTAAAAATAACTTATACTGTTATAATACTACATCTAATAAAAGATTTCAGGGTTCTTATGGATATCTATTTTAATAGTAATAATAGTAGTAATAATTTGTTTTAATTTGCATCAAAAAGAACAATTGATAATTGAAAACAAAATAGAGAAAAAGTTGCAAATAGGAAGACAGCAATTAAATGATATACATTATAAAACGCACAAAAATTGTGCATGGTCATGGCACGTGTATTTTGAACACATTTCAGCATTTTCATAATAAGCCTAACTGCTTGATGACATATTATTTCTAAGAATTTCTCAAAATTTTACCAAAATTATAAATCTCAATTTATGATATTAAACAATTACATATTGTGCTAAGAATTTTTTAAAAAATTATCTAAAAAAATTCTAAAATAAAAGCAAATTTATCAAAAAGATATTAGGGTACACCAGGGTAAAATGGAACAATTTCAAATTTTTAAGTCTGTCAAACCAACAATTTTGAAGCAAAGTGTAAAATAACTTAGCAGTTATGCAAACAACATTAGACCTACAAATTGCAAAAAAAAACTTAAATACAATATCATCAGGTTTCCATTCTCTAAATTAGGAAAGTGTCCCATTTTTCCCAAAGCAGGAAAAATGGGACATGTGAAAAAGTTTTGTGAGTGTCCCAATTTTGGTTTGATTGAAATAGTAAGACACAAAGTTACTAGTTTTGTGAGCCAAAAATATGATACAGAAGACAATATACTAGTATGTACTTACTGCAAAATCACTCAAAAAATTTCAATCACTTCAGTTTAATTTTTATTTATTTATTTATTTAAATCAGACTCGTGGTCCATAACAGAAAAAAAACAAAAACAAAACAAAACAGCAAAAATACACAGAATAAGAGACACATACAAAAAAGAAAAAAAAACACTTAAAAAAAGTTACCAAGTATCTATTACAAATAAACTAATGCATTGTAGCGTTTATAGTATGATGAATTAATAAAACATTCCAAAGCCATTAAAGAAATTAATTTACTATTATTCAAATCATTATTGATTCATAACAACGATAAACAAAGGAGCAGGACATTTTTCTTAAAATTGCATCAAATGTTTTAATGTTATTCAACACCTGCAGTTCACAGGCACTTACCTACATACCTACATAGGCAATCCATATAAAAATCAAAAAGAATTATTGCAGGCTACACATATTCTTTTTAAACTAGAGTACAAAAAGTTATCCCATGATTGACATGCATACATACATGAGCAATATGTGCAAAATAACACATTTTTTATTTTAGTCAAACAGTTATAAAAGCATGTTTTTAACCTATTTGCAGTTCCATAAAATTAACAAACCTGTCTATTTATATCTTTATCATCACATAACCTGGAGTTAAGAATTATCCTAAGATATTCAATTTTATTTACAAACCGTATCTTGAATTCACCAAGTACCACATTAGGTTTAATATTTTAATTAAAATTGCTAGATGCAAAAGATAAGCCTAGTATTTTTTGACAATTAAATATTATTTTATGAGAGGAAGTGTACATCAATGTGGCATACATCAATGATACATTGAAGACCATGAATGCTAGGGGAAAAACAGCACAAATTATTAGCAAACAATAAATGGTTAATAAGAGATTTTCCAACAAAACATCCTATTTTCATTTTGATTAGTTCTTTTGATAGATATCTATGTAGACTGCAAAAAATATGGACTTATTTTGCTACATTGTCTAACACCATTAGTTACCAAAAAATAATGAATAAGATCTACCCCATCTAAATTCCATACTTTGTTGAGTATGCCAGAAACTAATAAATGAACAAAACACATTGGAACATAGTGCACAATTAGCTTTTGAAAGAGCAAATAATGATTTACCCGATCAAATGCCTTTGAAGCATCAAGAAAAACATAGAAAATTTGACTACCATGAGTAATATAATAAGAAATTGCTTGTTTAAGTAGGAAAACACACATGTCTGCACTATGCTTGCGTAAATTGATTGTAAGTGGTATCTAAAAAAATTTTAATGACTTGCTCAAACAGCTTTGAAGTAACTGTTGCAATTGCTATAGGTCTATAATTACCACAATCTTGATCATTACCATTCTTAATTTTTAAAATAGGTACAATAACTGTATTAATGCAGGGTTTAAAAATATAGCCATGTAGGGTACACATATTACTGTAAAAAATAAACTTAAGGGCAACAGTGGAATCAGCAAAACAAATATGCTCAGCAGAAATGCCATCACTACCAACAGCACTGTTAAAAGGTAGTTTACACATTAAGGATTGAATAGTATTAACGTACTGGAATAAATTCATGTAACTATTTTTACAAGTAATATTGTTGTAAGCGAACTCTTTATATTCATCATTTCCAACAGAGTTAAGTAGGTTACTGAAATGATTTTTCCACATCTCTGCAATTTTTTGGGATCCTGAGGCACTGCCAACTGCAGCTGGTAAAGGACTTGATTTCTTAAGCTTTTTAATGTTTTGCCATAAGGCCTTAAAAGAAGTATCAGAATAAAATGCCTTGGCCAATGCATCAGCAGACTTTTGATCTTTTAGTCTTTTGCACTATCTTAGTTCGTATTTGAATTGTTTTCTTGATGATTTCATTTTAGTTAAAATCTGACCATTTTTTGTTTTGCCTTTTTTAACCCAAGATAGATAAGAAATTCTTGCTCTAATATGTGTTAATTTTACGAAAGTTATTCCAACCTAAAATAGGATGAACTGAAAGACGATGACAAGAAGATCCAAGGACATCTTTTGATAGTTGCAAGAGACCATATACAATATCTGAGTAAAACTTATTGATAAGTTCTTAATGTCCTTGGTCACAGCAATTGGTGACAGCAATGAGTAGCATTGCATTTTATTAGTTCAAATGGGAGAAAAATATTATTCAAATAATGTTTAGTAGCTTCATGATAATTTGTTTTATTTGTCTGAGATACTTTTGACCATTTTACTTTAAAGTAATCAGGTACAGGTTCATCAACAGCAATTTGAGTAAAAAATTTACAGTTGGGGGTCATTTGGACCCTCCAGCTTAACCCTCTCCAAATTTGCTCAAAATTTGGAGAGAGTTAAGCTGGAGGGTCCAAATGCTCCAAATTTATGAAATATCAATTATTGAAATTTAGTACCCCATTGCAGCAATTAGCATTCACTCATTTTTGTCCATTTTTAAACAAGCATTTCTCCAATTATAAAAACTGTGGAAAGCTGATTTTTGGTATGTTGACCAACTTTTTGATATATTACATAGATTAAGTGACAAAATAATATTAGTTTATAACATAATGAAAATATTGAGTTCCAAAATGTCCACATTTTGATAGAAGAACAAATTTTCGCCCATATTTAAAAAGCTATAGCTGCCATACAAAACATAGCATTGCTTTAATTTTTAACATGAGTACTCCCTACCAACTGGACTATAACTTCACCAAATATAAAAGAAAACACCAGCTTAAAAAAAGTTACACCATTTCAAAGTATGGACCAGCTGTAAAAATGGCCCTGTAAAATACTATTTTTAAAAACAGTTTTTTTAATATGTAAAATAGCTTTTTTTAGGAACTCACAAACAAAATTTCAACTTTTTTCCAAAACCGTTAGGGGGTGAGACATAGTCATCTTGTACATGAGAAATTTAGTTTTTACCATATCCAAAAAAGTGAAAAATTTCACCTTCTATCTATAATTTTGATAAAATTTTGTATATTAATCAAAAAGTTAGAGCTAAATTGATAAAAAAAAATTCCAGCTTTTTATCAGCTATTGTTTGGCTATGACATTCATTTCAAAAGTGCCACTAGGTAGCATATTTTTCTTCATGCATATATCTTTATTTTTTTTGCTTTTGAAACCATTTTAGACACATTGAAATTGAACAAATTTCTATCTGGGGGTATATGATGATGCTGAATCAATTGTTGCAATCTGAACAGCTTTATTTCAACAACAAGAAACTAGAAACATACAAATAATTTTGGACCATAATATATCAAAAAATATTTTGCAAACTGAAAAAAATTTAGTGATTTTACAAGATACTTTAAAACCTTCAACATTTGCAAACAGAAGATTCAAGCAGCAAGCACTGCTTGGATTTGATCATAGTCTGTGATTGCTAATTTGTAGTGTTGTCCACTCCATCCTTGCAGTTGAGGTGGCTTAATTATGAATATGACATCATTTAATGGGATCCAACACTCATTTTTTAGGTTCTGTGGCCATGTTAAAAACAAATTATTTAATTTCATAAATTTGATGTAGACAATTTTGTTTTCATCTGAGCATTCAGTTATTACACCAATGTACCAATCTTGGACACAGATGTAGGCAAAATATTTTCCAAGATGCAAATCATTTTCAATGAGTCACAAGTGTGATAAAACTGATTTGATGGTACCATCACAAAGCTAAACTTGAGCTCTTGCATCAACTGATGACAGCCTTTTTATTACCAATTTGGATTTAGGTTGTGGAATAAAGCAGTGAGATATCTTGTGCCAGAAATGTTGTACAATTGAAATATCTTTGTTCTAGTTGATAAGTTTTTGCATTATTAAAAACTTCCTGATCAACCATGTACAAAAAAAATTATTCCAGCAATATTTTGACTAACCCACTGAAACATGTGATAAAGAGTTAAAATTTGATAGTTTTCAGAAGCTTGAAGGCTTGTTCTTTCAACAAGTCGCTTTGTGGTTTCTCTTATTTCATCACAAGACAACTTTTTATGGCTTGTTGCAAAGAAATCCCATTGAGCATGAATACCGTAGTCAATTTTGGGATAGCACAGCTTCACAAAATTATTGAAATTTTATATTGGCTAGCTGCCCCATCACTAAAATACACTTTATTTATAGCATGTAAGTTTTCTTTGATATAGGTTATTACTTTGCAAGTGAAAGCATGCACAGTGTTGGTGTCATGTTTCATGCAATCAGAGATAACACAAAGATGTAAGCATTTAGGAATTTTTTCTGTGTAGTAGCAGCAAAATAGGTGGAATGTTGCCTGGTGTTTTCCAGTAATAACCTTGGACTGCATCTCAGACAAGAAAAATGTAGTTTTTAGCAAAGTCCAAGAAAATTATGACAGTATCACTGAGAAGTGTTTTCTAGGTTGATTGAAAGAATGCTGATTGAGCCTTTGTAATAAAATCAGGTCTTTTTGTTGCTTGAGGTTTAAATCAAACTTTTCCAAAAACGTATCTATAAACTTACGTACCAAAAGCTGAATGTCAATAAGTTTAGTTTCATTTGTTTTGTTCCATCTGTATGAATTATTAATCAGACTAATCCTTTTGCTTTAATATTCATTTTCTATTTCTGTCATAGAGCCCAATAAATTTTTATAGCATTTTATAATTGGGAATACAATGTCATAATATGCTACTGTGATGTTATAATCTGAACATAGGAGGGGAACATACAGCCTCCATGAATGCTATCTTTTATGTTAATTAATATTTAACTATATTGATTTTTAAAATTTAAAAATTAATAGAATTTAATAAAGAACAGTATGAATGTATGTATCAATGACTACTGTTGATAACTGATCTTTTTTTTAGAGATTTTAAAGGCAAAAATTAAGAAAACTGCAACAGATTCAAAGTGAAGACCTTTTTTTAGAGAGCACTACTTTTCAGTGACAAAAATCAAGAAAACTGGGGCAGATTAAAAGTGATGACACTATTTTTTGGGGTATTTTAACTTATGCCACTAACTTTGTTACTGCCTAATATAAATGTGGCTTCTACACCTCTGATCTAAGAGTATGATGCTCAAAAAAGTTTAACAACGCATTTTAGTTATGACAAATTTACAGCTTAACATGTTGTGCTACAGCCACAATGAAAGGCATTTTAGAATAATTTAGCAGACTATATAAATATGCTAAATATATAACTGCAGTCATCCAAAAAGTTTTTCAAGAAATATTTACAGCTAAAATTTGTTAGTTCAACATTTGTTGCAGATTGTCAAACCTGTAATTAACTTGTTTATTGTGATTTGCAAGTCTTCTTCTCCTTTCGGCCTTTCCCTTCAGTCAGAGGTGGCCACAGCGTATCATCATTCTCCACACCTTTCTTTCTTCAATATCTGTCTCCTTTGCACCAACTTCCCCCATATCTTTTTTACTACATCTACAAATCTTCTCTTTGGTCTCCCTCTTCTCCTCTTTCCCAGTAACTCTATTTCCATCATCTTTCTTCCTACATACTCTTTGTCTCTCCTCATGACATGTCCATGCCACCTCAGCTTGCCCTCCCTCATCTTCATTCCTAACCCTTCTACCTTAATGCTACTCCTGATGTACTCATTTCTAATCTTGTCTTTTCTCGTTACTCCCATAGCAAACCTCAACATTTTCATCTCTGCGACTTCCATCTCTTCCACTTGTTTCTTTGTGACTGCCACCATTTCAAGTCCATACACCACTGAACTGTACACTTTTCCTTTTATTTTAGCTGGTAACCTCTTGTCACAGATTATTCCCGATACTCTTCTCCATCCATTCCATCCTGCCTGTACTCTCTTCTTTACCTCCCTCTCACAACCACCACTTTCTTGCACCATTGATCCCAAATACTTAAATTCCCTTAAACTCTTGGTACTTTTGTATTCTCCATCTTCACTGTTTCTTCGTCATTTCCTCCATTTATGCACAGATATTCAGTCTTTGACCTACTTACTTTCATCCCTCTTCTTTCCAATGCATACTTCCAGGATTCTAATCTCTGCTCCACTTCTTCTGGTCTCTTTGCAAATCACAATATCATCAGCAAACAGCATTGTTCATGGTGGTTCTCTTCTTACTTCATCCGTTAGCCTATCCATTATCACTGCAAACAGGAATGGACTTAACGGTGATCCCTGGTGTAGTCCAACCTTAACCTAGAAACTTTCTGTAGTTCCTACTGCACACCTCACCACTGTTTCGCTTCCCTCATACATATCCTGTACTAGTTGTACATACTTTTTCATTATTCCTGATTTTCTCATACAGTACTGCAACTCATCCCATAGAACCCTGTCATAAGCTTTCTCTAGGTCCACAATACACAATGTAGCTCACTTTGATCTTCCCTGTACTTTTCCATCAACATTCTTAAGGCAAACATGGCATCGGTGGTTCCCTTTCCTGGCAGAAATCCATATTGCTGTTTGCTGATCTCCCCTCTATTCCTTAACCTGGCTTCAATAATTCTTTCACAAATTTTGATTGTGTGGCTCATTAGCTTTATTCCTATGTAGTTTCCACAGCACTGTGCGTCCCCTTTGTTTTTATAGATTGGGATAAGCACACTCCTTCTCCATTCTTCTGGCATCCATTCACCCATTAATAGTCTGTTGAACAGTCTGGTCAAAAACTTTCTTTCCCATCTTTCCCATGCACTTCAAAACTTCTACTGGCAACTCATCTGACCCAACTGCTTTACCTTTTTTCTTCCTTCTTAGTGCGTTCTTTACTTTTTTTATATGGACACAATTTACCTCTTTGTTAACCACTTCGGCTTCCTCTGTCCTAGGGTCTCTGTTATTTTCCTCGTTCATCAATTTCTCAAAGTACTCCTTCCATCTCTTTAACACTGCCTCTGAATTTACCATAACATTACTGCTTTCATCCTTTATAACCCTCACATGCTGTACATCTTTTCCTGCTCTGTCTCCTGCCTAGCCAATCTGTACAGCTCCTTTTCACCTTCTTTTGTTTCCAATCTAGCATACAAATTGTCATACGCATGTCCCTTTGCCATTGCAACTGCTTTCTTTGTTTTATTCTTCTTTTCTCTATATATCTTTTTAGTATTTTCATCTCTTATTTTGTCCCATGCCTTTCTTTGCCTCTTTCTTTTCTTTTATGCTCTCCTGTACTTCCTCATTCCACCACCAAGTTTCCCTGTCTCCTTTTTGTTTCCCAAATGTCACTCCCAGTACAGTTTCAGCTGTTTTTCTTAGCATTTCTGCTGTTTTGTCCCACTCATCAGGTAACCTGTCCTTGCCTCCCAGAATCCTGGTCACCTCTTGTCTAAACACTTCTTGACAGCTTGTCTCTTTCAGTTTCCACTATCGTACCTTTGGCTTTACTTTCTCTGCTTTTTTCTTTTTCACCATGAGAACCATTTTGCATACCACCATACGGTGCTGCTTTGCAACACACTCATTCAATATTACCTTAAAATCACACATTTCCTTCAAGTTTCTCCTTCTGCACATCACATAATCTACTTGGGTATTTTTCCTCCACTCTTATACGTCACCCTGTGTTCATCTTTTTTCTTGAAATAAGTATTGACAATCGCCAAATCCATCCTTTTCCCAAAATTCACAACCATTGATCCTTCCTTATTTCTTGTTCCAGCACCATACCTCCCCATTATTTCCTCATCTCCTATGTTTCCTTCACCCACATGTCCATTAAGGTCTGTGCCAAGAACTATCCTCTCTTCTTTTGATATACTTTCTATCAACCCATCCAGATCTTTCCAAAAATCATTTTTCTCCTCCATGCTGTTGTTAACCCGTGGAGCATATGCGCTTACTATAGTTAGGATGGACCCTTTTACTTCCAGCTTCATGGCCATTAGTCTGTCTGACACCCTCTTTACCTCCAATTTTACAATATCTGATGAGGCAATGTTATTTAAAAATCTTTTATGTATGTTAGTGATGCTCATAACACTTGCAGCTGGATTGATTATTGTGTATCCTCCTGTGCAGCCCACACCTCAATAACTAAAATAGAAGTACTACATAACTTTATTACATTTGATCATCACCCTCTTTCCATAACATTTAATGATAAACTCTTTACTCAAATTGCTGTTGATAAACCTGTACCTGATTACTTTAATGTGAAATGGTCAAAAGTATCTCAGACAAATATCTCAAACAAATTTGAACAAAAAAAGCACTCATAAAACAATAACAAGTTGTCCCTATCAAGCTTTGCAAAACCTGCTCATGCAACACTTCACAAGCATATATCACATTAAGTACTTCTTCAGTAAAGGCTTTAGCATATACTGTGGTCACATATTCTGGCTTTCTTTGAGACAGCCGACTTTTCTTATAAGTTTAAAATGATTCAAACCATTCATCATCTAGGATGTCATTTTTGAAAGGATTGTTTAACTGAGTTTTTTGAACAAATGTTGAAACAATTGCAATGGGCTGACCTTGATCAATTGGCTCTCTTCAAAAAGTCACCATAAGCAACTTCTGTTCATGAAACTAACCTGTATCCCCTGCAGTTACTATTGCTTCTTGAGAGATCCTTTTTCTCTTGGTTTCTTCTTTATTCCATTCTGGTGCTGAAAGGGAGATTTTGGGTTAGTTTTGCCAAAAAAATTGCTTACGGTGACTTTTTGAAAAGATCTGATCGATTGGCCAAGTCTTCCATATTTCTATTACTTCAACTAATAAGCCTCTTGTTTCTGCAGAAATGGCAGTGCTTTGCCCAGCTCCAAATTTTGAGAAATTTTTCTTATTTACCCATCTTAATTGAAAGAGTTGCTTGTAGAATTACAGTTCTTTGTGCCACCTTTTTTAAAGATTGCTCACCATCTTTCACAAACAAAACAACGTTTTAGAGATCCTCTTTATAAAAATATGCGCATTTTTTTTATGTAGTTACAACACATGTTTGAACACACAAATTATAACTTTAGGCTACTTTAGAACTAGATAACCTGGAAATACTTTATGTGTTAGCTTATGTCTTGCAATATTCTTTAGCCTACCACTTCTCCATAGCTATTCTGCATTAAAAAAGGTTATTCCTAAGTTTTCTAGCTACCAGCTCACATAGCACTATGAAAATAATGCTTAAACTTTTTCTGTGTTAACAAGTCACAATAGACTATCAATGCTTGTATAAAAAGTTTTTATTTAAATTCCTATAGAAAACAGAAGCTTAGATCATGTTCTTGTCAACTTATTTTTATTTTATTTTATTTTTTAAAAAAAAAAATAAAAAATAGATCATGTTCTTGTCAACTAAACACAATTAACAGTCATTGTGGGGTGCCCCATTTTTCCCAGTCATGTGCCATTTTTCCTGTGTCCCATTTTACCCCTGTATACTCTATTTTATCAACAGATTTTTCCAAAGAAATACACATGCTAAAATTTGGTTGATTGCTTATCCCTTTATTAGTCTATATTTTTTGACAAACATAAATACTGAAAATACAATTAAATGGTATTATAAGAATGTAAAGAAAACAAGGTCATTCTGTTATTTCTTTGGGAAAGATACTTTACAACACTTTCTTCTGGTTGAGAGTCTTAGCAGCTCTTAATTTTGGTAGTATTTCCGATAAAAAAATAAATAATAAAAACTTCAACCAAACAGTAATATCTTGGCATTTCTAGTAGTAGGTTAGGGTAATTGTTTGATAGTTGCTTTATACACAGCTCTGATGCTTGCTTGTGAGATAGAAGAATAACTACTGGTACCCAAAAATAAAATAAATAAATCATTAAAACAAAAAGTTAAAAACAGAAAATAAATAGTATGATATTCATCTAAATTAGAAGTCAACCAACAAATACAAGGTAAACTGTCAACCAAAAAATTAAAAGAAACTACATTAAAATTTAGTAAATTTGAAACAAGACTAAAAAAATCAAACATAATATCACAACTAGCTAAAGCAAACTATGCTTTTTTCCAATATATATTAGTTACTTTTAAATCCAGCACCCAAGTTTTGGCTGTCACAAGTGGCTCATTAAAAAGAAAGATTTTGCAGACGACATAAACTAGCCTATGTTATTGAATGATTTAGGCTTGGCCTACATCTTGCGCATATATATACATTCAGTGTACTTTTCTATGTTTACTAAATTTTGGATTACACCCTCAAAATAGAAACACTGTCATTCTAGCAGAATTTTCTCATTTCAACAAAAAAAAAGAAAAAACCAAGAAAAATCTCTATAGCTCCTATTAGTACACTTAGTGTCGGCATAAAAATAAGCGTTTACAGTGTTTAAAATTTTTTTAAATTTTTAAAGTTTTTTCCGTTTTTTTCTATTGTTTTCAATTCTTTCTGGCAGTTTTATCTTAACTTTATTTTATTTTACTTTTTAGATACCCCTGATGATTACTTTTTAGATACCCCTGATGAGGCACTTTCCCCTGCTTGGTGGTCCTGGCAAGCAGTTTTAAATTACAGTAATATCTCTACTAAATTAATAGCGGACAGCAATATCTTGGCATCTCCGGAAGCAGGTCGGGGTAATTACCTACCCTATGTATAGCGCCTCCGTCGCTTTCCTGCGAGTCAGGAGGATAAATATAAAGATAAAAAAAAAAAAAAAAAAATCCCTTTTATGGGTGAAACAGTCTGTTGGGCAGTGGTAGATATTGGGTGAGGCGAATAAGGCAGTCGCCTCAGGCCCCCCTTTTTTTGGGGGCCCCCCTCGAAAACAGCATATACAGTTTTGGATTCGCTGCAGATGTTTGCTCAGAGGACGATTCGGAGTGAAAACCTTTTTTTTTTAAGAGAACGCCTTGATTTTGGGAGAAAAATAGGGAAATCAGAGATGAAATTGAAGTGAAGACTTTTTTTTTTTTTTTAGAGATATGCAAGCCCAGATCAGACCTCTTTTTTTTCTCAGACAACATCAATCTTTGAAAATTCTTGCCTCGGGCCCCTAAATTGGAATATCCACCACTGCTGTTGGGTTTTAGCTTTGTTTTATTTCTGTGATTTCGCTATTGTTAATCTTAACTATAAACGATAAATACAATTAATTAAAATATAAACAATAATTCTCTCAAGTGTATCCTGTCACTGTTATTACTAATTCAATTTAAAAGCAATGATAAATACACAAAAACAACGTCAGAATTCACAGAGCAAAAAAGAGAAAAAATAATACGAATCGTCGTCGTCGTTTGAAGGGTATCCACTCCAGGTCAGACATATACAGGGTTTATCCTTTTACTACCCCAGACTGCTGATCTGCCTGAATCAGATGCTGGCAGTGATGTTATTAAGCCAGCATCGAGTTTTGTCATCCAAAACCGTCAGACCTCATGCTCCATGTGGTGCCCGATGTATAGGGCACGCTGTTAGAACATGGTCTGCGGTTTGCTCAGAGGCGCCACACACGCAATTCGGTGAAGGAGCGAGACCCCATTTGTGCATGGACGAATGGAATCGCCCAACACCAATCCGCAGGCGGTTGAGCTTAACCCAAGCTGCTCAGGTAAGCCCATCCCAACAGGCCTGGCACCGGTCTCGGGCACAAAAGCACGGAGCCTGGAAGCATTTTCACAATACTCCGTTTTCCATTTGTGATTTGTTCATTCAGAAGCGCGGATGCTAAATCTGGTAAGGTTGTTCAAAAGATTCCGCGCAGCTGGCACAAACGGGCGTCTGGATCTTAGTCTCACTTGGCGAGTATCTGAGGACCCACTTAAAAGACCATGCAAGATATGATCGGGGTCCAGAGATCCACGGTGAGCCAAGGAGAGTGTTGCTCCCATTCGGCGAAGCTCAGCTGGCTGGATGCCTGAGAGTACAGGTAGGTGGTCCGTTGGAGTGGGACGCAGGCATCCAGTAACTATGCGCAAGGCGTCGTTCAAGACACTGTCGATGAGGCGAGTGTGAGCACTGCGACACCAGACTGGCGCACAGTACTCAGTTGTTGAGTAGACTAGAGATAAGGTGGCTATGCGTAGTGTTTTAGCACCATCACCCCATCCCGAGCCCACAAGTCGCCTCAGCAGTGTGACGCGCGAAGATAGTTTTTTGCGCAATGCCACTAAATGGTGACGAAACGTGAGCGATCTGTCAAGTTTTACCCCAAGATAAGTAGGGGTTGGACAGAACGGTAAAAGTCTACCGTCCTAGTTTGACTGAGCTTCAACCTCAAAGTCTGGAGATACGCTGAAAGTGTGGACATGTCTTGGCTTAGAGTCCCCTCCAAGTTTCATGATTTCCAGAAGAGTGCAACAATGCTAGATCATCAGCATAAGCAAACTTTCTGGAAATCATGGAAGGCAGATCATACGTATAGATGTTAAATAGGAGGGGAGCCAAGACCGATCCCTGAGGAACGCCGTTTTTAAGACGGCGTAGCCTGCTTTGCTTGCTGTCACCGGTGGTAAGGGTAAAACTTCGATTTCGGACAAGCTCCATAATCATTCTGACCGTGTGCTTATCCGGAAGACGTCTCAGCAGCTTGCAGGTAAGGCCACGACAGACAGTGTCATAAGTAGCTGTCAGATCGACAAATATGGCACCGGCCTTCTTTTTAACCTCAAAAGAATCTTTGATGTTCTGGGTTAGCAGAACAATCAAGGATTCTTTTGTTTTTTACGGTTGACTTCCCGCATCTGAACCTAGCCTGCTCTTTAGGGAACAGGGGATCGATTAATGGTTCAACGTGGGCGTAGATAAGCCTCTCGAGGATCTTGTAGGGGACACAGAGCAGAGATATCGGTCGATAACTCTTTGGGTCCCCCACGGGCTTTGTTGGTTTTGGGATAGCGACTTCAAGCGCTCTTCTCCAGATCTTGGGAATTTTGAGTCGGCGCAAACAGGAAGAAAGGAAGTCACATAACCAGGACTTCAAAGCAGCTCCAGCATGGAGTATAAGCTCTGAGCAGATGGAGTCAGGTCCCGGAGCTTTACCTGGTTTTAAATGTTGGAGGGCAGCAGCAAATTCTCTCTGTGAAAAATTGTCGGAGATATTTGCAGTGTCTGGTGTTGTGGCCCTCCAAAGGTCAGACACTTCTTGAGAGACAAGTCGAGATGACTTGCGATCAACAGCCTCGTATTTCCCGTTTCTACCCAGCTGAGATGCAATAGGATTGGCTGAAACGGGACAGTGACGAGGAGAATGTCGTGACCTACCAGTAAGGTTGTTCAAAATACTCCACGCTTTTTGACTAGAGTGTGACAAGTCAATGCTTCGAACTGCCTTGGACCATCGATCCCTCCGCTTCCTGTCAAGCTTGGCAAGCAAAGCTGTAGCAGCCAAACTTGAGTCGTCTCCCTGAGGAGACTGCAGAAAGGTTTTTTAGAGGGATTCACACTCTGCATCCCAACACGGAATATAGTTATTTCGATACCCGCGTGGGATAGTCTTTTTGGCTGCTTTCTTAATAGTGTTACAGAAGTCCTGGTAAGCCGCATCCACATCAAGTGAATCAGGCGGCAACAAAGTCTTTGCGAATTTATTCGTCAAAGCAATGAAGTGACTCCATTTGGCCTTGCGGAAGTTCCATCGCTTAACAGGCATGCTTGGCACTGCCATAGCAAACCTTGGTGGTGTAATAAGCGAAGGTCGATGTTAATTGTGACCTGGGGAACTTCTCAAGGACACGTCTATCTGGTAAGCGACTGTTTGGACCTACGCTAGCAAAAGCTACTTCCGGATTGGTGCCAGTGTTCCAGCGGCCGGAATAAAAACTGGCAGCGTCCTTGGCATTATATAGGAGGGCAAGACAATTAATACTTGCCCAGCCAGCTAAGCACTCACCATCCGGACTGTTGTCATCGTAACCCCAATTAGCATGACAATAGTTAAAATCGCCAGCGTAAAGACAGGGGTGAGGAACACTGGGAGATCTTCTTTGCATCAGTCCAGAGAAGTTGGTACTTCCAAACTACCTCCTACAGTAGGATGACGAGTGTTTCAGACTGCATAGCGAGGTGATAAAGAACGTTCATCTTGCTTGCAGTGAGGTTTTCGATGTTCAGCTGAAGAATAGTGGGTCTTTGGAACTTGTTGGCAATGTGCCCTGAAAAGGGCAGTTTTATCCTGGCATTGCCCCGTCCTGAAAAAAACGTTTGCCGATTAGCAGACCCACACTGAACATCGGAATGGGTGGATACCCTTCCATTTTGGTAGGTTCGATTTCGGTCTGTCATTTTATTTATTTAACATTCATTAATACGAATCATGACTAAATTAGAATAGCTGTAACAAGAAAGACGAGCCGTTTTCATACAGTTGTATATTTAATTTTGGTTGATATTTTTTAATTAGTAAGCTTCATGAATTTTACAGTCGTAATCTGATGAACATTTCTTTATAGCAATAAAACGATGTATTAAATTATCCGTATCTTTTTTATTACATAAATTGCATTAACTAATATGTTCTTTTATTTTGCTTTTGACCGAAGAACCTAGATATAAGTGTTTTTTGCTCTTGTTAAAAACGACGTGTTAACTTACGGATGTAAGTCAGACCCGCATCGCACGGGCACGAAAAGCGATGAACAACGTTTAACAACAAAAGCGCAGGTGTGTTAAATTTTAAATTTAAATAGTTTCCAACTTTGCAAATTTTATACATAGGTGTTAAATACATGGTAGAAAATACTGACAGTTCTAAACGATTTTTACCTTACTCGTTCCAACTTATCAAAGTCATAAATAAAGCTTCATAAATAACAAAAAAAAAAAAAAAAAGAAAAAAATAGCCTGGCAACCTTGTTGACGGTTGCTCTTTGCGAGTCGTCAGAACAAAAAGCTGATGCGATCGATGCGTCGATCTTTTCTAATTCGAGATTACTGTGCGTGAAGATTTCGAGGAATATCTGCTCGACGATGGGTTTGTTTTCAGGAAGGGAAAAGGAACTAGGGATGCCATAGAAGCCTGCGAATTTCTGTGCGAGAGGTCAATTGAAGTCGAAGTCGAAAGCCAGTTGCCTGGGTTGCACTACTAAAAGGATGTCTTTACCATGTTTCTAAAATGTATTTAGATAAGTCAGTTACAGTGCAGACAAAAGTGGGGCCCACAGAAGCAGGCCAAATCGGAATAGACTGAAAACAGGAATCTTTTCCGATTTTTTTTATTTTTATTTTTATTTAGCCTCTATTTCATATGTACGGTGGTGGTTTGGTCCTTGGAGAAAGCGCTAGAAGCAGGCCAAGCATAGGAGAAATCAAGGTGTAGAAGGAAAACTAGCGCCGAGCATTAATAACTCTGGCCTGGTGTTGCGCACATAGAGGCTCGACAACGTGCTGGTGAAAACATGCAGAAAGCTACGGTAAGAAAAGAAACGCTTTATACTGTATGCCAAGACCATAGCGATGAAGACAGTCAGAAGTAGGAAAACCGAACTCAACATACACACATATATATATATATATACGTATATACCACGCAAGGCAAACAGGTCGAAAAGGCGGCAAAGGCTTCAAGTAACTTGGTAGCCTCGTCGTAAGGATGGGGACGCGTGCAATGAATTTGGTCGCAACTTGGTAGCTTGTTCGCATAGGCACATTGAATCTGAAACATGGACGTCGAGAACCGACTAAAATTATGGGAAGCTTGAGTGCCTTAAAACATCGATGAATAGCTGCCTATACGACGGCAGGACATGGAATCGATGACAAAAAGATGCTAGAATGGAAAAGCACTTAGAAAGTATAGAAGCTAAAGCAAAATATTTCGAGATCAAATAGAAAAAATCAAACAAAATCAAGCAATACAGCTAATTTTGGAAGATGAGCCAGGGCTAGGCCGAGAATAGAAATCATAGGCCTTTATAAGAAATGCGTTTGCTATAATCCTTTAATGCACATAATTTTTAAAATACACGAAACTTTGAAAGTTAAGAAAAATTTTAATCGACTGCTTGCACTTTCAAGGAAATGAAACATCTTTTTAGAAAAGAAGGTTTTTTGCTGTTTTTGCTGTTTTGTGAAATTCGACAATGAAGTTGTTCGACACCAGATTCCTTCTGCGCGCTAAGGAGCAAAAAAAGTTCCAAATCAGATTAGGATTTGTACAGCTTTAATCGTGATATACGATACTAATACTATTACATGCGATAGCTCAACCTGAAAGCTAAAAAATAAAAACGTATCGAATAGTGGCTGCAGAATTCTTTTTTTTTTTTTATAAGAAAGGCTGATTGTACAACGAGATGCATTATTTCTACTAATGTTGCCATTGCTGTATGACAAACATATCTAACAAGTGGTAATTGAAATAAAGATAGAGCTGCAAAAAGACAATCACACAGCTAAAGAAAGGTCACTGCACTCAATTTTTATTTTTATTTCTATTTGAAATCGATTGGATGTTGGATCATGTGTTGATTTTTGTGCATCAAGATTTCGACCTACAGCTCGTCGATAATTTGAATCCCCGTTTTACTGTTTTGTTTCTTAGGTATTGATTGATGATAGTTGAACACTTAAATCCCCCCCTCCCCCCAATGGTACCGCGGTATGTCTCACTATGCTTTGTCAGAAGTGCGATTGCTTTTGGGTGGTAAAGCCTCTTGATTTTTTCTTAAAATGCAAAAGCCATTTAGCTTTTTCAAGTCTTGAAACCGGCATTATTTTAATGCACATATCAAACTACAGTGTGTGCAAATGAAAATCAGGTGACTAAAAGACAAATTCGACATGTAAATCATAGATCCGTTGACCGAAAAGCAAAACATTCAGGCCAACGAAATTTTAAGTTACCCAATTCTCACTTCTACGGTGGTGGTGGTGGCTCGAAAAGAGTCTCTTTTTGACCGTCTCCGACATCTCGAACCGGTAAAAACGAGATCGGCTTCGTGTGCAAGCAAAGAGGCACGGAGAAAGGCAAAGAACGACGAGGCAAAGACTTTTTCAAGCTCGTTTTAAGAAAGGAATTTGCGAAGTTGTTTGTAATCGAAACGAGCAGCTGACGTTTTTCAGAGAGCAAGCGCAAGAGCTGCGATCGGTTGCCATGCACGAACAAGCGACGACTCGATCGGCTCGCTATCGTTTCGCGTTGGTCCGAAATTCGACTACTTGTTTTGGCCGGCAGCTACGCGCGCGAGTTCCGTTCGAAACTTATTGAGCAAGCAGAAAAAGTAAACATGCCATTACCGACGGCACCGAAGCCATCAGCCTCACACCCGACCTATTCCGTGATGATTGCGGCTGCCATCACGGCACTGAAGGAAAGAAGCGGGTCTTCTCGCCAGGCCATTCTCAAGTACATCAAGGCTAACTACAAAGTAGGCGACAACGCCGACGTTGTGGTTAAGAATCAACTGCCAAAGCTGGTAAAGGCTAATAAACTCGTACAAACGAAAGGCAAAGGAGCGTCCGGTTCCTTCAAGGTGGTCAAGGCTGCAACAGCGCCGAAGCCGAAAAAAGCGTTCGCCACGAAAACGAAGAAAACCGCAGTCAAGAAGAAGTCGCCTGCCGAAAAGGGTGTGGCGAAGAAAAAGAAGAGCGTAGGCGAAAAGAAAAAGGCCGCGGCACCGAAAGCGAAAAAGGCGAGCTCTGCTGCCAAGAAGGCTTCTCCCAAAAAGAAGTCGAGCTCTGTCAAAAAACCCGCCGCCAAAAAGGCTTCTCTCAAAAAGAAGACGCCAAAGAAACCGACAGCAAAGAAAGGCGCTCCCAAAAAGAAATAGATCGGTCGCCTTGGATCAATCTGTGCTTTGTTCGAAACGGCTCTTTTCAGAGCCACCAGCTGCTTATCAAAAGAGACCCACTGAGTGCAGTTTGTTGACTTGTTTGAACGCTTGCAGATTTCGGCTCGAATCACGGGCAGCCATGGCTAAACAGTTTTTCTTTTTCCTTGCTCGCGACCGACCAAAGTATAGGTTCATTGCTTGTTTTGAAAGAAAACGACTTTCGCTGCCAGTCGATCGCAAAACGAAGAAAGCCGGCAGGTGGCTGCAATCGGGCGATGCCATGCGATGTGGCGACCTCGTGCGGACGTCGTTTTCAAACAAACGCGGCCGTATCGAGCGACAGCGATCGAAAGTCGGCGTTTCGAGCAGGTTCGAAATTGCCCTACTAACAACCGCAGCGCGTCGCGCCGGGTAGCAGTTCGCTAATTAATTCGATTCGCATTCATTTGTTCGTTCAACGTTCGTCGCAGTCTCAAGCATGTCTGGAAGAGGCAAAGGAGGAAAAGGTCTTGGAAAAGGAGGCGCCAAGCGTCATCGAAAAGTGCTCCGTGACAACATCCAGGGCATCACGAAACCCGCCATTCGACGACTTGCCCGTCGTGGCGGCGTCAAGCGCATCTCCGGTCTCATTTACGAAGAAACCCGTGGCGTTTTGAAGGTGTTCCTGGAAAACGTCATTCGCGATGCGGTCACCTACACCGAACACGCCAAGCGCAAGACCGTCACCGCTTTGGACGTCGTTTACGCGCTGAAACGTCAAGGTTGTACTCTGTACGGCTTCGGCGGTTAAAACGAGGCTTTGCCGATTGAAAAGCACGTCAAAACCGGCCCTTTTCAGGGCCACCCATTTGCTCGAAACGAAAGAGTTGTTATTTTAATTTTTCTGAGACAAGACGCCGTTTGATCGGTCGCGTTTTTGTTATTGCGTGGCTGCCTGCTAGTCGTCCTGTGGCTAAAGCGATTTGCATTGCTCTGCACCAAGCAGCTTAACGAGAATAGCGAGGAAACAAACTTGTTTCGAAATTTTTTTTCTTAAACTCTCGATCGCAATCGTGGAAAGCCTGTGTGGGTGGGGTGAGCTTTGGGGTCATTTGAAGAAGTCACCGTAAGCAATTTTTGTTCGTGAAAGCAACCCGGGACACCCCCTACGGTTACTGCCGCTTCTGGAAGAAATCCTTTTCCTCTTGGTTTCTTTTTTATTCCGTCCTGTTGCTGCAGAGGGGGTTTCCGGGCTAGTTACACCCGAAAAGAAATTGCTTACGGGGTGAGTTCTTGAAAAGACCCGAGCTTCGTTGGTTGGCGAACTGGATTGTTAAATTGAACGATTGCTGCTCAATCGATAGAGGCCCAGCCGCGTTTCATGCTCGGGGAAGCCGATTCGCCGTTGTGCACAGGTGCTAAGCGTTTCCAATTTTCTTCTTAAAGTTGCTGACAAGTTTCGAGTTCCGAGTTGCAACGTTCTAATTAAAGTTTCGGAAAGAAACCACATCTGGTTTCCAAACGCTTCTTTTTTCTCGTCCAAGCTCACTTGATTCGAAAGCAAAGTTTGGCTAGAAACTCTACGATCGTTGTGATTGGACGATCGACGAAAGGCTTTCGACCAATCGACGCCGACTGCACGCGCTATATAAATCAGATTGCTTCGTGCGGTCGAGTCAAGAAATAGTAAGCGTTTAAGAAGAGAATGGCTCGCACCAAGCAAACCGCACGTAAGTCGACCGGAGGCAAAGCTCCGCGCAAGCAGCTGGCGACCAAAGCTGCCAGAAAGAGCGCGCCCGCCACGGGCGGCGTCAAGAAGCCACATCGTTACCGTCCGGGTACAGTCGCTCTGCGTGAAATCCGCAGATACCAGAAGTCGACCGAACTGCTGATTCGCAAGTTGCCCTTCCAGCGTCTCGTTCGCGAAATCGCTCAGGACTTCAAGACCGATTTGCGTTTCCAAAGCAGCGCAGTCATGGCTTTGCAAGAGGCGAGCGAAGCGTACTTGGTCGGTCTGTTCGAGGACACCAATCTGTCCGCCATACACGCCAAGCGCGTTACGATCATGCCGAAGGACATTCAACTAGCCCGACGAATCCGTGGCGAACGTGCTTAAAAGCTGTGTCGAGGGACTTCGAACGGCGACGTCGTCCGCAAAAGAAAACGGCTCTTTTCAGAGCCACCCGTTGGCTTTTCATAAGAGTTGTTGGGCGCGAGCAATCGGTTTTCAATCTGGCATTGAAACATGCCCCGATGAGCAGCCTTGAGAAACGAGCTTAAAGTCATTTGTTGCCGTGAAGCTCTCGTTTCGGTCAAATCAGGGAGGGAACCAGAGACTGCATAAAAAAAAGTCCCAGATCTTGAATTTCTCCGGAAAAAACTGTTCAAAATTATTACCCTTATCAGCAAAGTCAAATTGCAAAAAAATAAACAAATGTATTAATAAAATCAGTCGAAGTTCAATGAAGACGAAACTAAAACTAAAACTAACTCATAATTTGTAACAAAATAGAATTCTATTTGAATAAGATTTTTAACCGCCCCCTGACGAGCCCAGGCAGGCGAAACAGTCTGTTGGGGCAAATAAAATTAATGTTAAATTAAAAAATTTTGTGGTCTGTAAGTTAATGTATATATATACAGTTATATATGTGTGGGCACTTAAAACTAAGAAGAAATACTTGTTTCTATTAGATTTTTTATTTTATATACATCTATTTTCTCGAAAAAAAAACAAACAAACAAACCCAGAAACCCAGGTTGGGGAGCCCTGCCTGGTTCAAATCACAAGCTTGATCAAAGGAGCTTACCCGTTCGTTGCTGTGGCTTATTTGTATTTTACTTTGCGTGTGACACAACAGAAGGCCACAAACACAATGCGATCTACAAGCACTTGCACAGTTTCAATTGGCTTCGCAGTACAGCAGCAGTATGCAGTAGTACTGGACACGATTGACGAAAACCGATTGGTCACAGTTGGATTGGTATACGTTACGTTAATACAGTAGAGATAGATACGTTTATAGAAAAGCGAAAAAACTCTTTCTTGTGAGCAGATAGGGTGGCTCTGAAAAGAGCCGTTTTGAATGCGAACGAGAGCTGGAAAGCGCGCTTCCGCCTTTTCACGCTTTCTTCGAGGTCTTCTTGGGTAAAAGCACCGTAAAAGCACCTTGGGTAAATAGTTGCCGTTGCGCAGCAGCCTGTGCACACGACCGACTGGAAATTGCAGCCCGGCCCGAGAGGACCTGCTCTTCGGCTTCGACTTTGATTTTCCACCGCCTTTGCCACGCCCGGACATGATTTCGATTGTTTTCGACGCTGCTCTTTGAAACGACAGTTAAGAAAAGATAATAATTTGACCGAATTGATCGGCAATCGTTTATATTCGTCCGAGCAGCATCGAAAAGTCTTCTTTTTTTTTGACCGTTAAAACAAAGCGCGCAACTTTATCAACCAATCGCCGAGCGGCTCGTTATGGCTCGCTTCTGATTGGAGCAATTTCGATTGCTCGTTTGCATACTCGTTCGTTTATAACCTTCGAAGGACCGTTCGCTTTTCAAAACGCCTTAAAGCAATCCAGCTATCTATCGATTGATCGAAACGCAACGATGGTCGCCTCGAAAGGTAACAAGAAAGCCGTGAAGAAGGGAGGAGTTTCCCTGGACAGCAAGAAAAAGAGGAAGAAGGGACGCAAGGAAAGCTACAGCATCTACATTTACAAAGTGCTCAAGCAAGTCCACCCCGACACTGGAATATCGAGCAAGGCCATGAGCATCATAAATTCGTTCGTCAACGACATTTTCGAACGCATCGCTTCGGAAGCTTCGCGTCTCGCCCACTACAACAGACGTTCGACGATCACCAGCCGCGAAGTCCAAACTTCGGTTCGTCTTCTCTTGCCCGGTGAGCTCGCCAAACACGCCGTCTCCGAAGGCACAAAAGCGGTAACCAAGTACACCAGCTCCAAGTAGACCCTCTCCTGTACAAGGAAAAAAAAAACGGCTCTTTTCAGAGCCACCCATCGTTTCAACCAAACAGAGTTGCGCGCGTTTCTTTATCAAAGTTTATTTTCTTTGCTACAAATAATAGTTTTTTAACGTCGCCTTATCGAAGCGCGAAGCTAGAGGAAACGACAAAATTAAACAAATCGAAATAAGACGGTCGGATTTGTACTCGAGCCAAGCGGATTAGTCTCGTGCCTGCCTAGCTGTTTGAAATCGGGAAAGTTTTTTTCCTTTAGTAACAGTTCAAAAGGACCGTTTAGGATAACGTTTCTAAATAAGAAATTTCAAACCGAACGATGCTTTGCTCTTGTTTGTTTGTTTGATTCTTTATTTATGGATTGACTCTTGAAAAAAAAAAAAAGAAACGAAAATTTCGGGCTTCGTTTATTGTGACCTACTACTATTTACAATAAATAGGGTAAAGCCGAAATCGCTTTGCTCGCCGCTCTCGGTCAAGCAGCGTCCTCGCGCGAATAAAAATCCCGGACGAGCAAGTCGTTGAGTGGCGCTTTTGCGCAAACAGACGAAAGGGCACAACAGAACGCGTTTGATTTTGTTGACGAATAGTAAAAAAAAACATTTCATGGTCATCTCCTCAAAAAAACCTCCTGTAGCAATGACGCTTGCAAGGTCACTCGGAAAATATCTTGAGAACGACTAAATTTTCAACTGCATTTAACTCTTGGACATTTTTGATTCTCTTTTTCCCACAAGGCATTAAATGAGTGATTTAGTATTTACAGTAGTATTTGCTGTGTGGGACAAAGATTGCGACTAAGCTTATGTGAAACATAGGCGTACGCAAGGGGGGGGTTTCAGGGGTCAAAACCCCCCCCCTTGAAGAATGGTGTTTAGTCATATATACAGTACATTGTAATAAATAGGTTTTAATAAAAGGATTTTGGTTTCTATTGTTTACCGCAATTTTTAAACTTATTACTGCTTGCGCATCAATTTTTGCTATCGTTTAAATTGCTTCAAAGTTAGCTCATGTACTGTACATTGCCACTGTGAAGAAGACTTTCAAACTTGTAAAATATTGAAAGTTAAGCATGGGAATGGAAATAAACTGCATGGGAACAATAGCTTCAGTTCACAATTTTTTAATGCTCCAAAACTTCAAAACATTTTGCGCAAGTCCATCAACACGATTTCGTCAACAACAAAAGCTTAAAAACTTGTTCAAAGTTGTGCTATCAGATGGGTCGATCGACACGAGAGTGTTAGTACTTTTTCAAATTTACAATTTACCGTTGTAGAAGCTTTGGCAGAAATTTCAGCATGGCCAGACAGAGAAACCTCATCACGAGCTCTGCAGTTGCTATCGACAATTACGCAAAGTGAATTTTGCATTGCTCTCTTAGTTTTAAAATACGTTTTTGGATACAGTGTTGTTTTGTGTAAAGTTAAGCAAAAAAAGTCCATAAACCTTCTTGAGGCCGTCAACATTGCACAGGATATTGCAAATGAATTGAAGTGTCTTAGAGAAAAAACCGAATATGAATTTCCCCAGCTCTATATTTTTGCGTAAGAAACGGCCAAAGCCGAAGATTTTATTTTGAAAATACGACCATGCCCTCTTGAAGACAGACCAATCGATGCAATATTGTTGCTGTAACAGATGAAGAACATTTTAGACTAGGGATTTTTATTCTATTTCTTGATAACTTTATTGTCACTCTCAAAGCAAGATTTTCAGCCCACAAATCGATTATTGGTGAATTTCAGTGTTTAATTTCTGCTGATCAAACTAGTGCACCAACTCCTCAACAAATTAAAAATATTCAAGTTTTGGAAAAATTTTACGAAAATGAGTTAACGAAATCCTGGGGAGAATTAGTGCCTGAACTGATATTATGTTACAGGAAACTTTTTCGGTTGAACGCAGCAGAAAGACCAACTAATGCGTTGAGCAGCATCAAGGAATGCACTTCCGATGCTGTTCCAAACATATTTATATTGATGACCATTTTGTTAACTCTTCCAGTGATAACATGCACTAGTGAACAATTGTAAAGCTTTTCACATTACGCAGACTAAAAACGTGCTTACGAAACACAAGTGGTACCACTCGAATGAATGGATCTGCATTACTAAACATTTATAGGAGCCACACGCGTGCCTTGCCCTGATGATGTAATTAACAGATTAAGTGAAAAAAACAGGCGTTTAAATATAGGCCTTTAAAAAATTTTTAAATATTTGTTAAGTAAGGTTATTTTTTTGTTCGTTTGATTTTCCACCTATTGTTCTCATCATTTACACGAGTTGCTTTTAATTTGAAAAGTTTCTTGTCATGATTGAATTACTCGCACATACCTTTTCAATAGTTAGTTTTACGGTTTGGTAAAAAGAAATTCATGCTACTGCAAGATGTTCTTAAAACCAAAACACTTTATTTTTGAATGTAGGCCTAATTTTGGAAGTTTTTACCCATTGTTAGGACTACTGAGAGCAATCACATTTTCGTCTCCAAAACCCCCCCCCCTTTACAAATTTCTGCGTACGCCACTGATGTGAAACAATACAAACCAGACTTAAATTCTCGTGTTGCCGAACATAAGCGAGCTGTTAAAAATCAATTGCCTGAAAAATCAGCCCTTTGCCATCACTTCATCAAATCTGACCACATTGAAATATTAATTGAAACGAACCTTGAGTGTCAAAATGCAAGGTAAACTTTCATAGAAGTCTGACAGCCGAAAGTTGGTTTATTAACGCTCATCCCAAAGTCATTAACCGATCCGATGTTGAATGTTTGCCCGTTGCTTATAGCGAAAAAAAATTTAAAGTTCAAGCTCTGCCGCTTTCGTTTAAGCAGCGTTCTCGCGCGAACGAAATTTCCGGACAAGCAAGTCGTTAAGCGGCGCTTTTGCGCGAACAGACAAAACGTACGCTAATAAAAATAGGCAAGAAAACACTGCCCTTTCATTGACACTTACAAGATCGTCCGGGCATGTCTTAAAAACAGCTAAAACTTGACCTAGACTTTAATGCTGGCACCCAGCAGTGTGGCGGGCGGACTGGGTCGAAAAAATATCGGTTTCCAAGTAACAAAAACCGACGGTTAACATCGGATTGAGACAACGTCCGAAAGAAAATACGATTTGTCTTTGGTTGTCGGGTTCGGTCTAGTCGCAAGTGCGTCATCGCCTCGCATGGACTGCTGGCCTAACGCGCAAATTTTAGCCAAGAAAAGTGATTGTACGGAAGGGAAGAGTGCTGGCGCAAGAAATCAAAGCTGGTTCACTTTTTAGGATTAGTTTCGGAAGAAAAAAAATGCATAATTACGAGCAACACGAAATGCTTAGGCCGTGCATAAGAAACCAAGCCACTAGTCTGGTGCTTCTCGTTTTAAGTGGCTTAGTTAGTTTCCTATAAAAAGAAGATTCTTATAAAAAATAAAAACTTGACATATGCCAGGGCTGGGCAAAGTTTTCAATGAACGACCCACATGTGAAAATTCAAAAGTGCCGGAGAGCCACAAATTCTGTTTGAGGTGTTAATGCAAACACAGTAAACAAAGCAAGTTTTAATCAAATAATAAAAACAAATTCAACGTTACATTTTTCCAAGATTTTACCAGCATTAGACCTACTGTGGATTTCCACTTTATTAGCTAGCTTTTGAAAATCTGGGCGATATGAAGTCAGGGTTGCCAGGTAGGCTTTTTTGACGCCAAATTTGGGAAATCTGTCTTTTTTTCAGTGTGGTTGGCATCAAAAATTTTGTTTGGCATTTTGGCTTTTTTTGGCTTTTGGATGCAAAGAAGCCATGATTTTGGGAGAAGAATTGAGAGATCATAGACAGATTTGATGTGAAGACTTTTTGTTTAGAGAGAACACTTGTTTTAGCAACAAAAGTTAAATTTTATTTGGCTTAATTTTGGTAATTTTGGCTGCTTTTTCATTTTAATTGGCTTGTTTTCAAGTTCTGCATCTGGCAACCCTGTATGAAGTCAAAGCGGTGTAAATTAATTCTCTCAAATTTTTATTTGTTAGACTTGCACGATGCAAAGATTTTACAAATTTTATTACAGAGATGAGAATCTGAGAGAAGCGAGCACTATCTTTATTTCTTTTATTCTAAAGTTACCAGCGTGTCTCGGCGGGGGAGAAATAAATGAAAGGAAAATAGCGCTCGCTTTGCTCAAATTTTTGCTGTAGTGTAAATGCTCCTTAACAACAAACAAAAAAGTGCTTTATTTTCACGCTATAATCCAACTTAGCACCTAATTAGAAATCTTTGTTTCACCAAAATTCAACTATGAACAACAATTGTACATTGTTCGATTTCGTTATTATTGTTTAGCTATTAGAGCCACAAACGAAAGGTCAGCGAGCCGCAATTTGGCCACCGTTGACATATGCTTTTATTGGTCTTCACATACGGAGACAAAAAAAATGAAGAAATAAGCAAAAATACAGCGTGAATCCACAAACGAAACGGAGTGCAAGTGAAGAATAAGCAAAAAGTTAATCACTTGAATTGAACAACTTTTTAAAATTGGGTTACGGTGCTATTGCGAGGTGAGGCCAAATTTTCCTTTGGGGCGCATACTTTTGCGATGTTTTTCAGAAAGCGACCTGGTACGCTTGCTCCGTTCGCTCCATGCTAAAGCCATCGCTTATTATGGAAAAAAATAACTAAGTACTTTGACAAATGCAAACAATAGCACTCGTCGATTGTCCGGGTTTCGCGTGAGCAAATAAGCCGGGGACAAGCCTTTGCAGGATTATCGGACTTTTTGCTTTAGTTGGTTTGCAATTAGGTTTCCTGCATCGCTGTCCTTTCTGAGCAAACCTTGAGGATTGGCCTTTTTTCTTTCGTCTTTCCGCTTTTAGAATAGCGATGGTTCCAAACGACTTTTACGTTACTCGTTTCAATTTAATTATCAAAGTCATAAATAAAGCTTCATAAATAACAGAAAAAAAAGAAATAGCCTGGCAACCTTGTTGACGGTTGCTCTTTGCGAGTCGTCAGAACAAAGAGTTGATGCGATCGATATGTCGATCTTTTCTAATTCGAGATTACTGTGCGTGAAGATTTCGAGGAATATCTGCTCGACAATGGGTTTGTTTTCAGGAAGGGAAAAGGAACTAGGGATGCCGTAGAAGCCTGCGAATTTCTGTGCGAGAGGTCAATTGAAGTCGAAAGAAAGTTGCCTGGGTTGTACTACTAAAAGGATGTCTTCACTATGCTTCTAAAATGTATTTAGATAATTTAATTACAGTGCAGACGAAACTGAGGCCCACAAAATTAGGCCAAATCGGAATAGACTGAAAACAGGAATCTTTTCCATTTTGTTTTTTTTATTTTTAATATTTAGCCTCTATTTCATATGTACGGTGGTGGTTTGGTCCTTGGAGAAAGCGCTAGAAGCAGGCCAAATATAGGAAAAATCAAGGTATAGAAGAAAACTAGCGTCGAGCATTAATAACTCTGGCCTAGTGTTGCGCACGAAAAGTGGCCTTTGATAAGGGTTCGACAACGTGCTGGTGAAACATGCAGCAAAAAACTACGGTAAGAAAAGAAACGCATTATATGCCAAGACTATAGCGACGAATACAGTCAGAAGTAGGAAAACCGAACTCAACTAACATATATACCGCGGAAGGTAAACAGGTCGAAAAGACGGCAAAGGCTTCAAGTAACTTGGTAGCCTCGTCGTAACGATGAAAACGCGTGCAATGAATTTCAAGCCTCGAGTAGTGGCAGCATTTTGCAAGAACAAAGCCACCAAGTCTCGCAAGATAGAGAAGCAAAACTCATAGATAGCTTATTCACATAGCCACCTTAAATCTGAAACATGGACATCAAGAACCGACTAAAAATAGGAAGCTTCAGTGCCTTAAAAAATCGATGACTAACTGCGATTGATGTCCTGCCGTGGACATGGAATCGATGACAAAAGCTTACTACTATGATTTGTATTAGAGATATCATGGTATAATCATGGTTCTATTAGAGAAGATAAAAAAGGATGCTACAATGGAAAAACAATTAAAAAGTAGAAACTAAAGCAAAATGTTTCGAGATTAAAAAGAAAAAAGAAACAGAAATGCATTCAAACAACCAATGTTCAAAGATGAGCCAGGGCTAGACGGAGAATAGAAATCATAGGCCTTGATCGGAAATGCGTTTACTCTAACCCTTTAATGCACATTAATTTTAAAATACACAAAACTTTGAAAGTTAAAAAAATTTAAATCGACTGGTTGCACTTTCAAGGAAATAAAACGTCTTTTTAAAAAAGAAAGTTTTGCTGTTTTGTGAAATTCGACAATGAAGTTGTGGGACACCAGGGTCTTGTGCGCTAAGGGGCAAAAAAGTTCCAAATCAGATTAGGATTTGTACAGCTTTTAACATGATATATGATACTATTTTATACGATAGCTCAACCTGAAAGCTAGAAAATAAACACGTATCAAATAGTGGTTGCAGCATTCACTTATAAGGAAGGCTGATTGTAAAACGAGATGCATTATTTCTACTTATGTTGCTATTTCTGTATGACAAACATATCTAACAAGACGTAATTGAAATAAAAATAGAACTGAAAAAAACAAACAAACAGCTAAAACAAGGTCACTGCACTAGATTTTTTTATTTTTAAATCAATTGGATGTTGGATCATTTGTTGATTTTTTGGTACAATTCATAAGTGCATTAAGATTTCGACCTACAGCTCATCCATAATTTGAATCCCCGTTTTACTGTTTTGGTTCTGGTATTGATTCATGATAGTTGGACACTTAAAGCACAAAAGCAAATACCGAAAAAAGGTTGTCATCATCGTAGTATGGAAGGGAATCTACTCCGAATCAAACACAAACAGGATTGGGTCCCAGGGTTTATCCTTTTACTACCGTAGATACTGTAGATTGCGTGGATCAGATGCTAGCAGTAATGGTGTTGAGCCAGCGTCGGGATTTGTCATCAAGAACTGTGAGACCACGTGCTCCATGCGGTTCCCGATGTAGGCTATTGGTCACGCTGTAAAGACGTGCTCTGCGCTTTGTTTAGTTGCGCCACAGTCGCAATCCAGTGAAGAAGCGAGACTTCGTTTGTGCATGGACAAATGGAATCGCCCAACAACTGTCCACAGCTGATTGACCATGACCTAAGGCTGTTTGAAGCAAGCCCATTTTAGCAGTTCTGTTACTAGTCATGTGTATGAAAACACGAAGCCTAATTGTACTCTCCAAGTACTCCATGTTCTATTTTTAATTTATTCACTGGTCAGTGCGGATGCCTAGTTTGGCATGGTCGTTTAATAGTTTCCAAGTAGCTGAAACAAACGGGTGCCTATACTTTAGTCTCACTTAACGGTCATCTGAAGACCACAAGATAGTGACTGAATGTGAGCAATCTATTCAGTTTTACCACTTTACTTATTTAGTTTTGGTGTAGGCCAGAACTTCTCAACTTCTGCGTCTAGTCATTAAACGAGTAGTGAGCAAGTGCTTCTGAATCTCTGCGTGTAGTGATTAAATGACTTTTTGTCCCTTCTTATCCCTGCATCATATCTTTGTAGTGCATTTTGGTTTTATATAAATTGCTTATCATTATTAATTAATTTGTTTAATTATATGTAAAAATCATTGGGTTTGTTTTTACCGTTAATATACTGCAATTTTTGATGCCAATAAAACAGATCTCTCTCTCTCACTCTCTGCGTCTCGACATAAAATTTCAATTTGATTAGGTCGTCGATGACTGTAATTGTGTAAAAGGTTTAACCGCTATTTTTTTAGGAACGAAATTCGAGAAATCCGAGACAGATTGAAAGTAAAGACTTTTTTTTTAGAAATCACTAGGTTTGGTGACGTAACCAGAGAATTTTAAGCTTGTAATAAAGTCTGTAAAAATATTGAGTCGCGAAAGCTTTCTTGTTTATTTTTAGCTAAGATTTGGGTCCCCACAAAGAAAAGGTTGGGAAGCACTGGCGTAGGCCCATATTTTTTCCTTTTTCAAGCTTTATGAATTTTTGACTTGCACAGAAAAGCTTTATTTATTACGGCAACCTGATTAATTAAACCACTTTTTATTATACTGTATAAAATACCTACATCTCATCCGTTATTTTTTACCGTGCTTTTTTAGAGTTATCGAAGCTTCTTTTGAGATGCTTTTTAGCTACTTAGAACTTGTTTCGCTTTTCGTAGCAATATACAGCGGAG
The DNA here is from genome assembly GCA_963680785.1 of Diplosoma virens. NCBI lineage: Eukaryota > Metazoa > Chordata > Ascidiacea > Aplousobranchia > Didemnidae > Diplosoma > Diplosoma virens. Next base: position 14,774,801 of record OY796881.1, on the reverse strand, counting down.
TAGATCAGGCTCGCATCTCACGCCGAGGCATTATGAAGAAACAATAGATATCAAAAGCGAAACATAGAAAACGTGACTTTAGTTTAAATACTTTTCGGCTTTGAAAGTTTTACTCCCAGACGGTTTAATAGTTGTACATTAGCTAACTTTAACGCGATTTGGAAGCTATAAAAAAATCACGAATAAAGGTTAAAAAAACCAAAGCACGGTAACAATTAAAACTTATGCAAACTATTGTACTCTAATTGTCGCTGATATTTTACAATGCATAAGTGTATATTTCTTCAACATTCTGCAAAGGAGGAGAAATTGTATTCCAAACCACTTCCCCCCGCGCGTACGCCTATGATTCGTAACATTGATTTCAAAACTTTGGATGTTGTTTTAAGCCAAAAGCAGTCAGCAGTTCAACAAAAAACAAGAATTACTAGATAAAAAAACAAAGAAAAATAGCGTCGCATGAAAATATTAAAAACCATAAAAACAACGTAATGTTATGCTCGACTATGTCCAATAGTTTTTCTAGAGCAGGGATGGCGAATTTTTGTTCCCATCAATATCTAAAATTTTCCTCCCAAAATTAGAGTGACCCCTAAAAAAAAAAAAATCTTCACTTTGATTCGATCTCATATTTCACTATTTTTCTCTCGAAATTCCGACATAATTCTATCCCATCCTAGATTAATCTCGCAGACTAAAAATGCCAAAAATTTCAGAACATCAGGTGGGTCATTGAATTTCAACTAGTGGGTCACAACGTGACCGCGGGTCAGTGGTTCGCCATCCCTGTTCTAAAGCATGCTACGTTTGTCGAAAGAAACGCATACGTTTGCAATACTATCAATGAAATACAGTCCCAATTCACATTCTTAAGTTTGCTCGGATCCATAAAATAAAACAATGTAACACCACTATAATTTATGCAAAGTAATACCAATTGCTACATTTTTAGGATAGTTATAAGTAATATTACAAAAGTAAATTGAAGCAGGGTTGCCAGATTAGAAAAAAGAAGCAAATTGAGTTACTTTTTTGATGCGCTAAAAATATTTGCGACTTGCGACTTGCTACTTTTTGGGCTGCTTTTAAAATCTCGGAAACTTTTTTTTTGTTGTAAAACTGAAGACCTTTTTTTGGTCTTCACCTTCAATTTGTAACAAAAATAATGGATTTAGATGCTTCGAATGTTTTTTAGAGTGCTTATCAAAAATTTAATTTTGGCCCCTACATTATGTGAAAATTTGCTACATTTTTGATTAACTTGGGCTATAAACCACAAAAATTTTCTGGCAATCCTTAGTTTTTATTCTGACAATCCTCAGGCCTCTAACTACAGTGAGCCGTACCTTTTTGTAGCAATGTAAAAAAAATTAGATAGTCTATTTAAAATTGTTTATTTTATCTCTATATTTATTCTCCTGACTCGCAGGAAAGCGACGGAGGCGCTAATACATAGGGCAAACAATTACACCGACTTGCTTCCGGAGATACCAACATATTGCTGTCCGCTTGAATTTAATAGAGATACGACTATAATTTAAAACTGCTTGCCAAGACCACCAAGCAGGGGAAAGTGCCGTAAAGTGTTTTTCCCAAGGACACAACAGAATCGCGCGAGTGGGTTTTGAGCCGCGACTATGTTGATCATAAACACGGCGCTTTAACCACTCGACCACGCTAGCTGCTGGCAGCTGCCGACAACGCTGTTTATTCCTGCAAGTCTTGATTTTATAGATGTTATCGATTACAATTCCTAGTTTTATATTTGTTTTAATTGAGGTCAAAATCTCTTTTTTTAATTTTTTTAAGTTTCAAAAGAAAAGCAGCATTTGAATAGAGTTTATTTTGAACGGCTTTCACAAATCATTTGAATAATTTTTAGCTCTGGGCCACTCCTGAAAAAAAATTTGGTTACAGATCTGATCTGCATGTGCTTTTGTTTTGTTCGGTATTCGATAGAAAATATAAATAAATAATTAATTTTTATAAGTCGTACGCTGCAGAAGGTTTACTAAAGCGTTTCGTCAAGGACAACTCGTTTGGTGTAGTCAATAACATAGACAATCAACCTATAGGTTATTGAAAGGCATTTAAAATAAAGAAAGCCTTAAATCACCAAGTAAAGTTTTTTCCTAAAATCTTAAAGAGTTTTTCATTATGCGACTTATATAACAGTTTTAAGTGATGCACTGTCGTATTGCGGACAGTAGATAAAAAGGACGTGCTATTGTAACGTCTGAAACAGGTGGTGTTTTTGGACAAGTGTTTGTTATCAAAACACCACGAGTTTGATTTAGAGTCGAATAAAAAATCGCTTTTAAGCAGAAGCTTTGGAAGCAAAGCAAATTCTTGCACCTTTTCAACGAGTAAACCAGGATCATTGTGAAGCTCATGTCTGTCGATCACCATCAAGTCATTCTTGCCGAAGTGATTTAACCAGCGCTTAAGATGAAGAGCATAAAGGCTGCTGGTTAAAATGCTTGTTAAGTAATGTCTTTTTTGCAAGTTTAAAAGATCGAATAATTTATTTTCAGCTTCTATATCTCTCCAATGGATGTTATATTCTCCAATTTCGTGCTTTACAAATGGCAAATAAACTCTAATAAAATCATCAAAAGACTCATATTCATTTATGGATGGGTTGTCTTTTCTTTTCCAGTCAAATTTCTAAAAAAAACACTAAACTTGTTAATTTAGGTAAGAATGTTACGACTTTGGTGGATATAACCTATACGCAAACACTTTTTGCCCCGATCCCAAAAAAATTGACTTAAAGTCTCGCGACCCAAACATTTAGTGAGCGTCGTTAGGTGAAAAATATCTTTGATTAAATAACATTTATACGGTTATTATTTATAACAGCAATTTTCTTATACTAAGTTGTATGAAACGTAGCACATACGTCATAAGCAGTAAATTTTTGCATTTATTCTGCCTAATGAGTATTATAGGCTTTGTGTTTAGAACACAACTAATTAATTCGAGGTTTGATTTATGAGATGGCAACACAAAGACTTTCTTCCACTTCTAGTCTTGATCTATATTTGTTTTTGATGCATGATAATGGGGAAAATGTCTTTTCGCATAGGTAGATAGTTATGAATAGCAAGAGTACATCCATTGCAGCCGATGATAACTGTAAATATTCTTTTTCAATTGAAATTCAAAGCTTAGATAAAGTTCTCTTAATAACAAAAACGATATCTAAAACGTGGTCACTTGGCATAACAGACAATGCTTCAATCAAATCTGATTAGAGATGATGTTTGTTTGATACAGTAAAAAGTGATAGTACCCAGCAATGTTTCCTCTAAGGTGCGCCATGTGGGCAATGCGCAATGCCACAAGACCCTTTGAGCAGAGAATTTTCAGTTTTTTGCATTAAAAACGTACCAATGTTCAGGGGCTCCGGAAGTGGGGAGGCAGATTTTAGAGCACTACGTTTTTGGACAAAAATAGAGATTTTGGACACTAAATGAAAGTTTTTTTAGAGCAACCTTTTTTAGAACACCTGTTTTTAGAGCTTACTTCGTTTTTGGGACCAAAATAAAGAAATAAAATAAAAGCCAAGCAGAAGTTCTTTGTTTTGATTTATAAGGCAAATTTATCTTAAATCAAAATTTGCTGGGGCAGCTTCAAATTATTGGGGTCCCTAAAAAAATATTTTCGTTTAAAAGTTTTCTTAGAGGACACACTGATACCCAGTCATGTTGTTGCGGTGCTGTCTCTTCTGAAAAATATTTATCAAACTATTGAAAAAAGATAATGAAGATGATTAATGATAGAATGTTTCACAATATTTTGACTTAGATGGTTTTCTTTGAGAAAGGTTCAGCTCAGAAAACATAACCATTATTCCGGTTTTAACTTGGCCAGCCCAATGTTGAATTTTCTTTTCGAAGGCTTTGATCTCGCAATTTTCTGTTAGGATATTTATTGATTTACCTTGCAGTGATGAATTCAAGCCATTTATCTTCTCAAAAATGCACAAAAACAAAAGGAAACAGTATAAAGAAGGTTCTTTAATTTAAAATTTGATTCTTGTACTCATGATAGATAAAATGTAACTTTGCCAAACTTTGCTTTGCAAAATTTAACTTTGCAAAACTAACTTGTAATGAAATCTTTAAAAGTTGTAATGACAGCTGCTTTTGCTTGCATGTATTACTGGTTTGACCTCCACCTCTCAACTGACAAAGCCGATCAAGCATGGTATTAACAGAAAAAGAATGCCAAGACTAGCCATCTCTCCGGCAATTACCCTTACACTAAAAATATTGCTTTTAATTAACCTCAAAGTAAAAATATTAAACCAAAATAACTAGAGTAAATTTTTTAGCGACCCAAAAATATCGAATTAAAAAATTGGAATTAAAAAATATAGAATTAAAAAAGTGGAGAGTCTCCCGTCCCACTATTTTCGGACGCCTGATCCATATCACAGAGAAAACTCACAAAAAACTTCAGGTAAAAATCAAGGTGTCGACTTTTTTTCTGCATTTACTTTCCAAAGCATGACAATATTCTAAAAGGTGGTCATGAAATTCTACACTGTAAATAAGTGGCAAGGCTAGGAAAGGGCAAAGCAAGAAAATATATTTAGGCTATACTCACCATATTTTTGTGCGGGTTTAGAAATTATATAAACAAATGCTTTAAAGCATTGTTTTTTGGCCTTCATTTTACTTTTTCTAAAGTAAAACCACTTTAATGCCAATATGTGGTTAAACAGTCGGTTGCAAGTGCCACTACTGACTGTTACATGGTTTTTTCGTGTACAACTTCAGCAATAAAGTTAACCTTGCAACTATTTACGACCGAAATTAATTGCTACTGTTTAAAAAATAAAGCTTGTCTTAAAATGACAGAGTCAAATCAACAAAAAGTGATAACAAACAAACTATCAAAATTGTTTTTACAATTCTAGGATAATGCTACGATGAAATAATCCTCATTGTTGGCGTTATGTCAGAGGCGAATAAACAACATCAACTTTTTTATTAAAAAAAAAAACTTTAAAAAAACAATTAAAAAATCACCTCTTGATTGAAATTGTCATAGGCTCTCTGTGCCGGTTCACACACGACAAGGAGGAGTTTTGTGGTTGGGAAAAGTTTTTTTAGAAAATAAGGAATATTATATGGAGGAAGATGGAAACTAAGCGACTTTTTTTCTAACAAATATGCTTTTTCTTCAACAAGTGGAAGAGAATCACTAAATAAAAAAAGCATGACATCAATTTCATTATTTTTCAAATTCAATCAATCAATCAAATAGCTTTATCAATACTCTAAAAGTAAAACTACTCATGTCAATAAAACCTACTCAAGTATTTATACTTACACAATTTTAAAAAGTAAATTCGAAAAATTTTTGGAAAACGTTGATTCAACTGTTGATTTAAAGTGGTAAAATTTTAGTTAAAAATATAAATTACTCTTGGTAAGTAATAAAACTAAAACTATTTTGAAAAGTAAAGCTTTTGCTCTTTGAATGCGATACCGCAAAGTTATATAAAAAAAAATGTAAAAAACTACAAAGGCTTAGTAGGAGGTTTGAAGAAATAATTATTATAATTATTGGCTAATTGAGAACGACATCGTGCGTCAAAGTGTACATTTGAATGTAATTAAACTTGTTAAGAAATTTTGTAAATACTGAAGATTATCACCCAGCAAATTTAAGTAATTGACGTAATTGCCTATACTATATATAGACTTGTTTCTTTTACAATCTACAGATTTTCTCTGTTTACTAATAAAAAAATTAGAAAAATTTTTGTTTGTGGCGTAACATAGAAAATAGATCTATATTCACGTTTTATTTTTTATAATCTGGTTTATAATGTTAAATGTAATCAAAAGTAAGTTAAAATGACTTAACAACGTCAATAACAGGAAACAGTGTTACTGTTTCGGCCAGCAAGGTTTCGTCAGTGCTGTGATGACCATATTTGTTTAAAACAATATAAACAACTTAAAGAAAATTTAGCCTTGTACAGTAGTATCACATCGAGAAACTAAAAAGTCACACCATTTGTTTTTTTGTGGCAAATATAACAAAAAAAATAGCTTTCACTTTAATTCAGTGAGACATTTTCCCCTTTTTTGTTGCAAAACAAGATTCAAACACCCTTGCTTTTGCTAGATGACCTTTTTTACATTTATTGTAAGTACTTAATACACTAAAAGAGTATACCTTTTTTCTCAATTTTGCACCCCTGCTAGCTTACTGTTATTTGATGTTGTTAAATCACTATTTTACAAACTTTGTGTGATTTAACTTTGGTCGAGTTTATATGATTGTAGTGACAAATATAACCCAATGCTTCTATACTGCGAATTTTAAAGGGTACTATTTTCCTCCTTGTGGTTCCGTTTTGAAAATATTGCAAGGCAAATGGACAATTATCCCCCTTTCTCCCACTTCTACAGCCCCTGTTTCTTGATACCGCCCTTATACCACAGCAGAAACTAAGGTGTAACTTGGTACGATGGCTGGCTTTGTTAATTACATGATGGTAAATTTAGTTCCTATTATGTTGCATTAAAGTTGCATTCGCTTACTTATACAAATTACTTATGTCGGGCATAAAACCGTGATAGGTAAAAAAGCGCAAAAATTTTTATATTTAAGTTTATTATGTAGAAAATTTTGATGTGGCCTGACATATTCTAATCAAACTTTTTGTGTGAAATGATATCGTTTTATAAGTTTATTTTAAAAAATAAGGTAAAGAAATTAAATAGTTTAAGAAAAAGCAAACGCAATAGCGCAGCCAAAATTAACAAAAAACATCACAGAAAATTCATTAATTTCAACACGAACAATCGAACATTCTACGATTTAGTGCTTACGGTAATAGTGCTCGATGTCGACATACGAAAAAAAACAAGTTTTACGTTTCTGCTTTTTGTCAGAACATTCTAATTCTATCCACTGATAGGTCTCGTCATTTACTGAGTACCGTTTCTCGATTGCAGTCTCAAATCTCAGTCGCAAATTAAAAATGTCGTCAAATCTCAGGATTTTGTACAAAAGTTATTTACAATAAAACTACAAAATTGTTTTCAAATATTGTTTTAAGCATAAAAAAAGCATCTTGTTAGATTGATTTTAAATTTTGCAGGGTAAAAATTAGATAAAATTGCAGCTATGTAGTATAACACAAAAATTATTAGTCAATCATAATCAGAAACCGTAAATTATAATTGCACAAGCCCAGAACAACTTTCTTTTTAAATGCCGGAAAAAAGTACAGGAGCTTAATTGACGGCGTGATTACCTCAAAACGTCACCAAATAACCAAAGACGGATTGTAAAACCCTTTGAAAAGGACCTCAAACATGGTTTAAAATATTGTGATGTCACACCTGCTAAAAAAATTCTAGGGAAAAGATAAATTGCTCAAACGAATCCCACTACAAATTGGCAAAATAGATCTCGGTTATTGCTCTAATAGACTTGATCGTAAAATGAGGTAGGTACGATTTTGGCTTCTCAAGCAAGAAAATAAGCTTCTGAACACAGCCGTAACTAAAATTGTGTTTCAAAATCTTTTTTGACCCATAAAAATGATTGAAAATGGCCGAGTAGATAATTCCCAATTGGCTTTGCTTTGGTTTTTTATTTGCTTTTTGGTTATGCACAAAATAATGAAGTTACTTTAAAAAAATTCTACAATCAGCAAAAGTTGTGTAATTAAGTTGTTTGTTTATTGTTTTAATTGTTCTTTTATTTTAATTGTTCTCCAGTAAAAGGCAATATTTATGAAAATTGAATTACAGATGACTGCAAGGGAAAGTAAAAGAATAAGAATTTTTGAAGTATGTTTAAAACTTGATTGGTGTTTAAAAAAATTTTCAATTCAAGCGAATAAAAAAATTAGAAACTGCTATTACAGTATTAAATTTTTCTTTTTTAATCGAACAAACTACAAATACATAAAAATTTGATTGCAAAACAATAGTTGTAAATAGTATCTTGAACAAATGGTCTTATTGCTATTTTCGTTCGAAGATGATCAGAAAAGCTCTTTTGTCACAAGTATGAATTCTAAAACATTACATTGATTGCAAGAATTATGATCGTCACAGTCGACTTCGCTTGAGTGTTACAGCTTAAATACAGGCATAGGTTCCACAACAGGAAAACCTATACAATACGCAAGATTTCAGTTTTTCGCAAAATTAATATCCTGCTACTTATTGTGTTTTTAAGGGAACGTTGTTGAATCTGATGGCACTTCGACTGTTGTAAACAAAATTGGATTCTTTTTTGTTTTTAGCTAAGCAAGTTGCTTTAAAAATTTTTTTCAAAAAGTTACAAATATTTTGTGCTGTACTTGTTTTCGTATCTATTTCCGACAAGGTTAGAAAAACATGTGAAAAACGTTTGTTTCAATTTAATTCCACAAAGGTTGAGCGTAAAGTTGAAAGCATATTGTAGCGTGGTTCGCTTGGCACACAAGTAAAGCTTTAACTTCTTTTATTGCAATTTTAATTAAACAGACAAAGTAATATTTAAACTTCGAAACAAGAATTCAGGCGGAGTCTTCGCCTAATAATGTTGAAAGGATGAGTCTCAAGTTAATTGCTTCGATCAGGACGCTTTAATTTTTGTCTGACTCTCTGTCAGTCTAACTGGCGATTCGGTCCGGCGCGTATATAACATCGAAGTGATATTATTGATTTTCTTTTATGACGCCTGACCTTTTTCGCAAGTAAAACCACGAGGCATGAGGTCACGTGATCAGGTTACATCCGGTTAGCAGGTATGGCGAAAATAACTACACAAAGAGCGGCAATGACCTGATGGCGCGATCAGCCAACAATCAGTTGGGGGGACAATGGAAAGGCGGTACAAAAACAATACACTAAAAAATAAAAATTATGACATGACGGTTGCCATGAGTGCAGATAAACACTGTGCAGCGAGCAAATGAGCGCTCCAAGTTTAGTCTGCAGCAAGCGAAATACATTGTGCGGAAATACATTTGCGGAAAACTTTGCGAAATCAAGGCAAATGCATGCACGAAAGACAGTTTGCGGCGATGGGTTTGTTACAATATCAATGACAAAACAGCGATCAAACAATTAATGCGCTTAAATCACAGACGCATTGCTGCATTTATATCAAAAAATAAATGAATGCCTTAGCAAGTCACAGAGACATTGATTTGTAATAGGCATGATTACAATATTGGCTAAATAAATGCTTTTCGCTTTTTTATATTTACCACTGTTTATCACTCTTGAGAGCATTATAGGCCTACAGTGATTCTTAATATGTATTTATGAAAAAGCCCGCCGCTTTCTCAATCACGGGAGTCACGTGATCAAAGGCAGCACAGACATATGGGTAAACTGTAGCAAAACAATAACCACGGTTACCATCCGAACTGACCAAAAAATAAGCACGGCTAATCGCCTAGAGTGAGAGGGCACCAAACCGTTTGAGCTCTTATTGCTTTGAAACGGTCTTTGAGGGCAAAGTCAAGTGAAGAACAGAAAAAAAGCTTTTACAATATTAATAAAAACTAAACACTTAACTCCAAAAGAACACACGTTTATTAGAGATAATCTTATTAAAATTCTCTTAAGACAAGTTTATTACAGGCATATGAAACTCGTGAGCTTATGGAAGCCGCATTCGTTTTATGAATGAGATTGTGAGCTGCAAATCCAGCGAGACAAAATAATTTTTTGACATTTGGTGTTTTATATCTAATGTTTACTTCAGCTTCTGAACTAGAGTAGGCCTAGTAAAAATTTAACACTTCTTTACAGTTATAAATCTTTAAAGATTAAAGTAAACCATTTAAAATGCCTAAAAAATTAAAATGGCAAATCGAAATCCATCTGGTCACAAACAATCGTGAAGAATCGTCGGTTTCGTATTTGGCTCGTGGTTACAAATGTTCTGTCCCCCGCAGCATGACCGTGTTTTTTGCTTAGGCCTACTAGATTTACAATGCACTGTTAAGAAGTATTTGTAATCATAAGTTTGACCGCCAAAGATAAAGGAGTAGCCTATCAGTCAGCCTGTTCTCTGACTAATTTTAACTGTTTTTATTAGAAAAAATTGTTCGCAAACATAATTTGACCTAAACAACGGGGTAATTTATAAATCTAATTTGAATGCAATTGTTGTTTCGATTGTTTTGCAGATAAAAATAAACATGAGTGTTCTGACTTACAATACCCGTCAAAATAATTGCATTATTATGTTGAAATTTTGCAAATTTTACGAGATATTTAAAAAAATAATAATTGTTGTTGCGCGGGCCGTAACAGTTATCACCGAGAACCGCATGTGGCCTGCGGGCCACGAGTTTGCCATGCCTGGTTTATAAAGTAAGTGCAAATATTAGAAAGCAGCATGAAACGGACGGCAATTCAGCTTTTTTTTAAATATTGCTCTGCATTAATATAAATGATGCTCTTTTCAAGCAAAATTTTTTTTGTAAAGTTTTCTTTAAATGTATTTTTAAATTGGTTGATTTTGCACCTTGCACTGGTGTTACTTAAGTTTTATTTCAAACTCTGCTAATGCTTTAATGAATATGACCAAAATCACTTTTGGTCTGTAATATATTCAACCATTCGAAAAAATGCTTACACAGAAATAATTTAAACACTTACCATCGAGGCAAATGACAGATTACTGTGCAAAAGTACAAAGACTAATTCGATTTCGACCAATATTACATTGGTACTTTGCTGTTTACGACCGCATTGCGCTAATTTTCAATAACCAAAATAAAAATAAAAAATAATACTCCAAAACAATTACTAGTGAAAATTACCTTGGTTAAGTGCAAACAATAATCAAGTTAACTAATTTGGAAAAAAATCATCTAGACCAGCGGTTCCCAAACTTTTTTTGTTCACGGCGCCCTTCGAAAACTTATCAATACTCGCGGCGCCTTAATGAAGCCAAAATTTGCAAATTTTAAGTTTTACCAAGAAATTGTATTTTAATCATGTTCATTATTCAAAATGCACAAAAATGCCAGCATTATTCGCAAACTACTAAAAAACATTTAATGTGAGCAGTGAGCTTGTTGCTCTATGCACATTTTATTAAACCGCGGTGCAATGTTTGATATTGCAACACACATACCGCGTTCAATGTCAATCTTTATTGCGATACTTGAATACTGCTGCCGCAGAAAAACCGGCTTTACACAAGTATGACGTTGCAAAAGGCACAAGAACACGGAGAGCTTTACAGCCTACAAGTGGAAACTCAGATCGAGCCTTAACCCAAAATGAAATGAGTAGATTAAGGTTGTATAAGCTTTTTAAAGTGAGGTCAGAAGAATGATCGATAAATTGTTTAGCTTCCAGAGATGTAAAATCCTGAGAGGCATTTTGATTATCAACAAAAAGATTTCTTATCCAATTGTGCTTCTCCATGTCTTCAGAAAAATGTTTCTCAAAATGCGAGATTAGAGCATCCAAATGCAAACACATCACAGTCTTCATATCACACTCATCGGGAAGGTATTCTGCAGGGAGAGATTGCCAGATTGCGAGTTTAAATGGGATTTTAAAAGTGGAAAGTTATCACATTGCTTGTTATTTATCAGCAGATCAGTTTGTCACAACTGTAGTTTTCTTTTAAAGGCTGTAATTTTGTCATGGAGTTGCAAAAGGTGAGTTTCTTTCCTTGGAGAGAGATGTTTAATTGATTTAATTTTAAGAAAATATCGCAGAGATACACCAACTGAGTCAGGAAAACTTCATCCTCAAAGTTAGTAGCAAATGCATGGTTTTTTTCTTTTAAAACTATGGAGATTTTGTCTCTCAATTCGTACACACGCAGAAGAACTTTGCCTTTGGAAAGCCACCTTGCATTACAATAAAACAATAAATTGTTGTGCTCTGCTCCTAATTCATCGCAGAGACGTTGAAAAAGCCGAGCTTTAAGCGGCCTTGCTTTAATGAAGTTCACAGTTTTGACAACAGCTTTAAGCACTCCATTAAGGTCACCACTGAGCTGTTTCGAAGCCAGCGCCTCACGTTGTATTAGGCAGTGGGTCCATTTTGCGTTAACTGCAACGCCCTGCACTAACGTTTGCAGCCCGCCAAAGCGGCCAGACATAGCTCGGGCACCATCCGTGCATAAACCAACGCAACATTTCACTGGAGATTATTTTCCTAAAAAAAATTGTTCAGTATTGCAAACAATTCATGCACTCCACAATTTTTTAAAATGGGTTTACAAAAAAGCAAATCTTCAACGATATTGTCGTCGTTATCGATAAAGCGTACGTAGCAAATCAAATAAGCAGCTTTATTACTGATACTGGTTGTTGCCTGATCTAACTGTAAGCTGAACTCATTTCCACGCATTTTTGCTACTAGCTGATCATTAATATTATCCGAAATTTTATCGATCCTCCTAGTAGTGGTATTGTTTGGGAGTGGAACAGCTTTTAGTTTTTAAGCAGGTGATTTTCCAATCATTATCGAAATTAAGTCAAAAGCAGCAGGAAGCATAAGTTCTTCCGCAATGGTATGCAGCTTTTTACATTTCGCGATTCTGTACGCAACTTTAAAAGACGCAAGCTGTGCTTTGGCTGGTGTTTGCAAAAAATTTAAAAATACGACCGACTGGTTATTCATTTCTGATAACTTACGAGCAAAAAAAACTCGCGTGGTTTTGTAGATAAGTTATGTTAACAAACAACTAACAAGCGTTTCACAGAACTGCTGCTTACCACACAATGTAAAATTGTAAAAAGCTGCTAACAACTTTCAGATTGCAGTTTTTGTCAAAAAAGCAGTAAATGCAACAACTTTCACAAGTTCTTGCGGCGCCCCTGGCAAGGTCTCGCGACGCACCAGTTCTGAATAAAGCCTATTTGACGAAAGTTGAAAACTAATTTTTATGATTGTGGAAAACCAGCCTTATAATAACTGGAAAACAAAAATAATATTATACCTTATAATAACTGCAGTTTTGGGATATTTAACACTAAGCCCAGAAATTTCATTCGCCCCAACAGAGTACTACGTAAAGTCATAATTGAAATTTTGTGTTATGATAATTTCACGTTGGCGAATTTTCTTAACTCACATATCAAATTGACGTTTAGTCCATTAATAAAAAAGCGAAAATTTATTTTTTGGGAGTTTTTGAATTAATTATAAGGTTTGTGGTCAGGAAATATTTTGAAATCTGAGGCAGATTGTTTTACTGCATTTTATAATAACTTTTTACTGCTCGACCTTGTACTAATAAGAAACAATAATAATGTTCTTTTAAGAAACAATTACGTTTCTGTGCCTTTCTTCTTGGATTAAATAATAAACAACTTTGTTCAAAATTGCTTTTTTATGAGAGAGTTAAGAAAAACATGTTTGTTGCAAGTCTGATAGGATAAGTAGAAACATCAAGCTAGTTTTGGATACTGTATCAACTCCATGCAACTTGTTTGGCGCTCAATCTCATATTAATCAGGTAATGCTGTAATTGCTTGTGTGAGAATTCTTCTTCTGCAATCGCCGTCGCGCGAAGCGAGAGTTTTTCTGTACGAATGTCTCAAAAAGTTGTGAAAGCCAAAAAATCAACATTTCACATCGAATCGCAACCATCTAGCAATCGTACACTGGCTTACTCATTGTTAATTTTGTCAACAGATTATAATGACATTTGTTATATCTGTAATGTTGTTTGCATGTCCTACAACGTTTTTACTGCTTTCTTTTTGTCAGCTTTTAATGTTTTTCGTGCTTTGTTTTGTGCTGTTGTGGTTGAGAAATAAAAAATCATACCTTAACTTATACGTACTCGTACATACACACATAACTGTAATCTACTGTAAAATAAAAGAATAAAGAGAGGAAAGTTGTGTCAACTTGTGACTAATAAAAACTAAGTCAAGTTAATACTTTCTTCTCTTCATTTTTTTTGAGTTTAAAACAAGACTAAGATGAAACAAATTAGATTAAGAAACACAAAGTCTTGGTAGCATGATATAATCAAAAAAATGTTTTGTAACAATTTGAAAAAAGAAATAAAGGAAAGAAAATTAATAACTTTATTTTAAATACTTGTAAACTTAAAGGAGAGAAAACTACGTGGGAAAAAGGATGATAGACATGGCGGTGCCAGGCATAAGGAAAAGAGGAAGGCCAGGGAGAAGGTGGATAGATTTGGTGAGAGAAGACATGGAAAGGGTTGGAAGGGAGCCATGGAAGGGAGCAGACATGGAAGGGAGCTAGGGAAGGAGACGAAGTAGATCGAGTGAAATGGAGATTACTGTCGCGCTGTAGCGACCCCGAGTAGGGAGAAGCCGAAAAAAGAAGACTTGTAAACTTAACGCGCCAAATAGTTGTGTTACCTAATAAATCATGGTGCTGATTTTGACCGACTGGAACTTCTGATGTTCAAAAATTGTTAAATTATTGTACTTTAAAAAAAAACTAATGCAGTTTGTCCTTGAAGTTTCATACGCTGTAAAGAAAACGGCAGCAGCTTTTTTGGTCATTTCAATTGGCACTTTTGATGTTCGCAAAATTTTGCAAAACTTCTTTGACTTTACTGCAATTTTTTGCAGTAAAATCACCAGAGTTTTTTTTTTGCAAACTGCAGGATCGTTCAAAACAAGTTAAAGCAATAAGACTTACAGATATTTCTCAAAATGGACGGCATTTAGATTTTCGAACGAGTTTGAACCCGGAGTAAAATGAATCCGGACAGAGGGATGCGGATGTAGTAAATTAATCAAATCATCGATTCCACAATCCTCCATTCCGATTCCAATAATTTTTGGAAGATTTTTGGTTTTTTTCTAAAAAAACAAACTAAACTTTGACCTTAACGAAACAGATGAATTAAATGGATAAAAAATTTTGTAGCGGACAACTGACAAAAACAGTTATGGGGATTTCGGAACGCTGTTTTTGAAACTGAATTAATATTTTTGTGTTACATTTGCACAGAAAAAAAAAACAACTATCGAAATCTTTTGAACGAAGCAAAACTTTTTTAATGTATTAGTTTTAACATTGAAACACTTTATGAGTTTGAACCAAACAAAAACCAGATTTAAAATCAGCTTCGAGTTTATCCGCAATCATCACAAAATCTAAGCTATAAAAGATTGTTTGTTCAAAGTTAAGTTACTAGCAAGCATTAAAGAAGATCTGTTTTTCAAGCACAGCTTAAAACTCGTAAAAAATTTGAAACGAGTATATCTACAATACATACAATACGGGAAAGTGGGTATAAAATCATCTTTTCCAACCTGAGTTTTCAGTTCTTTGACAATTACTTTCCATTGTATTTCTCGAATGTTCGAATCATTTGCGATACTTTCTACAAAACAACATTTTTAAGTATTTCGCAACAAATATAAAAAACTGGATTTGTGTTTCTTGTGATAAGGTTTTAACATTTTATCGACAATACATAAATTGTTAAAAACAAGTAGAAAACTTTGCATATTATCTTGATTTTTTAGCACCAATAAATACCTTGAGCGTTCTGTTTCTATAGGTTTAACATTAAAAAAATTTTTTCTAATTCAAACTACAGTTAAACTGTTAAAATAACATCGTACTATCGTCATAAATAAAATTGGGCAATTCAACTAAAATGTTTAACTTTACGTTTCAAAAAATATGTATTTCAAATAGTTTATTTATTGCATTGGATAAATCCACTTACAGCGAAATGCGAATTATTACAACGACTAATGTAATAAATGTACTATTAAAAACCGTGCAAACTGCCCTAACTGCAACATCTCAACCACAATCTATGCGTCAGAACTCCAACAAGCCCAAGTCGATTACTCAAAATTTAACTACAAAAATATAAAAAAATTTCCAAGTCAAAATAAATGTTGATCTTAATTGTAATCAAAAAAAGATGTAATGGAACCTTAACGGGGTATAAATATGTTAGTGCTTATCAATCTTTGAAATTAAATTATTCTACTTGTGATGATTCTGCAATAGGCTTTCGCCTTGTAAATTTCGCTGATACAAACTGATTTCAAAATCCTAATCAGTTGTCACCGTTAAGCCCAATATCATTTTATTCCAGTGAAAACTTTTGTTAAGTGTTGGACGAAGACTGTTTGGCCTTAAACAAAACAATCTTTTAAAGGCTACTCTTTAAATTTCCAAATAGTTGATGACTTGATTAGTATTTGATGCTATATTTTACAATTTCTAAAAATCTGTACAGCCCACTGCAAAAACGATGGAAAAAATTTTGACTGGGATTTAAGATAAACTAGGCACCCAGGAAATAAAAAAGCACTTTGCAAGTATAACAGCAGTCTACCTTTGTTAGTAAGTAGATCAACTGTTGTTTTTTTTTTTTACTTCACAACCTGAAACCATGTATAGACCAAAAATTATTCTAATTGTATACAAAAGCATAACTTGTCTTTTTCGCAAAAAATATTTCTTCCCAAATCTTCAATAAAAATTGTTTAACCCAAACGAATTAAATTTCGTGTGAGGAAAAGTAAGTCATCTAAAACACCTGTCTTCACCACTAACATTAGGAGAAGAAGAGGAAAGTTCAGTAACTTTTTTTAAAACATGTTTTAGGGCATGAATTAAACCTTAAAAGAAATGAAGAATTCCAAAGCCGTCTACGTTGACTCTTATTTGAGGAAAAAATTTTTTTCTTCTTGATAGTATTTCATGTGATAGCGTTTAAAACATAGTAGACAATCCTGAAAGCTGATTTGGCATCACAAAAATAAAATGTAAAGAATTAAAAAATTTTTTTGTGCAAATTTGGAACCATCTTTCTTCACGCAATTTTCTCTATTTTCTTTGCAAATACCCTACTAATTTTGTGCTACGTGTCTAAAAAAGAATTCATGATGTTTTAAAACAAAATGTATGGAGCTATGAGTTAAAAGCAGAATGATTTTTTGTTTTACAATTTCAACCACCTTCCAAACCAATCAATTGAGATGGCCTTACTTGTCCAGGGAGCTCCTAAGAGGGGCCCAAAGGGCACTTTTCGGGTTACAAAGCCACTCTTAACAAATTAAAACTTTATTAGAAAACTAGGGGAAAACCAATAAAAAAAGTTTTTTAAACATATTGCAGGGCAATATTTTTGAGGGAAGCACTAGGGAAGAAAATAGCACGAGGGAAGAAAATAACTCTTGCAAATAATTTCAAAATTTGCAAGACAGAAGCAATTTGTTAGATCTGTCTATAAAATTATATAGTCTCAACGAAAATTAAATCCAACAAAGTTTGTAAATTATTGTTTTAGACAGAAATCACCAAATTTTTTTTTGAAAAGAGCCCCACAGCAAATAGCGGTAAGTTAGTAAAGGGCCAAATTTTGAAAAAAGACACTGTTTTGTGGAAAAGGCAGTTTCAACATACGTAAATTTAAACCTATTGAAAAAAAATTTTACTAAAAAACTCAGTGATGACTAAAAAAAGTCTTCGCTTGAGTTTTAAGGTAAAAATCTTTATTAGTGCAAAAAAGCAATTGCATCAGAAACGTTTAACGTATCAAAAATATTTTTAGACCAAGTAAATAAAGCCCAAATTTTCGAAGTAAAGACCTTTTTTTTTGATTATCATTAAGTTTTTTAGTAAAAATTTGGGTTTCCTCTTGTTTTCTTTTTAGTAGTAATAGTAGTAGTTTGTTTTTGTTTTCATCCAAAAGAACAATTGATAATAATTGAAAACAAAATAGAGTAAAGGTTGCAAATAGAGAGACGGCAACTAAACGATATGCGTTATAACATGCACAAGAAAATTGTTACTGCAGTCATTTTAGAAAAATACCACTTTTTAACCAAAAATTGCTCTTTTTCTAAAGTTTTTCCCTTTCGCTAAAAGATTTTTCGGCACCGCTGAGGACCGCTATGTTATTCACGAAAATTTTTAATACTCATCTGGTAAAAAGTATTGTATCAGACGATGGAGCAGCAATGCAATCAAGGACACTAACACGGTAAATTGAGTTTGTTCAGACGATAAAAACATGTACTTCTAAAAAAACTCCTGTGCATAGCCGTACCTTCCATGGAAACAGAGGGCGATTGCACCCCCTAAGTCTCCAAAATTTTTGAAAAATCAGAATTTTTCGGGCAGCGACAAGGAATTATTTGGGAAAAACAAATTTTTGTTTATTAAAAATGAACATTGGATGCAGAAAAAAGTTTATAATTTAAGGTAAAGACCTTTTTTTAAGAGATCAATATGATTTGGGAAGGAAAATCGAGAAATCGAAGACAAATTCAAAGAAAAGACTTTTTTTTTGATCTCCACCCTAAATTTTGGACAAAATATTTTTTCATATCCGTAAAGTACTAGATTCGGGCATTCAAGAGTCAGGCGAAAGTCACAAAATGTCGACAAAACATTATTGCCCCCCAAATTTTTTTTCGGCTAGCACGACTATGGCCACGTGTTTTATGGTGTACGAGAAATGGTTACTGAAACGTACAAAGAGTTTCGGATTAACTCAAAATAAATGATTAAAATCATTGAAATTAAAACGAGCAGTTGATTTTATATTTGCAATTTTAACAACGACACACTTTGTTGGATAGAAGCTTTTTGAAGAAAGTAACATTGTTTCGCCAAAGTAAAACTATTATAAACTCTATGCAAACTGTCAGACTTTGTTCGTAATTCTAATATTAACTCTGTTGTTGATTTTTACTCTTTTACAGTACAGTAATTTTAAGCTTTTGATTATGACGCAATTTTTTTTATTGTTATTAAATCATTGCGTATTCGTTACACCAACCCCCTTAATTCATTTTGTATGCAAGTTTATTTTGTTTTTTTGCAAGTGTATTTTAAAGATTCGTTTTAACGTTTGAATTCAGAGTACAGGCTTGTACTTTTAAAGCATCATGAATTTTGATACAGTTCTACGCATTTTTTTTCTTTCCCTCCACCTTTTTTTGTTTATTTTTATCTCGAACGTTCAAAAAACGCTGACTGGAATTTTTTACAATACTACAGTTGATTTGACATTGCAAATTACGTAACTTGTTTACTATTGTGGCTTCTGGTTGTATTGTGAGTGACGCCATAAACTGCTTTGTCCGATTGTAAACATCAAATAATGATTAATATAAAAAATATGGCCCGATTTAGTAGCTTTGATTATTGTTTCGTAGCGTGGCTGATTTATAAAAACAGAGTTGTAATTTTTATTCATTTATTCGGTTGGTAAAAGACTATAAGTGCTTAGAATTGTTTCGGGTTATTGTTGCCTGTGTGACTGTAGTTAAATTGTTTAAGCGTCATTGCTGACGCCTTGGAAGTTTAAATTTATAGTGAGATAGAAATGTTTTAGCTTGTGCGTTGAACAAATTATTATGTTTAATATTAGCTAATCGGGGTGCTAATTTATTTTTGTAGTTGGTCAATACAAAGTTATTAAGTGATTATTTGCATTTGTCGGCACTGTGAATTGCTTCGAAGTTTGGTGAAACTTGGGAGCCAAATTTTACGAAAATTGATTAAGTTTTTTTGATTTTATGAATATGTTCTTTTTAGTCAGAAACTGTGGTTTTTCTTCTATCTGTAGCGAGAAGTTTTTTAGCGATTCCATTCGTACTTAGGCGAAACTAACTGTTTTAAAAACTGCAGTGTCGCGGCAAACTATTTCAAGTGCCGACGTAAATAAAGATAAACACAACTTTACATCAGCGGAGGCATTTGGTTACCTAGTTCGACTGGTCCTTTCGTATTCTCGAGTCAAGTTGTGAAATACATGATACACTCATTCATTCATTGTTATTTGCGATCAAGTTAATTTGTTCAATTGCCCCGCCAAAACGCAAAAATTTTGCGCAAAGTTTGATTTTTTCGGGCACGAACAATCCACTATTTGGGCAATAGAAAGTAACTCGATTCAGAACAATATAGATCAGCGGTTCTCAACCAGTGGGCCATGGCCCATTAGTGAGCCATATAAGTATTTTGAGGTGAGCCGCAGACCTATTTAAAAAATTTCTAGATTTATTAAAAAATTAAGTTCCATTAGTGTCACTATACAATTAATTTTACACTTGTGTGTTTGTTTAGTAGCTTTGATTGTAGTAACAATGAATGATGCTGTTGTTTTTTGCTATAGAATAGTAATTTTTATTGTAATTATTGAAATAATAGTGTTTAATTTTGCGGAAAGAGCGTTTTTTGTGAAACTAATTTAGGCGACCGTCGTGCGGTTGCCATAATAGTATTTATCTCTCTTTATTTTGGCGGTGTGATGTAATCAATGCCTTCTATTGCATCACATATGGACGTTGATTTTAAGCTACTGCAACAGTGTGGTTCTCAAAGTGAGCCACTTGGCTCCCTATGGAGGAATTTGTAACTTGAAGGGAGGAATAATTATCGGTTAGGAAGGAATTGTGGAGGAATGTAAATAAAATGTAAATTTATTTAAATTAATCTATTGGCTCCCTAAGGAGGATGTGGTGATTACAATCAAGCCAAATAATAGGATATCCATTGTCCAGGCGGCACTTGGCCATAGCTCAGGAGTCTCCAAACTTTTCGAGCAGGGGGCCATGTATACATTTTTTTGGACCTCCTCGGGCCAAAGCTAGAGACTTGATTTATGAAAAACAGATAATAACTGTAAACGAAGTGAAGACCTTTTTCTTTTAGAGATCACCACGATTTGAGAGAAAAATATTTTTGCACTTATAAACCGGGACGCTTCAGAACAAAAGCCTTTCGCTATTTTTCTCCCAAAATTGTTCTCTAAAAAAAAAAAGGTTTTCACTTCGATTTGATCTCTAATTTCGCTATTTTTCTCCCAAAATCGTGGTGTGTTTTCTAAAAAAAAAAAAAAAAAAACTAAAACTGGGGTATTACCGACATAATTCTATCCAACTGTGGCTGAAAGTGAGTGTATATGTTTTTTAAAAAGAGCTCCGCGGGCCGTAGTTTGGTGACCACTGCCATAGCTGAAAGCACTTGATTAGAAAAAGGAAAAGTACTGTTTTATAAATTTTTTTCGCATTGAGTTATTTTGAACTTCTACAGATGTGTTTTTTAGTATTGTTTAAGACTTTAATATTCTATACGTCAAAATGGCAAAACGAAAGTTTAATAAAATTACAGTACATTCAATATGGATTTACATCAATTTTTGATAACAGAGAAGAAAAAGAACAATGTGTTTTTTGTTCTAAAGTTGTTGTTCATCATTCATTAAGGCCATCAAAACTAAAACTTTAACTGAAAAAGGTTCATTCAATTTACAAGGACAACGATATGAACTTTTTTAAACGAAAGGAAGATAGTGTGAAGCGTCAGCGCTTGGATTCAACAGAAGAATTCCAGCAACATTCCAGAAGCATTGTTGAAGCGTCTTATGTAATCAGTTTTATGATCGCAAAGCAATGTAAATCGTACACAATTGGCAAGACTCTCATTAAACCATGTCCTTCAGAAATGGCTAGAATTGTACTTGGTGAAGAAAGCAAAATGAAATTGCAGCAAATTTCTCTATCAAACGATACTGTAAAGCGGAGAATTGCTGATTTGTCTGACAATATAAAAGAGCAGGTAATTGCAGAAATAATAAATTCACAATTTGGATTATTCTCAATTCAACTTAATGAAACTACCGACCTTGCCTCTTGCTCCTAACTCTTGGTGTTTTGCAGAAAATGTGAGAAAAAGACAATATCCTGTTTTGCCCTGCATTAGAGACCAATACGAGAGTTGATGTGATAGAAAAGTTGGCAGCGTTTTTTGACCACGAACGACTCGATTGGGAAAATGTTTGTGGTATATGCCCTGACGGTGCTCCTACCATGTTGGGAGCAAGAAGTGGCTCACAAACATTAGTTTGTAGTGGTTTACCTGATGCCGTCTCAATGCATTGCATGATACACAGACAAGCCCTTGCATCAAAAACTCTTTTAGAATCTCTTCAAGATGTTCTGAACACAGTTATCAATACGGTAAACTTTGTAAACAATGGAGCATTAAACACACGCCTGTTCAGAAAATTATGCTCTGAGATGAATGCTGAACACTTGAATTTACTTTACTATACTCGGGTCCGTTGGCTGTCCATGGCCATGTTTTAACAAGAGTTTTTGAACTACTGGAAGAATTGAAAGAATTTCTGAATAGGCAAAGAAAGTACGGATTGGAATCTTACTTTAGGGATAGTAACTTCATATCTAAACTTGCTTATCTAGTTGATATTTTTGACCAATTGAACCGCTTAAATCTCAAGCTACAAAGAAGGGATACAACTGTACTTGACTTCATCGACGCCCCAAATGCGTTCGTACAAAAACTTGCAAGCTGGAAACGAAAAGGTGAGAAAGAAAATTTTGCAATGTTTGAGACCCTTTCATTTGTGATTGAAGGAAACTTGGACATGAATCTATCGTCTGAAATATTGCAAAATTTTGTCAATCACCGGAAAGAAGTTTTGACCTACTCTCCTGAAATATCTGATGTTGATTTGGAGCTGGTGAGAAAGCCTTTTGCAATACCAATAGAAAAAGTTACTGATGACTTACAGGATGAGCTCATTGACTTCCAAAACGACTCTGCTTGTAAAGACATGTTTGAGATTTTATCAATCTGCAAGTTTTGGGCAAGAGTGTGTGTTTCTTACCCGCGTATTGGTGAAGAATGCATCAAAGTGCTGTTGCCTTTCAGCAGTTCGTATTTATGTAAAGCAGAGTTTTCCGCTTTGGTGCAAATAAAAACAAAGGCTCAAAACCGACTTGATGTGGAAGATGGTATGTGTTGTGGGCTCTCTTCAACCATCCAAAAATTGATGTATTGGTCAATAATGTTCAACAGAAAGTATCTCACTAATGCTCGGTTGAATAAATAGTCTATTTTAAAATATGTTCTGCTGTTTTTTATTTTTAAACCTATTTTGTGTTTTTTTCGTTGCATAAAAAGTTAATAAGCCACAGAATTTTTTGCAACGATAATGGGCCACGAAAGAAAAAAGGTTAAGAACCAGTGATCTAGATCAAGGTTTCCCAAACTGTGTGCCGCGGCACACTGGTGTGCCATGAAAGAGATTGAAGTGTGCCGCGAAATTTTTGTGTTTTGACAAAAAGCCATAGATAGAGTCTTGGTCCATCTTTTTTTCTTTTTTTTTACAGAACACTTGATTTTAGAGACAAAAATCAAGAAATTGCAGCGAGATTCTGCATGGCAAGCTTTTTGCGGCCCAGCGACTTTGGCTTGATTTAAAATTTGGCCCAAATTAAAACAAGGTTGGACACAGTGACGGATATTTAAAGTTAGGGGCTCGAGGCAAGGCTTCCCAAAAATTGGTGTTCTTCAAAAAAAAAGGGGCTTTGATCTCGTATTTCCCTTATTTTTTCCAAAATCATGGTGATCTCTAAAAAAAATAAAAAAAAGGTCTTCACTTCGATTTGATCTCATATTTCGCCATTTTTCTCCCAAATCATGGTGATCTCTAAAAAAAAATATACAGCAATTATATGCGGTATTTTTAAGGGGGCCCCTGCTTCATTCGCCTCACACAATATTCATTACTGGTTGGACATCCCTGTTGTACCCTGTATTAAAACAATTTCTGTAGGCACACCCTTTCATTAGGTGTTACTGTTATATGTTAAATATAATTTTTGCATGTAAACTTGAAGAGTGTATTTAGTATTGTAAGTGTGCCGCAGCTTTCGTCTTCATAATGTAAGTGTGCCGCAGGAAAATTCAGAGTTTATTAGTGTGCCGTAGTGAAAAAAAGTTTGAAAAGCACTGATCTAGATCAATGCGCAAAAACAACTAAAATTTAATGTAAAGTCTTTTTTTCGGTCTTCAAAGTTTATTTCGGCAAAGATAATCATTTCTGTCCGATTTACAACTAAAAAAACAAGACCCAAATATAATCTTCACATTAAATCGGAGTGAAATTTGGGCATGTCCATGAAATTATAATTCGGGCAAAATTGTTTTGTCCCCCAAAATGTTTTAGTCTGATAGGGCTATGTGATGTAATATTGCAAACAACTACAAATTTAAAAAACAGAGATCAAACTACATTGGTACCACGATTTACAATTTGAATAAATATTGCACACACAAGCTTCTATATTAGGCACATGGTTATACCACAAAAGAGCTAATTACAAAACAGCTAGCCACAAAAGAGCTAGAACTACAAAATAACTAGTTATAAAAGGGCTAGCCACAAAAGAGCTAATACAAAAAAGAGCTAAAACTACAAAATAGCTAGTTATAAAAGGACTAGACATAAAAGAGCTAGTACCAAAAAAGAGATTGGATACATATATTGGCCGACCAAACAGACGTGGAAACAGAAGAAACACAGTTTTTGCACCTAACCTGTGGAATGTCCGGCTACAAACGCATGCTGGTTTACCACAAACAAACTACAAATTGGAAGGGTAGCTCAGGCCATACAAACCTTATAGAATAGACCTCACCCGTGTCTTTGGAGATTTTTTAGTGCTTTACAAAAGGAGGAAGATCTACAGGATGCTGATTTAACAGCTTTCATGGTTGGTCAGGAAACACAAAAGCAAAAGAAAAAGTACAGGGATGTGAATGACAGGCTAAAAAACTTAGGCCTAATAGAAAAATATGAGAAGAAAATTTTTAAAAGGAGTTTTGCATAACACGAATTTCAATGTTTAAATATTTGTAGCTACAATTTTTCTTCGTTTTTGTATTTTAGCTTTTTTTTGGAACTAGCTCTTTTGTGTCTAGTCCTTTTATGGCTAGCTACTTTGCGGCATTAGCTCTTTTGTGGCACTAGCTATTTTGTACTAGCTCTTTTGTGGCTAGCTGTTTTGTAACTAGCTCTTTTAAATCGACACCTAAGCACATAGCTGTACGTGCGGGGAAGCAAGAGGCAATTGCCCAAATAAAATAAAATAAAATAATTTGGGCAAAATCAAAATTTTTCGGGCACTGGCAATGAATTATTTGGGCAAAAACAGAATTTTTCAGATAGTGACAAAGAATTATTTGGGCGGGATAAAGTATCTCAACTTAGAACGATCCAGACGATTGCGCGAACACAGTTAGGCTAGCATTCGATGTATTATCTTCAGTGTTCACCTTTATGTTGACACTAAATTTGAGATAAAATTGGAAAAATTGGACACTGTTTGGAAATGAAGATTTTCTCATTTTTTAGTTTTTGGTAGATTTTTCAGAGAAAAATGTGGGACATTTTCTCATTTCCGTGAAGTGCTACAAGATAGTGATTTGGGCAACCGTTAATATAGGGTTTTTCGATCTAATTCGTTGTTTTTGCAATCAAATTCGTTTTTTTTACAATCAATTTTGTTTTGCAAAAACTTTTATATATATATCTTTGTATAGGGTCTCCCGATAGGGTCTATATCAGTGCTCTTCAACCTTTTTGTTATCGTGGAACCCCTGAAGCACTTTCACGTTTGTCACGAAACCCCCATTAATAAAAAGTTAAAAAAGCACGAGTTACATGTATAAAGTCTATAATTTGTTGTGAGGTCTCACTTGGCATTGATCGCAAATTAAGAAGAAGTACTTGCACACCAACTTCGGCGTTGAAGAATCTGATGACCAGAGGAAATAGTTTTAACTGATTGTGATTTGAAGCATCTACTGAGACTGAGAAAGGCTGTGTTTTTAGTTCAGACAATAATATTTTTTGAGCATAAGGACCTAAAACTCCAGTGATGATGCTTTTTGCTTTTGTTCTGTCCGAGGCAAACTTTTTTGGAAGACTGTTTTGAATAAATGTGACGTACAGTCGTTGGAGAGGAATGACTGCTGATGCTTCACAGTATGGAAAGCCCAGGTACCTTCTGCAGCAGCTGTTTTGTAGTCCAGGGTAGTTGGTGCAGATTGACTCTTGAAAAAGGTTTTTACAGATTGGTTTGACTTAGTTTGTCGAGCAGAGTTCTTGTGCTTTTGAGTTGCATTGTGTGCAGAAAGAGCTGCTTTATCTATGGCTTCCAAATTAATAAACACTGGCCCTTTAAGCTTCTTTTCACGTTGTTGAATTCTTTCTCATACTCATTACGATAAGAGTTTTTGCGTTTACTCATTTTATCTCTTGTGAAGTTCCAGATCTAAACAAATTTTATATTCGTGCTTAGTCCAAAAGCACTGATTCTCAACTATTATGAGGTGGAATTTGACACAAGCTGAAATGCTTGGAGAAAAGACAATCGCTCAAAACTTCAGAAACTGAATCAGTAGGCTACTGCTAAATTATCAAATCTATCAGATCTTAAATAATACTAGTTAACTGCAAAGTTCTGATTAACTACTGTATTTTAATTCCAGTTAAATGCACTGATTTGATGTCATTAAGGAAATTAATTTTGCTGCTGTTACGTCATAAATGCACATAATATAAGTTACAACAAATTAAGGTGTTGCGGCCATGCTTTCTACTGTTTTGTACTTTCGCTTTCTGAGTACCATATGCATGTTTTAACGTCTGACGTTGTGCTGCTTCTTCCTTTTCTTGATCTTTTTAATACTTATAATTTTTTATGTTAAAATGTTAATAATGATCGAGAATAAAATGAATAAATGAATGAAAACATTCGAATTAATTAATCGAAGTGCCCGGTATGAGAACCTCCAAACCTAAAATAAAACAAAAATAAGGACACAAGTCAAAATAAGGACATTTCTTAGAAATAAGGACAAAAATATTTTCTAAGGCACAAACCTTCAAAAAAAGGACAAATCTTAGAAATAAGGACGTTATGGCAGCCCTGTGTATAGCTGTGATGCAACAACAACATTTATTCGTTTCGAATAACGTTCTTGTAACCTCATAACAATAAACATCAAGTTGCGTTGTTACGCAACAACTATCAATATTTTCGGCTATAAACTGCACTCAACCTCTTATTTAACTAACTGGCCTACTTGGAGTTTGAATGCGGCATGGTAATGGTGATCTAAAGAAACAATTTAATAATGACGCATTAACGTACTGAAGCAAGAAATCATTTTCCTTACAAAACAAGAAACCCTAGCGGAACCCTTAAAACTCACGGAACCCCTTTAAATTCTTTGCGGAACCCCTGATAAAGAGCACTGGTCTATATACATATATAGATAATATGGGGTCTCTGTATTAGGTCTCCATAATTAGGTCTACCCAATCTGCAGTCTCCATATTTAGGTTTCTATAATATACATGTAGTTTCATAATGTACATATATATAGATAGGTATATATAGACCTATCGGAGATCCTATATGAAGACCCAATATTATGGGGACTATATTATAGAGACAATATTATGGAGACCTAATATATATTATTGAGACTACATTATGGAGAACTAATATTATGGAAACTATATTATAGAAACCTAATTATGGAGACTATATATATATCATGGAGACCTAATTATGGAGACCTAATATTGTGGTGACCTAATACAGAGACCCCATATTATCTATATATTTGATAATATAGAGCCTATATATTTGATAATATAGGGTCTTTGTATTAGGTCACCATAATCAGGTCTCCATGGTATGTATAGTCTCCATAATTAGGTATCTATAATACAGTTTCCATAATATTAGGTCTCCATAATGTAGTATCAATAATATATATTAGGTCTCTATAATATGGTCTCCATAATATAGTCCCCATAATATTGGGTGTCCATATAGGATCTCCGATAGGTCTATATACCTACCTATATATACATTATGGAGACTATATATATGATAGAAACTTAAATATGGAGACTATAGATTGTGGAGACCTAATTATGGAGACCTAATATTATGGAGACCTAATACAGAGACCCCATATTATCTGTATATGCATATAGACCCTATGGGGAGACTTTATACAAAGATATATATATAAAAGTTTTTGTAAAACGAAATTGATTGCAAAAAAAATGAATTTGATTGAAAAAAGAACGAATTTGATTGCAAAAACAACGAATTAGATCGAAAAACCCTATATATTATCAAATATATACACAATATAGGGTCTCTGTATTAGGTCACCATAATATTAGGTCTCCATAATCTATAGCTTCATAATTAGGTTTCTATAATATAGTTTCCATAATATTAGGTCTCCAAAATTAGGTCTCCATAATGTAGTCTCAATAATATATATTAGGTCTCCATAATATGGTCTCCATAATATAGTCCCCGTAATATTGGGTCTCCATATCGGATCTCCAATAGGTCTATATACCTATTTATATATATTTTATGGAGACTATATTACAGAAACCCCATATTATCTACGATATATGTATATAGACCCTATCGGGTGACCCTATACAAAGATATATATACATAAGTTTTTGGAAAACGAAATTGATTGCAAAAACAACGAATTAGATCGAAAAACCCTATAAAATTTGAGCAAAATTGTATTGCCTTCCCAAATTTTGTCGGCTGATACGGCTATGGTTAAGCTATGTGAAGAACATCAAGTTACGTAATTACTTACCAATACGAGGTGACACTATCTCAGCAAATGTGCTTGATAAACGTCTTTTATTTTCAATCTGTCTTTTTTGCACAATAATGATGCAAAATAAACAAAAGGGCATGGCTACACAAAACGTCATAAAAGTGCCAAGGCAGATCTGATTTTGCTTTATTTTCATTAATGTAGATTTAACCAGTGTTTGCATAAAAAATTTTTTGAGACAGATTTTTTAAGAAAACAATTTGATGGGAAATTTTGCCCCTTATCTAAAAAAAATAGCGAAAATTGTTACTTGAATATGTAAAGAAAAAAATATATACTTAAAAAAAAACAATTATTTTAATTTTGATTAAAGTAAGATATCTAAGATAAAATGCACTCTGTGACGTCACAATAAAATAATTAAAAAAATTTCACACTTGTTCTTTAGTTAAAAAATTGTCCACGTTTTGTGCTCTTGCGCTGAAGTAAATGGAATCATAGTTCACTGAAGTAAATGGAATTACTAGTTTACTGAAGTAAATGGAATCATAAAACTTTTGAGAACCATTTACAAGACTGTTTTAAATTTTTTAATTTTGGTTGGTGAATATCGCAATACTTTGTCCCCTTAATTTGAAAAAGTAAAACAATTAGTTTGCTTTCTCTGCGTCAATTTAATACGAAGTTCTACAATTTTCAGTGGGCAGAAAATCCTTTTTTAATAACCGTCAATTTAAATTAACGTTTAGGAAATAGCGATTAGCGGTAGGGAGCCGTTGGCAAATGGCAGCACTGTGTTGTGTTAAACTAATTGCCAGAAATTATTTGCAATTTTTTTACTGTCAACTGTTATTAATTTTAATGTTATTAATTAACTGCATAAATATAAACTCTACCAATATAGAAAATTTTGTGGAAATCTACCGAAATATCAAATATTTTTCACAAATATTTTTCGGTAAGCTTAACCCGATACGAAAATAACGCAACAAACAGGGGGCGAATTTTTACCTCATAAATAATTTAAAACTCATGTTTGGTCTGATTAGTCCTTTTCATGCTTCATAGAACATTGCATGTTACTTAATAATGTTACTAAGCATGAATAAAATATCATCATCTTGGTCTACACTCTACAGTACAATCGCATTGTTCATTTGTTTATTGGATTTTGCACCCTGGGTGTACTGTACATGCTGAGCGTAGAAATTTTAATAAACAGCAAGCCAAGCGAACACGCCAGGCATAGACAGGTACAGACATGCACTTACCGTAAAACCTCTAATTTAGCGCCACCCTGTCTCTTCAAGAAGTCGCCGTAAGCGATTTCTTTTTGCGGTGAAACTAACCCCAAATCCCTCTTTCAGCATCAGCATTAGCATGGAATAAAAAAAAAAAAAAAAGAGAAAATGGATCTCTGAAGAAGCGATAGTAACCTCAG
The DNA here is from genome assembly GCA_963680785.1 of Diplosoma virens. Classification (NCBI taxonomy): domain Eukaryota; kingdom Metazoa; phylum Chordata; class Ascidiacea; order Aplousobranchia; family Didemnidae; genus Diplosoma; species Diplosoma virens. The sequence goes on along the minus strand of OY796881.1, from coordinate 14,744,945 downwards.
GGGAATCCGGGTTAGTTGCACAAACAAAAATCGCTTACGGTAATTTTTGAAAAAACAGGGTGGCGCTCAATTAGAGGTTTTACGGTAAGCCGAGCTTTTTAATTGATACTTAAATTACTTAAATACGTGGAAAGCCTTTTTTCATATAAGTAACTGCATCACGATTCACACTTGATTTAGCTTTTACACGGATCAAACACTAACAAGCTGGGTGGTCAAAAGAAAGGGAATTGGCGACACAAAGTACGGCAGATACGCGCAGCATGAATATCTTGTGAGCAGGCTTAGCATATGAAATTGTAGGCTTAATTAGATAATAATATATAAAAAATACAATTGCACTGTTGAAAGTCACAATCATAATTACATAAGAATGTATAATTAATTACATCAAACTCAATTACGAATTCGAACTTATTCAGTTCGGATTGGCTGCTTTCTTAACGTCGTTTTAGATTCTTGTTTTCTACTAAGTAATGTGCAAAGCGACTTGAATATAAACTGACTGGGAGAAAAATAAAAACCTTGGCTACTTCTCTATCAAATCTTTAACAAATATAAGATCTTTACAATCCAACTTTCTTCCATAGGAAAAGTGCTATACAAAAATATTATTGGTGGAATCAATTTAAATTCTAAATCATGATTGAACTTTATACTTCGTACGCAATTGATACTGACTTGATTGCTATTTTCTGATTTAAGCGAAGTCACTACTTTAAGTAAAGGCCCGTTTCCACTACGAGCGTGGAAAAGAGCATTCTTTGTTTCTTTTATTGATCTTCGATTGAAACGAGCGGTTAAAATTGAAGCGAGCGCAAAAAAAATCAATAAAATAAACAAAGAATGCTCTTTTCCACGCTCGTAGTGGAAACGGGCCTTAAGAGGAAAACATGTTCCAAGTCAAGATATATAATAAGTTGATTTTTAGCTTCAATAGTAAAGAGAAGATTAAAAAAGGTCTTCATTCTACTTCATAATTTACTCTGATCTAAGTTGTACCACCAGTCGTCTACCTTTTTAAGAAAAGTAAGAGACGCTTCAGAATTTCTTCATATATAATTCTTTCGCTACTTGCTTAAACGCTTTTCTAAATAATGAAACTTTGAGATCAGGTACGAACCGGTTGAAAAATGCAACCTTATTTAAAAACGTTCAGACATTTCTCCTATGAAGTCAACTGCGTTAAGAGATTTAAAGAAAAAAAGACTGCGGTTTCTCTTTTCCGTTCTAATGCTCAAGCACGTGAAGCATACTGAAGCTTTTGATTCAAATGGACGTTTATAACGAAACAAATCGTGACGCAAGTAATTTATGTGCATAATGCATGCCTCGCTCTGTTTCTGTTCCAGTCTCAATTTAATTCTGTGCTTCCGACCTGAATCCATGAAATTTCTCATGAGTGCGATAACAGCAAGAATCGAAATAAACATTTAAATTTGTTTTATTTATGATTGACAGTCATTTTGATGTTAGGCGAATAATATACTGTACGTCTAATTTCGTCCACAGTTCAGTTTTTTAGTGCCAAAATTCTATCTCATAATTATTTGTTTACTGTTGTTAAAAATAATTTTTTGTTGTTGTTGAAAATAATGTTACGGTTGTTTATGAAAATAATTTCTTGTTGTTTATTTTTTTATGTTGGCCTACTTTTTTCTTATTTTTTTATGTTTATTGGTATTAAAAGTGCTTTTGGTAATCCTTGCACAACCAACTTTTTCAGTTTGACCAAGTTTTAAAGACAAAATCATTAATGATTCTTCTAATGTGTTCGATACCAGCTAAAGACTTTACATCAGAAATCACCTGCTGTTTTACCTCGTCAACCAAATCACTAATTCGTGTCGGAACAATATTATTGGAAAGGGATATCTGCTTTAGCTTCTTTTGACTTTCCTGCTCAAATACAATTATAGTGATTTCTATAGCACAAGGCTTGACAAGGGTCTTACGAATTGTTTACCGTTTAATTTGCTTTCCGATGATCAGACTGGCTGCATAAGAGGCCTCAACAAGTGTTTGGAATTGTTGTCGAAATACTCCATATGTATCCAAATGCTGACGCTTTGCACAAGCTTTTTTTCTTTTAAAAAACTCTGTATTTTTATTTTTGTATTTGGGATGCATCTTCTCAAGACATCAATTTTGACGGCCTCAAAGAATGATTACCAAGAATTTCATAACACAAAGCACACTGGCCCCTTTCTTAGGCATATCATATTTGCGAACAAATAAACCGGGACGTTGGTTAAAAGAAAAAAATTCTTTCCTAAAAAGCAGTGTTTTCTAAAAAAAGGTCTTCACTTTGAATCTGTCTCGGATTTCTTAATTTTAATCCCTTAAAAGTAGTGTTTTTCAAGAAAAAAAGTAATCACTTTGAATCTGTCTTGGATTTTTTGAATTTTGTTGCTAAAAAGCAGGGTTCTCTTAAAAAAAGATCTTCACTTAAATTTGAAAATATCTGGACATTTTGTTAACCGGTCGGGATGACGAGACAAAACCCTAAACATTGGGATTGGCCCGCCTAAATGGGGACGTAAGGTAACCTACCTTTTCTTCTCTATTATCAAAAATTGATATAAATCCAAAACCCTATATGACCCATTGGCGTTGGTGAACGACATTAGAAATAAATGGGTTTAGTTATTATATCCAAAAAGATTCGTTTAACTTCTGAATGAAAGTATACAGTAAAGATCCTGTTAAATGCTGTATGATCATAGATTTGGATAATATTTTGCTCAATCACCTGTCACGTGTTATTTAATTTAGATCACAACAAGAAAGTGCCTAAGTCGGTTGCACCGTCAAAGTAAATTGGTTCATAAAGGGTTAATGTAATTTTGACTGGTTTTCCTTTTTGCCATTTTTTAACTGACAAAAATAAAGCTTTCTGCCAGAATTTTTGCTTGAAACTTTTGTACAGCTGCTAAAAAACTAATTTTAACCTAGCATTGCTGCTATAGAAATAGAGTAAGCAATCAGAGATAGAAACATCACTATTGCAAAACAATCTCAAGTTTGTTTATTGCATGCTGCACAAACAAGAAAAGGATTTTGTTCATAACGGTTAGTAAAGAACTCGCTATTTTGAGTTTTCAAAACACCATAATTATTGTAAACACTTTTTCAATACTTTTTCCCTTTATGTTCCGTGGTCCACTTGGGGACTAGGCTATGGCTCATTGATGAGCCATGGCTTACTGATTGGTAAGACTATCTTAAGGAAAATAATAAATATCTCGTGTAATTAATGTCACGCAATTTCAAGACCAACGTTTAGAGCTCCATAGAAAATTTCAGATGTTTATAAAGGAAACACTACCACGACGATATCCTGAATGGTTACAAGATTATGAAGTATAAAAATGCCAAGTAGCAAAGAGCTTGTTTGGTGTAGAAAACCTTTTCTCTTGGTTCTATGAGCCAACTTTAGAATCGTAAAAAAGTTCATACGCGAAAAACCAGAACATAAACACCCTATTGTGGTTGTGCTATGAAATTCGACTTTTTGCTGAATTTAAGGAGAACCAATAAATAGTTTAACATTAATGTAGAACAACTTATGATTATGAAATAAATACTACATTACCTACGAAATATCATGCACAAAAACAATAATTATTTCAACCAAACAAAAGAATAAATAATAAGCTTTAAATATTTGTTTTGTGTATTTCTTCAAAATTACATCATTAACCCATGAAGTAAATTAATACAATAGAATCAAAGAACCAACCTTAGCCCGGCCGAACTCGGGTGTAATAAGTGCTGGTCGTAATGACCGATTTTTCCAAAACTGAAACTGAGCATTGTGAGCAACCTCCTTGGAAGTAAAAATGCTAACTTGAAGCATTTTCGACATTTTTTATTCAACACAGAAAAATGTGCGCAATGACGTTAATCAAATCTTGTCTCTTCACTTAAATTTACCATTGCCCTTTATATATTTACATAGCCCTGATTCTTGAAAATGTACACTGCATAAAAAGTGTAAATTGATTTGGATGTAATAAGCGGTTGGTTGTATTAACCGTGGATACATTAGCCAAATTGCAAGGGAGCCCAAAAAGTTATCGACCGATATCTCTGGTCTGTGTCCCGTACAAGATCCTTGAGAAGGTTATTTAAGCTCGTGTCGACACATTATTGATCCAATGCTCTCTAAAGAGCAGGCTGGGTTACGACGCAAAAATCAACAGTGGATTAAGTCGTTCTGCTCACACAGAGCAGCGGTAATTTTTTTCAAACTAAAAAAGGCCGGTGTCGAAGTTGTTGATCTGACAGCGGCATATGACATTCTCTGGCACCGTGGTCTACCTGCAAGCTTCTGAAACTTTTGCCGGATAAACACATGGTCAGAATGATCATAGCACTTGTCCGAAACCGAAGTTTCATCCTTACTACCGGTGACAGCAAGCGAAGCAGGCTACGCAATCTGAAAAACGGCGTTCCTCAGGGATCAGTGTTGGCTTTCTTCCCTTTATACGTACAATCTGCTCTCCACGATCTCCAGAAATTTTGCTTATGCAAACGATTTAGCATTGTTGCGCTCTTCTGGAAACTGAAAGGACTTGGAGGGGACTTTAAATCAAGACATGACTGCACTTTCGGCGTATCTTCAGGTTGAAGCTCAGTCACACTAAGACGGTGACGGCAGCCTTTCATTTAAATAATCGAGAGGCCAAACGTGAGCTAAAAGTCTACAACAGCAATTGACTCTTACCGTTCTGTCCAAATCCTACTTATGTTGGAGTAAAGCTGGACAGATTGCTCACGTTCCGTCACCATCTAGTTGCCTAGTGCAAAAAACTGTCTTCAATGCATCACATTGCTGAGGCAACTTGTAGGTTTAGGACGGGGTGCTGGTGCTAAAACGCTGTGCACAGCTGTACTATCTCTGGTGTACTCTACAGCTGAGTACTGCGCACCAGTTTGATGTTGCAGCGCTCACACTCGCCTCATAGACAACGTCCTGAATGACGCTTTGTGCATTGTCACTGGATGCCTGCGTTCCCTCTAACCAAACACTTACCCATACTTTCAGGCTTCCACCCAATTGAGCTTCGCCTACTAGGAGTGACACTCTTCTTAATTTACTGTAGCTCCTTGGACCCTGACCATATGCTGCATGGTATTTTAAGTGAGTTCTCAGATGTTCACCAAGATAAACTAAGATCGAGAAGCTCGTTTGTGCGAGCTGCCCGGAATCTATTAAACAACCTTGCCGAACAAGGCATCCGCGCTTGTCAGTTGACGAATTATAGATGGAACAAGCAGTACCGAGAGATTGCATCCAGGCTCCATGTTTTCATACCCATGACCCGTGACAGGTCTGCTGGAATGAGCTTGCCCCGAACAGCTTGGATTAAATTCAATCGCTTTGGACTGTTTTTGGCGATTCCATTCGTCCATGCACAAATGGGGTCTCGTTCCTTCACTGAATTGCGAGTGCGGCACCACTGAACAAACTGAATATCGAGTTTGAGCTAAAGTTTGGAAAAAAAAAGACCGAGTTTTTTGAGTTCGAGTTCGCTGTTGCGTCACATTAAATAATTTTTAATTTAACCCGAAAATTCAAATACATTAGACCTCGGTTAATCTGAATCCTGTTAATGCGAAATTTCGCTTAACTCGGATAAAACTGAAAATACAAATGATTTCCTATATACTGTAATTCTTTATAAAAATTAACAGAATGGGAGATTATATTATATTCAACTATAATTTAAAATCTAACATCAGCTCTACGAATTATTAGGAAATACACTCGAGAGCGAAGCAGATGTGCAAGGTAAAAGATAAACATACATTCCTGATTACATTTCACTAATTAACGAGAATTATACACAAATCAAGACACTTGCTAAAACCAACTAAAAGAATTTTTCTGAAAGAATAACGCAAATGTCACCACTTACACTGCAGACAGGTAATTTAGGAAAAGGAAACCTGCGCATAAAGTTTTTACACGTCTTATGCTTGCGTCGTCGTCGTCGTTTGAAGGGTACTACTACAGGTCAGACACAAACAGGACTGGGGCCGAGGGTTTATCCTTTTACTACCCCACACTGCTAAACTGCCTGAATCAGATGCTGGCAGTGGTGTTATTAAGCCAGCATCGAGTTTCGTCATCCAAAACCGTCAGACCTCGTGCTCTATCCTGTACATCGGGCACGCTGTTAAAACATGGTCTGCGGTTTGCTTAGAGGCGCCACACTCGCAATTTGGTGAAGGAGCGAGACCCCATTTATGCATGGACGAATGGAATAGCCAAACTCCAGGCGGTTGAGCTTAACCCAAGCTGCTCGGGATAAGCCCATCCCAACAGGCCTGGCACCGGTCTCGGGCACGAAAGCATGAAGCCTGGAAGCATTTTTGCAGTACTCCGTTTTCCATTTGTGATTTGTCCATTCAGAAGCGCGGATGCCAAGTCTGGCAAGGTTGTCCAAGAGATTCCGCGCAGCTGGCACAAACGGGAGTCTGGATCTTAGTCTCACTTGGCGAGTATCTGAGGACCCACTTAAAAGACCATACAATATATGATCGGGGTCCAGAGATCCACGATGAGCCAAGGAGAGTGTCGCTCCCATTCGGCGAAGCTCAGCTGGCTGGATGCCTGAAAGTACAGGTAGGTGGTCCGTTGGAGTGGGACGCAGGCATCTAGTAACTATGCGCAAGGCGTCGTTCAAGACACTATCGATGAGGCGAGTGTGAGCACTGCGACACCAGACTGGCGCACAGTACTCAGCTGCTGAGTAGACTAAAGACAAGGTGGCTATGCGTATTGTTTTAGCACCACCACCCCATCCCAAGCTTAAGAGTCGCCTCAGCAGTGTGACGCGCGAGGATAGTTTTTTGTGCAATGCCACTAAGTGGTGACGAAATTGTGCTTGCGTAATAGTTAAAGTCACGACAAGCGCCTGTTTCGTCATTATGGGACTCATCAGGTAACTGCAATTATACACAAAACACAATAATCAAAAAATATACAATCAGGGGCACACCACAAATTAATGGGAGGCGGCCTGGAATCTACCAGGCTCGGTTTGGTCCAATTTTAATTAATCAGAATCAGGGCACTCTACAAGTTGATTAGAGGCAGCCTAGGATCCACTAGGCTTGTTGCGGACCGATTTAGAATTAACAGAATGGAAGATTATATTATATTCGACTATAGTTTAAAATCTAACATCAGCTCTACGAATTATTAGGAAAAATACTTGAGAGCGAAGCAGATGTGCAAGGTTAAAGATAAACATATATTCCTGATTACATTCTTGATTACATTTCACTAATTAACGAGAATTATACACAACACATCTTTATAAAAAGCTTCGGATTATCCGGATCTTTGCCTGATTCGGATGATTTTGTCTCTCAAATCAAATTTGGATTAATCGAAGTCTAATACAATTTAAAATAATAACCTTAAAGTTCAAAAAACAATAGTTTTTAAATTTCAAAACTGTTATGTCATAAATATAGCAGAATATTGTCAAATAGTTGAGGAGTCTTTCTTGCCGGCAAAATAATTTAAATACTTTTTATGGAAGATTTTTTTATGGAATATTTTTTATGGAAAATAGTCTTAACTAAATCGCATTTAGAAAAGAACTTTTTATCTACATCTATCGCGTCAAAGTTGAGTAAAACAAAGGAAGATCTACTTTTGATGACATTGTCGTTTAAATTTGGGGACCGGGCTAAAGCTAAATTATCAAAATATACAAGGAGCCAGTCCGCAAAACTGTCGCAACCTATAATTGAAAAACGCTGTTTTAAGTCTTTCACATTTAAATTTTCTCCCTAATTTTTTGCCGACGGATTGGCTTATTAGTTTCCACTGCATGAAAAATTTACTTATTTGCGGAAATACAACTACCTGCCAATGAAATCGTTGATATCCGAGAAAGATTTCAGGAAGAAGTGCATTTTCTCTCATTGCTTCAGAAATGAATTAATATATTCTCTGTACGAGGAAAACTTTACGCATGCAAATAAACGACAAACTAAGCTTTTTCTCTCATTTTTAATTAGTTTTTCACTTAAATCTTTTGAGAAACAGAAAAGCAAAATTAAAAATATAAAAAAGGATGCACTCAAGGCACTTTCCTCTGCTCGGTGCTCTTAGCAAGAAGCTCTAAATTTCACTCATATTCCGAAAAAAAACATGAAACAAATAAAAAATCTTCAACCGTACAGTAATATTTTGGCAATTCTGAAAGTAGGTTGGGGTATTTGCATGACGGTTGCCCTACGTATAACGTCATCGATTCTTTCCTGCGAGTCAGAACGATAAACACTGAGATGAAAAATTTTTTTTTATAAATAAAAAAATAAAATAAAACTACTCAGAGCACCCGACTGACGATACATATTTATCTTTGCTTGTCAAAATTGGAAAGGTAAAATATGCTTTTTAAAAGAGCATTGAAAACATAGGTAGCGAAAAAGCGAAGTCAAGCACGGGGACAGAACATTTGCACCCTATCAAGGAGTAAACGCCAAACAATCAAGATCAGGTGTGATCAATTGGATTTTAATTTACAAACGTTTTCATTTTCAAAACACTTTGGATAATTTCAAAAAAATTACAACTGCAAGGTACCAAAACTTTTCAGTAATGTGTTTAACATTAGGCACTTTGATGCAACAAACGTCAAAAAATGGTTAAACCTTCCTGAATCTGCGGCTTACAATCTTAATCCTGCCTTGAATGCGACCCGCGTACGTCTACGAATTTGACATGATTGACCTGAATGACTTCAATCCCAAGAAAAAATAGCTCCGATTTCAATTCGGTAAAAACGTTTCTTTGATAACAATAACATTGTCGTATGCACCCATTTGCATTGGAAACATGCTTCAGACCTTCGAATTATTGATGAATCTTTTTTTACCGAATTGAAGTTGTAACAATTTATTAGATTGACATCGGTTTACAAATAGGCTAAAACCACGAAACCCAGAGTAAAATAAATGCGTCACGTTTTTTATTTGATGATCGATTAAATAAATTTTCTAAACTTTATTATTTGGTCTTCACAGTTTCCCCAATTATTTGCTCATCACATCTCAATTTTCCAATCATAAGCGAGTACAAACGGAACAATTGGTCTTTTTGGAACTTTTTTCTTTTTATCTTTTTCCCACATCAAGAAATTTGCTTTTCTAATCAAGAACCAGATATTGCTTGACTTGAATTCGGTCAAAGGTCACCTGAGACTAATGGCTGTAAAAATTTTTTCCGAGAAAACAAGTTTGGAAACCAAAAAGAAAAACAAAAGAAAACAAAACGAAAAGGTAACAAAAATCTTTTTTTCACGTTTTTTTTAATTTTCGGCATTATTTAAAGTTTGAAAATGAAAAAAAAGATTAACGTGTCGTTTTTTCTGGAAGCAAAGGGTTCAATATGTGAAGATCTTTATTCGGTCCTCTCCTTTAAAGCGATAAGAATTTTACGCGTTTTAAATGAGAAGTCACAAAACAAAATTAACTTAAAAACAATCTTTCATCTCATGCTTTTTCTGTTGTTCAAGAAAACACGTTTTAACAAAAAACATTGCTCTTGTTTCTAATAAAAGACGTAACTCTGAAAAAACGAGCCCAACCGCACGAACGTGCTTAAGAAAAATACCCGCAAACTAAAAAGAAACTGAGATGTTTAAGATATGTTTCTTTGTACAACTAGTTGTACTAAGAATAAGCAACTAGTTGTACTAAGCTAGTTGTACTAAGAAGAAACTGAAATTTCAATTTTCTGAAAGGGAACTTTTAAAGTATTTTGTATAATATTGCTTTAATAAACGTCTCGCTCTTTGCTTAAGACGAAGCTTGTTTGATCGACCTAAACCAGAGGTGACGAACACGTGGCCTGCGGGCCATTTCTGGCCCGCGAAGCATTCGGGCGATACCAAGGCAGTCTTGAAGTTTCTTTGACCCGCTTCTACTCTTTGCGATGCAATATCAAAAGCTGATAGCCGGATTGAATAACGCGCATATCACTCAGGAATCATACAAACTGTTGTGTAAATCCATACAGTAACCATCAATCATGAAATGTAAACGTTGTTGTTGCAGTTCCTCCGCCCGTGACTTATTGATAAGGAATTTACAATACGCACAAAAACCTTAGTTCACTCTTCATTAGCTTAGGAGAATCGGAGATAATGATTTCCATTTCGCTTGTCTTTTTATAATCATTCCAGTAGTAGCGAAAAGCACAGCAAGTTATAAAAGCATGTTTTACCGTAGTTAATACGGAGTTAATATTGGGTGCTTTTGTTAATTTGTAATTTATGTTTCATATGATTGTATTTGAATAAGGTAAATTTTCTAATTCAGGATTCAACTGTGTATTAATTGTTGTGCAATAAACTAATAATAATAATAATTTAATACCATGAGCATGTTGCTGCTTTAGTACAATGCAGTAGTAACTATTTGAGTGTGAGCTTAGCTTGCCTTACAGTCGTAAATATGTAAGCTAGCGGTTTTTTACAGGTTTATTAAGTTGTTATTCGTCATTCTGTTTTTTTAACCAAAAATTGCCTTTTATTTCGATGTCTTCAGCAAAGAAAAGAAAGATTGTAGATAAAGGAAGGTTTTTTCAAAAAGAATGGACTGACGTGTTTTTCTTTATCGAAGAAGCAGGAAAACCGTGTTGTTTAAAGTGCAAAAGGTGACTAGCAGTTATGAAAAAAAAAAATTTAAACCGTCACTACGAGACCAACCATCCCTGAGCTTAAAAACTTGGATGAAGAGATCAGAAAAATGAAAATGAATGAATTTAAGAAAGATCTGTACGCGCAACAAAGTGTCATGACTTCCTTTTGTAGTACAAATGACGATGTGCTCACCGTGAGCTATGTAGTATCGGAATTGATCGCTAAAAAGCTTAAGCGGTATGACGATGGGGCATGGGCCAAGGACCTACTTGTTAAAGCTGCTGAAAAGTTGGCTCAAAGTCAGTTCATTTGTACCAGAAGCTGAGTTTGTCCCGGCCCACTGTTTGTAAACGCATAAAAGAAATGGGTCAAGACATTGAAGATAATCTCAAAAAAAGAGCTGAGAAATTTGTAAACTTCTCCGTCTGTCTCGATGAAACAACGGACATCAAGAATACCGCGCAGGTAGCAATATTTTTTCGAGGCATTACATCAGATTTTTAAATTGATGAAAACTTGCTATCTCTGGAATCGATGCACGAAACTACTCGCGGAGAAGACCTGCTTCAAAAACTCCTTCAAGCCCTAAACAAATTCAATCCGCCGTTAGATAAGCTGTGTGGTGTTGCTACTGATGGCGCACCAGCTATGGTCGGAAAACATAAAGGAATGGTATCATTGTTCAGGAAGGAAATGGATGCAAGAGGAATTAGACACAATAGGTTGATATTTTTTCATTGTATTGTTCACCAGCAAAGCCTTTGTGCAAAATCTGTGAAATTTGATCATGTGATATCGGTGGTTACAAGCTGCATTAACTTTATCAAAAAAAGAGACCTAAACAACTGCATATTCAAGCAAGTTCTCAAAGACTTTGACGCTGATTATCATGATCTTCTTTACTTTGTTGCTGTTCGTTGGACAAGTTGTGGGAATATGCTTGGACGCTTTCATTCTCTTCTGCCAGAAATTATTGAGTTTAGAAATTTGAAGAAATGTCCTTTGACTGAGCTTGAAGATGAAAACTGGTTGTGCGACTTAGGATTTATGGTAGATATCACAAAATATTTAAACGACTTGAACGTGCAACTTCAAGGACCAGATCAACTACTACATTCGATGTTTTCTAAGATCAAATCTTTCACGTCAATGCTTAGTCTCTGGGAAAATCAGTTGAAAGATAACGATTTCCCGCATTTTCCCACGTTGAAAAAACACAGTCCAACTTCGTGTGCTCAATATGCTTTGGAATGTTCCCGTTTCTTGGAAAGCTTTAATGCTAGATTTCAGGATGTCAAAAGCAAGCAGTTGGAACTTGACATCTTTTCTATCCCCTTCAATGTGACACCTGCTTCTGCACCTTCTGAGCTCCAAATCGAACTCATAAAACTACAAAGTGATAAAACGCTAAAAGCAATGTATCTGAACAAGCCGTTGCTTGAATTTTATCGCGTTTACGTATCAAAGGAAGAGTTTCCAAACTTAAGAGCTAGCGCTCTCAAATGGTCATCTGTTTTTGGAAGCACATATCTATGCGAACAATTTTTTTCTGAAATGAACATTACAAAAAGTCGTTACAGGTCAAGGCTAACAGACCAAAATCTTAGTATGCAGTTGAGAGTTGCCACATCGTCAGTTCGTCCTAATATTAAGCGCTTAGTAAAGCAAAAAAATTTCCAAATTTCTCATTGAGCAAAAAAATTTAATTAAATGTTAATTTGTTATTTTTTCTTATTTCACACCTCAATATTGTGTTACATATTTTTCAGCTATACGGTTCGCATGGATTTTTAATTAGTTTCTTTTCTGTTGAATAACAATTGTTTTTGCTTTTAACATGCTTTTAGTATGACTAAAAAGTTGTGCGGCCCGCTTACTCAGCGGTAACTGACAAAATGGCCCGCGACAGCAAATAGGTTCGTCACCCCTGACCTAAACCGAGACCGAATACAATTTTAACAAACAGTTAACTGCGATCAGTTGGCGCTTAAGGCCCGTTTCCACTACGAGCGTGGAAAAGACCATTCTTTGTTTCTTTTATTGATCTTCGATTGAAGCGAGCGCAAAAAAATATCAATAAAACAAACAAAGAATGCTCTTTTCCACGCTCGTAGTAGAAACGGGCCTTTATGCTCGAACTAGCGCTGAAATGTGTCGTGCATCACTTGGCTCAACAGCATTGCGTTTCAAGAGCATTTGCACTGATTGTTAGTGCTTGTTAATTCAAAACTTACCTTGGTGCTAGTAAAAAAAAGAAAAACATGACCATGATTCTATCCTATTTGTTTTTGTGTAATTGTACAGCGACAATGCTAAGCAATACGTTGTCAGCCAGAATATTAGATTAAAAAATTGTTTGGTTATAATTAGATCTTTGGAGATTAAATTTGAACTAAAAAAACTTACGTTTTTTTTTCCGAATTTCTCTAAAAAAATTGAAAATCAAAAATTTGAATTTGAAAACATCTATCGATTTTTACAACAAAATAATTGAAAATAAAAATGAAATTATTTTTGATCGCTTGGAGCAATATCAATAAAAACATTACTGAGACGAGAGCCCCTGTTGCTTCATTATCAGCATCACCATGTACGGCCATTTGGAACAAAACGTTTTTTACAATTATCAGCAACTTTCAAGATTGATCGGGAAAACTTGGTTTTGCTAAACCTGGGTTTTAAATCGATAGACAATTATTAAACTGTTAATGAAAATTGAGCTCGTGATTAAACTAAACAAAACAAAAGCGAAAAGCCCAATTAGCACACAAACATGCAAATAATTACCAATTCGAACTTGTACTCGAATAGAAACAATTAAGTTTACCCTTCTTCTCACAACCGACTACATTGACACGCGAAAAGCGTTTTTGTGATATTTTAAAAAAGTTATTGTTTATTAGAAGGGTGAAAACCATGGCTAGCTTTATTAGCCCTAGGATGCAATATGTGGGTTAAATTTGACCCGGACCAAACAACATTTTAAATATTGTTGCGTGCGATCAATTCTATCTACCAATATTTCTTTAATTCTTCACCTAGCTTATTGTTCAGAAATTCCGGCACTTCTTTTATTTTTTTTTGTACTATCTCCACATGACGAGCATTTTTGAAACTTCACCCCACTAATGCAAAACCTGGGTCATTTCTGAATTTAAGTATAAACAAACATATGTAGAAAAACGCAGTAACCCTAAACCAGTAGTTCCCAACCTCTGTGCCGCAACAAGTACACTGCTGTGCCGCGAAGTGATGCCCTTGAGGCATCAAAAATTTTGTTTGGCTTTTCGGTTTTTTTGCCTTAATATTTTGGCTTCCAAGTTCAGTAGCCATGATTTTGGAAAAAAAATCGAGAGTTCATTGACAGATTTTAAGTGAAGACCTTTTTTTCAGAGATCGCCATGATTTTGGGACGAAAATTGAGAAATCATTGACAGATTTTAAGTGAAGACCTTTTTATTATTAACCAATATAATAGGTGTGCCGTGAAAATTTAAACAGCTTAATAGTGTGCCGCCATATAAATAAGGTTGGAAACCGCTGCCCTAAACGTTGACTGTATGTCTTCTTAGCTTACTATCGCCACGTTTCAGGTGATTATAGACATTGTCGTTGTAATAATATTACCTGTTACGGTTTCAATGGCTATATCATACATACCGGTATTTCATAAGGTTAGTTTAGCTACTAGCTAGACTATGCAGCCTAGGCAGTCTGCACTAACGTATTGCTGCTCAACTCTTTCTTCTGGCCTGTCAAACCAGCTTAGTATAGCCAAAGATTTTAGAAAAAGCTTTAAAGGAAGGAAGGAAGGAGTAGGAATAGGGAAATTATTTAACCTATAATGTGAAAACCACAATTACAAGGCTAATGACCCGGATGTCACTGCAAGTGATTGTTTCGGTTTCGACGCGTGGTACAGTGACTCGTCTTGTCGTGTTTTACGTCAGTTTTACCTCGAATTTCCTAAAGCGTCTTTAATTGATTGTCTTTTTTTCTTTCTACATTTCTCACATTTTTTGAGAGATAAGGCCCTTTTAATATTGAGAACGAGGACACGAAGAGATTAAAAGAAACACGTTGATTTAATACGAGTAAGACATTTTGGCCGAAGTGCAACCAATTTTCTCGAACTTTGGAACTACGTTGTCACATTTATTATAACAATTATTTCTTTGATACTTCTCTCTCATTAACCTCTTTAAGTAATTTTATGTTCTGGCGTGTGTATGGACCGATTTTTATGTTGATTTATGTTACAGGATTACAAGTAAAATTAAAAACAAAAGTTGTATAATAAAAGATACTTGTCAATCAAGTTCTAGAGAGAAGAGCAAATTAAGTAAATCCAAAACAGTGATCTAAATTTTGAAAAAAGTGTCAGTAGCCCAGCCAATAGCCTGCGTTAGTGTTTAAAGTAATAGGCTACTTCACTACAAAATAAGTGAGTATATGCTTTCATACTCCTGCTCTTCTATTTGAATCAATTTAAGAGATCAGCCTATACATGTTTATCAGAAGTGGTGTTTGTCTAAGTAAATACTTTATCGTATCACATTTTATCCATCGAGTGGGGTTAAAAATTTATGGCTGGAGCGACGTTTGTTCCTGAAAGAGCTGGTAAAAGAGCATTTCATGCCGCACATGGCATGGCGTAAGAAACAACCGGCGCTCAAAAGGCACGTCAAAGAGGCAATGACCAAGTGCCGGTTGATTTTTTCACCGATGATACAACCTCCAAGTGATTGCCTGCTGCAAAAACAAAAGAGGTGTCAAGTTCGCCTTCTGCAAAATACCGCAAAGTGAGCTGTTGTCGCTCAAAATGTCAAACTGGTGTGTGAGGACCACAGTATTTCTGTAACAACGGTGACTTGTTATTAGTGTGTAGACGCTGTTTAATTGTATTAGTAGGCTAAATGGTAAAATTTATGTCTGTTTCTTTTTTGCTGTCTCTTTTAATTTCTGTTTACATTTTTTACATTATCTGATTATATTCACATGTTGTTTGCATGATTCTCGTTAGAAAAACACAGAAGTTTTGAAAAATGTTTTTTTACAAATCTTTCAACACGATTTATGCTTAAAATACCATTAAAACCAATAGGGGTCATTTTTGACCCACATTTTGAATTGTGGGGGTAAACAAGCGTTGTGCATCCTAGGGTTAGTGTAGGGTACGCCATAATAAGAAAACAGTAGATAACAGGTGAAAAGCTATAAACCTAACCTGACCAACTTCTGGTGGACTTGTCAGATATTCAGGCCGTAAAATCACGGCCCGCGACCGTCGAACAATTAAGATCATTCATATTCAAAATATTCTAGCATTGACGAACAAGAAGTCAACATAGAGAAGACCAAAATAATCATAAATATAGAAAGCAAAGGCAGATTTTTTCTTACGAATTTATTTTTGTCCTCTTTGAAATGAATTTTAAGAAATTAAATTAAACTTTAATCTCTTAACTATCGTGAATCGTTATACTTAAAGTTATTTGCAGATTATACGAACAAAAATTAAGAGAGTAAACGTTTGCAAATCTGCTATTGCAAGTCTAACATCAATCATCGACTACATTTATAGTTTAAGATCCAACACCTCAATAAAGTAAGCCAGCTTGACTTTACCCTATTTTTATTTTTCTTTTCTTTTAAACCTGCATAAAATATTTAAAAAAAGTTAATCAATAAACAATTATCAAAAAACCATAAGCTTCCACCTAATTTAAATAATTGATAAATTAATTTGCTTCGGTATCCTTCGCGCTCAAACATGACATTCAATTTTTTATATTCCTATCATTTTTTGATATTTAATATCATCAGCTTAAAAATGACAAAAATTATACCGAAAATGATCGAAGTTAAGAATATAGGATTAAACAAAAAGTAACTCGACGCTATTCTTATGTACAATGAGTTTTGAGCATTTAATATGTATAATTAAATGGTTTCGAAATCAACGTCACTTTAAGAATATTGTATGCCCTTGGGAAAGGCAATTTATGATAATGATTTCAATGCTTTGTTATCTTGAATATTTTGTAATCAGGTCGACGATTAATTTTAAGCGGTTCGATTTGATGACTAAATATAGCTGATAGGTTTAATCAGTTATTTAAATCAGGAGTATAAAGCACTCTATAGTGTGTGTCTGGAGTTTTGAAGAATGAACCTTTTTGACGGGGTGTACAATAAAATTTTTATTATAGGCAGGCCATATTTTATTGCAGCATAGCTAGACCTTATTTAATATCAACCGAAAAAGAAATGATTTGTAGATCGAAAACTCATTTAACTCATCTTCACATGACCATCAAAATGAAAGCTCAAAATAAGAAAGTTTTTCATTGAATCGGAAACCATAAAAGTTAACCAGACACCTAAAAAAGTTTTCACTTACAAACTGGAAGTTAAAAATACAATAGCCTATTCTTCTCGCCTCACCTAGATTAATGTATATAGATTTTCAAGAAAGCAAAATAAAGAATACCGCTACTAAAAGGTTGGAAACACTGGGCTTGAGTTTGCTAAAAAATATCCGATATTGTGTCTCGAATACGAGCGTGGATGTTACATTCTAATTTTATTTACACTTAATTGGTTTCGAATAAAGTCTTTTTTTATGCACAATCAATCTAGTGTCTACATTTGTGACTACAAAGTAGCCAAACAGATCTTTTCACATACAGTATACAAGTGAACCCATTCAGTTTTAAACGTGACAACAAGATTTGTCGAACAACTTAAAATATAATTGAACAGCATGGAACAGTAATCGTTACTTTTAACAGGAAATTCTAACCTTTTTTATTAGTCGTATACCCTTTTTTATAATTGAAACATTCTTTGTACCTCTCCAATAATCCAATTTAATTTTTCTATTTTTATCCTATAGATTTATGCAACACAAATATAGAGAGGATTATAATTGCTTATAATTACAGGATAGCCTATTTCCTAGACAATCACTGAAAACAATTGAACATTCATGAATTAAGTTGTGTTGTTCATTTAACAAATACCATCCACAGTTTTGTGTTATTTGTGTTTTGCGATATTTGTGTTTTGCTTAATCTCCTGATGAAGGTTTACTGAATCCTAGTACACCGAAACGTTGAGTTTTTATTATTGTTTTACTTTTTAATAAAGAATTAACAGCAATTTAACTCAGATTTTACCAGAAGAGCATGAATAAAGATTTTAATAATATACCTGGTATCAAGAAAAGCAAAATTTAAAACCTGATTAAGTAGACTGTCCCTGATGGGAGTTTAAAACTCAAAATCATAATCGGGCGGTGGGTTGCGGTTTGACGTGCGTGATACACAATGCCACAGATGGCATTCTTAGTGCTGTCTATCCACAACTTGATATATTTCTATCATCTGGTCATCGACGTATGTGATGCACAATGCCGCTTCTATCAGTACAATAATGCACCTGGTCGAAGCCCACAAATCTTTAAAATAATAATATAAAATTTCAATCGGACAAAAATCGTGGCTTTTTCCGGAAGCAAGTCGGGTAAATTGCTTGCCGTAAATCAACGGCGCACAACCTTTTTGTTATTGCCGGCCGCAATACAAAGTTAGTTTTAACTTGCGGCAGCCATCGAGTCGAGAAAAATTCGGTACTTTCCTTTTATCGCCCCACCATCTATTGCCAGTAATTTTTTTTGGTGAAACTAACCCGGAAAACTTCCCTACAAATTTCTTTTTTATTTCATCCTAGTGCAGGGGTGTTCAACCTTTTTGAGCCGAGGGCCATTTTGACGCACAAAAAATATTGGCGGGCCATGCAAAGAAAACACCTCACTTTTTGCATCAAAATTATAGTGATCTCTAAAAAAAAAAGGGTCTTCACCTGAAATCAGTCTCCGATTTGCTACTTTTTGCACCAAAATCAAAATCATAGTGACGGAGGGCTCCAAAAAACACTGTGCGGGCCACTCAAAATCTTTACGCGGGGCAAACTTGATAAAAATCGAGGAAAAAAGGGCCTTCACATCAAATTTGTCTTCGACTTCTGCCAAAATTGACAGGACAGAGGGCTTCAAAAAACACTGCGCGGGTCACTCAAAACCTTTACGCGGGCCACGGGTTGGACGCCCCTGGTCTTAATTAAAGTAACAGTTAGCAAATCATAACTGTTCCTAACAGTTATTTCTTAACAGCTACGTTGCAAAACATTTTAATCACTGCACGGCCGCCACAACGTGCATTTTGAAGTACAATTTCACGGCCGCAGGTTGTACACCCCTGCCGTAAATGGTAGGAATCCAGAGTTTTACTGTTGGAAAAAGATAATTCTACTTTTAGTTAACAAAGTTTAGCTGGCTTGATGCCTGAAAAAATTAATAACTGGTCTGTCGGAGTTGGAGCGCTTTTACGCGCTTTAAGCACTCGAGCAGGCCTCCATGGTTGTGAAATCGGAATCGCTGGAGTCCCACGTTCAGAGATAAAGTCAAAGTTGTTTTTTAGATATTTTAGTGTCAAAGTTTGAATCATAATGTTTTAAAGAGCTGGAGTCGGGGTCGGAAAAATTTTTTTGTATATACGGAAAACGGAAAAAAATTTTTCGACTTCACAACCCTGGTTATAAGTCACACTTAGCAACCAGGAAGGATCCAGCAAACAAGACGCGACACTCTTTTATAAATGAAAATAGTTTTTAGTAATTGTAGGGTTAGCTTTTCATAGTATCTTTTCTTGTCTGCAATTAAGAGTAAATTAAAATTGAAAGATTTTTATTCTTGCTCTGATTATACTCAACCGCTGACCAAAGCACTTTTTTGTGTTAAGTTAATGCATATTAAAAGTATTGAAATGACAAGGGATTACAAGCGGTAGCTTGAGCCAAGTGCTCACAATCTTAAAGAATCTCGACGTTTTAGGGAGAGCTGTATTCAAATGAACACTTTCTTTTTATTCGTCACTTGACTTTCAACACCAATGAGCAATTAAGCACATTTCGACGCATTTTTTAAAATAAATTTCTTCTTATAATCTTTAGTCGAATTTTTCAAAACAAATCCCAAACCAAAACTTAAGTTTAATTTTGCAAATAAAAAGCGTAATTGCTTTTAGTTTGCACTTCAAATTAAAGTCCAAAAGGTAACCTATCCAAGTACTCGCCGTATTTTTTTTGCTTGCTTATTTTTGAAACATTCAAATGATAAATATGACTACAGCTTCCAGCAACTAACCAAAAATTGGAGTTGGAATGACTAAAAAAAAATACAAATCCCATACCAACTCCAGCACATCTAAAAAAGCGATTCTGGGTTCAGCAACATATTCAAAAAACTACTTCGGCTCCGACTCCAATCAAAAACAAGCGACTCCGACTTCCTACTCTGACTCCAAAACTCTGTCTTGAACCATAACAACTTATGTAAAGTCTCGTGTCTTGGTCTCGGTCTCGGTACTCGAAGTACCGTGTCTCGACTCTACCTTTAATTACAAACCGGGGAGATTGTAATTGTCGCGTCGCAATTGTCATCAGAAAGTTGTAATTTGCAACAGTAACTGTGGTAAAGTTGCACAAACGCGATCTGTGTGAATTATTGGCTTTACGGCAGCAATGGTTAACTGGTCAACATTTGTGTTCTACGAGTATTTGACGAAGTGTTTATCAAGAAGTTAATAATTTTATTAAACATGTTTGATTAGTTTTCACGGTACTTTCCATTTTTGCAAGTTTAGTTTTTGACGAAAAAAAAAGCCTGCTCGTGTAACATAGATTAAAAATTTTGCAAAAGCTTATTTTACTTATTTAGATTCAGCTTTATGCAATTCAAAAATTATATTATATTCCAAAATTATTTTCCATCAAGAAAAAGCATCTCTATTTTTAATGTTTCATGTATTTTTGAAAAATTTGAAGAATAGCTCCTAGAATTAAGCTTATGCTTAAAAGTTTTCTTAATAAACCCAAATTTAAGTAATATTAAAAAAATTGACAACTAAATGACAAACCTGACGCACATGCGGGCAAAGTGAAATATATTTTGATATTAATAGATCAGGGGCGAAATCTAGCACGGAGTAAAACTTGCAATCAATTTGCTAGCCAGGGTAGTAGACTATTAATGTGACATTTAGAACTTTGAACGAAATTGCTGCTTTGCATACTTAAAGAATTATATATTATTTGCGAAAATATTTTACTTTGCCCACCTTCCCTTTATTAATTTCTGACCCTAAAATATAAAAACTGATTTTTGTAAGCATTGGAGAACATCTATATGTTATGAATAAAAACCTTTCCGTTATTAATACGTGATGTAAAACTTGTTTCTATTTATAATTCTTCTGCTAAATTTTTTTGGGGTGTTGTTTACAACATAAAAAAACACAAAAACCTGAGTGAGGTCCATCGTCGCCGTCGTTTGGGAGGGCATCCACTCCGGGTCAATCACAAACAGGGCTGATTTATCCTTTTACTATCCCAGGCTTCTGTACTGCTCGGATCAGATGCTGGCAGTGATGGTGTTGAGTGAGCAGTGGGTTTTGTAATTCGAAACCGTCAGACCTCGTGCTCGTATGGTGCCCGGACGTATGAGGCATGTTATTAGGACATTGTCTGCGGTTTGTTCAGCGGCGCCACACTCGCAATTCGGTAAAAAAGCGAGACCCCATTTGTGCATAGACGAATGGAATCGCCTAACACCAGTTCGCAGGCAATTGAGCTGAGCACGGAGCCCGGATGTAATCTCACGGTACTGCTTGTTCCATCTGTAATTCGTCAACTGAAAAGCGTGGATGCATAGTCCGGCAAGGTTGTTTAATGTAGATTCCGGGCAGCTCGCACAAACGAGCGTCTCGATCTTAGTCTTTCTTAGCGAGCATCTGAAACCCACTTAAAAGACCATGCAGCATATGGTCAGGGTCCTCGGATCCACAGATCGAAAGTTCATTGGGTGAACGAACTGCCGTAAACAGGAGAGGAAACTTCTTTTTTAGTCTTCAACTAACTTTCCTGGTCATGCATTTGCGTACCTGTTCAAAATATATTTAAAAACAAAAAAGAATAGGTGGTAAAATCAGTGACAACATTTTTTTTCTTCAACTGTATTTCGAACAGGTACGCAAATGCATAACCTGGAAATTTAGTTGAAGACTAAAAAAAGTTTATCTTCTATTTACGGAAGTTCGTTCACCTAATGAACTTTCGGTTTTCTTGTATACAAACAAAACGATTTTTATATTTTACATTTATTGTTAGTACTTTATCAACCAAACGACTGCCTTTTTTTCTTAACTTTGAACCTTTGCTAATCGTCGCGTGATTATTGCAGTCATAGCAAAAGAATGATAGTGCAAATCAGAGTGATGACCTTTTTTTTTAGTCTTTTACTATATTTCGATCATGTGACTTTTAATTTCGAACCATTCTATTTAGTTTTGAAGTCTTAACTATAATTTTTCTCTATTCAATCAAAAAGAGGAGCTTTTGTTTTAAATCTTTACCTCCCCCCCGCCAAAAATTTTTCCGGCGCCTCTGGGCGAACTTCAGCTTAAATATCCACTCAATTTTTCTCTATGGTTTTGATAAGAGATAAAGCCGAAAAACTTTTCTTACATAAGGTTAGATTGATTAAGTTTTGATTAAGTTTTGTTAAGTTTGATTAAGTTTTGTTTAGATAAGGTTGAGCATTCTAACCCTAACCCAAACCCTATTCTTTACAAATAACCCGTAGAAAAAATTAGCAGCAGTTTAATTGCTTTGTTATTAAGTTGTGTATATTTGTTTTTAAGTGAAGTCTAAAATTGTAAAAGTAGTAAGTTTTTATATGCGATCTTTAACTTGGTATCGCAAACGAGTTCAATCAGCGATTCTTTTTTAGCAGCGTTAGGATTGCACAACATAATATCCTCTGTATAGAGATTAACGATCCAAAATTTTTTTCTTTTGAGAATCTTATTTTCGGAAAAATATAGGCAAAAATACTTTTTAGTGTTGACTCATAATAACAACTAACTCTTTAGTGCCAAAAGAGGTACTTGCCACAAAATCTTGCAAACTTGGAAACATATCAATGTCGCTTTTTTGCAAACATCTGTTACAAAAAAAACGACTTTTTTAAACGTTTTGTTGCTCACTGTAAATATGTTGATGCAGTAACCTTGAAGAGAACCACTACAATCATTCAACCGGCTGATTATATATGCTAAGTAAGCAAGTTTGCCTATTCACATCTTTTTGAATCGAAGTTCTTTTAATAGGGAATTTTCACTCCCGTAAAAATTTATTTGCTTTTCTTCGCGCAAGAACGCGTCCTCTTCAAAACCGCATCACTCTGCATAAAAAATGAGATGGTGATGTTGTAAACCCATGCGCTCACACAGTGCCTCAAAAACCCTTAAATGCAATACACGGTTCCGAATATATTTGATAATCTTAACTGCTCCCATCATAACTGTTATATACATATACATAATACCACTGTTCTATACAGCCTTCTTTGTCTTTCGAATCGCGACTACAAACGCTCTTTCGTAGATTTTCGAAATTGGAGTCGACGCAATCAGGAAAAGAGAAGGTTATACAATCAAGAATTCAAAGCAGTTCTAACATGGATTATAAGCTCTATGCACATAAAATTAGGGCCCGGAGCTTTATCTGGTCTTACGTGGTGGAAAAATCTTTGTAAACAGCGCAGGTCATCCGTAACTAAGATATCAAAGTTAATTTTTATTCAAAGGTTTCCAATTAGTGAGTCATTTTAAAACTACTAAGACGTCTCAATATAATAGAATAATCATATTAGACCAGGAGTCATATCAAAAATTTTTTTAAATGACATTTTGAGTTCAAACGTAAAATTTATTGCGAAAGGTACTTGAAGACCAAAAATGATTTTTATGTTTACATAAAAAGTTCTTTTCGAATTTTCAGGGTCGGTTTTTGGTCTTTATTTAACTTTCGAAATAAATTTATCAAACAATTTGCAATGATTAAGGACCGTTTTTTTAAACTTTGGCGAGAAAATTTTTTTGGAAGAAAGAAGTCACTTGTGTAAATCTCAGACTTTAAAACCGTTATGAACTTATACAAGTTGGAAACCCTATTTCATTGAAATTCAATCGTATCAAACGTCTTGTTTTTATTTTGTCTTTTCTGTTTGCAAAGCCCACATCTAAAAGCTATAAATTTTTTACAAAACTTTTTCAAACAAGTAAATTTTTACATAAAAAATACGTCGGATTTTTCATTGTAAGAAAATTTTCAACGTAGAAACGGCCTGTTATTTCAAATGCAACGTGAAATGCAATTATAAACAGTCAGGTGTTGTTTAATTCTGTGAAAGCGTCAGCATAAGATCTAAAATGTGAACTAGTTAATTCATTTACTTTTTCCCACGAATGAATAGGTATAAGAAAGTTTTACAAAAATGCATAGTGCAAAGATTGAATTTTGTCCGCTTGATTGGTATTCAAGCAGTCCAACAACAATTGTTTTATACAACAAAATGTACTGTATATGTGTAAAGTATTTCCAAGCAATCCCAAAAAGCTCAAAAGAAGAAAATGCGAATTACATGAAGTAAGTTCTGCATCGCCTAAGGCAGAAATTCTTAAACTGGGGGGCGTGAAAGCTTCACAAAGGGGGCGCGAGCATGACAGTGACATATTGATGAAAAGCAGCTCCGAACTACAGTCAAATCTCGTTACCACCTCGTTACTAATCCAATAGATTAGAATCTGTGACCTAGTTTTAAAAAACAATTTTGTCTGAGCTTTAATTCGTTACTGTTTTAATTTCCGCTGTCTTAATTACATCGACACATCGTTATATGCTTCGCCTTTCTTTCTCCGCGGGAGATGTCAACCTATTTTAACTTTAACACGTCGTTTTTGTACTTTTTCATTTATTCGCTCTTTTCTCTCCCACGCCGTTATAGCGTATTTTCCAAACTTTTTTAAGGTTCGCGAGATTCATTGTTAACGTTGTTATGGAGTGGACAGTACCTAGTTGTTTTCAGTTAAAATTCTTTGCTAGGATTTATTAGTAGTTTTCTTAGTGTTGTGACTTTTGTTTGCTTTTTTTAGAGAACTGATGATGCTTTCTTAAAGTGAAATATACATTTTCTATTTCTTGTTTTATTTTGAGGTTGATTGATTTTAAGTTTTTCAAACTTGTTAATCCCCCATAATTTACAAATTTTAGACTTTTGAAAATAAGTGGTATTTAATTTAGCTGCGGTGATAAAAATGAGTTCAAAAAAGAGGAAGTACAATAAAGAATATCTGCAGTATGGTTTTACTGATGCAGTAGTGAATGGTCAAGTTGTACCACAGTGCGTTATATGTTTCGAAAAGTTTAGCAAAGATGCTTTGAGGCCAAATCGCTTGAAGCGCCATCTTCAAACAAAATATCCTCTTCATCAAACAAAACCCTTGGCTTTCTTTCAAAGCAAGAAGGATTCTTTTAAAAAAATGAAAATCGCCTGTACGGAGAGTTTTGGCCAATTATCATCTGCAGAAGTGGTAGAAGCATCTTTTGAAATTGCTCAAATGATAGCTCAAGCGAAAAAACCTCATAATAACCCCCCCCCCTGTAGTTAACGCCACCACTGGCAACAGTCCATACTGTTTATTGCTTCTTAAAAGACCATGACCAAAATGTAAAAGCAGGGCGTCGAACTGTTTAAAATAACGTTCCGGTTCCAATTCATTAAGTTCGGAAAATTTATTTTTAATGGTTCAGTTCCGGTTCAGATTCAGCAAATTTTGGATTTAGTGCCGGTTCAGGTTCGGATAATTTTATTTTTAAAGGTTTACTTCTGGTTCATCTCCGGTTCGGTTTAAAAAACAATTAGCGGTTTATGCAATTTTTGGATCATATGTTTGATTCAATTCTTAAAATTTCATGAAGTATTTTTTGTCCATTTTTGCAAGCGTCTAAAACTCTAAATCAAGGTCATGGCTCGTAGATCGGGGCCATAGACATACCAGACCAAAGGATTTGGAAAGGGGGGCGAAACAACTTTGGTCACATCATAATTTTGCAAGATTTTACCAAGAAGCCCAAACGTAACTAATAAGCTTATAATTCAGCAGAATGCGTTTGCTTTGTCATGTACCAGAAATCTTTTTTGGCGCCCAAAAATCAATTTAGAAGTGTTATGCGTTGAAATAATCAATTTTACCCCGAAACAGACAATTGAATAATCGAATCTGGTGTACAGCACAATAAAATAAATTGTTATTCGAACGTAAAATAACTTCCATTCTTTCGAGAAACATTTTTACAAGTGCATTTTGTGCCTCGAAAAACATTTTCATTGCCGAAAAATCAAATTGTTTTTGAATTTTTTTTTGGTGAATAGAAAGCGACGATGCCTTAATTGGTAAGGCTATGTTTGTAACCAAATGATATCTCATGGGTGTCAATCAGCATGTTTGTTGGCAGTTTATGGAAAACTATTTGTTTCATTTATTATTTACAGTATTTTATCTCTGTGTTTATCTTCCTAACTCGCAGGAAAGCGTCGGAGGCGCTATAGGACAAGCAATTACCTCGACCTGCTTCCAGAGAAGCCAAGATATTGCTGTCCGTTTGTAATTTTTTATTTGTTTTTTAATTTTATAGAGGAATGACCAAAATTTGAAACTAATGGCTAAGACCGCCAAGCAGAGGGAAAGTGCCGCATAGTGTCTTTGTCAAGGACACGACAAAATAGCGCGAGTACAGTACGCTTTGAACCGGGTCCATGCCGATTGCATTTGCGGCGCTCTAGCTACTCGACCACGCTGCCGACGCATTGCATACCTAAAATTTTTAAGGTGAAAGTATTTTTAATAAGCGGACAGGCTAGATTTTTAAAAGTTATACTCACTAAATCTATTCAACCGCAAGCTATTTAAGTGTGAATTGCAAAACCAACTTTATATAATTTAACACAGTTCAATAAATGTATAAAAATAATTTTGCCATCCCTAAAAGTGCAAGCGAAAACTTTTTGTAATTTTATTTTTGATATCAAGATTTTTAGAATATTTTACGCTAATGACAAGCAAAGGCATTAAAATTAGGAAGCAGGGGGGCTGAAAACCCCCTGAAAAAATTTTTTTCAAGAAAAATTTCCGCTCCCCTTCATTCCCCCTTGAAATTTCTTTGTTATAATCAATTCAGAATTCATATGCAATTATATCACATTGCTGTATTAGTGAGCACCATGAGCACTACTCACAACACAATTATGTCTAAAATAGCGGATGTTCACGAGCCAAAAAAGCATAACTGGAGTCTTAAAACTGTGCGTTTATAGTTATGTCGATACGTTGATAGTAATAACTTTGTCCAAAACGACGTTGTGCAGGCGTATCAAATTCAGTTTTTGATAGCGTGTGCTTATGCATTTATTAGATCTCTTTTAGATTGATAACTTACCTCTGATGAAAAATAAGGTGTAGCAATAGCAACCGTACAAGTTTTTTTATTAACTATTTCCTTTCTATTTTGTCTGCATGCTAATGCCCGCTTAAGTCAATAAAGTCAATTTTTTTCAGGGCTTTATACTGTACATTATGAAACTTACACAATCTTATAATTTCGGTTATTCAGGAGTCTTTATAAAATTTTATTAGTCAAAATTTTATCTTGTCAAATTTTACATACAAAAACTCATTTTTTGCTTATTTTTGCAATCTTTCGAGCAGCTCATTTTATACTTGGCCTAAGTATTCTAAAACTTTGGAACTGCAACCGTTTAGCGTCAGTCTTTTTGCCTTTTTCTTTATAATTTCCAAATTAGAAACATAACTTTTACATGTTTTACATTATTCCACTAACTTGAAACCTCATCTAAAAGTTTTTAGCACCCCCACTCTGGGGTGCGCATATAATAGGTCTACAATATTATTTGCATTAAGGACAAAAGAATATGTGTCTCTAATGCATGTTTGTTATAAAAAGTTGGCACCGTGGCCAAATAGTTAAAGAGCGTCGTGATGGCTACTGTGTTTGACACGATTGATTTTCAAAATCTACTCGCGTCATTCCGTTAAAAAATTAACTTAAATTTCTCTCTTTTTCGAATTTTGCTGCTTTCGTTCACCTTCAATACAATTTGTTGACTATACAATTTTGTTCGCAGCTTTAGTGTGACAATAGCTGTCTAGATTGATTGATTTTGCAAGTTCATTTGCAAGCTAGTAAGATTTAAAAAAACATCAACTGGCCTACAATGTTTTACGCAGGGATGTCTAGAACTACTTAAATAGTTCCTGGTTTTAAGATTTGGGTTTAAATAATTTTAATCGTTAAAAATGGTAACACTTTGTTCCGTTACAATCAGTAAGAGTAAAAAGCATATTATAAATAAAACTTATTATTTTATAGAGATGTGGGAGCTATTCAACATATTTTTTTTGCTGCCTAAAATTTTTATTTTGTAAGCTATTTTCATCAAACTTGCTACAAATGTAGACAAACATTAATGTTTGCAAAGGATGAAAACATAGGTCCCACCCTTAAGGGACTAATTCAACACTAATCTAATTATAAATAAACGGTAATTATTTTTTATTTAATTATTACAAAAATGAAAAAAGAAAGTGATTTTTGTACAAACGTATATTCACAGCACCAAGAACTGTTGATTAAAAGAAATAAACGTTCGTTTTGGTAATAATTGAGCTGTTTATACCATATTGATGATAGCTTCACCAAAAATTTAAAAATCCCTGACAATCTGCCTGTGTGGGCAACTGGTTTTGGCACTGGCAACACGCAAACAATGTCATCATGCGAGATCGAGGCAAGTTCTTCTATTTTGAGGAAGATGAACCCATCTTTTTCTTGATCTTTTCATAAATTTTACTTCATACACGTTTTCTTCATCAGGGCCATCAACAATTTGGGCAATAAACTTTTTAAAGTTTTGCAAAGTGCAATAAATTTTAGCCACAACAAATGTTCCTGTTGGCAATATTGCTGGAATATTATTACTGCAATTCTTTTTCATTGCACTGCCGTCCGTTAGCCGTTCTTCCTTTTCATCTGACTCCAAAATGATTTTTTCTTTTTCACTTTCAGATAAGCTTATTGCTAAATGGAAAAAGCGCTTTAGTTTATTTAGTTTATTACTAAATGGAAAAAGCGCTTTTTGGTCCTGACCCTTTTGGTCTTTGAGTTTGTTGTTTCTCCCACCCATGATTATACAAAATTCTCTGAATATGGCTCGGATGTGTGTATTAATTATCTTCTTTTCGCTTTCCTTTTCTTATTAACAGCACATCGCTTTGTTCAAAGGTACGGCGACCATGCACAACTGACGTTGTGCATGTAATAACGTACTTCGTTTAGTCGTTGCTTCCTTATTCACAATCTTTATTTCTACATGCACTATGATTAATTTCAAGTTGATTGTGAGTAAAAATGAAAATAAATAAATAAATAAAAATTCTCGCTTTAGATCCCATATGCACTATTATAATTAAAAATTATTAACAAAATATTTACCTGCCTTGTTACCATATTTTATTTGGTAACTCTTATATTTTTCGTGTTGTTTTGCTTTGCCCTAATGGCATAGTTCCGGATTCCGGATTCTGGTTATGGTTGCTTTGCCCTAATGGCATAGTTTATAGTTCAGGATGGTTAAGCTCAACCGCCTGCGGACTGGTGTTGGGCGATTCCATTCGTCCATGCACAAATGAGGTCTCGCTCCTTCACCGAATTGCGAGTGCGGCGCCTCTGAGCAAACCGCAGACCATGTTTTAACAGCGTGTCCTATACATCGGGCACCACATGGAGCACGAGGTCTGACGGTTTTGGATAACGAAACTCGATGCTGGCTTAATAACACCAATGCCAGCATCTGATTCAGGCAGTGCAGCAGTGTGGGGTAGTAAAAGGATAAACCCTCGGCCCCAGTCCTGTTTGTGTCTGACCTGTAGTGGATACCCTTCAAACGACAACGACGATAGTTCCGGATTGTTGTATGGTCCAAACCATAATGTCTTGCGGCTTCTGTTCAGTTTCTTTTTTTATGAAGGTAATCATTAACGGCATTGTTAATAATATCACTGGTAAACTTTCTTTTTAGATTTAGATTTTTTAAACGTAGGCATATTTGTTTAATTTTCCGAAAAAAAATACCAATTACGAAATGGGACCTTTTCAACACTATTGTTGTATTCTTGATTCTATTAAGGAACAAACGATCAAACCTTTCTATCTTGATTAAAGAAATTTAATCAGGTTTATGTACACATACCTCCCACAACAAGGGGTACAAAATACAATAAACTTATAAGATAGAAACATTGTTTTTGTGCTTCCTTATTCAAATAGAAAAAGTAATCAATTAATCTTATTCTTATTCAAATAAAAAAAATAATCAATTAATCAGCATTTCTTTTTTATACTTCTTAATATATACAGTATATATATATATATATATTATCGAAAATCTCCTCACCAAACCAAATTGAAGTTGTTTTTACCATAACCAAATAAAATTCTTTATCAAAAAATAAAGGGACAAATAAATCGGTAAGCCAATTATTAACACTCTCCCCTCTAAATTATCGAGAAATGAATGCAATTTAGCTTCGAGAAATTTACAAACACAATCAAATTTATTTTCTGAACAGTTTATCAGTCATTAATTTGAACCTTCCAGAGGCGCCACGTTGCGGATATCTCTGTCAAAGGTTCGCCCATCCGCAAGTTTAAGTTTAATGCTGCGAACGTGGCCGTTTGCATCAGGAAAGGTCTTTATAACAACCGCTTTTGGGTAATCACGACGCCCAACATCTACCTCTTCTTTTAATAGGACAATATCGCCTTCCTTGAGATTTGGCTTCACGTCATGCCAGCGATGTCTTATTTGCAGCCACGGCACATACATTTGCAGCCATCTTTTCCAAAACTGTTCAGAGACTGCAATTACAAACATATAATTGGTGCGATACATTTCAGCTTTGTTAAACTCATGAACAGGTGAATCAGGATGTAGATTACCGCTCAGTATAGATAAAGATTTCAAAACAAGCCAGTCTTCGACCTCGTTACTTAGTTTCGTAATAGGGTACAGTTCATTGTCGCTTCAACTTCACACATTATGGTCAATAATTCAAAATCACTTGGCGTTCTACCCTTCAAAGCCGTTAGTCCAGTAATGCCATTGTATATAATAGCAGCCATAACATTTTTCACGGTTCGAATTGCTCGTTCCCAATTCCCACCTGCATGTGGATTTGCAGGAACATTGAATTTCCATACAACGTCAATACACTTCCGTGACATAGACCGCGCCACGAAATTTTTGTTGATTTCGTCAAAACAAAATTTAAGTTTTTGCATTTTGCATTGTTGTAATAACTTTTTAAATTCTGCATCGCAGCCTTTAAAACTAGTGCCTTGATCAGAAAATAAACTACGACAATACATGCCACGTCGAGCGGTAAAACGCATGAAACATTGAATAAACGAATCGGTAGATAAATCAGGTACAATTTCGATGTGGCAGGCTCGACTTGCCATACATGTAAACAGCACCCCCAACGCTTCACGATACTGCGGTTAAGTTTCACAGCTATTGGTTAAAAAAGATCGACACCAGAATTTTGAAATGGAAACTTAGATGCGTTTATACGGCATTCGGATAAATTCCCGATTAATTGTTGTGCAGCTTTAGTACGTCTAAATTTACAATAGTGGCAATTACGTATATACTTTTTCACAGTGCTTAAACCGTAGCAAATCCAGAACCTTTTAACAACTTACAGAAAACGTAATTGGCACCAAAATGATTCGACATGATATGTTCATGCTTAATGAACATTTCTGTTATAAAATTGGCTTTTGGTAGAATATATTGGTGAACACTGTGATTAGGAAGCAAAGATTTCACAACACGTCCACCAACACTCAGCACATGCAAGGTATGATCATAAAATGGCAATAAATATTTAATTTCCAACAACTTGGCTCGTACACTCCCACTACACGACTTCAAAGCATCATCAAAACCACGTGCCCAATGATCGATAAAATGTCAAATCCGAAATAGGATTCCTGGGCCATTCTTATCAAATCTAATTCGGCCAATTTAAACTCTTGGCATTTTATGCAGCCAACTTCAATGGACATGTTTAACTTAAGATTTTTAGTATGCAATTTACTAACAACATACCGATAACGGTATACAATCATTTTAATGCAACTAAACAAATCCAAATATTGCTTAGCAATATTATAAAATACGCAGGTATCCTGTGATCAATCTCATTTTCACACAGCATCACTTCATTCCCAACTTGTGAATTAATACACGCCTCAGTATTCTCACCACTATTAATCTCAAGGCAAACATCTGAGCATTCATCATTAACATCATCGGCCACCTGACAAGCATTCACTACTTGTTTTTTTATCAAAACCACTGTACATTGATTGTTCATACAGAAATACAGGACCTTTAAAGTAAACACAACTAGGATCAACCTTTTTTGGGTTAATACCACGAGAGCACAGGTCGGCTACATTTGATGATGTTGCCACATAACACCATGTATTGTCACTAGTAAGACGATTGATTTCAGCTATCTTTCGAGCCACATATTTCTTCGGCCTTAACTTACGATTCTTTATCTAATCAAGCACAACTGAAGAATCAGAGTGTAAATAACCTTTTGATATAGGAAGCTGTATTGAACCTTTTATATTCCGGTGCATGTTGACTCCCATAACTGCAGCAATTAATTCTAATCTGGGAATACTGAGTGTAGTTCTTCTAGGAACAACTTTTGATTTTCCCATCACGAATGCAACATTGCATAAGTCATCCTTTGTCATTTTCAAATATGATACACATCCCAAGCCTTTTTCTGAGCTGTCGCAAAGGGTGTGCAGCTCATAAACGTCCGCTTCAATGTCCCAATAACATCTTGATATAGTCAGCCTTTCTAAGCATGGCAGACCCGCAATCCATTTTTCCCACGACTTCAATATGGTGGTGGGAACAGGATCATCCCACAGTTCAACTTCTTCACAAATTTTCTGAAAAGGTATTCTTCCCTTCAGCATGTATGGAGCACATATTCCAATAGGATCAAAAATTTGTGCTATAGTACTCCACAGACCTCTTTTAGTTTTTGGTCTTTTTTGAATGTTAACTTTTGGAGATAACGTCTTTTTTGATGGATTCCATTGTAATCCAAGAACTTTGCAATTCAAATTATCTTCAGACGTCAGATCTTTCGAATCTTTCACAAGCAATTTTCTATCAGGTTCGAAACATTCGAGAATTTCGGGATGATCAGATACAAATTTTCTCACTTCAAATCCTCCAGACTTCAATAACTCAACTAATTTACTGGCTCTGGCTTTACCTTCTTCAACATTCTTACATGAAACCAGACCATTGTCTACGTAGAAACTGTTTTTGACAAGATTTACTGTTTCAGGTGAAGCTCCGACATCATTATTTGCGGCAGTCTTCTTAAGACAGTAATCAGCCATAGACATACTAAAATTTAGCCCAAAAGGAAGTCTTTTAAATCGGTACGTGATTACCGGTGCTTCAAAATCATGATTTTCAAACCATAGAATTCTCAGTAAATCTCTATCTTTTTCATTTATTCCACATTGCATGAACATTTCCTGGATTTCACAAGAAAATGCCACAGGAAATCTTCTGAATCGAATCAGTATGTCAGAAAGTCTTTGTAAATCATCTTTTCCTTGATGCAGCAATGAATTTAAACAAACATTATTACATTTTGCCGATCCATCATATACAAGTCTTCTTTTGGCTTGTTTTGTAACAAAATGAGGTATGTAGAAAACTCTAGCATTTTTCTCATCATCTTCCGTGTCCACACGTTCAATTTTGTCAGTGTCAATTAACTTCTGGATAGCATCACAGTAAAATTTTTGTGTTTCTTCATCTCTTTTCAATTAACGTCTTTGCTGCATTAAGCGGTGTTTTGCCAAACCTTTTGTATAAGGCATTTTGTTTAAATCGCTTTTAATAGGAAAGCTCAAAAAGTATCTGCCATCCTTTTTCGTAATTGATTTGTCATACAGCTTTGTACAAATAACATCATTTGCGGAAGGAGAATTATCTTCATCGTCTGGAGCAGTCTCAAAATCGTAATTCATCCATTTTTCAATTTCCGCGTGTAACAACTCACAACTGTCAGCATCACCATTGCATAGATATGCTCGATCATTCATGTACACATTGTCGTGTTCCATCATACAAATCTTGTTGCAATGAATATCGCTGCAACTATTTAACTTATCATAGACCGATGCATCAACATCACCTCCATCACGCGCACCAATATGACCGACCAGCAGCCAGCCAAATTTGGAGAGTTTAGCAGCGACTCTACACTCTCTGTCACGTCTCACTTCAGTCACGTCTATGAGCTCTTCATAATTACTTCCAATCAAAAGATCAACATTCTTCGTCTCGATTATTGGAATTTCAATGTCTTTAAGATGTGGAATTTTGCTAAGCTCAATGTTTTCCTTTTTACCTGTATTATTGTGACTAGCAACTTCTTCAACACATTCCACATCCTTCAACTTAAAAGAAGGACCGTCATTTACACCATAAACTACAAAATCAACTTTACAATCATCTTCTCTAGTGCAAGCATTAGCTGTTGACAATTTAACGCAGGACTTCTTCTGTGCATTAACAGGTACCTTGAGCAATTTAATCAGCCTTTTAGTTGCCAGAGTATTATCCGAACCTGTGTCTAGCAGACAATTTACTTTCACAGATTGTTTTGAAGCTTTAGAGTGCACGATAACAGGAATGATAGTGTTAATTTCAAAAGTTTACTGTAGACCGCACAGCGAATCTCTCTCTTCTTTAATTCCAATTTCTTCAAACTATAGGGAAGCTATCCGAGCCTTTCCTAATCACACCACTGGCTTTCCCACACGTCTTATGACTATATAATATTTATTAAAGTTGAGATTTCAATATGAAGGTATAACAGGCTTCCACAAGCCAACGACCACAATTATTTTCTCGACAATACTGCTTAAACGATGCAGTTAACTATACAAACAACGTGCAGCCAACGTGCTCCCAACGATGCAGCCAACGATGCAATCGCAAAACGAAAGTTACCCAAGTTTCGCTTGCGATCTACAAACTCACTCTACAAAACTAAACCACCGAACCACTTGATCACCAACGACTGAAAGAGGAATTAAATTTACCAACATCTCAATTTATAGTGTGCTCGCCACGTGTAAGTGAGCCAATCAGATTTCATTAAGATCGCTGCACGTGATCTACCTATAAAGCAGTGAACGCAAACAATAGAATTAATTAACAGGTTTCAAAAAAGACTTCTATGCATTAATTAACTTTTTCAATTTCAGTGCGAGTTCTATTCTTATGATTTTAACAGATAGGCAAAATTTTTTTTCACTATTTAATGTAGCACTGTGCACCTTGACATTCACACCATCAGCATCAGACACCAACTCATCATCCTTATTTTCTCTTACAGTAAAGTGAGACTTATCATTCACACAAAGCAAGAAATGATGATCATCACTCTGGCAAGCACGATAACAATATTTAGATCTACACTTGGACTGTAAATGTCCCGAGTTAAGGCATTTAAAGCAACATTTGCTCTTTTTTGCTCCAGACCATTTATTTTTCAGATTCAACTCTCTAAACTTATCACACCTCCACAAAGCATGCACATTTTTAAATTCACACTCAATTACAGGACACAAAAATACATCAGAATTTTGAGCATATGTTTTAACAAGAAATTGTTTAGCAGGACGTTTTTTCTCAGCATTAGTTTGGTTAAAGTCATATTTGGATTTTACATTACTTATGCATTTTGCATCAAAGGGTGCGAAATTAACTTTAACTGTTTTTCAACAAACGCAATAAATAATCAAAACTATTCATAACAATCACATGCATTACAAAAAATTTCAGCAAGTTTATTCTTTGTACGCTTGGGTAAACGAACAATCACTTTTTTTAAAACCCCAGGCGAATCAAGCATAGAATTTTCATTAGTGTCAGCAAAAAGCATTTTTATACCTTCTAATTCATTCATAAATGATTAAAATGAATCTAAGTTCCATTTAATTTGTTCATTTCTGGTAATATATGAAATATGAGCTTCTATAACCAGAGATGATTGACCAAAAAATTTGTGAAGCTTATTGAGTGCAGTGTTTAATGCAACTTCAGGATCTCTAATCCTATCACAACAACGTATAGCATCAGCGAATTTACCCGAGCAACGTGACTGAAGAATACCATATATCAAACCATACTGTTTGCCATATAAAGAGATAACTCTCTCCATACCATGCCGAAAAGTAATGTATTGTTTTGGCTCACCATCAAAGGCCACCTTTGACCCGCTTTCCATTAACACTTTACCAGCTAAATAATTGTCACCAATTCCAAAATTTAAATTAGCAGTGTGATTGAGTTTATGACTACTTAAGTCATTAATATCAAATACACCATCAACATCTTGCTCTGCTACAGACTTTATTTTATTAGCCTCCAACACAATATATTGTTGCTCAACATTATTACAGGTGTCTGTAGCCAGAGTTTTTATATTTGCATGCCCACCATGCACAACATTTACATGAGAGCCCATTTTTTAAAATTCATTTATTGAACAATGATTTTTTGGTGAAGCATGCACATTAGAAGCATAGTCAAAATTACTATGACGGTTTAAGCCATGTTCTTGAGTTTTTGTTAAGTTATCACTCACCACAAGTTTGTTTGCAAGTTCAGCTTTAAGCATTTTCTTCTTGAGTTTTATTTTTTGTATTCTTAAATCTTCTTCAGCCATTTTGACATTATTTTCAGTTAAGAAGGCAATTTGTTTAGGAGTCAAATTTCCTCCTATTATCATTGATGACAACAGTCCTTTTGATTTCCTTGTCATGCAGCTATATCTGTTACTAGAGTCTGTAGCAATGCCTTTACTACTTGTCTTCAGAAGGTTGTCAAACAGATTCTTCTGTTCTGCTTCAGCTTCATTATAATGATGTTTAATAATTGAGTATTGCACTTCTGCTGAGTTTCGTTTGTCAAAATAATTTTCAATCTTACCATTGTCCTCTTCAGGATTTAAGTTACCAACATTGATTTCTATGAATTGAAGCAATTCTTCAAAGCATTTAGTTATTTCTATAAAGACTTCTTTAATTTTTGAAAATCTTTTTTATTTGATAACAATTTTGAAAATTCACAAGCTGCTTTGTTGAAACTTCTATTTAACTGTCTTATATTTCTTTCAGACAGTGGCACATCCACTTTTTTCAAAATACTTTCTTTAGCAGCCTGAGAAGTACTAGCACCTTGATCAAGTGACATAACAACTTTTTTTCTTTTTAATATTCAAAAAGAATAATAAAACAATGTTTCTATAATGTTGTATTCTTGATTCTATTAAGGAACAAACGATCAAACCTTTCTATCTTGATTAAAGAAATTTAATCAGGTTTATGTAAACATACCTCCCACAACAAGGGGCACACAATACAATAAACTTATAAGATAGAAGCATTGTTTTTGTGCTTCCTTATTCAAATAGAAAAAGTAATCAATTAATCTTATTCTTATTCAAATAAAAAAAATAATCAATTAATCAGCATTTCTTTTTTATACTTTTTAATATATAAAGTGTAAGATTTTAAGTTTAACATTTTCCTTATTTTCGTTTGCCTTTTTAGTTTTTCACGCGGCAACCTAATTTCACACATGTGCTTCGTAATTCAGTCACAATGCTCATTGTTTCGCTTTTCGTAAACGTGTAATTTGTTCACAAAGCATAATGGAATTTAAACAAGAAGCAGCTAAAAAATTAGCTAGTTGTATTTATTTTAAAGTTTTAATTTCAGTTTTATGGTTTTAAATTTCTGATTTGTTTGTATTTTTTACATTCTATTTGAATAAGTGTATTTGAGTAAGTTAATGCTAATTGTTAATGCTTGAAGTAGTTTGTTAATTCTGTGACAAGATTCAGCAAATAGCCTATTATTCATCAAACACTTCGACCAGCGGTATTGTGGCCCAGCAAGCCTGAAGAACGCATCGTACAACCGTACTACCGTACTAACGTACTATCGTACCTCGTACTATCGTTCGTTCGTACCTCGTGCTATCGTTTGTGCATACATTCATTCATTGCGAACCGTGCGTGTGCTTCAGCAAGGAGGTCAGCCGCAGGTTGTGTGATTACTTATTCGAATAGAGTCAACCGACGGTGTAGTTGGCGTTTGGGCCATCGCCGTTATTTCGTTAAAAAACTACATACAGTATTATATATATACATATATATATATATTAAATTACAAAAGCCACAAAAGAGATTTTATTAAAACCTCAACAGTCTGTTTCTCCTTTTCGGCTCATCAGGAGGTGATTCTTATTCAAATAGAATGTTATTCAAATAGATTCTATTTGAATAAGAATCACCTCCTGATGAGCCGAAGAGGTGAAACAGACTGTTGAGGTTTTAATAAAATCTCTTTTGTGACTGGTCCGAACGATTAACTTTGTAAACTTCATTTTCCGTTGCCTAAATAGCTCGTAAAACATTAAGTCATTTGGCGCTTGTGACGTAACAGATGTTACAAGCTGGCCACGTTTAATTCTTTATTGTAGCAATCTTTTTCAATGCGTTTCCTTCGAATAAGCAACTTAGAAATTTATAGTTCAGTTTTTAACTAAAGAGAAATATTGGAACTGTTGGTTTATCTATTTGAATAAGTTGAATTGTAAAAGTAATAGAAATAATTAAAGAAATTGAAGTGAATTATATTGGAAATTAAATTAAATAGTTAGACTGGACTATTTGGCTGTTTCTTTTCACAGTACAGCTATTCCCAAACAGTTTAGTTTCTGTGGCTGTCGCAGACTCCACGTGCGTCAGGAACATAGAAAAAGATAAATTTCTAAGTGAGATAAAATTATATCAAGATAAAATTTCTGAAAACTCCAGTTAAAAACGCAAAGCAATAGCAAGTTCTGAAGAGTCAAGATTCAATCCGCTTTTCTCAAATTCACACTCGCTAGCTGGAAGAAAGAAGCCATCTTACCAGCAGCTGTCAATCAAGCAACTACAATCAAAAAGCAAGCATAACGAACAGTAGGATAATTGTTATTAATTATATTATTAACCTACTTGATTAACTATATAACAAATTTTGCGTTGTATTAACTGGCAAACTGCGTGATATATTTATATTTATTTCACCTTTTCAAGTTATAATTTATTTACCGTCGTGTAAAGTAATTTTCATTCCTTACTTACAAATTAATATGGCTGAAGGGTCTAGCCCAAAGCAGTCGCTTATGTCTCGGGACGTTACCGATGATAGTCAAAAGGAAATGCGAAATCACCGTGCTAAAGTACGGGAATTAATGTCCGCTGGCGAATCTTTTATTGCGACACTTAATGAAAGTATGGGTTACGAAAATGTTGCCCTTATTAATGATAAGTACCATGCGCTCGATGCCGAGATACTTGCGTGTCAGGGGCAGGCGTCTGGGGAAGGTAAAAGCGAAAGTCAGGGGATATACAATCGTTTGGGAGCACTGAGACTGAATATCATAGATGTTTATCAGAAATGGCATGCTAGCGTTCAAAACAATAGTGGGCTCACTCCGCTAGACATTGAAACACATTCATCACAAAATCAAATGCTCTCGAACACTAACACAAACATGCCAAACATCGAACCCTCCGACTCTGTTAGCAATGTTGGGAGTGGCAGCTCAAGAAGTTGCACATCATCGCAACTAGCCAGAAAACAAATCTCGCTGCGGCTTAAAAGACAAAAAGCTGAATTCCAGCAAAAACAACGGGAAATTGAATTCGAGCTCAGACAGGCTGAACTAGACGCCGAGGAGCAAATGTTGCACTTATCAAATCCAAACTCCGTTGTAAGTGCTCGTTCACGAAATCAACAAACGGTTTGCAAGCCACTTCCCCATACGCAACCTAGGAAAAGGCTTTGTGACGTTACACCTGAACACACAGAAGAATTTGCTAATGCTCAACCACATGCTCAATTATACAAACCACTAGTGGAAAGTATTGCTAACACAAAGTCTACTCCACTGCGAAACTACAGAGGGTACTCTACACAGCACGGCCCTTATTCACAGAATAGGGTTTCAACACTTAAAAATCAAGAATTCCAAGGAAGCCCTCACAGTAGTAATTCTTCACATATTGCCCTGCAAGAATACCATATTCTATTAGAGGAGGCTCGTGAAATCAGATACTCTGGTCGCAACCTTCCCTTCATCTTTTTCCAAAATCAGATAAGAGAACTGATTAAGCGATGTCCCATTTCACACCGTAAAATGGATCTTCTCCGTGCTTCCTGTCAGGAAGGCGCGCGAGAAGCCATTTCGGCTCTGGTGCCACCTGTACCAGGTTGGGATATAGACACACAAATCATGCGAGCCCTGGAAGGACTCAGACTTCGCTATGGATGCTGCAGTTTTCTTGCGGAACCACTTGTAAGGCAATTCGTTCAGGAGCAAAATTACCCCGTATGGATGCAGGAACCTTAGAGAAACTAATCTCTGACCTTAACGACTGCGAACTGTATGCCAGGGCCCACCAACAAATGCACAGTCTTGACAGTAACTTTATTGTCGATGTGGGTGAACGACTCCCTTACAACTTTAAGAAGCAGTACACATATTTCTTACATGATCACTTTGGCAGCACGGAGCAACCATCATTCGACTCTTTCAAACAATTCCTTAACAGAGAGCTACAGGTTGTTAAAACAACTTTTGCAGAGCGATTTTTGTGCTCTTCTGACAGAGGAGAGAAGAATCGATCTACGCAACGGGCTAAAATACATCACACAAATGTCCAAACAAAAACGGGAAATTCGGCGACAACAACGTCTATAATAACAAGATCAGCACCTGCAGCAAGTGCACCAAGTGAAGCATCTAAATGGCAACAATCTCCTAGGTGTTTCATGTGCTCTACTGAAACATCAGAGAAACGGCACTTCTTATACAATTGCGATAACTATCAACGTTTGACCCCAGAAGAAAAACGAAACGCTATTATTCAGGCTCATCGTTGCCTTAATTGCTTGCAGTCTCACTCTGTAGAAGATTGTAAGTTTCCTTGCAAATGTAAGCACTGCAAACAACGCATGGCAGTGCCTAAGCATACTACTTCACTACACGAAATATATAATACTTCCTTTCCCACATATCCCAGCGAAAATGTCAGCTCTACTGAAAGGGTGGCTGTTGGGGCCGCCTCACTCCCATCTTATAATCAAAAGGCTAGTACCTCAGTAGTGAGGAAGATAGAGGCACAACAAACAGGTATTTTGACACGTATATCTGCTGTACAAATAAGCAACCCATGCACAGGAAAAAATACCTTGGTTTATGCGCAGCATGATTCTGGGTCACAAGTGACACTAATATCTAAAACACTATTGGAAGAACTCGATCTTGTACCTGTAGGAAAATCACAAATTACCCTACATACAATTTCATCCAGTGAAACAAGCGAGCTGGAGAATGTAGTGTTCAACCTCAAATCACTACACAATAACAAACACTTTCTTGGGCTGCAGGCATTGGTAGTCTCACCATGGTCTGATGAGGGCTACACTCTGCCTCACTGTCAGGATTTGTCGGAGTACCCACAATTTGATGATGTCGTTCCATACATGATTCCTGAGCGTTCGGGTGTTGATGTCCTGATAGGTCTTGACAACTCTGAGGGTTTTACAAGAGCGAACTGGTAATGAAGGCGAACCTCATGCTATTGAAACCCCACTCGGGTGGATAGCATCTGGAGGAAAATTCCAGAAAGGAATGAATTGCCAAACTCACAAAATTTCTGTAAGTGACAATATCAGAATTAAAGAATTAGAACAACTTGTTCGTGAATTTACAAAAGAGGACGAGGTCATACAGCCCTCGGTAAACGACAAAAAAGCTCAACAACTAGTCGAAGATAACATTAGAGTCATTGATAGTCGATATCAGATACCTGTTCCTCTAAAGGAAGACATCCATAAACTGCCAAGTAATTACGAATTAGCTAGAAGACGTGCTAATGGACTGCGCAAGCACATGTTACGACAACCTGACCTACAATTATCTCTTGTTAATGCCATTCAAGGACTTAAAGAGAACAAATTCATTATGCTCGCTGAAGAAAACACGGATCAGCAAACAAACTATCTCCCATACTTTATTACAAATTAAGCAAAACCCAGAATTGTCTATGACGGCTCTGCTAAGTGGTCGGGATGGTCCATCAATGATTTTATTTATTCTGGTCCTGACATGCTTAACATTCTGGCCCATGTTTTAACAAGATTTCGCATAGGAAAATATGCAATAATGGCAGATATTACCAAGTGTTTCTTTCAAATTCTTTTACCTGAACACCAACAGAATTTATTTAGAATCTTGTGGTACGACAATGATGACATTTTAAATGGAAAGCTTAAACCATATAAATTTACTAGACACGTCTGGGGTGTGGTCAGTTCTCCATACATCGCTTGCCGTAGTATAAGAGAGATAGCCAAGGAAAATCCTACCAATGCCAGTAACCCCACTCTACACGCGATTCAACATTGCATGTACAGGGATGATCTTCTAGTTAGCACAGACACCCTAGAAGAAGCCGAAACCATAGCCTCTGAGTCTATCAATCTTCTGGCCAGCCGCGGTTTTCAACTTGTGAAATGGACTGCAAACCAAGCGGCCAAGTCCGTCCTTGCTAATGTAGATAAAAATAAACTGGCATCATCCGTCAGAACGATCGACCTGAAAAAAGATGAGGACCCACTTCCACAATTCAAAGCAGTAGGTTGCATTTGGAATGGTGAACAAGATACTCTGAAAGTCGAGTTTGGCTTTCATCTGCTCGACAAATATACTCGACGAGTTATGTTAAGTCAAATCAGCCAACAATATGACCCACTGGGATATACTGCTCCTTTTCTCTTGAAAGGACGCCTCATTCTGCAACAACTCGCTGTGGATCAGTTGAGCTGGGATGAACCCGTCCCTGCAAAGCATGAGAGAGCGTGGAAAGATTGGAGTCAAACACTTCTTAAATTAAAAGAAATCTCTATTCCCAGATGGTACTTTGCAAATGCTCCACAGGTTAAAGTTACCGTTGAAACTCTTTATGAGCTGCATGCGTTTTCCGATGCATCCATGGAAGCGTACGGTAGCGTAATCTACCTTCGTAGAATCATTGATAATCATGCCCATGCGGCGTTTGTTTATGGAAAAAGCCGTGTAATTTTGATACATCAACAAAACTGGCCTATAGCAAGAAAAGAGCTGGTAGCTGCTGTGATGAGTGCAGAACTCATGGCAAGCGCTGCTAAAGCTTTAGGATTACCGCACTACTCTCGACATTTTTGGTGTGATTCTAAAGTAGTTCTTCAATGGGTCACTAACCCTAATCTGAGATTACCAAAGTTTATTTCACGTCGTCTGGAATTAATACGCCGAGTCTCTTCCTCAAATGATTGGCGTTAT
Source organism: Diplosoma virens (assembly GCA_963680785.1). NCBI lineage: Eukaryota > Metazoa > Chordata > Ascidiacea > Aplousobranchia > Didemnidae > Diplosoma > Diplosoma virens. Next base: position 14,701,721 of record OY796881.1, on the reverse strand, counting down.
TGCGAAACCGAAAGTAATCCAGCAGATGTGGCCACGAGACCTCTAGCTAACAAACACTTTGAAACCCGCACAAAACTTTGGATCGAAGGTCCACAATTTCTTCATTTGCCACCTGATAAATACAACGTAAACAGTATTCCTTTAACTGTACGTGATGCTCGAATTGAATTGAGAACAACTTTTTGCAAAGAACCAAAGGCAACACTCACTCGTGTCATACAGACTTCACCAAACTTGTACACTCTGAAAAAGAGGTTGGGATACCTTGCTGCCTTTGTAGAATTTGTGATTGCAAAAGCAAAGAAACTAGAGTTTCATAAGCCACGTTTAAACGCTATATATCTTGAAAAAGCATTACACTCTACAGTGCTATATGTGCAGCGAGAATGTTTCTGCACAGTTTTCGACAGCTTGCAAGCAGAATCTCCTGACTCTTTGGAAGATGCAATCAAACGGCTAAACGCTAAAACGTTATCAAATTCTGAACGCAGACACCTTAAAGATTTACGCTCAATCCGTTGTCTTCGCCCCGCTGCCTTTCCAGATGGAACACTTCGAATCGAAGGAAGATTGGGAGAAGCTGATTTTCCCACAGACGCAAAACATCCTGTCATTCTCCCATCACGACACCCACTTACTAGGTTAGTGATACTGAATTGTCATCAAGAAATTGCACATGCAGGGATTCAATACACTCTGATGCTGACTCGCCAAAAATATTGGATTATAAAAGGATTGTCTAGCGTCAGGCATTATTTAAATCAGTGCAACGCTTGCAACTTGCAAAAGGCGAGGCCCGTTCGTCAACTTATGGCGGACCTCCCTGCTTCTAGGTTGGCTGCTCACAATAAGCCCTTTTTTAATACTGGCTGTGATTACTTCGGCCCATTGCCATACAAAGAAGGCCGAAGTGAAAGGAAAGCATGGGGGCTACTTTTCACCTGTTTATCAACCCGTGCGATTCGCGTTGAACTAGTCACTTCTCTTGACTTGAGCAATTTCATAATGCCCTTTTCTAGATTTGTAGACCTGCGAGGTTCTGTATCTAGTATGTACTCGGATAATAGAACTACTTTCAAAGCCGCCGCCCACGTGCTGCCCGAACTTCTTGAGGCAGACAAACTTCAGTCGTTTTTTAGGAAAAAGAAAATTTTGTGGGAATTCATTCCACCATATAGTCCCTCTCAAGGTGGCGCTTGGGAGTCCCTTATAAAGGTGTTCAAACGCACACTCATACAAGTCACTAAGTTTCCTAGAACACCTACCTTGGTTGAACTGCAAACATACATCTGCAATGCTACGCGCATAGTTAATGATTGTCCACTGACACCTCTTTCTGACGATCCGCGTGATTACACTGCAATATCACCGTCTTCACTCTTGACACCTTTAAATGATCCACACACACCGCTTGGACAACCACACAATAAGGATCATCTCCGACGCGATTATAGATACAACATATCACTTGCACAACAGTTCTGGGAGCGTTGGATAAGATTTTACCTTCCCCTTCTCCAAAAACGTAAGAAATGGTTAACGGTTGCTGACAATCTCCACGTTGGGCAGATGGTGGTAGTCGGGGTCCGGGTGACTTCAACAAAAGGGGAAATTATAGGCTTGGACGTATCTCAGAGGTCCTCCCACAAATGCGAAGGGGCAAAGCCTTGGTACGTCGAGCTAAGATTGCAGTATCGTCTTGTGATTGTAATGGTAAACCCGTTGTTACGTATATTGATCGTGACATTTCGAAAATTGCGCCTTTGGAATTGGAGTAATGCTATGTGACATTATTGTGTTCGTTTACGAAATCACTTATACAGTATTGTACATACACGCTTTGACAGTTTTGTTGCATCTTGTTTAATTGCCTTTTCATTTATCGTATACGTATATGCCTAGAACTTAACTGTTGTGAATTCTTTGTGTTACTTACCTTGTTTGTAAATTTGATACATCGTTCTCCCCCTTGTTTAGTTGTTTTACATTATGTATGCGCTGATGCCGACACACATAATGGGGGCCGCCTATGGTCCGAACGATTAACTTTGTAAACTTCATTTTCCGTTGCCTAAATAGCTCGTAAAACATTAAGTCATTTGGCGCTTGTGACGTAACAGATGTTACAAGCTGGCCACGTTTAATTCTTTATTGTAGCAATCTTTTTCAATGCGTTTCCTTCGAATAAGCAACTTAGAAATTTATAGTTCAGTTTTTAACTAAAGAGAAATATTGGAACTGTTGGTTTATCTATTTGAATAAGTTGAATTGTAAAAGTAATAGAAATAATTAAAGAAATTGAAGTGAATTATATTGGAAATTAAATTAAATAGTTAGACTGGACTATTTGGCTGTTTCTTTTCACAGTACAGCTATTCCCAAACAGTTTAGTTTCTGTGGCTGTCGCAGACTCCACGTGCGTCAGGAACAGTGACTTTTGTAATTTAATTTAATGCTCTGAGTTTTCATTGAGCTCTTTACTGACAGTCTTGCCACTTTTATTATTATATATATATATATATATGTTATTATTATATAAATAAAAGTGGCAAGACTGTCAGTAAAGAAGTCAATGAAAACTCAGAGCATTAAATTAAATTACAAAAGCCACAAAAGAGATTTTATTAAAACCTCAACAGTCTGTTTCGCCTTTCGATTCTATTTGAATAACAATTGAATAAGACTGTTGAGGTTTTAATAAAATCTCTTTTGTGGCTTTTGTAATTTAATATATATATACAGTGGCGGCTCGTACATAGGGGCCATAGGGGCCGGGCCCCACTAAAAATTTGACTTAATAATATGTGAATTTCTAAAGAGAAACCCTATATTAAATATCAAAATGTTTACATGCGTGCCAAGATAACAGTTAACCGAAAAACAATGAGAAATATTTTCAAACATTTTCTGAAGTCTCTTCAAAACGATCCAGAGGGGCCCACATATTCTGGCCCGTTTACTCCTATATATTTACATCTAAAACCAACCAACTCACGCGCCGCGCTTTGTGAAGATTTTACTATGCAAGTCAATAGCACAAAATTGGGGCCAGCGATGTCTGGCCCAAACAGACGTAACTTATAAGCGGACGTAAGCTGCGCCTGTCCGTGTGCAGCCTTAAAGAATTAGTTATTATTCAGTTGATATTGGTTGATGTCGTGCATTGTTTTGTGAGACAGCAGTTTCTGCTTTTCAGCGCATGTTTTTTCACAGCTGTGGTTGTTTATCAGTTATATTCATTTTCATTTATGAATAACATGCTTAGTTTATTTATATTTTGTGTGATTTTCGTATTTCCAGATCAAAATAATTTAACTTCAAACAAGCTATTCCAGTAAATGGTGTCAAATTACTCACTAGCGAATACTACAATATCGATATCGCGATAGCGAATATCGCATTTTTTGCTAAAAATTTATTTTTCCCGCCTTTAAATTTAGGTAGTCTACGAATGGAACTTTTTGACATTTCAATAATTGTTTTGCTGGCCCCACCATTAATAAAAGCCACGAGCCGCCACTGTATATATATATATATATATATATTATCAAAAATCTCGTCACCAAACCAAATTGATGTTGTTTTTACCATAACCAAATAAAATTCTTTATCAAAAAATAAAGGGACAAATAAATCGGTAAGCCAATTATACACATTAATCTTTCACTCTGAAATTTACTTTTTAATTTTAATTACAAAGACTTGACTTCTTTTTGCTAACATGTGCAACAGCTGGACGAAATCCCACAATGCACAATATTTGGTAATTCTCGACTCCAAAACAAAGAATTCAAAATTATTTAATATGAAGGGAGTCAGATATGGCAATGTTGAAAAGGTCCCACTTTTGAATAGGTCCCACATTTCCCCTACAACTAATACATAGTTTCATCTACTTACTAAAATTAAGACTATAATACGGCCAGCAACACCAAAAAAGTGGTGCACGCTTGCATGCCCGTACCTGCCGGGGGGGTAGGGGGGCAATTGCCCCCCAAGTTTCTAAGATTTGGACAAAATTAAAATTTTTCGGGCAGCGATACAAAAAATTTGGGCAAAGTCAGAAAATTTAGGGAGGTGACGATGATGAACTGCAAAAAATAATGACCAAATTTAGGTGAAGACCTTTTTTATTTTTTTTTTAGAGATCACCATGATTTTAGGATCAAATTGGTTTTTCGTCTGAGAATCACAGACAATTTTTTTGTCATATCCGTAATGTACTATAAAATCATGATTTGGGCAAATGTCACAAAATTTGGGCTAAACTTCATTGCCCCCCAAATTTTTTTGGGCTGGTACGGCTATGCATGCTTGTACTGAGATATTTAGCAAAGCTAAAAATAATTATTTTAGTCTTAAGATCTGATTTTTATATATGGCTTTGTGACTTTGTTTTGTTATTTTTGATGCGTCTCTATTTTAATAAATTTTCATTTTGCTAATTTAGCATACTATCTATTTGAAACTGCGCTTTCTTTATTTAGGTCACGTGACCAATGTTTTGCTTTAATTTATCGCCTACAGAAAATCTGTTTTGCCAAACAGCAAGTCAGTAACCAAACAAATTGTGGCAACTTTACATATAAAGTTGTAATTTATCTGGGTTTATATAAAATTAAGATCAGAGCGTCGAACCGGATCCGTTAAAAGTAAAATTTCGCTTCCGGTTCAGGTTTCGCAAATTTTATTTTTTTGGGATCAATTCCGGTTCAAAAAATAATGACGGATAATACCGGTTTACGAATTAGGATCCAGTTCGATGCTTTGCGCAAAAGCATAAGAAAATAAAATTTTCATTACAACTTTTTTCGGTGGCAAAATACGGAAAAAGAAAAATTTAGAATTTGGAAATAAATAACTTTTTTCCAGGTAAATTTTTTGTAAACTTCAATGTTTATACCTGTTTTGTTTTTTCTTTTATGAATGCAGATTGCTTTTAATTTAAAATTTTTATTACATTTACGGAAGAAAAACTTAGACTGGGCAGGGCTTATGTATTTAATAAATTACTTGAAATGTAAAAACCTTCAAATAAGGCATCGTTTGATTTATATGTGTAGATCTATTGAGGCTACACTCAATCTTACATGCAAAATAATAGTGAATCTGATCAGACAAGGGCATTTGCTTTGAAGTTAAAGGCATTTGTAGTATTACTGATCATACATAATATACACAAGAAATTAAATTAATCAAAAAGCTTTTCTATTTACAGTATGATAATTAATTTTTTTATATATTGCAACATTATTTTATTATCATATACTCTAACATATTTTAATTGCCATAATTTTTAAAGCAAGTCCGTTGTAATTTTTACAATTTTAGATTTTTTACTTTACATTTTAATTTCAATTATTAGCTATTTTGTTAAAATTTTATTTTTAAATTAGCTTGTCTGTTTTATCTATACTTAACTAGTATCTACACTTAACTAGTAGTTATTTTATCACTTACCATTTTTTATTAAATTAAAAACATTAGAAAATTTATCATTTATTAAAATTAATTTGTTTTATAAATATTTACACAAATAATCTAATTTTCATTTCTTTTGTATATATTTTATCTCTAGTTAAACTCTTGACTTGCAGGAAAGTAACAGAGGCACTAATACGTAGAGCAAAAATTACCCCACCTGCTTCTGGAAATGCCAAGATTTTGCTACCTGCTCAAAATTTTACATTTTGTTTTTTTAGTTGTCTATATGGAGATGTGACTGAAATTTAGAACTACTTGCCAAGACCACCAAGCAGGGGAAAGTGCCATAAAGTGTCTCTCTCACAGGCACAACAGAATGGTGCAAGTAAGTTTTGAACTGAGACCATATTGATCACAATCATTGCATTCTAACCACTTTTCCATGTTGCTGAAATTAAGGTTTTCAAATATTTCTGAAACAAATGTTATTAAAAAGTGTTTACACTAAAATTTTGACATGAGTTTAAATAAATTACTTTTTTCTCAATATTTAAAAAAATTTATCTAAAGGTTAACTTGAAGCATAAAGATAATTCAAAGTTAAATAGAACTTTAGAAGGTTGGCAAAATTTATTTAGTCTTATTGACTTTGAGATAATATTAGAAGGTTTTTAATCTTTTTTGTTTACTTTTTGGTGGTTGTAAAAACTAAAAAACTTGAGGTCTTCATTTGAAGCTAGGCATGAGATCTGTTAACTAAGTATACAATTTATAAAAATTAAAAATTCAGTGAAGATTTTTTGTGCTTCAATATATATGTTGTTTTTATTATATTTTGCCAATTATTTTCTGGTATGTTGTTAGAATTTTAAGCAGAAAAATTTGTTTGCAGCATGGTTGAATAGTTAAGAGGTCTGTGATTGATGGCAAACGTAATTGACATGATTGTTATTTAAAAGCTAATCCCACCATTTTGTTGTGTCCTTGAAAAAAACATTTTATGGCCCTTTTTTTTGCTTGGCAGCCTCAGCAAGCAGGTCAAAATTTTAATTGTACCTCAAAATAAAAACTAAAACATCAAATAAAAAAACTTTAACCGAACAACATTATCTTGTCATTTCCAAAACAGGTGTGTGTAATTGGTTGATGGTTGCCTTAAGATTAACTCTTCCAACCTTTCAAGCCTTTTTTTGTGAGTCAGTATGTTAAATAGAAATATTGATAATAAAAAAAAGTATTTATTTCTAGGTCAGTTTTTTATTCACCAAAATTTTTTTACTTGAAAATATGTTTTTTAGAAAGGTTTTAGAGTTTGGGAAAAACATAAATAGTCGGCAGTGTGGTCAAGTGGTTAAAGCACTGGGCTTGTGACCAACATGATCTCGGTTCAAAACCCACTCGTGCCATTCTGTTGTGTCCTTGGGAAAGACACTTTACGGCACATTCCCCTGCTTGGTGGTCCTGGCAAGCAGTTCTAAATTACATTCATATCTCTATTAAATTACAAGTAAACAACAATATCTTGGTATCTCTGGAAGCTGGTTGGGGTAATTGCATACCTTATGTATTAGTGCCTCTGTTGCTTTCCTGTGAATCAGGAGGATAAATATAGAGATAAAATAAAAAAAATAGATTTGGCTATACAGGGTCCGCCACCCAAGTGTAGACTGTTAAAAATTCATTTATTTCAAAAAGTTAAAGGAAAAATGAAACAAACTTTTAAGAATATGAAAGAAAAATCTTTAATCTTTAAAATGAACTCCTATTTACTCGATATATCCTCCTTTTGCGCGGATTACGCGACGGAGACGTTCAGAAACTTGCGCACAAGTGGCACGCACAGTCTCAAAGTCAATTTCGTCCCATGATTCGGTCAGCTTTTGCTTCAAGACCTCCACACTTGAATGGGAAACTTTGCATGCCTTCTGTTCCAATATGGACCATATGCCGAAATCCATCGGATTAAGGTCTGGTGAAGAAGGAGGCCAAATATCCTTCGGCCAGAAAGCCTTAAAATGCTCCTTGCACCACTCCTGAACCATTTTGGCAGTGTGGGCAGTCGCTCCGTCTTGCTGGAGCGTCAAACCGTCGTCTAATGACAAGGAAGTTGTTCCCTGGATGAATTCCTTGTCATTAGACGACGGTTTGACGCTCCAGCAAGACGGAGCGACTGCCCACACTGCCAAAATGGTTCAGGAGTGGTGCAAGGAGCATTTTAAGGCTTTCTGGCCGAAGGATATTTGGCCTCCTTCTTCACCGGACCTTAATCCGATGGATTTCGGCATATGGTCCATATTGGAACAGAAGGCATGCAAAGTTTCCCATTCAAGTGTGGAGGTCTTGAAGCAAAAGCTGACCGAATCATGGGACGAAATTGACTTTGAGACTGTGCGTGCCACTTGTGCGCAAGTTTCTTAACGTCTCCGTCGCGTAATCCGCGCAAAAGGAGGATATATCGAGTAAATAGGAGTTCATTTTAAAGATTAAAGATTTTTCTTTCATATTCTTAAAAGTTTGTTTCATTTTTCCTTTAACTTTTTGAAATAAATGAATTTTTAACAGTCTACACTTGGGTGGCGGACCCTGTATATAAAAGTTAATAAAAAAGGCTAGCAAAAAGCAAGAAATCCATTTGTGCTTCACTTTTTATTGTTCTAACTCTTGCCTCTTGTGAACAATATACAGGGTGGCACAAAAGTGGATATGCAGTTATTAAACTATATTTTATATGTTTGAAAATTATTTCTTAATTTCACTGCAATGCACTTTACATTATTTAATAAGTACTCCAAACACAAAATATTTCTTATTTTGAGTACAAACCAATTTAAATTTATGTTATTTCTCCTAGCTTTTATGTATGGTAACCACAATAGTACATGGTCTTTTAGAGCAGGGGTCAGCAACCCCTGGCATGCAAGGTGATTTTTTATGGCACACCAAGGAATTCAACCACTTTGATGTTTTGAGAATTTGACATTTGTAACAGTTATTCTGACAAATTGTCAACATCTGTATTTGTAAAATAATATCTTCTGAAAGGCTGAACTCTAAGAGTCATATACCTAATTTTGGTCAACTGCCAAGCTCATTCATGTGGTTGTAGAATTTTATTTTTGTAATGATTTCACTTTGAAGCAGTCCATGTACTTTTGTCTATAGGTAACTGAGTAGAGCTGAATTATAGTGTTTCTGTTTTGTTTTTAAAATGTTTTCGTATTTATAAAATTTGAGTTATATAAACAAGATTAGATATCAGATCATTCCAAGACACCTGAATGACAGGTTTTGCACTTATTTCTTCAAATGATTTAGCTGTGTATACACTCTGCTGTCATGCCATTTACCAAGTATCAAGTGTAAAACAACATTTTGAGATAAAGCACAAGAAATCTCTTGAGGACAATGTTAAAAAGATTGAAGCACTGAATAAAGTGGTATCTTGCAAGAAAAGTCAAGCAGCATTTTTAAAAAAGTAATTTGATGTTTAAACTGAACAAATGAAAACAGTTTCAATGTTGCAGAGAACATTGCTAAACATAAAAAACCATTTATTGACAGAATATTTCTAAACTAAAATAAGCCTTTTTTGATTAGCATTTTAAGGGAAGAAAAATTGACATTTGTAAGATATTTGCATTACCACAAATGGTGATCTTTGCTATGGTTGTCCGATATTGTTAAATTGTTAATCTTGTAAAGAAAAATATTGGGCATCCTGTGCTGGAGTTACACTGCATAATTTTTCAAAAAAATTTTTTCAGCTCTGAATAACATAATGTCAACTGTAACAAAGTTTAAAGTTTTCTTGTCACACACTCTAATACAACACACAGACAGTTTTGGTGTTTGCTTGAAGAGATGTAGAGTACATACTATGATGCGCCTCCATACTTCACAGCCAAATAGTTAAGTCATGGTAAAGTGTAATTGAGGTTTTTTGAATGTCTATCTGAGATTTTTTGAGAGAGAAAGGGGTGAGGCCATCCTGAACAGAAAAAGGAAAAGTAATTTGCAAAATTATTGTTTTTTATTGACATCACTATGCACCTGAACAAGCTTAACCTTTGTCTTTAAGGTCTGGGAAAAACATTAACGGATCTTTTTGAGGTGTGGAAAAATTTTCCTGCCAAACTTGATGTGTACAAGCAGAAAGTACAAACTGCAACTTTTTACTGTTCTATCTTGGTAAAGAAAAGTTGGGCAGGGCAATATAACTTGTTTTAACTAAGATATTTATCTAGTTATGCCAAAAAAAGTATTTCTAAACTTGGTATTAATATGGTAATTGGTATATTACACGATTTTTTTCAGTGTTTGTTAGTTTTAGGAGCAATTTCTATATGGTCATAGTTTGGTTAAAACTAGATTAATAGCCATCTAGTGGATATACGAGGTCTGTTCAAAAAGTATCCGACTTTTTTGTATAAAGCACACAACACAATAAATTTTGCAAGTTTTATTCAATCTCCTTCAAAATATTCCCCTTGGTGGTTCACACACTTATCCCAGCGCTTCTGCCACTTCTCAAAACACTTCATAAACTCCTCCCCCGGAATGCTCTGAAGCTCCTCCGTCGCTTTTTTCATAATGTCTTCTCTTGACTGAAATCGCCTCCCTTTCAGAGTTGTTTTTAGCTTAGGGAACAGCCAGAAATCACACGGTGCTAAGTCGGGAGAGTAAGGAGCCTGTCTAATAAGTGGCATGCTGTTTTTGGCTAGAAAAGTTTGGACCACATGTGCAGAATGAGCGGGAGCATTGTCGTGGTGAAGCTGAAAATTCTTTGCTGCCCACATGTTTGGCCGCTTTCTTCGCACAGCATCACGAAGGCGACGTAGAATCTCCAGGTAGTACTCTTTGTTGATTGTTTGACCTTCTGGTGCGTATTCATGATGCACGATGCCACGGGAATCAAAAAAACAGGTCAGCATAACTTTCACATTGCTGCGGACTTGCCGAGCTTTTTTTGGGCGTGGTGATTCCGGATGCTTCCATTGTGATGATTGAAACTTGGTTTCTGGGTCATAACCATAAACCCAGGTCTCATCACCAGTGATGATTGTCTTGATAAATTCTGGGTCATGATTTGCAACATCCAGCATGTCCTCCGAAATTTCCTTCCGGAGTTCCTTCTGTTGCTCCGTCAGCAGCTTGGGGACAAATTTAGCCGACACTCTCCGCAGGTTCAAATCCTCAGTTAGGATTGAATGAACTGAGCCTGTGCTTATTCCCATTTCTGCAGCAATCTCTCGTACTGTTAAACGACGATCCTCCAACACTTTTTCACGAACCTGATCCATCGCCTCCTCGTTTCGGCTTGTGGATGGCCTTCCTGAGCGAGGATCACTTTCCACTGATGCACGGCCATCTTTAAAGCGTTTAAACCATTGCTTTATCTGAGTTGGGCTTAAGGCCTCATTTTCAAAAGCTTGTTGAATCTTTCGAATTGTTTCAACTTGAGTATCACCAAGTTTTTGACAAAACTTGATGCAATACCTCTGTTCGATGCGTTCTGTCATTGAAATGAAATTTTCTGAAAATCAAAAAACCGATGAACACGTACTACACGCCTGCACTAAATTCTTTACACAGAGAGATACGAATGACGAATCGGCCTGAAACGCTTCACGATTACGCGTGAATGTGTGTGTGTGCAGCCACGCTTTGCACGGGCAGTTTGCTCATACCTTATTGGCGAGAGGGAAAAAGGTCGGATACTTTTTGAACAGACCTCGTATATTTAAAATAGTTGGACACCAGCTCAAATTACATAAATTTTGTTTGTTTTTTAGGATTAATCTAATTCTGTCGCACTCATTCCTTTATACTGTATAAGATTCAATCAAGTTATCTCTACAAGAAATGTGAAACCGTTTGAAGCACACATCCAATTCCATGACTTGGTCAATCATCAACAGATCTAATGATGCAGAAGTCACTGTTGCTACTATTTTCTGTTATTTAAGAATTTTTCATTATACAAGAAATAAGTAACTTTCTTAGTATAATTTTATCTTTTAGTGCAATTTTGAGACCACTACTTATTTAAATATAATGAACATATTTACATATTACATACAACCACTACTTATTTGAAATTTGCCTTTATTTTGAAATCTGTTATGTTTTCGATTTATGCTATCTTTTGTAAGGCATTTTATGAAATCTGGTCCTATAGACCCCTGCTTTGTCTGCACCCGTCATGTCACCTGGTGAATCAGGTCAGTACAATTTGCCAATTGTTCTCTCTGGCTGCATCGCTCCCTGCCTTTAAAAAAAATATATCCAGTACACTTGTCCAAGTGCCCATCTCTTCAAACTTTCTTTGTCCAACTCCCAGTCATATTAAAAAAGCACTTTAAGAAATCGCTTTAGCTCCCCTACTATTACCAACTTTTCTAACTCCCTAACCACCCTCTACTGACTTCTACTTATCCAACTTCAGCTTATCAATCGGCTACCAACACGTTATTTTACAAAAAGGAAGAAGAAAAACATTTTCCACAAGACAATTTTGGTGAAGGTTATTTTCGGACAATACTGATAATGGTAATAATAAGATCTAGAACTCTGTTTTGATTTTTTTACAATATCTGTTGGTTAATAGCGGACACAATTTCGATTTTATAAGAATAATCATGATATGTTGTTTTAGAACAAAAATTTACAATGCTTTGTTTTTTCGCAACCGCAATCCAGCTCACTGCTTCCATAATGCTTTGTCATTTTTTTAATTGAAAACTTTGTTTTATTAAATTTTATCTGATTTCTTGTTTTACTCATAGTTTCGCGCCATTAAATTTGCATATATTATCATTGAGATTACACTTTGTTTGGGCGTAAACAGGAGCGACGCCAACAAAAAACTTTTTAAGTTTAGATAAGAAAATTAAAAAAATAACTATTGTCCCTTCAAAAACATAAATTGCTTGAAGAATCAAAAAAATTACCGACAAGTCTCCTTTATAACTATCCGTCAAACACATGTAATAGGATTGGGTAACTGACTGATTTGCCCATCTCGTTAAATACTTACCTCGCATCGCGAAATTATCAGAGCTTTTAAAGCCTTTGGTCACCCAATTAAGTGCAGAAATATTTAGAAACTAGCTGTTATTAAATCAGCGCACTCCATAGGCGTCGATCCGGCGGGGGCAGGGGGGCGGCGCCCCCTCGGGTCTAACACCGAAGGGGGCGACATATGTCTGGCCCCCGCGGTGTTTTGATAAATATATTAAAAGTTAAATGCATGCACAATAGCTAAAACAGTTCCGAAATATAATAGCGCAAAATCGTAGTATTATTTTCGCAATTTTACGCTCACGCTATATAAAGCGAAAAGAAAACTCCATCAGCGTGTGGTCAGCGTCGGCGGCCTGATTTACGATCAAAGCAATTGAATTAACAATTACCGCACATTGTGCGGTTTTGTGCTTGTAAGCAATTTGTGATACGTAACAAAAAGCAAACTTGAATTGTAATTTTCACCTGTTTTTCGCTATCATCAAAGCAACTAAATGAAAAACACAAATTTCAAATCAACAACTTTTTTTATCAAACGGCTTCAAAAGATCAAATAGCTTCTATCAAATTAAAAATTTTTCGCAAACTTGAAAGCAACTATATAAAAAAAATTGTGGTGTTGTTTTATTTTCATATTCCTAATCCGATAATAACAAAATGAAGCGTCAATCGGCTATCAGCGCATTTTTTAGACCGGTTTCAAAGAGAGTTTTGGAAGTAAATGTTCCAGGAGAGTCGAGTAAGGATAGCATTGATATAGATAACAAAAGTTCTGTGCCTTCTACCAATGTAACCGATCCTGCTCTAGAAAACATAGATGATGAAGATCGTATTCGATCTACCGCTCTTCCTGCGTCATTCGACAGCATAGGGTTAGGGTTAGGATTTTATTACGAAAACTAATTGGCACCATCAAAACAGAGTCCAGAATTTTACCAGATTTATACGCAGTGCCAGTAAATAACGTCATTAGCAGTTACGTCTTCTCTCTAATTGCTGATGAAGCTTCGGATATTTGTAATCAAGAACAAGTGAGCATTTGTATTCGATATTGTACAAATACACTGCAAAGTGACGAGGTTTTTCTTAGTTTCTATGAAACTTGCAAAACAGATTCAAGTACTTTATTTTGCTTGATTAAAGATGGTTTGATGAGGCTTGGATTGGATATTTCTGGTCTTCGCGGTCAAGGTTATGATAGTGGTACCAATATGGCTGGGAAAATAAATGGCTTACAACAAAAAATGCTGAAGGAAAATCCGAAAGCGTTATATTTTCATTGCATCGGTCATCAGCTTTGGTTTTCCAGGACGCTTGCACCGAATAGTCTCAAGTATCACACACGATAACCTGTGTGAATAAAATCGTGACCTTTGTGAAAGAGTCGCCAAAACGTTGTGGGTGGTTTGCTGCCATTCAAGCTTCGTCTGCAGAATCAACTACAGTGAAGTTACGACCGTTGTGCAGCACGCGTTGGATTCTACGAAAAGATTGCATTGATGCTTTTCTAGCAAATTACAATAATTTAGTGAATTTTATGGAGGAGATAAATAATGATAGCAGTGTTTCTGCAGCTGTAAGATCATCAGCCTTTTCGCATTTACTGAACTTAGAAAAGTTTGACTTTTATTTTATTCTTCGTCTGCTGCAACGACTTTTCGGGATTATCCATCCAATTCATGTAAAATGCCAGTCACGCCAAGCTACTACAGGAGATTTAAATGATTGGATTCAAGAACTTGCCAGCGCTCTGACAACTGATCTAGACACGTTTGGAAAAGAGCTTTTTGTGGAATGCAAAGAACAAGCGCTGCATATGAAAATAAATTTGCCTGTTATTCCTCGAGTGCGTCGTGCTTTCACTGACGAAGAAGTGGAAGAATACTACGTCGATTTATGCAGGAACGTTTTTGAAAAAGCTGCAAGTGCGCTGCTACGTCGCTATCAATCACAGCCACTAGAAATAGCAAACTTTTTACGTTGTCTTTTGGAAGATGAATGTATGCCAAGTCACAGCATAAAAACAGTGAGCGAGTTCTATGGAGATTGGAGTCACGCTGATATTGCGAGAGAACGTCAGCTGTTTTTGCACGACTGAGAAGACAAAACCGTTCAATTTCAGTTGCAGAAATCAGCAAAGAATTGAGCCAAAATTTTGCTTGAGTTGACATGGCACCTAACTTTGTTTCTGCATTAAAAACATTGTCTTTCCTAGCTCTGCTTGTGAAGCAGAATGGTCGTTTTCTACACTTCGCAGGTTGAAAACGTATCTGCGATCTACGCAAACCCAGCAACGTTTGAATAATTTGGCCATTCTAAACACACACTGCGAGCACGCTGAAGCCCTTGATCTTGCCGAAGCAGTAAATGAATTTGTTTGCACGATCTCAAACCCGTCGCAACAAATTTGGATTAAGTTCGTAATCGAGCGTTTTAAGTTATGATTGAATTATGAGTAATTTTTATTGCAGTAAACGTAAACTATCATTTGTGCATTTTGTTTTTCTATATATCACAATCACATTCTGCATCTTTACTCTTTATACTCTTTATACGTACGTCCATATTGTTTGTTTATTTCATTAAGATAATGTTATTTTTAATATCGAATTCTTTTCATACTCGTAAAAATAGCAATCATTTAAGCATAAAGCATTTTTGTTGTGTTTGAAAGCAGCGTCATGTGTCACTGTATCAGAAAATCGTAGTTATGATTTACGCTTCGCACCAGGTGCAAGGTTGATTGTTATTTCATAAAATTTCTACACAAAACGAACCTGAGGTAAACGGTAATGATGCGTAAATTACGTCAAACTTTACGACAAACAGCCGATTGATGAAATAAGAAGTTAAATAACTTATTGCACTGTGAAATATACAAAATCATGTCTGTGACAACAAAATTTTTCATTAAGTTCATTGTTAAAAAATTTATAGTACATATAACTTGACCATAAAAAATTAAGCAAATATGGCTTTTCTCCACATATTAAATTACTGCAGACTTGAATTTTTCATTAGCCTAATTTTTCCCAGCCAAAAAAGGCCCAGTTGAAATTGAAAATAATTTGTTTTAGGCACACCATAATATGCAGCAGCTTTTTTTTTGCTTAATTTGCTTTGCTGAATGTCAGTAATGGCAAGCCACATTGCTTCAGAAGACCATTTAAATCTATAATTCTTAATTCTTTTTTTTCCAGCATGTGGTAAGTTTTGTTTCTTAGCTTTATAAAGTAACAATAATGAACAAACACTTAGCTGTTGTTTCATAACCCTGAACAATAAAGCATAATATTATGAAGGTAAAAATCTATAAATTGAATAAATGCAATAAGCAACAAGCTTTTAGCACAACAATTAACATCGTCTAATTCAAAACTATTAAAAAAACTTTTTATAACTAGCAAATTTAAAATTAAATTAAAAATTATGATAAATTACAGTAAAAATCTAATGTGAGCATTAATTTTACCATTAACTCTATATTTTAGCTTATATAGTCATGCCTACTAATTTTTTTAAATTCCTGACCTAGATAGGCTAGTTCAGGGTGGTCCAAGGTTGCCGGAACCGCGGGCCATGAAAATATTTTTGTGTAGTTCGCTGGCCACATTAGAGCTAATAAGTAGTAAGCACCACAAATCCCATGACAAAAAAATTTTATTGCAGAAGCACATTTAATGACTAGACATTATTGAAGTAATCTTTCAATGTCAATATCAATATTAATTGTTGATAATCGCAAACAAGCGTTTAACGTTTCGTCTCCCAGTCTTTCTTGTGCTTGATTTTAGCCTTTTCCATGACGGAGAAGGTGCTTTCACAAATATAGCTGCTGCCAAACATTGACAGCATTCTCAAAGCAAAATCTCTTAACTTTGCCCAGCCAACAATGTTATGCAGGGCCCAGCATAACCAGCCAGCGCTGAAGTGGCCCCGCATGGGTTTACCGCACGAGTTTCATGTGGTTCAAACTATTTATGCAAAATGTTTCTTTTTAAAAATAATTAAAAATGCCTATTAGCATGTTTTAATTTTTGATTACGGGTGAAAATTGAAAGCCAGATTAAACCCGTACGGTCAGCCCATGTGGGGCCACTACAGTGCCCGCGGCCAAATTGGTACGGTTTCCGTACGGGCTGCCCTTGCAGGGCCCGCATGGGCGGGCCTTGCAAATATTCTTCTTTGATCGGAGAAAGTCTCTCATTCTTCTTTGATCGGAGAAAGGGATCTGATTGCAAATCACATAATTCTAACTGAAATGCAGCAGCTTGACTTTCGATTTTTATTTCGACGGGATTGATGAAGAGCTCAATTTATTCTTTAATCGTATCAAACTCAGCGAATCTGTCATCAAACTCATTGCTCACGTTATCAAGCATATCTGCAAAAGCAGAAAACTCTACTGTTTTTCCCTCGCGAGTAGCGCTTTACAAGATGGAAAGTGAGTAACAACATTGTTTTGTAAGTCGACCGATAGTAGCTTCAGCTTCTTTCAAAAAGCTTCAATATGTCCAAAAAGTTGACATATGTTTTGATCTTTTCGTTGGAGCTTTTTGTTCAAAATATTCAGTTGACTAGTAAAATCTGTAATAAACGCTAAGGAAGCGATAAACTTTTTATCGTTCAAAAGGGTTTCATAGTTTTCCATTCCTTCTACTTCGTCCTGCAGAAAAAATAAGATTTCTTTGCGCAAAGCAAAGAAATGCTGTAACGTGTTTCCTGCACTCAACCATCGAATTTTTGAATACAGTGGCACATCTTCATATTTCGCGTTCATATCATTCAAAAACTGAACAAATTTTCTATGTCTTTGGACCTTATTTCCACCTCTGATGACATTCACTATTCCCATTACGGTGCTCATGATGTCAGTCACTCATTTGCAAGGTCTTAGTGCACAATACTTCCTGGTGGATGATACAATGGAATGTTGGGCAATTCACACCATTACTTTTTAACAGGCCAACCAATCCGGTTTTTCGCCCAACCATCGCCAGAGCGCCATCTGTCACGACACTGGAACACTTTTCAAAGCCACCATACGCATTGACGACAGACACAAGACTGTTATAAATGTCTGAACCTTTTGTACCATGAAGTAGAATTGTCTGAAGTAACTCGTCATTAATCGTAAACTCTTCATCGATGGTGAGGATAAAAATTAGAAGCTGGCTAACTTCGCAAACATAAGTGCTTTCGTCCAAAGCAGCGAGTAATATTTACACTGCTGAACTATGCCTTTAGTTTTTTCAGACACATGTTCATTTAAGTTCATCACCCTTCTTGCATCGGTTTGGTTAGAGAGAGGCACAGTTTCAAATTGCTTTGCCATTTTTTCATCACCAAAGGCAAGGGCCATCTTAATTGAACACTCCTTTATAATTTCACCATCTCTAAACGCTTTTCCATTTTTCGCTAATATTAAAGAAACTTCGTAAGATGCTTTTTGGTCAGATAAAGTAGTTTTGGTAAAGTTATTCACACAACTTCTTTGCCTGTCATATTTACTTTTCAGATCTTTTACAACCGCTTCCCTTGCAGCTCCTCGTATTTTTCAAATTGATTTTTATGGCGTGTTTCGTAATGCCGCTTTAAATTGTATTCTTTTGGCACTGACACAACTGGCAGACATACCAAGCATTGCGGCTTACCCTTACGTTCACCGATTGTTACCTATTCCACCAAAAGGTAACGCGGGCCACAGGTTAATATAATAACAATGTGAATTTAGTAGGCCTACTACAAAAAATTCGCCTGATAAGCTAAAGTTGGAATACCAGATAAATAAAGTAGTCCAATACAATTTGAAACTTGTAAATGAAAATTGATTGATTGATAAATAAGGGTCCGTGTTACAAACAACTTAGACGTCCACATTATAATTTTTGAATACGCTTTAAAAAAAAAAAAAATTTTCGTAATAGAAAGCATTTCTTTTTTCAAGTTGCTGCATTTTGTAAAAGACTGATAACTTATGATTAAACAAAACAACAATTTTAAAAAATTCAAAAAAGTTTTAAAAGGAAAAAACTTAAAAATAAGAAAGTTAACAAGTAAGATCAAACGATCAAAAATATTTTTTTGGAAAATGCAAAAAAAAAGAAAAAAATTTAATTTTGCTAAAATGTTTTTTGATTACTTTTTATGTAGTTTTCAATAATGTAAATTGTTTTTTCTAAAACGTTTTCATATTCGAGAAATCAGAACAGATCCATATCGTCTCGGGGTCCGGATTATCCGACTTTCCTTTACATTTAATTACAGACAAAAAAAGCATTAAAAAATGCTAACTCTGCAATAGTAATTACGACCTACTAAAAGGTATTTTTAATGTTATATTTTTGAAAGTTCTAAAGAGGTGTCACTCCTTATCTGTTGGATCTTTTCTGGTACTAAGTGTGACTTATAACTAGGGTTGTGGAGTCGGAGAAATTTTTTCCAACTCCGATTCCAGCTATTTAAAATTCTACAATTTCGACTTTGACTCTAGAGATTTAAAAAATAACTCCGACTTCATCCTAAAACGTGCGACTCCAATTTCACCACCTTGGAGGCGTAATTTGACGTAAATCAATTTCTCCGAAAGCAATAAGGACTCCGACTCCCAACACTACCGAATCTAAAAAACCGACTCCTCTCAAAAAAAGCTTCATCAAATCTAACGAAATTACTCCGAATCCGCTCTAAAACATCCGACTCCAAGGACCCCGACTCAACAACCCTGCTTATAACTATGTTTTTAGCAGAGTTGCGGGAGCTGCATATTTTAGGCTGGAGTCGGACTCCTTTTTTTTAGAGCTGGTAACGATTAATTTATTTTTAATAGTTAACTTTTAGGAAATTAACGATTAATTAATATTTAATTTCGATTAAATCAAAATATTCTGCAGTGCATTTATTAACTGATTAAATGAAGCTGACTTTGCAAGCCGAAGTTTTGAGTATTATAGCAATTGTTTTTTTAAGGCTGTAAGTTCGCGACCTGTTAGAATGTTAGATCCATGGTATGCAAACGATTTATCACTAAGAATGCGATAAACTTGGTCAGCATTTTTGATATTATGGTTAGCCAACAATTTTTTTTTTAATCTCTATATTTATCCTCCTGACTTGCAGGAAAGCGACGGAGGCGCTAATACATAGGGTAGGCAATTACCCCGACCTGCTTCTGGAGATGCCGAGATATTGCTGTCCGCTTGTAATTTGATAGAGATATGACTGTAATTTAGAACTGCTTGCCAAGACCACCAAGCAGAGGAAAGTGCCGTAAACTGTATTTCTCAAGGACACAACAGAATGACGCGAGTGGGTTTTGAACCACGACCGTGTTGATCATAAGCTCGGCGCTTTAACCACTCGACCACACTGCCGACAATCCAAAATGTTCTTGTAATTTACCTGATATAAGTTTATATTTAATAAATCATTTTTTCTCTGTTGCCATTTTACTGTTATCACTATTATTTTTCTGGATTTTGATACATTTATCCAGATGAGTTAAAAATAAAATTTGAATTCTATTAATACTTAAACAAAAATTTAATCTGTAAAATAAATTAACGATTAATTAATCTTTAAATTGTGCAGCCCTACTTTTTTGATGTGCTGAAGATGGAGTCGTATTGTTAAATCTCGTGGGCGGAGTCGGAAAGTTTTGAATAGGTCGAGTCGAAAAATAATTTTTTCATGGTTACCCAATAAATACAAAAAATTCTTACCTCGAAGAACTTATTTCCATATCAAAAATCTTCAACGTAAATCACAAAAAATTTCCCAAGTTAAAACATTGAGCTTAGCCTATTAGGCCTACATTACCTGGTTTTATTTTGTCAGTGCAAGGCATGCCAGTTAAACGATATAACTTTTGCTAAGTCAAGTGGAGTGATTACTTTAACAAGCAAACTCGAAAAGATTTCATTGCCTCTGAATTCATCTGATGTGGGAACAACTTACCATAGGACTTTTTCAACACCATCAGAAATCAGCCAAAAAGACTATTCTACGCGGTTGCCAAAACAACCTTATACCGTGTTGGTATGCAGAGTGTAAAACTCTTTGTATAACTTTACTGAAGTGCCTCGAAATGAAACACGACTTGATTTTGGCTGCTACGGCTTGATTGACCAGACTTGGCAGAAAATCAAGAGATCGATGGTTTCAACCACAGCATCGACTTTCACACTTTTGTTGTAAATCGTGGAGTATGTTAAAATAATTTTATTGGTAGGTCACAACACTTCCCTTTTCACTCTCGCATTTCAGCTAATGCTATTGCATCTCCGCTATTTAGAAACAAAAGATTCGAGGCTGTTGACTGCCATTCTGTTGATAATCTCCTGAAGCCTTATAATATTTCTTAGATTGCACGCAGCATTTAAAAACTTCTTTGATTATATTAGATATTTTAAGTTTACGGCACATTCAATAACCAGTTACTACATACGGTACCCAGACGATAAAACAATTTATATGCGCGGTATCACGCTTGATTAGTCAAGTGTATCAATAAAAGATTTAGTTTATCAACACATTCAACTCGACTTCTTTTCCAAAAATTGTCTGACTTGAGTGGGCATCAACACCAGAATCAGTAACCATCTCAAAGAATTAATTTTTTACACAAAAAATTTCCTGCTGCCGTGCAATACTTAAACCCAGATTAACCTAAAGCTCGGGGTCCTAATTCTATCTGCTGTGAGCAATGCGGGAGGTACTTTTAATTTCTAATTATGTGACTTTTTTTTGCTTTGTGGTTGTTTCGTAATCGGCCCTTTTTGTGAAAATTTAATTTCATAATTAGTTATTGTTTCTAAGAAATTCATTAGCTTTGTTTGAAATCAGACCATTGAAATTTAATTAAGAATCGCGCTAATTTTTCGTCAAAGTCCCATTGTGTTCACTTTACGTTTTTTGTAGTCTTTGCAAACCTATTGCTTAGCATTGTATGCA
The DNA here is from genome assembly GCA_963680785.1 of Diplosoma virens. NCBI lineage: Eukaryota > Metazoa > Chordata > Ascidiacea > Aplousobranchia > Didemnidae > Diplosoma > Diplosoma virens. Next base: position 14,680,322 of record OY796881.1, on the reverse strand, counting down.
AGATTGCGAAACAATGACGTCAGATTTTTATTATTCTTTTTTTCATTGCTAATCGCCACGAACACTTGATACGCCACAAATGTTTTATTGTTACTCGCCGCGTGTTTAAGTGGACATCTACCGTTTGCCTCTATAAATTAGAGAAAAGACACAAGAACTCATTCAGATCAAGCCTTTCGCAAAAGGGCGTATTACGTTTTTTGTAGAGGGCATTAAGGTCATTTGAATTGCCCGGTAAAGTAGTTTAGAGTCAGTATTTTACATTCAAATTTTAGTTGAATTGGGGATAATTTTTATTGAAAGTTTTACGCTCTGCGGACCTGTACTTTGACTAATAGCTCTTGAATAAAAGTTGTGTTTCATTTTAAGTCGTGGTTTGGTAAATTATAGTGAGGAGGTAGGATTGGAGAAATTCATGTAACAAACTCTTTAGAAGACAGACTTTCTGAGCTAGTGAACGATCTTGGCAACAAAAACAACATTATTTTTGACTTCAGGTCATTAATAAGAACCTAATTTGACTAAGTCGGTCAAGTTAACTTAGGTTGGCAGTGAAGCCAACACTTTGTGCCCATTCAAAATTTCCAAAATCTGAAAAAAAGCGCTTGTAGTTGTGGTTTCAAAACTAATAAAGCCTGCAGAAAACTCTAAGAACTATCGCAGGTGTCTCTGCTCTCTGTCCCTTAAACGACTTTTGAAAGACTTAAATAGGGCGGCGTTAAGCAAAGCCAATTTTTTATCCACTGCTCCCTTGGAAGCAAGTTGGATTTCGATGCAAAAGCCAAATGTAGATGACTTTGTTTTGTTATTTAATACAGGAGACATCGAGGATCCTTTCGAAGCTAAGAAGAAAAAGGACGGTATCGTAATCGCCGCTCTGACAGCTGCTGATGACAACCTGGCATTGTGACCTTATTTGCAAGCTGCTGAGACTTCTTTCAAATAAGCACATGGCTAGAATGATCATAGAACTTACCCAAATTCAAAAGTTTAACCTATTATTATTGATAATAAACAATGCAAGCTTCGATGTCTGAGAAATCTTTAAAAAAGTTTGCCTCAGCAGATTATCTGGCATTGTTTCACTTTTTTCGAAACTGGAAGGACTTAAAGAAGACTTTAAATCAAGACACAACCACACTTTCACCTTTTCTCCTGACTTGAAAGATGAAATTCAGTCGCTCGAAGACGATAACGGCAGTCTTTCATTTTAACAAGCGAAAGGCCAAACCTAAGCTAAAATTTTATAACACAAGTTTTACCATTCTGTCCAAACCTTACATATTTTTGGGTAGGGCTGGAAAAATCGCTCACGTTTCGTCACCACCATATAGCATTGCACAAAAATATCTTCCCGCGTCACGTTGTTGCCCATCTTCCGTCTATTTAACAGCGAGTATCATGAATATTGTCTTGAGTGAGTCTTGAATATTGTCATTGGATACTTGCTTTCCACTCCAATAGACCTCTCATCATTTGTTTCAGACATCAAACCAGCTGAACTTTGCCAAATTAAAGTGGAACTTTTTTTTGACTAACAATTGAACTCAGAATCATGATATCTACTGGAAGCAATTCATCCAACTTGCTTTCGGAGATGCCAAGTTATTGCAGTCAGGTTAAAAAATTTTTAAAGTACTCGTATCTTTCCACAAGGACACAACAGAACAAGGCAAGTAGACTTTGAATCACAATCGTGTCAATTGCTTCAATTACAGTACGAAAACACGTAACCCATTATAATGTTATAAAACAGTATTGACTACAATTAAAAAAGCATCGTGATATAGCTTCATTTCAAGATACCAAATTTTACTGTTAAAAATATGAAATGCAAAACATTTAAATGTTGATAAAAGTAGGCTTATAATTTCTCAAGGACCTTATACGGTTTCCAGGCTGCAATAAAGATTGCTACAGTTTCTGTTATGACTAATGGTGAATTTAAAGAGCGCCATGACGCCCGAATGACTAAAACAACATACCAACAATAATCTATTTCTACAAAAAAACTATAACATATTTTTACAACATTTGTGAGCTTTTCCCCACATCCCTGCAATATCTCGAGTCGGACTTGAGACGTAGAGGTCCGAGACCTATAGGGGAAATGTGGGACCTATTCAACAATGGGACCTTTTCAACATTGCCATATCTGACTCCCTTCATATTAAATAGTTTTGATCTCTTTGTTTTGGAGTCGAAAATTACCAAATATTGTGCATTGTGGGATTTCGTCCAGCTGTTGCACATGTTAGCAAAAAGAAGTCAAGTTTTTGTAATTGAGATTAAAAAGTAAATTTCAGAGTAAACGATTAATGTGTAATAAATAATTTTGTGTAGCATACTAATTAAAGTTTGGTGCTGGTTATTGTTACCAGGCAGTTAATTTATGTTATCACGTACTTTTATACTCGAAACGTTTACAAGCCAAAAAGTTTTAAACAAAAAAGTGAAAATGGCCATCTTTGGGACCAGTTCAACACTTACCTCAGGGACCAATTCAACAATTAACATAGTGTTGAAAAGGTTCCATTTCGTTATTGGTATTTTTTTTTCCAGAAAATTAAACAAATATGCCTACGTTTAAAAAATCTAAGAATCTAAATCTAAAAAGAAAGTTTACCAGTGATATTATTAACAATGCCGTTAATGATTACCTTCATAAAAAAAGAAACTGAACAGAAGCCGCAAGACATTATGGTTTGGACCATACAACAATCCGGAACTATGCCATTAGGGAAAAGCAAAACAACACGAAAAATATAAGAGTTACCAAATAAAGTATGGTAACAAGGCAGGTAAATATTTTGTTAATAGTTTTTAATTATAATAGTGCATATGGGATCTAAAGCGAGAGTAAATAAACTAAAGCGCTTTCTCCATTTAACAGAAAGTTTATCTGAAAGTGAAGAAGAAGAAATCATTTTGGAGTCAGATGAACCGGAATTGTCAGATGAAAAGGAAGAACGGCTAACGGACGGCAGTGCAATGAAAAAGAATTGCAGTAATAACACTCCAGCAATATTGCCAACAGGAACATTTGTTGTGGCTAAAATTTATTGCACTTTGCAAAACTTTAAAAAGTTTATTGCCCAAATTGTTGATGGCCCTGATGAAGAAAACGTGTATGAAGTAAAATTATAAAAAGATTATTCAAAGTAAAAGATGGGTTCACCTTCCCCGAAATAGAAGAACTTGCCTCGATCTCGCATGATGACATTGTTTGCGTGTTGCCAGTGCCAAAACCAGTTGCCCACACAGGCAGATTGTCAGGGATTTTTAAGTTTTTGGTGAAGCTATCATCAATATGGTATAAACAGCTCAATTATTACCAAAACGAACGTTTATTTCTTTTAATCAACAGTTCTTGGTGCTGTGAATATACATTTGTACAAAAATCACTTTCTTTTTTCATTTTTGTAATAATTAAATAAAAAATAATTACCGTTTATTTATAATTAGATTAGTGTTGAATTAGTCCCTTAAGGGTGGGACCTATGTTTTTATCCTTTGCAAACATTAATGTTTGTCTACATTTGTAGCAAGTTTGATGAAAATAGCTTACAAAATAAAAATTTTAGGCAGCAAAAAAATATGTTGAATAGGTCCCACATCTGCCCTACAGAGACTTCGAAAAACGTATCTCGAGACATCCACCTCTGCTCGAAATCTCAGAAAGCAAGTTGCGGTTATCAATTGACGATTATCCAGAGTATAAATTTTAAAACAGTGGTTTTCAACTGGTAAGCCATGGCACTGTTTTCAGTGGGTCACAGAGCATAAATCAAAATAAAAGCAATATGAGACTTGTACAATAATGTCATTGTGATCAAAAAATCAGAAACAAATTCCAAGTAAAGATCTTTTTATTTTTTTTTGTAGAGATCACTATGTTTTTTTGGGATGAAAATTGAGAAATCACAGACAAATTCTAAGTGAAGACCTTTTTTTTAGAATTCACGAGATTTTTGCGACGGGAACTAAATTCTGTTTACCAAAGTGGGTCGTTAGTTACCTTGGGTTGGAAAGTGGGCCATGGTATGAAAAAAATTGAAAACCACTGCTTTAGACGTTTTCCTGCGATTCGGGAGTGTAGATAGAGATCATGATAATCAATAAATTCTTGAGAGACCGTCGTTTACAATTTTCCGAAATATTTGAAGCTTGAAGTGCATTTTGAACTTCTTAAAAGCACCAAGATCAAGTGTTAACACTATCAGTATATAGCAGTATTTTCATTGCAGTGACAAAAATTCCTCCTTTGCATTTGACTCTCTTATCCTAAACCATGCAGCACTGTACCGTATCTTTTGGATTCTTGCTTTGATCAGTTGCAAACCTTTATAAAAATAATGTTTTTTGAGAGTCACTCAATGTCATAAACCAATTTATCAAAGCACCCAACTACTGTGCATCAGCTGTGCTCTAATAAGGTTAATGATCTAATAATCTTGGAAAGAGGCTACAATTCATTCTTCCAGCTACTGTGCGCTATTAAAAAACAATTTCAAATTCTTTTTGTTATCACCAGGCATCTTATGAGGTATAGGCCTGAAATACTATTTGTTTAATAACTTTAATTCTAGCTCCTCTCATTTCAATCCAAATGAACAGCCAAAACCTTTGTTTTGTAGTCTCGTCTAACCTTGTACTGTTTAGTAGGCCTACAGTGTTTCTCAAAATTCTCAAAACTTTGCTCCCTAAAAAGAAATTTGCAAGCTCAACGGAGGAATAATCGTTGAAGGAGAAATTCGAGAATTGAAGTAAAATACGAATTGATTAAAAAAATTTGCACGTCCTTTACAGTATCGTTTGTTGAGAATTACTTGGTTTTGTGTCTACTTTGTACAATTTTGAGAAAATGACGCTTGAAAATGTTGCTCGTTTTTGTGTCAAATTATGAAATTTTTGGTAGTTTTTTTGGTTTTAAGCTTTTGCTGCGATAAAGTATTTTGAATTTATATTATACTGGAATGGTTTAACTCAATTTTTTGCTATCTCAAATCTTTTTCTTCTTCTATCTCAATTGAAAAAGCTTTTTCTTCTGGGCAATCTCATCAAACAGCTATATATTACACTTATTTTACTATACTTTTGAATTACAATAATTTTCTTTTCGTTCCGTGAACCTTCATTTCTAAAAGAAAAGCCAAAGGGGCAAAGGTTGTATTGCATTTGATATCCAAAATAAAATAATAAAAGCACTTAGGATTCTAAAAAAGTTTTCAAGGAGTTCTTCGGTTTTAATTATATAATTATTTTTTAAAATATTTTGTTTGTCTCAGGGCTGCGAACTCGAACTCGAACTCGAAGAACTCGGCAATTTTGGCCGAACTCGAACTCGAACTCGAAAAATAAAAATTTCTGAACTCGAACTTGAACTCGAACTCGAAAAAAGTTTGTGGAGTTTGAGTTCATTTAATGAGTAAATTTGACTATAATTTTTCTCAGCGATGGTGCCCAATTATAATTTGCTACCCTCTTTTATTTTGTTTAATAATAGATTAAAATTGGTAACATTGATGACAAAGCAATTTTTAACATGTGCTCAGTTTTTCGAGGTTGAATTATCCTCTTAACTGTATTCCGACTGTATTTTTTCAGCTCTATTTTGTGAACTCGAACTCGAACTCAAAAAATTGAAATTTAAAGAACTCAAACTCGAACTCGGACTTGCAATTTTTTTGTGAACTCGAACTTGAACTCGATTAAAAATGTTTCGAGTTCGCAGCCCTGGTTTGTCTTAATCAAAATAAGACTAATACACACACACACACACACACACACACACACACACACTACCGGTGCCGCGCCTTGCGCTTTCGCTTTTTGATCTTGAGTTTTTCTCGAATTTTGGTTAAATTTTGTATTTTTTTATCAAAACAATGTTTAGTCGATATTTTAGGAAAAATTCTCCAGGTTGCTGGAAAAAAAAATCTCAAAACATAAAATTAATAAAAGACCACTTCTTTAGTTGAACAAGCATTCTTCGAAAATTGAAGACTCCCAAAAGGTCTGCACTTGCGATAAACACGTTCACCCAGTAAATTATAAATCGCGGCGAAGTGAAGATTCTTAAAAAAGTCTTTACTATGTTTTTTTCGTAAAATTCTTGTTTTAAATGTTGATTCGGGTGCAAAAATAGTCTTTAAATTGGCATAAAAAAGAAAAAACTTTTTGTAAACTGGTCCTTTTGTAACCAAATCTTGTGCCTTAAAAAAAATTAACACGAACAAGTTGTACACGGTCGAGTCTAATTCGAAGAAAAACCAATTGGAGTGAGAATTAGTTTTAGCGAGAAACAGAGTTTGTTTTAGAGAGAAAGTAGTGGTTCAAAAGAGTGTTCAATATAATTATAGAAAGCAAGTTCAAACAAATATTATGGAAAGCGGAGCACGATTGATAAAAGTATAGGTCTGAACATGAGGCAAGCACACTGCAACCACGCATTCAACATACACGAATCACGACAAAACCATGTTCTTCTCAAGCATCTTCACTAATTAAAAAAATTCAAAAAATTTTGGGCCCGCTTTGGGCCTGCAAGAATAATTTGCGCGGCGTTTTTTTCTCTTTTTATCTCTTAGAGCATCTAATTTGTTCTTTTTGCTCTCACTCCAATCGGTTTTTCCTCGAATTAGACTTGACCGTCGTACACGTTCTTCGTATGCACTTGATTTTAGCCTTCAGCTGATATCAAATTTTTGTCAAAAATTTTTTTCAACATTAAGTGCATTATATATTTCTTTAAAAATCATGGCATCAATCAAATCGTCAAACTATGTTAACATTCAGGACTCGAGGAAAGTCTAAAAACCATTGGACTAAAAAGTTTGAAATTCTAGCTTAAAACATAATCTTTCTGTCACTTTATGGGATGCCTTTTAAGACAAGATAAGAAATAAATTGAAAAGGCGAAGCTGTTGCTAAAATGACTTTAGTCAGTTTAATCGCGAAGTGTACAAATACGACAAGCAAAGCATAACAGTGACCATTCACATGACCATTAAAAACAAAGCGTTAGTAATTCATTACGTACATCGGTGAAAGCAGGTGCAAAGGCAAACGTCACAGAGGCATGGACAGCGATTGCAACAGTCGGCAACATTAAACTTCTCATATTAGATCATGGTAGTGGTGGGGTTGCCCAACCCATTTCTTAGGATAAGGACGCGGATCAACTCCGCAGAGTCCTAATAGTCGGGCAACCCTTTGGGCAAAACTATAGATTCCAGATCAGTGGTTTTCAATCTTTTTCATACCGTGGCCCACTTTTCAACCCAAGGTAACTTAACGATCCATTTTGGTCAACAAAATTTAATACTCGTTGCAAAAATCTGGTGATCTCTAAACAAAAAAAAAAGCAGATCATAATCACTTCATTATACTGTACATATTGCTTTCATTTTGATTTATGCTGTGGCCCACTGAAAACACCACTGTGTCCCACCGGGTTAAGGATGGCCAAGCGTAAAGAATTAAGAGCAGGGAAGTCTAGCCCGAGATGAAAGATGTCCTGTGATTTGAAACCACAGTTGCTGCACGAAGTCTTGGGTCGATCAATCCTGTGCAGGTATGCAGCAAGAAGAGTGCTGTGTCCGTTGCAGCATAAACGAGAGAAGACACAGCGCGCAGAAAAAGGGAGAGTAAACTCCTAAGATACAATAGGCAGTGGTGGCTTTACAAAAAGGGGGCCTGGTAGTAAGGGGGGCACAATTTAGTGTTCCAAGGCAGAGCGATCTCGAAAAAATGGTCATTGTTATAGAGGCCGCTTTTTAGCGTATTAAAAAAGTCTTTAGTTTAGACATGCCATCGTCCTGGTGCTACTATGAAGAATAGAGCACTACCTTGTGTAGGGGGGACTTTTTGATCTATTTTAGGGAGAGCCCGATGCGACCGCTCCGTTCGCACATTATTAAAGCCATCACTGACGATAGGGATTTGGTATGGGAAAAGACTATAGTGGATACCGCGTATGTAACTGATATAGAGGGATAGACGTTGGGAAGAAACAAGGCTTGAGAGGGTGTGTGTGTGGTGGAAGGGTCGTGGTTGGCACCGACTTTAGCAAGAGTATCCGCTAAGTCGTTGCTTGGAAGAGAGGAGTGACCAGGTACTTATTGAACATCGATTACCTTGGAGATACACCATTTAAGAACATGAATTGCATAAGTCTCAGCATCATTGCTGATGGCCCAGCGTCTGGCCGAGAAAGAGAGAGAGGCAGCAGTGAGACATTTAGTAGAATTAGCATGAATCCCTGCTCCTCTCTTCCCTGACCCGCCAGGACCGGAGTCATCAGTCCATGCAGTGATGCCGCTGTGTGGGAGGATGGGATAGAGTGGCTTTATTGCGAAGGTGAGGGGGGTCGCTACGAGGGCATGAAGAAGATGTTGCGAGATGGAGTAATGGGAAGATGAAGACCAGAAGGTTTAGGAGGGCATAGGATTGGATGCTACCGGGGTGATTAAAGATTAAGGGTGAGGTTATGGGATCTGAAAAAGAATCTCCATAATCCCTTCTTGAAACGGATACGAGGACCATGGTGAGCAAGAAAGGCTAGTGGAAAGGATGGAAGTAATTTTAAAGCACGTTCAAAAAAGAGATTAATGGGTGAAGGTAGATGTAGTACGAGACGTAGTGGGGGAAGGAGTGGAGTAGATGACAGACAACCTGTGATAACTCTTAAGCATTCTCTCCATAAAAGTAATATGGATAGGAGAGAAAACCAGCCTGGGGAAGCATAGATGAGAATGGGGCAAATAAAAGCTTTAGATAAAGTACAGAGGGATTGTTTAGAGGAGCCCGGGAACCTGAGGCAATAGAGTGAAAGGCATGGAATCCGTTGTAAAACTTCTTCCGCAAAGATAGAATGTGATGTTTTTGAAGAGAAGGTTTGGTGAAAGGTAACACCAAGATTGGTTTCCGATAAAAGCATTGTGGGGTGTTGAGAATCGATAGAGTAGGTATAAGATGGGACTGGTAGGGATTTTAAGCTGTTCATTTACACTTTTTTTTTTATTGTAAAAATTGAAAATTTTGTCTTTGCCAATGTTGCATCCGGTAAAGCTGCGTCTTCAAGCGTAAATAATAAAAACGTATTGTGCAATTTTGTCTTCAATACTAATGCTTATAAAAAATTAATATTCACTGGATCTCTGGCTGTTACTTTACGTCATAATATCAAAAATAAAAAAGCGTTTATAAAAATAGCACACAAATATTTGTACAAAATAATTGCGAAATACAAAAAATAAATGTCTTGAAATAGATTATAACAAAGTTTTAAAACAGAGTTTTACTACTTTAATTAATTAGTTCATTCTAGCCCCAATAATTGCTCAACTCTAGACATAATAGTTTTAAAACTGACGTCACTCACGACATTAGCGCAAAAGCTTTATTATACTGCGAAATGTTTCAAGTCGCGCTTCCAATACCTATGTTATTTGTCATGATGCTAAATAATTTTAGTAGTTTTTAAATCATTTTTTACGCAAAAACTTTTAAAAGCAGATAATGGTAAAACAAAGTTTTGTTGCGTACACCAAACAACATAGGTACTGAGCTTGAAAGTTGCCACAGTTATGATAAGCAAGGACTAGAAAATTTCAAAATCTTGTTCTATAGTGTATATCAGATTCTTCGACCTGCGGCAGGAACTTTTCTTCATGTGTTTATCATTTCTTGCGCCAAAAATTCTCTGGCGGAAAATAAAGAAAAATGAGAACAATAAAGAAAACTCTTCGGCGGACGCTGAACAACAGGGCAATGGAAACAATCAACCTAGGCCAAGTTTTACTTTTTTTTAATAACTACTTCTCTAATGTGTGCAAACACTTTTTGTTACAAAAAACAAACAAACTCAGCTTAGCTGAAAAAAGATTTATCAAACTGCGAAAAAACGTAAAAATGTTAACGAGGCAACAAAGTCTGCAAATACAAAGTTAACAGATTTATTTCAATACTTTGTCTGGCACTTCGCTGAGCCGCCAATCTTGTTATGCATCGTCATTTTGGAAAATATTTTCAAAAATGTATTTACGTCATCAGTGTTATTGTCTTTTTGAAGTTATTATTTTGATTATTATTTTCACACAATGACACATATCTTCGTAGGGAGCGTTTTGATGACGACTGTGATCATCATGACCGGCGTACGTTTGACCCTTGAATCATTAGACCGCCGTGTCAACAGACTATCGAGAAAATAGCGAAATTTATTGACTTGCAGATAGGTTAAAATCAAAACTTTGGGTGAACTTTTACACAAGTTAAGACTGGGCGTGGCTGTTAAATTTTTACTAAAACAGATATGAAAAACTGTTAAACAGACAAGAAGCAAATACATGCCAAGATTTATCTAACAGCGTCGCTTAATTTGTTTCTGCATTTACACGAGCATTGTAAAAAATGTGGTTCTGTGGCTAACGACATGATGGGTGTGATCTTATTTTTTAGTTTTTTCAACATCTTGTTCGCACGCACAATGTATACAGTATAGAACTATGAAAAATGCCAAATCAAGTTACCAAAGCGTGCAAATCCCTTACTCAAAAACAATTAAAACCGGCGGTCTTTTGATACATGCGTTTAATTGCGGTCTTTAACAGTAATCTTTCAATTGGTAACGCGCTGTCGGTAGTCAAAAATAACATGAATATAATCTATAGGCAGTTAAATGCAGTCAGCCTCTAGCGACTTGGCCGTCAAGTAGAGGTGGCCTTGTAATAACAGAAGGAATTTCTTGTGCTTGCAAGCAAAAGTCACAAGCCCATAAAGCACATTCCTCTGTTTTTAAGAAGTTATAGGCTTCTGGGGTAAGACCAACACAGGTTCGGTGATACCATTCATTACAACTGGCTATACACCGTATTGCATCTTCACTGGGATATTCAATACCTCTGGTACATTGCTTGCAAGTTTGCAGATCTTTAGGAGGTATTGAATGTGGTGCAACTGAATCTAAATTACTTCCTTTTTCGGAACCATTATTTTTAGATTTTTCAGATTTTTTGTCAGATCTTTTTCTCTGTTTTAATGAATCAGAAGCCTTAGGGGACTTGGTATCACCTATCAGGGATTTTGTAGATGAAGTAGATCCCTTGCGAATATTTGGCAAAGACATCTGAACATTTGGTCTAGTTAATGCTTTCATTTGTCCAGTATTTTGCAACATGTGCCCTTGATTTCCACTAGATACTAAATGATTAGGTCCCATGGAAGGTTCATGCATCAAGCTATCACATTCTGTTGGAGCAATATGACCAATTCCAGGGCGCATATTGTTCATTCCCATGCGTGGTGGTGCTCGAAATGGAGGCATTCCTGGACCAGAATAAGGACCGAATCCATTGCTTGACATGGTTGGGTTGTAATTAGGAACAGGTCTGATATTTGGATTGCCATGAATATTGGGGTTCCAACTCGGTGCTCCAGGATTTCCATAAGGTGGACGCATTCCACTTCGATGATTAGAACCCCATCCTGGCATACCAGGTCCCATATTACTGTTCATTCTCATCATTGGCTGATTAGAAAAATTGTGCATCATTTTTAAAGAGTTTGATGGGGAAGTATCATCAAATGGATTCGAAGCAACAAGATGTGTAGCAGAGGGAGTTGGAGGAGGAAGAATATCAATAGTTGAGATAGAAGATGATGTAGCATCTTTTGATGCAGATGAAGATTTTCTTTTCTTTGAATCAGTCCCATCACGTTTTTTAGGCATTATGTATATATAAGTTTCAAGAATAAAACAACCTACAAATCAATGAAATAAAAATAAGCCAATTACAATCTACTTCTAAAAAATTTTTTAACAAGATGCTTGTAATAAAGAATTCAAAGAAATTACATAAATATAGTCAAACCATAACCAATGGAGTGAACAGAACTATAACTCTTTTAATTTTTTGGGTAGTCCTTTAAAAATACTGATTACTTGAGAATTCTTTCAGGCAACTCTAGTCAAAAAAATTTATTGACAATGATAAACTTAAAAAAAAACATGATTTATGTAGTATTGGAAGATTTTATAAATAACATGAGGTATTTTGGATGATATTAGAAACCAAACTGGTGCTTCTCAATTTTAAGCAGTTTGGTTTCTAGTATTGGAAGACTATGTAACACTATATAAACCATGGTTTTTTTGAAGTTCATAATTTGCCAACAAATTCTTCTGACAAGAGTTGGCCAAAAGAATTCTCATGTAATCAGTTTTTTTAAAAGACTACCAAAAAATTAAAAGAGTTATGGTTTCGTCCATTCTAATGGTTATTTTAAAGTTCTGCATAACCAAAAATTTATTTAAAAGTCAAATCATTTTCTTAAATCAGACAATATTTTGTTATTAAATATTTATCTGCAATTTTACACTTAAATTTTTAAAAACTACTCACTTTTAATTTTCACACTATCTAATAAGTATGACAAAGTAAAAATAAATAACCATAGATACATGAATTACATTTTATGCATTTACAAAATTGTTGAACAATTAGACACATTTTTTACTTTTTTTTGTTTAGCAATAACCACTAAACCAACAATAACTTTTATCTTGTGAGATCAAAAGTATTTAATCTGATATTTAAAATTACGTAATTAAAATTTTGACATGAAAAACCCTGCCTTAAAAAAAAAACCAAGTAATTTGAATCACAAAACTATAAGCTTAATTTTGAGATAAGATACAAAGTCTTTAAGTTACTTTTAATTGAAACTATATTTGAAGTTTTTGTGTACATATTTTAAATACAAAACTTTTCATGATGAAACTTTATAATTATAACATTAAAAATTGGTGTGTTTTAAAAGAAGAATGTGCACATTGCTTAAGTTATGTGTGCATTTAGAATTAGGGCTTTGTGTTTTTATGTATTTCAACTTTTCATGAGTGTACAACTGCAGTTTCAGTTTTTTGTACTTGCCATATGCCTTTTCACAGGCTTATGCTTACATTCACTCTATTATTGATTGCTGTGAAAAATGTAGGCCTGCAATTTTTGTTGTAACACAATATCTACCGAATAATTAGATAATTTGTAATTACTTGGAAATAGAAACACTTATATTACTGCAGGAAGTGTATGGAGATGACACAATGTCAAAAGCTTGGGCTTTCTGGTGTCACAGAAAGTTTAAGGGAAGGAAGGATGTGGTAGGTGAACTTGTTAGAGAGAGTAATCACAGGTGACAAGTCATGGGTCTTTTTGAGTATGATCAAGAAAGCAACCATCAGAGTCTTTAGTGGGAGATTTTAATGCTGCAAAGGCTGAAAAATGCAAGGGTATTCAAATCTAAAACCAAGATAATGTTGATTGCTTTTGTTAATGTGAAGTGCATCATGCAAGCAGAATTCTTACCAAAGAGTCCAATTATCAACCAGTACATTTACAGGACTTGCAATGTTTGATGTGGGCAGTGATAGCTTTAATACAGTGTGAATGGTGCAGCTGCACCGACCCCCTACACAAAATATTGCTGTATTTCTTTATAGTAGCAGCAGGATGTTGATGACATGTCAAAAAAAATTTTTTTTAGGATAAGTTTATGTTGAGACACTAAAAAATGGCCCCTCGTAAAACAATAAATATTGTTTTTAGAGACCACACTGATTTAAACACTTAACAGTATCCCCCTTCCTAAAACAGAGGCTTAGAGATAAATTTGTTTTAAGACACTAAAAAGTGGCCCTCCAAATATAACAATGATTTTTTTAGAAATTACTTTGTTTTCACATACTAAAAATGGCCCCTGCTATGACAATGACCTTCTTTTAAAGATTGCTTTGCTTTGGAACATTAAATAGTGGCCTTCCTTTTTGCAAGGCCATCACTGGATATGGGGTTCTTTTCAAGAAGTCACCATAAGTGATTTTTTTTCAATGAAACTAACATGGAATCCCTCTACAGCACCAGGATGGAATAAAAAAGAAACTCTTTAAGAAGTGATAGTAACCTCAGGGGGATCTCAGTTTAGTTTGACAAACAAAAATAGCTTATGGTGACTTCTTAAAAAGACCCTGATATGTTTAGTGCAGAATAAGCAACAATAGTACTAAGAAAAGTCATTGCTGCTTCATCATAACATTGCTCCAATGCACAATACCTTGAACATCCAGAAATTTCTTGCCAAAAATAACTTTGATGCTCTTGAGCAACCTCCATACTCATTAGACCTAGCTCCTAGTAATTTTTTCCTGTTCTCTATAGTCATATAAAGAATTAAATTGGCCATGAAAAAAGCTCCAAGTGGTCTTGAAAAATTGGAGATATGATAAAGAAGGATGGCAAAATAGGTTAGATATCAAGGGGATTACTTCAAAGGGGACATGTTGTATTTTACACTTTACATTTGCAATAAAAAATTTATGCACACAGTGTTGTTGCTTTTTAAACACACCTTACAAAATTGTATATTCTAGTTTTTTTTTAGTCATTTATTTAACATGATATATACTGTACAAAGAGTTAACATAATTTATCTGCAGTGTGGCTGAGTGAGTAAGGCTTAACAGCATATAAGATTGATACAAACACAGCTTAAAACCTACTTACATTATTCTGTTGTGTGTTTGAAAACCACATTTAATAGTATTTTTTTTGCTTGGCAGTATTAGCAAGTGGCTTTATACTTTGGTTATATTGCTATGTAAAAACCAAAAAAAATAAATGAAAAGTTCAACTAGACAACAATATCTTGTAATCTTGAAAGTAGGTTGGGGTGATTGCTTGATGGCTTTCCTAAATATAAACTTTCAATGTTTTCCTGCATGTTAGGAATATATAGGGATGATAAAAACAAATATATAAGCTTGTATCTTTCCTGTCAAACCGATCTGCAAGAATATACAGGGTGTCCCAGAAATTGCACACCATATACTCATCTTGAATTTTTTTCTATGTTACAAATTTGATTTGATGAATTTAATTAACTAAAATTTTCTAAATATGAGTGAGAAACTCACAATACAACAGTCAAATTGATATTTATGTTTGGAAGAAATTGGAAGATTTTATAAAACTTAAATGGTGCACAACTTCTAGGACACCTGTAGTGTAATAAAAAGGTCTTTGAGCAACAAAAATATTACTATATAGCTACTATTTAGCTGCTATTACTTATATATTAAGCTTTAATTAAAAATTTAAAGCCTAAAAAATTTCAAAATAGTTTGTTTTGATCAACAAGATTATGGTGCAAAATAATTCGCAATGCTTCATTTAATTTTAAAGTTTTAATTCAAAAATTAACACTCTGACACAAAATACTTTGAATTTTTCTCAGCAAAACCTGATTCTCCAGTATTTATTTTCTGCTGTTTCAAGAACACGTCAATATTTGGAACGCTAGCTCACTGATCCCACTTTCAATTTTAATCTTTCAAACCAATTTGGTTGGTCAATTTAGGAAAATAGGATTTTACAACCATTGCAGGAATGTTTTTCAGCTATAAATGCCCATGCAGTAACTTGAATGAGAGTTTAAGTTCTGTGTCCAGTGGTGGCCTTAAAAAAGGGGGGCCCCCGTGCAAGAAAAATAGGGCGTTTAGTTTTTTTGTTTCCAAACCATAGTAGCTCCAAAAATAAAAGAAAAACGTTAAATTTTCATTTGATATAGACAAGAATCTAACCCTTTCAAAAATCCGTTAAAAAATCCTCAATAATGATATGAATTGTTATTTAAGGCAATTAAGATTTTCAGTTTGGAGAAGCAAAATTCTTTTGTAAAACGTAAACTTGCTATTGATAAAGATAAAACGCAACAATGGTTTTCTTTTGATCAAAAAAAACGTCTATTTTTTTTAATATTTCTGACAAAGGTTGTTAATTTTTTGACCATTAAAATTTTATTACAAAAAAATGAGTAAGGAATCACTTCTAACTCTTTCAATGCCTTAAATAATATAACCAAAGTCACTTTTGGCTGGTAACATATTTAATCGATCGAGAACATGCACTCACAGAAGTAATTTAACTTTTTAATATTGAGTCACATGACGCGTAATGTGCAAAAGTACAAAAACTCCTTGATTTTGACTAATATCACATCGGTAGTTAGGTATTTGTAACCGCATTGCGTCAATTTTTTACAGCCTGGACAAGTACTGATGTGGTAAAGTGCAATCAATAATGCAAGCTAATTTGAATAAAAAAGTTTATCTTAAAATAGACTATAAAAAAAGAAATTTAAAGAAGAAAATTAAGAGCATAGCCGGGCACATAGCTTAAATAAAGAACACAAAAATAGTATTGGGCAGAAAAATCCTTCAGAAAAGGGACCTGGTGGGCCGCTTCGTTCGCACCCTATTAAAGCCATCACTGCTCGCAACTAATGACCATTGTTTCTAACTTTCTGACTCGGCATGACGCCGTTAAACTTGGGAAAATTTTCAGGTCGTTGCCCCTACTTACTTTCAAAGATGCCTATCGCTGTTGGGGTTAAAAGTTTCCTCAAGTTACATGACAAACGGCACTAAACAGTACCATTTGTGGCATTGTGTATCATGCACGCCGAACCTGAGCTCACTGCCTGACAACAGTTTTGAGTTTTAAACTTTTATCAGGGACAATCTGCTTACCCAGGTTTTGTCGCAGAGCTGGTCATAAATAAAGACATAAATCTAAGATTTGTGGCTTCTACCAGATGCATTGCTGCACTGGTAGAAACGGTATTGTACATCACGCACGCCGATAACCAGATGCTAGAAATATATGGAGTTATAGTTCTAAAGAATACCTTGCATCCATAATGCACAATGCCGCTTTTGCCAGTGCAATAATATATCAGATTAAGCGCTACCAAAGTTACTAGTGCAGCAATGCATCTGCTGCAATGCTTATGTCCAGAATTAGGTGCTACAAGTGCAGCAATGCATCTGGTAGAATCCAAAAATCTTAGATCGAAGTTTTTTTATTTTTTATGGGTCTAGTGTTATACCAAAAACTGAAATTCAAAGCTACTTGTTAAAACAGCCATTAAAAAAAGCGGCGCAAAATATCTTTCTAGAAAACAAAACAAAATAACACGAGTAGGAGTTGAGTCCAGACCGTGTTCATCGTAGTCGCCACCAAAACCACGCTCCTAATTATTAGGCTTCGCTGCCGGTTTTTCTCCAAAAGCTTTTTGCACAATTTAACCAAATAGCCGACCTATACAGTATGTGCAGTCGATGAAAACTTATAGGCCTGCCCGTGGTGTACGCTAAATGTTTTTTTTTTGTTATTGTGCACACTGCATAACCTGCAAAAAGTTTCTTTAACTATATTAATACGCTAAAAAAGTAGCTAAAGACATAGCTGAATTTTTTTTAATGCTATAAGTACCGGTATCAATTACATTAGGTTCATCTAATTCAGGGGTGTCCTACCAGTATTCCGCGCGGTTTTATCTAAAACGACGAAAACTGAATGGAGCATAGGGGCAGACCGTGAGCTGTTTTTAAGGTGTGCTCTTGATGATTATGATATCGTTTGAAGGGTATCCACTCCAGGTCAGACACAAACAGGACTGGGGCCGAGGGTTTATCTTTCTACTACCCCAGACTGCTGCATTGCCTGAATTAGATGCTGGCAGTGATGTTATTAAGCCAGTATCGGGTTTCGTCATCCAAAACCGTCAGATCTCGTGCTCCATGTGTTGCCCAATGTATAGGGCAAGCTGTTAGAATGTGGTCTGCGGTTTGTTCAGAAGCGCCACACTCGCAATTCGGTGAAGGAGCGAGACCTCATTTGCGCATGGACGAATGGAATCACCCAACACCAGTCCTCAGGCGGTTGAGCTGAACCCAAGCTGCTCGGCGTAAGCCCATCCCAACAGGCCTGGCACCGGTCCCGGGCACAAAAGCACGGAGCCTGGAAGCACCTGCCCAGATGGTAGGTGCTTTCTCGCAGCCTAGGCCATGAGTAAGTCTGTTTATTGGTGTTAGAAATAACAGACCGAAACCAAACCTACCAAAACGGAAGGGTATCCACCCATTCCGATGTTCAGTGTGGGTCTGCTGATCGGCAAATGCCTGGATAAAATTGCCCTTTTCAGGGCACATTGACAACAAGTTCCGAAGACACACCATTCTTCATCTAAACATCGAAAACCTCACTGCAAGCAAGATGAACGTTCTTCATCACCTCGCTATGCAGTCTGAGGCACTCGTCATCCTACTACAGGAGACCCACTGCACTGATGCAGAGAAGTTGGTACTACCAAACTACCAACTATAGCTGAGTTTTCTTTAAGCAGGAAGCATGGTCTTGCCACGTTTGTCCACGAGTGACTGAGATACACGCTTTTGGACCAATCTCCACCGACATTGGAGATCGAGTGGTTGTGTGTGGACGTTGATGGCTATAAAATAGTCAACGTCTACAAACCACCGCCAAAGCGATTGCGATTCCTGGATTTCTGGATCTTTACGCTGGTGATTTTAACTGTCGTCATGCTGACTGGGGTTATGATGATAACAGCCCGGACGGTGACTGCTTGGCTGACTGGGCAAGTATTAATTGTCTTGCCCTTCTATATAATGTCAAGGACGCTGTCGGTTTTTACTCCGGCCTCTGGAACACTGGCACCAATCCAGATCTAGCTTTCGCTAGCGTAGGTCCAAACCATAGACTCTACAATAACAAGACATCAGGCTAAGCTGTTTTGCGTGTTCACTATGCGCCTGATAGCGGTATTCATCATCAAACATAGCAACGACAACGCTTGTATAGAAATACTATGGCAAAATATAGGTTTACTACTTTCGATATTAGCCCCAAGTATCAGTCGTAGTAGTTTTAAAAGTCTTGCTTATTACTATAAAGTATATGTAGAGATATTTCTAAAAGTCAATATAATCAAACCTATTATTAAAACAAAATTATAATTATGACAAATTAAATAATCTTTTTTAAAAAAATGTAGCCAGAAGTTTTCAATTTGTCACAAAACAGTGAAGAAATCATGTAAAGCCCTAAAAAAAATAAATGCTAATCTTAAGCTAAAGCTAAAAGATATGTAGAAGAAATGTATTTTAATTAAATTAATACTTTCCTAAACCATTTTAAAAGTTTTTAATATCTTTGTAAGATCTGCAAGTTGTAGCTTGCGGATTTGAACTAGTAAAAAATATGTTTGTAAAAAATAATAAACGAAATGTATAGATTTCTTTTTATTTCTTTTAAAACAAATTCTTAAAAAATCCAGAATTAAATATTTAGATTTGTTCTATGTAAAATAAAAATTACTTGGATATTTATAAACATTTTTTGTACAAGTCTTGGGCGTTTTTCTTAGCCTACTGGTTTTGTTTCTTTATAGGTCGCCAGAATTTATTGAAATATTAAAATGAAGTTTTTATGTGAAATTTGTGGTAAACTATTTACTTCATGGCAAAAATTTAAAACACAAAAATTTAATTCTCACCAATTTCCAAAAACTTTTTGTAAAGATTTTAAAAGTGCCGCAGTTAGTTTAGGATATCCCATAAACATTACAGTTCCATCAGATTTTTCAGAAGAAATCAATTTCTTTTTACAAGATTGTCCTTCTTCATCAGCACTCCTAAGCAAGACATCAAATATTTTGTGCAAAGATTGGACCTATTGTCTGGCAGAAACAAAAATTAAGGTAAAAAACCATAGCTTAATTTGGTTGGCCTAGGCAGTTCAGAATTTAAAATGTAAAAAAATGCTTAATAATAAAAATTAGTTCAATTAATATGTAAAAAATTTTAGTTTTACTCCACTTTTCTTTTTTTGCTTACAAACATAATAATCACCGCCGTTTCTATTTTTAGAGTTTTCAAGACAAAGATTTGAAAAGAATTTTCAGCAAGGCTTTTCCCTACACTCTTAAAAAGATAAAAGACTTTCGGTCACCAATTTTTGAAAAAAATTTAACCCATTGCCTAAAACCAATAAATGAAAATCAAAAAGAAATCATTGCGTACATGAGTGGCTGTTTACTGAGAAAACTCTTTTACCGTTCAAGAAGCGAAAAAGAGAGGCAACTAATTTTTTATTCAATTTGTAAATTTTCATTACTCATAAGCTTATAAATTTTTAGCTATTTTTTATCAGATTTTTGTCGAAATCAAATCACAATGACAAAACTGTGATAGAATTTGTAGAAAACTTACTTTTCAAAAACCTTTTTTCTTGCAGGAAATATATAAAAAAGCTTGTGTCGAGCAGTACCCCCAAGCTACAACAATCGAGGGGGATTGTGGGGATCGTGCCAAAATATCAACACACTGCTCGTGAAAACCCAAAAATTGTTTAATGAATGGGTGTCCACTTCGGAGTCTCCCGTCACGCATATCCCTACAGAGGGTATTATACAAAAGATTGACATTGGTTGGGTTGTCAGTAAAGAACCCAGTATTAGTGCATTAATTAAAACATCAATAATAAAAAAGTTATTGACGTTATATTTAAGATCGATTAGCTTTGGGTATGCAAAAAAATTAAATGCTTTGTTTCGAATAAAAAAAAGCTTCACCAAACTAAATCTTTGAGAAAGAATTTGCAGCTTTACTGTTAGTTTTATCAAAGACTAGACCAAATTTGTACTTTCTATGTTTATTTGAATGTACTTTCAACGTGTAATTTCAGTTGTTCTTACATTTTGTTTTTGCTTAGTGTGATGGGTTGAAATCTGTTTTTGATGAGATTAAACACTGTTATTGTTTTTGATGACAATATATATGTTATTCTGACTCTAGAGCTTCACTATTGTTACTGCTACTGATAAACATTTTAATAATTTTGCTGTTTGCGCAGTGGTGAATATTGGGTGAGGCGAATGAGGCCCCCCCTCGAAATTAGCCTATACAGATTATTGTAGAGTCTATGTCCAAACAGTCGCTTACCAGATAGACGTGTCCTTGAAAAGTTCCCCAGGTCACAACATCGACCTTCGCTTATTACACGACCAAGGTTTGCTATGGCAGTGCCAAGCATGCCTATTAAGCGATGGAACTTCTGCAAGGCCAAATGGAGTCACTACATTCTTTGACAAATAAATTCACAAAGACTTTGTTGCCGCCTGATTCACTTGACGTAGATGCGGCTTACCAGGACTTCTGTAACACCATTAAAAAAGCAGCCAAAAAGACTATCCCACGCGGGTATCGAAATAACTATATTCCGTGTTGGGATGCAGAGTGTGAATCCCTCTATAAAACTTTCCTGCAGTCTCCTCAGGGAGACGACTCAAGTTTGGCTGCTACAACTCTGCTTTGCCAAGCTTGACAGAAAGCTGAGGGATCGATGGTCCGAGGCAGTTCGGAGCATTGACTTCTCACACTCTAGTAGAAAAACATGGAGTATTTTGAACAACCTTACTGGTAGGTCCCGACACTCTCCTCGTCACTGTCCCGTTTCAGCCGATGTTATTGCATCTCAGCTGGTCAGAAATGGGAAATACGAGACTGCTGATTGCAAGTCATTTCGACTTGTCTATCAAGAAGTGTCTAACCTTTGGAGGGCCACAACACCAGACCTAGTAAATATCTCTAACAATTTTTCACAGAGAGAATTTACTGCTGCCCTTCAACATTTAAAACCAGGTAAAGCTCCGGGACCTGATTCCATCTGCCCAGAGTTTATAATCCATGCTGGAGCTGCTTTGAAGTCCTGATTACGTGAGTTCCTTTCTTCCTGTTTGCGCCGACTCAAAATTCCCAAGATCTGGAGAAGAGCGCTTGTAGTCGCAATTCTAAAACCAACAAAGCCCGTGGGGGACTCAAAGAGTTATCGAACAATATCTCTGCTCTGTGTCCCCTACAAGATCCTCGAGAGGCTTATCTACGCCCGCGTTGAGCCATTAATCGATTCACTGCTCCCTAAAGAGCAGGCTGGGTTCCGACGCGGGAAGTCAACCGTAGATCAAGTTGTTCTGCTAACCCAGAACATCGAAGATTCTTTCGAGGCTAAAAAGAAGGCCGGTGCCGTATTTGTTGATCTGACAGCTGCTTATGACACTGTTTGGCACCGTGGCCTTACCTGCAAGTTGCTGAGACTACTTCCGGATAAGCACATCGTCAGAATGATCATGGAGCTTGTCCGAAATCGAAGTTTCACCCTTACTACCGGTATAGCAAGCAAAGCAGGCTACACCATCTTAAAAACGGCGTTCCTCAGGGATCAGTCTTGGCTCCCCTCCTATTTAACATCTATACGTACGATCTTCCTTCCATGATTTCCAGAAAGTTTGCTTATGCTGATGATTTAGCATTGTTGCACTCTTCTGGAAACTGGAAAGACTTGGAGGGGACTTTAAGCCAAGACATGTCCACACTGTCGGCGTACCTCCAGATTTGGAGGTTGAAGCTCAGTCACACTAAGACGGTGACGGCAGCCTTTTACTTAAATAACCGAGAGGTCAAGCCTGAGCTAAAAGTCTACAACAACGATAAACTTTTACTGTTCTGTCCAACCCCTACTTATCTTGGGGTAAAACTGGACAGATCGCTCACGTTTCGTCACCATCTAGTGGCATTGCGCAAAAAGCTATCCTCGCGTGTCACACTGCTGAGGCGACTCGTGGGCTCGGGATGGGGTGCTGGTGTTAAAACACTACGCATAGCCACCTTATCTCTAGTCTACTCAACATCTGAGTACTGTGCGCCAGTCTGGTGTCGCAGTGCTCACACTCGCCTCATCGATAGTGTCTTGAACGATGCCTTGCGCATAGTTACTGGATGCCTGCGTTCCACTCCAATCTATATTCTCTATCTATATTTTCAGGCATCCATCCAGCTGAGCTTTGCCGACTGGGAGCGACACTCTCCTTGACTCACCGTGGATCTCTGGACCCTGATCATATCTTGCATGGTCTTTTAAGCGGATCCTCAGATAATCGCCAAATGAGACTAAGATCCAGACGCCCGTTTGTGTCAACTGCGCGGAATTTTTTGGACAATCTTGCCAGACTTGGCATCCGCGCTTCTGAATGGACAAATCACAAAAGGTGTGCTCTTGAACTAAACTATTTTAGCAAAAACCAAAAATATTACATTTGTTTTTAGAACCTTGAAAAAATAAGGTCTTTTTGGTTTTAGTTTGAATTTACCTTGATATCATATACTTTTGTTTAATCACACACCTAAATTG
This sequence comes from Diplosoma virens, assembly GCA_963680785.1. Taxonomy (NCBI): domain Eukaryota; kingdom Metazoa; phylum Chordata; class Ascidiacea; order Aplousobranchia; family Didemnidae; genus Diplosoma; species Diplosoma virens. Next base: position 14,657,211 of record OY796881.1, on the reverse strand, counting down.
TGAATTCATGCTTAGTTTACAGTTGAAATTAAAGTTTTGCTTTTTGTATTTCACTTCCGGATTGTCAAAGCAGAGTTTAAAAAAAGTCAATGTCAATTAAAACATCTACGTAGGTCAGCTTATTGCTTAAAATATGAAATCGCACAAATTAAGCCAGAAAATTGTCCACGTATTGAGGCAGCAAAGGACCTCCATGGCCTCAAAACTACTATGAATATCTACACAAAAGAAAATTTATTTTCAAAATTGAAACAGGGCTTAATGAGCAAGAGTTTTAATAAAATTTTTATCTGTTACTTTGAGATTTACAGGATAAAGTTTTAAAAAAATTCAAAGCAAAACAAAAAATCGTTTAAGAAAATAGGTTTGTCTAAATTTGTCACTTTTTTAAGTTAATACCTTAGAGCTAACGAATCAATACAATTCTATTGTACTAACATACCAAATAACCTGTTTTGTTTGCAACTGTCGAACGAACTAAAACGCCTAATCTCGACTTACAAAAGATCAAATCAAATCACAAGAACTGCCTTTTTAAACTGTAATATAAAACAGTATTAAAAAGTAATTTGTAAACATCACATACAAAAATTACTACCGAAAAAACCGGGTACTCAACCTAAACGTAATCAATAAAATTAATCCATGGAACACCATGGGGACACATACGTTTCCTTATCCCTACAATTACCTCGTATACAGCTTTACTGATCTAAATTTCAAAAGCAATGCGGAGAAGACAACTGCAAGTTTTATTTAACAAATCACGACAAGTTTATAATAAACTTTGATACAGGATCACATAGCAACAATACCAACGACTGAAAGACCAGAATGAGTTCGGCAGGATTCGAACCCGCTACGGGCTTTAAAAAGTCTCTGCTTAAATGGGGAAGTAAAACAAAAGTTATCGAACAGCCAGAATGCCGACGTCAATTAGCTTCTGAATGTTGCGAGCCACCTCCGGATTCTTGAGATGTCTGAAACGAAGAATCGTCAATATTTAAGAAACCTTGCTGTTAAAATTTGTTTTTACTTAATAAGCATTTTTCGACACAGGTAAAAAAATAGCCCCATCACCAGCAATTCTAGATAAATTACCTGTAATACGATTAAGACAAATAGCATGCAAAAAGTAACACGAGGATGAAATAAGAAAATAATGCTATAGATTCGAAACCGATGCAATTCTATAACAACTGAATAATGATTGACGAAAACTATTCATTGTTATACAAAAAAACCTACTCGTTCAATGCTTTAGGATCTCTCTGAATTTGATCCAGGATCATTTTCATGGCGGGATCTCTCATGATCCTTCCCACTTCCGGATCTTCCATGGCGCGTTTACGAACTTCTTCCGGATCGTTTCTATTCTGATAATCGCACTGAAAAAGATTTCTCATCTATTGAGTTTTTTTCATAATCACTACTTAAGCCACGACCGCGCATTTCAAGCTCATATCACAAACAAATATCAACAACAATATCACAACATATAACATACAGCGCTTTTCTTGTAAGTGAATTAGATCAGCGCTTTAGATTACGACATTGCCAGTGAAGATACATGTAGTTGTAACGTAACATGAGCGCCACTAGTGAGTATCACACTCGCAATCTGGTGACCCTAATCCCAATAACAAAGACCAGACACATGCATCGTACCAACTATTTCATCTTCCTGACGCAGAAAAACGACAGAAGCGTCAATATGGAAGAGTCAAGCGATTACAACGTTCTACTTTGGAGATATCTGATTGAAATTCTGTACGGCAATAAGACGGTACTTTATAACTACTTTTTAAGAACGCCTTTACGTGTCTTTCCAAAGAACACAACAGCGTGTTGAGGGTAAGAACTAAACCGAGACTATGTCGATCAGGGTAACCGTCAAAAGGACGTTCTTTCACACGCGGGCACTACTTGACCATTTCAAACATAACAGGTGAACTGACCAAAAGGCATCTTCGGCATCCTTCCGACGCTTCATTGTTGTTCGGGTCGAGTTCGAGCGCTTTCTGGTAGGCGTCCACCGCTTTGCTGTATTGCTTCAACGCTTCCAAAGCCCCGCCCTTTCGCACGTGACCTTTAACTGAGAAACAAGCGAAAAAATATCTTGTTTTAAACAAAACTTTTTAGTCAACCGCTTTTGATTTACTGACAAGATATTTTTATAAAACAATCCAAAGATTTGGACCTAAGCAGAAGTTTTAAATGGGGGCAAAGGAATCTACCTAACAAGCAAAATTACGAGTTTGAAACAAGGGGTGCAACATTGGTTCGGTCAGTACCATGGGCTTAAAGTCGAGAACTTGTCTAACTTAAGGTTTTAAGATGACGAGTAGACATAGCTTTATCTCGGGATTGCGCGTCAGGCCGATCCCGAGTTCACTGCTTAGTTACAACCTTTATTTGAGACTGTTTCCTTTATTAGAGATTATTGGTGATTTTGGGTTTTGCTCGCAGAACTAGTCATATAAAAGAGACAAGTATCTGAGATCGAGGAGCCACAAACCATTTATTGGACAGCTATAAACTTTAGGTACCGTCTAAAAAACTGCAAAGTATTTTATCGGAAAAAGACCATAAAGAGGCAAAACGCACCGAACGAAGGATCTTTCTTCACACACTCCTCGCAGTCTTTGAGCGCGAGGCGGAATTCCATCAACTTCATATAACACGCGGCTCGGTTGGAATACAAGGTCGCGTTGTTGGGGTCACGCTTGATCGCCTCCGTGTAGCACTTCAAAGCTTCAGGATATTTCGCTGTTAAGACCGTTAATGTCAATCATGAAGATCAAAGTACTTTGCTACACTTTGAGACAAGATTAAGACGGGAATCAAACACTCGGTTCAATTAGACGAACAAACAGAACGCGAGTAATTACTACAATTATAAATACAGTGTAAGAGTAACCGCACGGTTGGTGTAGCTGTTACCATCTCCGCGTTCAGTGAAAGTGCGAAGGTTCGAGTCCCAAGCCGGCCAAATCTACAACTCGCCACCGCTGTACCAATGCTACGAGTATAAACGCAGCATGGCGGAGATAGGCACCACGTCTGGCGAACTCGTGACACACATCGGGGCAGGAAACGAGTCGAACGAAAGGTTTCGTTTTCAGTTTTGTGTCAAGATCCAGAAATGAGCAGCAATGCTTATTTTGCTTTTTTTTGATTACATGCATTCGCTTATCGGAGATTGAGTAACTTTATGAGATTCGAACGACACTCGTACCGGCGCCATACAAGTCATTTCCCTTTTGCTTTTCCGCCAGAGCAATTTCGGGATTGATATAAGCGAGTCGTTCGGCTTCGGCGATCGCCTTCTGGCACTTCTGCAGCTTCTCGAGCACTTCCTTCGTCCGGTGCTCGGTCAACGACTTGTTAAATTGTTCCACAGCTTCCGCGTATTTGTTTTCCTTCATAAACGAAGTTCCCATTCTCGCGAAGGATCTGGAACGGTGCGAACGCGATTGACGAATGAATACGTAATTGCAGCGACCGCGCCCGATATAAAACGTCAATCGATGCGCATTTGAAACAATTCGCATTGTTTCTTTGTACCAAATCTTCTTCAAATTTAATCCAACGACCAATAATCAGTTTAATCTTTCAGAATGCAACTACTTAACTCGCCATTTACTTGCGATCGACGAAAAAGAGAAATCGCAAACAAACATATGCAAAAGCTTTTCTAGTTTTTAAAGCAAATAGATTATTCAAGATCAAGTCAATGTAAATGTGAAAAATCTAAAAAATATAGCACATAATTTCCCGAAAGCCAGTAAAATAATTGAAACAGATTTATTCATACTTGGCAATTATCTTGTAGTCGACTCGATTCTCTCGTCCAACTTCAATAGCTTTAAGGCAAGTTTCCCGACACTTCTCGTAATCTTTTTGCTCGAAGTAAACGGCAGCTTTGTTGTTGAGAAAGGTGATATTTGCGGGGTCGAGCTCAAATGCTTTGTCGTAATGCTTATGAGCAAGCTCGAAGTCTCTCGATTTATAAGCCGCGTTTCCTTTTTCTTTTTCTTTTAACGACTGAAATAGATGTTTCATGGTTGGCAACATCCGTCGAATAGAACAATTTTGGCCTGAAGTTAAACGAAGTTAAACGGTGAATATCGACGACTTACTTCTTGTACGTTGGAAGGAATTTCTTTCTCCGGCGCTGGAGGAGGAGTCTTTGGTTTAGGAGGAGGAGGAGAAGAGTTTGAAGTATCCATGGGCTCACTGTCGCCGGGCATCTGGATGTTCATGCCCAGCAAAACGCTCAATGTGTCCTGGATGCGAGGGTCGTTGAGGTTGCTAGCAAAAAAGTCAAGGTGATTCCCCATTCAATTTGATCGATGCTGTGGTTTTCCTCGGTGTGTTCATAACATGGTTTGTGCAAAGCAAAACAAAGTAGCAAAATCGCAGTTTTTTGGTAGCTCAATAACTAAGGGTAAAATTATTTCTTAATTACACTATTCCAACGTTTTCCAAGGTAAGAAACCACTAAATAGTTCATTTTACAATACTTAGAAATGATTAACAGATAATTCAATAGTTTCAAGTTTTTTTGTACGTTATTATGCAAGTAAACGTGAAGCTGCGGCAGAAAAAATCAAAATTTGATAAGCAACAACCTAATTGAAAAAATTTTCTCGTTGTTTAACGAGTCGCTGCCGGCTTGTTGCCGAAGAAAATATCTTCAAAGCGTAAAAGAATAAGAAAAAATAGAATTTAACTGCTTTTAAAAAATAATACACGTACAATAATTAAAAAAGTATTTGCAATTTATTCATATTTGTGCTTTCCAAACAATGCAATCACAAATAGTAACATAGTTAAAAAAAGCACATACTTAGCCAAATTTTTGGGATTGTTTGCCAAATCGGATATCATTTTCAGGTAGCTGGGATCTTTGAAATAAGAAGCTGTCCTTGGATTGGACATTAACTTTTGTGTCATTGCAGATGGATCTCCAAATAAATTGCCAGGGTTGATTGGCTGGCTACCGGCTGGACCTGGATGATAAAATTGTGCTTAAAACTGCAGTATATATATGCATATATGTTTTTTTTATTTTATCTCTATTTTTATCTTTCTTAATCGCAGGAAAGCGACGGAGGTGCTACACATAGGGTAACCATTAAGCAATTACTCCGGCCTGCTTCTAGACTTGTCAAGACATTGGCAGTCTAGTTGAAATTTTTTACTTGATTTTTTAGTTTTATAGAGATATGACTGAAATTTATAACTGCTTGCCAAGACCACCTAGCAGTTCTCAACCTTTTTAAGCCTGCGGACCGTTTAATATTTTGAAAAAATTTTGAGGCCCGGCAATCTTTTTTATGTCTAAAAATTTTTTTTTAAAACAAAACTAAGCATTGAGCATCAGAAAAACTCTACTTAATGTGGTATTTCCTGTTGACTTCTCGATATAATACGTAGCAAACGTGGCTCTATTGAAGCTTTTGAATGGCGAAGTCAGGAGCGCCGGAAGCGGAGGAGGGGAGTACACAGTGGGGAGGGGAGTACACAGTGGGGAAGATAAGCATAACGTACTTTTCGATAATTTTTTCAAAATCAAGCTTTCAAAATTTTCTTTCTTAATCAGTACTCATTTCTGATTGGTTTATTTGTAACAATACCGGTACTTTCGATGTAATTTATGTTAATTTATTTAAGGCCATGTATTTCGATTTTATTTGTTCAAAGCTAGATTTTCAAAATTTTCTTTCTTGATTAGTATTGATTTCTGATCGTTTCTTTTATAACAATGCTGGTACTTTCAATGTTCATTTCCTGTTTCAGTTTGGAATTATAGATTTTTGGTTAGAATTTTCAATTTTCAAGAGTTACTTCATAAATTTCTTATCCTTTCCTGCTTAGTTTTTCCCGATGACTGTCTTAACCCTTTCTATCTTAAATTATGGTTTTTGAAACAAAAAATTTTTTGAGCTTAATTTATTAATATTTAGACACAAAATAACACATACAAAGTGAAAAATTTGAATTTCAATATTTAATTTAAAAGTTATGAAGTGTATCAAATATGTTACATTAAGAAACAAAGGTGCGAAAATTGAACGAATTTTTTTCGAAATAAAAAGACATTACACAGTGAAATTTAGTTGTTTCAAAAATTCGTGAAACAATTGCGATCTTTACTGAAACAAAGATTGATTTTACATTTTGAGCACTGAAAATTTGTTGTATCCTTTGCACAAAATCTGCATCTCTGCCTTGTTTTGATGTACAATACATAGGAAAGTGACCAACATATTTGACTTCATCAGAAGGGATTGCGACAAAAGCTTTGGTGTTGTCTCTTTTAGGTAAAGGTGCACTAGTTGAAGGTCTTCCACGTTTTTACTTCATTTATTCTCTATATTTATCCTCCTGAATCGCAGGAAAGCGACGGAGGCGCTAATGCAGAGGGTAAGCAATTATCCCCAGCTGCTTCCGGAGATACCAAGATATTGCTGTTTGCTTGAAATTTAATATGCTCGTTTTCTTGATAGGAACATTTCTTTACCAGCTAAAATAAAATCGTTTGGGATTTGAGCTTGAAACTGTGGTAATGAGAGGACTTTTGTCATATCCTTCATTAGTAAGTGCTGTCTTTTGTACAGGAGCCACCCGTTTGTTACAGCTATTTTTTGTAAATAATAGAAAATGCACATATACCATTTGTTATTCTTTAGTCAAATTTTGTTGGGAGAAAGAAACATTTTGCAAAGGTCAACACCTCCCATGAATTGGTTAGATTTATTCACCATCTTAGGACAGGGAATAAATTTGTAGATTTTTTCTTTAGCGCACCATCTTTTTAGTGTTTCCCCTTCTTCATTTCCGATTGAAGTGGAAGCCAGATGAACAACATTATTATCCATCCAACGAATCACTGTTGTACCTGTGCCACGATCAACTCTCCAGTCACAGGATCTTCGTCCTTCAGACTTCAATTCTTTTTCTGATGCAAACAACTTTTGAGCCCCTTCCATTCTGTTCGGTCGTATAGTTCCTAACGCTTGTATTCCATCATTTTTTAGTTTTTTTGAAAGCCGTAAGGAAGTAAAAAAGTTGTGAAAGTAGACTTTGTAATTTTGATTTTTGAGTAAATTAGAACAAAGTCTCATAACTAAATCAAATGCTGTTATTTCTAATTCAGTTGAAGCATTTAAAGTTTTTCCAAATCTCAAACTCGTAAATGATTCCAGAAGATCCACATCTTGAAAATACTTTAAATCCCCATTTATGAAGTTTTTTTGGTAGATATTGCTTCATAAATTTTTAGTTTTAGTGGGAATTATCTGCTTATCTACTGCATCATACAGGGTGTTTCAAAAAAATTGACATCGTCTGACATGTAAATATTACAGAAACTACATAGTCGAATCAAATGAAATTCAACAGGTTTAATGTTGACCAAAATAAGATTTATTCCTGTAAATTTAAATAAGAAATTCAAAGGCACCTGAATTTCATGAAAGGTTTTACAAATGTTCAATATGCGCACCGCCTGTAACGCGGCACACGTGAAGTCGGTACTCTGGCTCCTCCTAAACATGCTGCAGCATGTCTTGGGTAACAATCTCCAATTTAACTTTCGTGCAAGACAGGTAATTAACAAAGAAACACCACCGCACTAGAGATTGTTACCCAAGACATGCTGCAGCATGTTTAGGAGGAGCCAGAGTACCGACTTCACGTGTGCCGCGTTACAGGCGGTGCGCATATTGAACATTTATAAAACCTTTCATGAAATTCAGGTGCCTTTGAATTTCTTATTCAAATTTACAGGAATAAATCTTATTTTGGTCAACATTAAACCTGTTGAATTTCATTTGATTCGACGATGTAGTTTCTGTAATATTTACATGTCAAATTTTTTAAAACACTCTGTACTGTTCAGGTCCCACATTTCTACATTTGTTCAAGACAGAGTCTATCACTAGTTTTATTTTATTGTCATATTTTGGTGAAGAAAGTGCTGGCTGTTTAAAATTATTATTGAAATCCAAATATCGTTTTAGTGTTTCAAATCTAGTTAGGCCTCCTTTGAGTGTTGGCTCCATTCAGTGATGGCCTTACAAAATGGGGGGCCCTGATGCAAGAAAAGTAAGGGGGGGCCACTATTTAGTGTACTAAAAAATGGTAGCTGAAGCCATTTTTATTATATGAAAACAAAGTGATCACTAAAAAAATTAAAAGGTCTTTATTTTTCCACAAGCACAACCTAACCCAACCAGCAGAAGTCGAGCATGCTGCTAATCTTCAAATTTTTTCTTTTCTTTTTGACATGCCATCGACGTCCTGGTGCTACTATGAAGAAATAGAGCAATTTCTTGTGTAGGGGGGGGCACTTTTTGATGTATTTTAGAGGGGGCTGGTGTGGCCGCTCCATTTACACCCTGTTAAAGATATCACTGAGTGCATTTGTTATTTGAGAAAAAATTACAACCTAAGTTTAGGAATAAGTTATATTTCATATGCTGTGGAAAAGGATAAAAATGCCAGCTAATATTCTTAATGTAATTAATACGATACACTAAAAAAATAAGTGTTGCCATGTGCTATTTCACTAACGTAAATGCCAAATAATGATGTAATTTGTCAAAATAAGAATATTTATGTTGTAAAATTTTATATTTTAAGCATTAAAAAATGATATTCCACATGAACACTACTTATCCGGAAAAATATCCCCCAAAACAAGGTCCAACCCAGTATTGTCTCAACCTTCTTCAGCCAAAGCTGGATTTTAACCGAAGAAAGTCAAGTACAGGTTGTTTAAACAAGAAAATCACGTTCAATATCGCATGTCTATTTTTTTGAAGTGTATCAAACATGATACGTTGAGAAAGGGTTAATTGAGTTGAAGGATAGTCTGGTACCATTTCTCTCAATAACTAGAGGCTGATTTCTTGATTAATTTTCATACTTTTTCTTTACAACTTTTTTAAAAGCATTAGTTTCGTTGCACACAGTAAATATATCGGTGCAATAACCTTGAAGAGAACTATTAAGATCATCAAAGCGGCTGAATATATCCACTAAATATGCAAGTTGGCTTATCCACATTTTATCGGATAAAAAAACTTATAATGAAACATGTTTATTCACATACAACTTGATTTGCTTCTTCCTTCAACTCAAAATGACGTGCAAGAAGGCGTCCTCTCGAAAGCCTATCACTTCTGTGTGAAAGATGATTGCAATTTTGCCATACTCACACACAGTGCCTCAAAAAGTCTTAAATGAAATATTCGGCCACGAATATAATTGATAATCTTAACTGCTCGGATCATAACGTCATTTAATCTAGATGATAATTTTTTGACAGCTAAATGTTCAAGGAGAATATGCATGTGTACACAGCAGGTTGTTGTTTGCAACTTTTATTATTTTTGCGGTTGCACCCGAATGACAACCAACCATGCTGGCAGCTCCTTCTGTACACACCCCTACACATTTTCCCCAATCTAAGCCTTGATTTTGCATTTAGTTATTAAAAATCAATAATTACAGTTAATATTATTCTGACACTGTGCTAGTGTGCTACTTCTGAGCTCGTAACCTTAAAGTGTAAAATTGGAATAAATTGACCAGCAGAAAAGCTAATGTGGACAGGCGGTTGAGACCACTGGCCCAGTAGTAGAAAGTGCCATAAAGTGTCTTTCTCAAATACACAAAAGGCACAAATATGTTTTGAACCAAGACCATGTCGATCACAATCACGGCGCCCTAAAATACTCGACAAGACTGCCGTTAAACCCTATGAATGTTACAAAATAAAGTTTTAGAATTTAGAGTTTAGAATAGTATCTAGTTTTTTTTAGAATGAGTTCTAAATACGATTATGCAAATAAAAATGGTTCAATTTAACATGTTGTATAAAACTTATTGCAATACAAATACTTAAAAATAGCACATAAATTTAGACTTGGTAGAACTTTTTTTAGCAACAAATCTTACAAACAAAAAACAGAAAAAAATTGAATCGAAAAAACCTGTGAGATGGGCCTTGCATTGCGCAATACCCTTCTTCAGTTGCTCATTATTTGAGTCATATTTGAGGCCTTCCTCATACGTCAATTTTGCCTCTTCATAACGATTAAGAAATTCCAAAGCCGAGCCTTTTCGAGAATATCCCTTACATAAAAATAATAAGAGCATATTACTTTCTTAGGTAAAAACATTGAGTAAATACAATAGGTGCTAAAAAAAGTCAAAATAAAGAAGACGTTTGTTGAAATTAAGTTTTTATATATCATTGAACCTTGCTTTTTGATAAGCTATTGGTTTATTACACATTAAATAAAAGATAAAACTGCAAATATTATCTTATATATATTAGTTTTGCTATAATAATTTTGTGCGAATTCTAAGCAAAGCACATCAATTTTTTTAGCTATGAATACCATACCATGTTGTGCAGAGTTAGTTGCAAGTTGCATGCCTCTAAAATATATTACATTATTACAAAATAATGAAAAGGAACCAGCTGCTAATTTTTTTTTTAGTCGGCAGCGTGGTCGAGTGGTTAAAGTGCCGTGCTTTATGATCAACATGGTCTCGGTTCAAAACCCACTCGCATCATCCTGTTGTGTCCTTGAAAAAGACATTTTACGGCACTTCCCCCTGTTTGGTGGTCTTGGCAAGCAGTTCTAAATTACTGTCATAACTCTACTAAATTACAAGCAGACAGCAATATCTTGGTATCTCCAGAAGCAGGTGGAGTAATTGCTTACCCTATATATATGAGCGCCTCCATCGTTTTCCTGTGAGTCAGAAGGATAAATATAGAGATAAAATAAAAACAACTGTAAATAAAATTTAAATTAACAGGTTTTCATTTCAAATATTTAATTTAGTCTTGATTGCAACTTTTAAAGTTAAATGATGTAGCATCAAATTTATTACATATCTGCAGTACTATATATTGAAATGGACATAAGACAAACTAAAGCTAGCTTTCAGCTTGTGATTCTGTATGATTAGCAATATATGTTATAAATTTGTTTGATTATTTTGCCAACATTTACAAACAAATTCAGGCAAACACGACTTATTAAGTAGTGTTACAACTTACAATAGGCTGAGTTAAATTATAATTTTGTACAGACTTTTATGGTAAATATTCAAAACACTGAATGCATGACATTTATAGTATCATTTTTTACCTTGGGCCAATCAGGTTTTAATGATAAAACTTTATCAGCATCTTCTAATGCTTTACGATAGGATTCATGCTTGGCATAAGCTGCTGATCTATTGCTATAAAGAACATGGTTTTTAGGATCAATGTCTATTGCCTGTAAAAACAAAATATTTAAAAAAAAAGTTTAAATTTTAACAGACTTTTTAAAAGTAGTTTTATGTTGGTCTATGTATACAAAAATACTTAGATTACATATACAGGGTGTGGAGAAAGTCCCCGATCTTATAAAAAGTTAAATTTAACAACTAATAAAGGTTGAAATTAAAAAATCAACACATAATTTGTTAGACACCCATTTAAGATTTCTACTATCTATTTTTCAATATGGCTGCCTTTGGCTTCAATTACACACTCAAGGCTCTTCCTGAAGCTCTTCACCGTGGCACAAAAGGTTTCTTGGAAAATTTTGGCCCATTCTCGCTTAAGAAACTTCTTCAAAGCTTTGGTATTATTATGGGCTGATGCGCAGGCCTCTTTCTCCAAGATGGACCAGACACAGAGGGTGCACAGTCAGGTGATGAAGGAGAGGGTTTAAGTCAGGTGATGAAGGAAGCCACAATTTTTTCCTCCAGAAAGCTGGAAAGTGACTCTCACACCAGTCGTGGGTTTTGTTTGCAGTATGAGAGGGCACACCATGGTCATCTTCGAAATATTTCTTCATTTCAACATGGGCTGGAGTCAAAATATCCTGAATGTATGAGTTTGCGTTCAGTTTGGCACCCTTTTTAACAAAAATGAGAAGGGATCTCCAATTCTCAGAGATGGCAGCCCATATCATTACCAAGGCAGGTTTTGGGCAGTAGTAAATGGAATTTATGGAACTGGGAATGCTATTAGCACTCTTAGCCAAAATTCTGTTGTTCTTCCAGTTGAACTGGGCCTCAACAGTGAAGATTTTTTCATCAAAAAAAAAATTTCCCCAGCATCCATGCCATCCTTTATTCGGTTCAGGAGAATCTTGGCTCTTTCCATTCTCTTTTGCTTTTGCAATGCCATCAGTTTGGTGTCTGTTGGTTATCTTCAAAGGGGACAACTTGATATCATCTTTTGACAATTGTTCTGACAGTTTTTTCATCCATTTTCAAGTCCCTAGCCATTTTTCTTGGGGTTTCTCCTTATCCGTTTGGTGTTCCTCCTTATCTGCTCCCTAATGGCCTTAATTTTGGTTGGGGTGTGAGCAGTTTGAGGTCATCCACTTCTAGGACAATCATCTGATATCCCAAGTTTTTTGTATCGGTTTACTGCATTCCAAACTGTTGATTTTGGAGCTTTTAAGATCTTGACAATCTCTGAGTTCATCTTTCCTGTGAAAAAGTTGGATAATGGCCTCACATTGACTCATTTTAAACAAATGCAAATTAAATTTAAGAAATTTGAATCTGAAACATAAAAATGTAAGTATCTACAAACAAAAAAAGCCAAAAATGGATAAATTTAGTTAAAAAATAATACCTTTAATTTAATTTTGAAAATTTGATGGGAAACTTTCTCTGCACCTTGTATTATTCTACTTTTTCAATACCTCAATAATTACAATAATTCAATTTCATGCAGTTATATAGTATTTAAATCAAGTAACTTTCAAGGCAGTTATTTTTTGAAACTGCTGCTAATTCTTTTGAACTGCCCTCATTTTGCTCCGTTTCTCTATTGCATTCCTATTTAAATTTGCAATAAATTTAATTTGAATTAAATGTAGAAGCATAAAGATGTCTAGAGCAGTGAACTCATTTTTTAAAGAAATTTAGCTTAATGGCTTATTAAGAATTTTTGCATGTTAAAACAGTGTAATTTATTATACCTGTGAAGACAAAATAATGAGCAACTGCCTATTTCTTCTTCTGTAGATCTACTTTTCAAACTGAATAAAACATGCATTAAAGTTGTTCAGACAGTTAGATTAATTCATTTTGTCACAATTGGATTAAACATGGTATGAATGATTTAGCACTTTAGTAGCAAATGAAAGCATACTTTTTTGTGGTGCCAAAAAAAATAAAAAAAATGTAATTTTATTGTAAACTGATTAGCATAGAAAAGATAGACCAAATCACATTTACAAATCTTAATTGAAAGAGACTATATAAGTATTGATTTTATCTTTATTAATGCTAGATTCAGAATAAAGCTGAATGATTGAGAGTGATCCTTCATTACTTGATTCACTACTATTAAAATAAATGGGAGATGCTATGGTAACATTTATTTTTAAATTGAATAAATTTTTAAAAGCATAATGTGTTTTTTTCTTAAAGACCCTTGACAACCCTTATGAGAATCAGTGGTCTAGAGCAGTGTTTCCCAACCTAAGCACACAGAAGGCTTGGATGTATCTGCAACCACATCAGCAAATCACAAAACTTGCAATTTTTGTCAATGCAAGCAATAATGTGTTTATTACAATAATGTGTTTATTAATGTAACAATGGAATTTTAATTTTATATATTTAGCTCACTGGAATTTTTTATTCATTGCCCTTGCTGTGATTGTTCTTTAATAATTCATCAATACCCTTTGAGTGGTAAATTTTGCCTTATTGCATCACAATAAAATTTTAATGTTTTGTGTTCACTTATACTAATCCAGGTGTTAGCAGCTTACTTATCAGTTAAACTGCAATAATTAACCTTTGTAGTTAATTTTTAAATGGCAAAATGAAAGCAAGTATTTGTATATTTAAAACTTGGATTTACATCAATTGAGTAAATGGTGAAATCAGCCACAGTGCTATTGTGCTTAACCCACAGTGCTATAAAGGAAAGTAAATTGCAACAACATCTTGAGTCAAAACATAAAAACTACCTTAATAAAAATCAGGATTTTTTTAGGAGTTAAGAACTGCATGTTAAAAGAAGTCATATTGATCATTCCACTATTTTGGAAGGTGTAGCTTACTCTCATAGTGATGCAATGGGGGCTTCCTTTTATGTTGCTTTGACAATCGCTAGAACAAAAGTTCATACAATTGGAGAAAGCTTAATTAAAACAGCAACCGTGGAAATAGGCAGAATATTGTGCAGTAATGTTATTGCTAATAAACTTGCTGTGGTTCAAGCAACACAATCAAATAACGAATCATAAGAACTTTTATTCAATATTCTACAACAGAATATTGCTGATGTAAAACAAAGTGGATAATTTAGTTTGCAGTTGATGAAACAACTGATATTGGAAACAATGCACAATTAATGATGTTAGTGTGCAATACCACACTGCTAATGACTATTTGGAACAATTTCTCTTTTGTTGTCAACTTTCCAAAAATACCTTGGGGGAAGAAATATTTTAAAAAATGGATTCCTTTTATAACAAGCATTAACTTTTGTGGACTGACTATGTGTCTGTATGTGCTGATGGTGCTCCAACTATGATGGGAATCAAAAAAGGCTATGAGTTTTGTAAAAAAAAAGGAAAAAACATTTTATTCGTTGATTGTTTACTTCAGAGAAAATCTAGCAGAAAAAGAAATTCAAGAAAACCTGGCTCAAGTCTTCATGGAATTTGTAGCTGTAGTCAATTATATTAAATTCTGCCCCTTGTGCACTTGTTTATTTTGAGTGTTATGTGAGGAATCGGGAGCAAAATACAATGAACTTCTGTTTAATTCAAACATCCATCGACTATCACAAAAAGAGGGTGGCTATTCTACATAATATAGTTGGTTCTTTTTTAAAAGAACAGAAACATGAACTTGTTAATTGATTTAGTGAAAACGAGTGGATTGCTAAATTATTATTTGTAGCTGATTTTTCCAGCCATTTAAATCCGTTAAACATTTCCATGCAGGGAAACGACAAAATATTTTTGGATGTGTTGGAAAATATTGTTGCATTCAAAGCTAAAGTGAAATCGTGGATGCATTGAATGGAAAAAGATAGCTGTTTTTCCATTATTAAATGCATTTGTAGCAGAATTTTATTTGTATGGCATTTATCAATTGTTTTTAGAGCATCTTTCTTTATTTTTTGCCAAGTTGGATAAAGATGTTCCTTCTCATGATTAAAGCACAACATTTAACTGGGTGCAATGTCCTTTTGAGGTATCAACATTGTAAGTTCATCTAGAAATTGATTGCACAGCTAATCAGCTTGTTGAATTGCAACAGCTGTGAAAATACAACTACAAAAATATTTAACTCAATTTTGGGCAATGTCCAATCAATGGAACCAACTCTATCCAATCTCTGTTGGCAGGCAACAGAAGCTCTTTTACCTTTTCCAACCACATACCTTTCTAAAGCTAAATTTTCAGCACTAACTATGATTAAAACCAAGTACTGCAACCAACTACAATCAGAAGACAATATCAGATATTTATTATCAACTATAGATTGCAATTTTGACTAACAAATGATGCAAGTCCAGGGCAAGGTTACCATTAAAATCTGTTTTTGTTGCTTTTCTTAATTTAAATTTTGGAATGTGTGCTCTATTTTTGCCATGTGTTTGCAAACTATTTTTTTCTTGTTTTTTGGTTACCAATATCCATTTGGTTTTATAGTTAGTGTTGACATTCTTTTGAATATGTATAAACCAGGAGTGGCCAACTTTTTGTTTCCCATGCACCAATTTTTCACTTCTATTTCAAACGTGCCACACAAATTTTAACACTTTTTAATCCTTTTTAAGTATGGCAATTTATACATATTTGACAGTTACACATATAAAATCATTTGATATGTACAGGCATATAATAATGATGCATTATTGTCTAAAGAGGATGACTAATAGATGCACACATAACAATAGAATCAAATGCAAATATTTTTATGCTTTAGATTAGAACAAATTCAAGTAAAACTCACTTCTAGCTATAAATTACTCAAATTTTTTGCAGTTTTTTCTAGAAATAAGTATTATTATTAGAATTGGTACAGATGACCCAAAAAAAAACAGTTATTTTATTTTCTTTGGGCAAAGTTTCAGTTATTATGGTTGTTTTGCATTAAAATTATGTTCTGTTCAAAATCTGCTCCAAATGGACGAAACAGCATTGAAGGCAAACTTGCAGACGCTGCACAAAATTGTCAATCATTCAAACACATTTCTGTTTTGGGATTTCTCAGATTTAGTGCCTGTATTCTGTTTGAGTATCGTGAATGTGTTTGAATAATTGAAAATTTTGTGTGACATCTGGAAGTTTGCCTTCAATGCTGTTTTGCTCATTTGAAGCATATTTTAAACAAAACATAACTTTAATGCAAAATAATTGAACTGAAATTTTATGGAATGATGGTACAAAAATTAAAGTTTAAGTTCACCAATTTTTTAAAAATTTTATGGATGTTGATAAGATTAAATACAATTTATATATATTTTTTTTGGGAGGGTCACGCCGTATTTTTTTTATCTGTAGGCATGTTTCTTTTTTTATTATCTCTGGGCATAGTGCACCATAGGTTGGGCACCTCTGGTATAAGCATTTGATAAATTGGCAATAAATTGATTTTCTTAAATTAGTGTTTGCTTGACTGTTGCATCTCTAGTCTGCAAAGACTTGGATGGATACTGATGTGGATATAGTCAGTGAACAAAAAAGATTGGGGAAACACTGGTCTATAGCAAAATGAAAAGTTGCGGAAAAATGACAGAAAGATAAAAATCACATGATTTTTTATTTTTGCAGTGACTGTTTGTGGGTACTATAATAGATTTTCTGCCAACTATAGTTACATGAATCACATGATTGAACTCATTATATTTACCTCTTTCTGAAAATTAATTTAATTAAAGGTTTTTATAAACATATTTTGCTGTTGGTCAGCAAAGCTTCATTAGCATATTTGCTAGAGTGATAAATTATAAACTGAAAGCTCTCAATTTGATTCTTACCAGAGTTTTTAATTTTCTTTTGCACATTTAGTTATGATTAATTTCTTAGTTGGGTGGTTAATCAGTTTAAGAGTAAAATTTGGTAAGTTAGATCAGAGACATAATTTTTTTAAATTTTTGATTAGGATTAGCATTTTATTTATTACATCATAAAATGAAGCTTTATCTTATTGAGGGAATTTGAATTTTGTAACTCACAAAAAAACAAACAGCAAAAAATTTGCTACAGCATATTATCACTGCAAAATTTATGACATTATATGTTTAATTAGTATACACTGAGTTACATAAATTTTAAGATTACTAAACTGTGGAGGGCTTTTGTTGCAGTTTGTGATATACAGGGTGATTCACCGAAGTGTTGACAAATTAAAACTGAATTATCCAACTTACTATAAGGGCAAAAGAAACAAGTTTTTAATAGATAGAATGGAAATTTAATGGGCTTTCACATAAAATTCAAATTATTCAATGTAGCCCCCTTTGTTTTTCACAAGGCGCCTAAGACGTGGAAGTACTTGGGCGCACGTGGCACGCACCACTTCTGGGTCAATTTCTTCCCATGACGCCTTCAGTTTTCGTTTAAGGGTTTCGATATTTGGATGGGATGTTGAGCAGGCTTTTTGCTCCAGAATGGACCAAATCCCAAAGTCCATTGGGTTCAAATCGGGTGAAGAAGGGGGCCATACTTCCTTCTCCCAAAACCCTTTAAAATTGGTCTTGCACCAATGCTGGACTGCTTTGGCTGTGTGGGAGGTTGCCCCATCTTGTTGAAGCGTAATTCCTTCCTCTCCCACTGTTTCTTGAACCCAGGGAATGACTTTTTCTTTCAACATCCGACGATAGATAGTTTGGTTAATTTTCACGCCTTCGTCAATAAAGATTAGAGGTGTTTTCAGGCCTGTTGAAGTGACTCCTGCCCAAACCATCACGGAAGAAGGTTTCTGCCTCCTAAATAAACTGCAACGTTCAACTGGCACCATGTCCTTGTTTGGAATCCAAATCCTGTCATTTTGGTGGTTGTGGATAGCTTGGACAGTGAAAAGCTTTTCATCTGTCCAAAGCACTTGAGGCCGCGTACCAACAACAAGTCTCTTGATCAAAACCTTAGCTCTATCAAGCCTTTTCTTCTTAGTGGCGTTTGACAGGAGCTGCCTCTTGGTAAATTTGTACGGGTAGACGTGGAGATCATCCTTGAGAAGCCTTTGCATGGTGCTCACGCTTACAGAGGTGTCCTTAGCCAGTTTTCTTGTGCTCCTTGAAGGGTTCCGCCTCAACCTCTCCCTGACCTTCTTAATCAGTTCCTTTGTCCTGATGGGTTTTTCAGGAGTACTTCTGATTCTTGGAGCACAACTTCCAGTCTCCCTGAACCTCTTCACAGCCTTGTAAACACCTCCACGACTCACAAATCGCTTCATCAACCAGAAAATTTTCGCAGGTGGAAGTCCTTTCTTGCAATACCCTTCAACGATGTCATTTACTGTCTTTGCCATCTTACTTTTCTAGATTAAATATTCTTATTGATATTGAAAACTTACTCTAGAATATACAGGGTGTCCGTAAAGTTACTATACAGTCTTACAGTATAGTAACTTGTAAGACTGTATAGTAACTTTACGGACACCCTGTATAATAACAATCTGAAGAGGTAATGCAAAGTTAATAATGGAATAAAGTATTTGTCAACACTTTGGTGAATCACATAAAGTATTTGTCAACACTTCGGTGAATCACCCTGTAGTATCTAAAACTGTTATTTATTTTTCTTTATCAGGTCTAAATTTTAAGCACTTTATATTTCAAAATTTTGACAATTTGTGCTTTTTCGACCTTCTATTACATTTTGTTTAACTTCAGTGAAATTATGATGACATAACAATGTCACCAAAATGAGAAAAACATATCAATTATACTGGATGCTTGAAAACTTAGATCTGAGCTGGTGGTTACATCCTAATTTAGTGTGAAGTTTACATGATAGCTCTTCTATGTTTCATTTGAAATTGCTACACAATGGTAGTAAGGTTGGCTCTATTACTGTTGGGCATTCAATGAAGCTCATAGAATATTTTAAAGAGAGAAAATTTGTTAAAGAAACTCTTCAGTATAGTGAACACAACTGGAAAGCATGTGGTGACTTGTACACAAAACATTCATGTTTTGCAATTTGTGGGGCTTAAGAGCTGACAATTGCTATTACATGCAGATTAGCTGTCCACCAAGAACAAGTTATACACCTGGTATTGAGAATGTCAAATTTGTTTGCTTAGTTAATCCTTAAAATATTCACTTGCCACCTCTCCACATTAAGCTTAGCCTCAAGAAAAATTACAAGGCCCTTTCTGCAGTTGACTCAACCTCCATACTATCATAAAGATTTTTCCCATATCTGTTAAGTGAGGTTACAAGCAGAATTTCATATTAAAATATTTAAAGTATTAAATTTCAAAAGAATTGTGAGCTGACCATGAACAAAGATTTTATAGTACGGATACATGCAGCAAAAAAAAAGGAGTATGGACAGTTTTTCGGATAGAATTTTAAAACTTTCTTGAAAAGCATAAAGATCTTGATTATGAGAAACAAATTATGGAGCTACTTGAAACTTTTCAATATCTTGGAGCCTAAAGGTCTGTAAAAATTTACTTTCTGAGTTGTCACTTGCATTAATTTTCCAGCAATTGTGGTGACCACAATAAAGAACAGAAAAAGATCTCACCAAAACCTTTGGCAGATGAAAGAGAGGTATCAAGGATACTGGAAAGTAAACATACTTGCAGATTACTGTTTGTATTTAAAAAAGATTTAGATTTTACTCAGGAGAAAATTTTTCAGCGACATTTCTTGTTTAAGTGACATAATCAACATAATCATAAATCATCAAAATATTGTTGTGCGCTGCACAATCCTATCTGTGCTATAGTCTTTTTAAAAACTTTGTTTTCTGTATTTTGCTGATTTACTATTATCTAATCATGAGCCTTTCAATTAAGTTTCTTATCTAAGTAATTATGTGTCTGTAATATAACACATTAATTTTATCTATTAGGTTGAAAGTTGTTTAACAAATTTTGATGCCATAAAAATGTATTAATTAGTTAGTTGTAAGTTCCTTAATTTCAGCTGTGTTATGAATTTTGTAGCATTTAAAATTTCTTTTGTTGCAAAAACTTTGCATGCCAATATAAATGCTGTCTTGCTTGCAAAACATAACATGTGTGACCAAACCATCACAGAAATTAGTTTCTTTGTCACATCAGACCAACAAGACCAAAGCTAGCAAAATTTAAAGTGATAAAGAAAAAGTTTAACTTGATTAGAAAACACTGATTGAATTTTTGAGTTAAAAGCAAAAAACTTAACCAGAAACAGTTAAAATATCCTTGACCTTGAAAAAAATTCAACTACTGCACCATGCTATTATTGATTTACAATTGTTAAAAAAGATTGTTCTTTATAACAGAAACAACAATATTTTTAACAATAAAAGCACATTTTATGTTATAATACCTTAGTATAAAATTCAATAGCTTCTTTAATTCTTCCTTTGCTTAATGCTTCATTGCCTTTAGTTTTTAATTCAGTCACTGTGTCACCCTAAAAACAGCTTAAACATTAAAATTAAACAACTTATAACATAATAACACATCAAGGACTTAAGAATTTTTACAATTTTATAAGAATCCAACAGATGTAAAAATTGGTTTTGTAATCTTTATTCTTTCATTTGTTTAGTTTGCATTTGCAATCAAGCTACTACCGGTACATTTCTAAATTGTGATTGACAAATGCAAATAAACAGCAGCAATGGTATACATTATTACAAGCACAACACTAATTGTGCATGATTGCTGTACGGTTAAACAAAATGATTAAGTTGATTTAAAAATTAAAAAAATATATAACACAAAAAAATTAAAGTTTTTTTAAATCACGGTGATTTTTGTTTTTGAAACTAACCCAGATGCCCTTGAGGTTACCATCACTTCTTTAGAGATCCTTTTTCTTTATTCCAACCTGGTACTGAAAGGGAGATTCCAGGTTAGTTTCATGGCAAAAAATTACAATGACTTCTTGAAGAGATTCGAGAATTGTTATAATGTATCAATCAAATGTATACCATCGAGCCATATTAAGTTATCAATTTTATTTTATTTTTAGATTTATCTTTCTAACTCACAGGAAAGCAATATAGGCACTTATATTACTCTGACCTAGTTCTGGAAATGCCAAAATATTGCTGTCTGGATAAAGTATTTATTTTGTTATTTAGTTTTATGAAGATTATGATGGAAATTTAGAACTGCTTGCTGAGACCACCAAGCAAGGTAAAGTACTGTTAAGTGTCTTTCCCACAGACACAACAAAATAGTCCAAGTAGGTTTTGAACCAAGACCATGTTGATCACAATCATGGGACTCTAACCACTCAATCACGCTGCCAATAACATTTAGGATTACAGTCCAGGTCAGGCCCAAGGGAAGATAAGTAGCAGCAAATTTATTTTTACTTCCCCAGGCTGCTGCAATAACTAGATCAAATAATGGCAGCTGTTGCATTGAGTTAGCATCATGGTTTGTCATTCAAACAGCAAAGCAAATTTCATAAACCAAATAATACATATTTTAACTTAAACTTTAGTAATTAATAACAAAGCATATGATTTACCATTGCTGAAGAAACTTTCCAAACAACTTGCTTTGGTTATTGCATACAAAAACACTCTTTAGCAACTATTAAAGTAAAGAGAAAGAAAAAGAATAACAAATTAAGTTAATAAGCCAATAAGCAACGATTAGTTAACTAAATATCTTGTCCGAATTGAAAAAAAAACATATTTTTGGTTGGGATGTGCCATACAGCTAATAAAAACATCACTTATGAAAAAACCACAACTTTCAATTTGATAAACGCGAGACTATTTCGTTTGTAACTAAACCCCACGCCATTTCTCGAAAATTCGAAATCTTCATGTACATAGTTGCCATCAAAATATTTTATAATTAATCCTACTTCCAGCAGAGCCTTTGGGTTCAGATTTGGCAAATTTTAAAGAATAACCTATATTTATATTTAATTGTTCAGTTCCATTTCAGGTTCAGGTTCGACAAATTTTATTTTTAATGGTTTAATTCTGGTTCAGGTTTGGTAAATTTTATTTTAAAGGTTCAGCGTTGCTTCAGCTCCGTTTCGGGTTTAAGGAACACAATTAAAGGTTTACGATTTTTGATTCATGTTGGTTCGATCCGTACAATTTACTAAAATGTTTTTATGTCCATTTTTACAAGGGTATAAATCAAGTGTAGCTTTGAGCGCTAAGTCACAACTCACAATTAATCCTTTTCTGAGAAAAACATGTTTAGTTAATTGAATAAGATTTTGAATAAGTTTATTTTTGAATAAATTTGTTAAATAAATTTAACCCATTGTTGAATAAGAATCCAATGAAATCGGGATTTCCTAAAGATGAGAAAAATTGTTATTAACTCTCTTTTGTGGTACATGTTTGATCGAATCGACTTTGTAACCTCGGATGTTATTTCCAAATTAATCCTTGACTACTACAGTGATGAAGAAATAAAAAATGCAAAAGAAGTTCTGCATGCAAATTTTAAATCCAAAAGTGGGAGAAAAGTAATCAGAAAAAGAAATGACAAATCTGCAAAAAATATTGAAGACATTCTTAAAATTTTACATGAAATGTCTGCAATTAAAGGTTAAAAGTTCGTTTGTAAATGCCTTTTATGTTTGCGAGACTATTCTCCTTCGTGACGTAATTACTACTTTTACGCATCAATCAATCAATCAATCAATCAATCAATCAATCTCTTTATTTGTTTTGTGCTTCAAAACAAAAAATACACTAATATATGTGAAAAAAAAAGTTTTCGAAAGCACAGGAAGGCAGCGAAATGACCATACGGTCTTCTAGTCAACTGCCTCCCTCTAAATAGTGGGACAAAAAAAAAAAATTTTTTTTTTTTATCAGAAAAACACAGCAGTACACTTACAAAAACACAGTACATTTAGAAAAACAATGAAGATTAAATAGCAATATTAGTTGTTATTAAATAAATTTCCATGTGCCAGCTGACTTCATCAAACTGTTGTGGCATCTTATTTAATATTGACAAGTTAAAAAAAGTTTAAATTTCTTCTTAAATTGATTATAAGAAAGTGACTTTAATTCGAAAAGTACTTCTTGCCATATTTTAGGTCCAATGTAAGAAAATGTCTTTTTACCTAATTTTGTTCTCTTTCTAGGTTGAAAATAATTTTGTTGCACTGCCAGTCTTGTTTTATAATGATGTTTTTGGGTTATACTTACAATAGTTTGGGACTCATTTTTTGCTGAATTTTTATTAAAGCAAAACATTGTTTTTGCCATTTCAAGTTTAACAATATCTTTTATTTTTAAGAAATTCAATTTTTGAAAAAGAGGATTTGTATGTGACAAAAAAGGACTATTTGTAATAATTCTTATTATGCGTTTGTGTATTCTTACCAGTGGATCCAGGTCAGTAGTCGAAGCAAGTTCCCACGTTGAGACACAATATTGAAGATAAGAGTAAATTAAAGCATAGTATACTGTTTTTAGTATTGTAGTGTCAACATAATTTCTCAGTTTGAGCAGTGCCCAGGAACCATTGGAGAGCTTAGAACAAACATGTTGTATATGAGACTTCCATGAAAGCTTATCATTAAAAATTACACCCAAATATTTTATTTCATTTACTTGTTCTATATTTGTCTTTCCGATTCTAATATCAAAATGCCAGGCTGATTTTTGTTTGGTTAATACCATAAATTTTGTTTTATTAGTATTTAATGATAATTTGTCTAGTTTCAACCATTCGTCAATTTTGACCAGTTCAGAGTTGACATTTTTATTCAACAGTTTTGAACAAGAGTTTGTCAGTGTGAGAACTGTATCATCTGCAAAAAATTTTGTATTAAAATTGGATACTAGAGGCATGTCATTGATCTATAATAAAAATAGTAATGGTTCAAGAGTAGAGCCTTGTGGTACACCACAAGTTACATGATTGAATTTTGATTTAGTGTTGTTTACAACTGTAAACTGTAGTCTGTTATTTAAATAGCTTTTAAGAAGCTGTAGTGGCAATCCACGGATGCCATATTTTTCCAATTGTGCAAGTAAAATTTGGTGATTTACGGTATCAAATGCTTTTTTAAGGTCAAGAAATACAGCACAAGTATATTTTTTTTGGTCAATATTTTCAGCAAAATTATCAAATAATTGCCTTACAGCATCTGATGTAGAAGAGTTTTGTTTGAAGCCAAATTGAACAGGTGTTGATATTTTGTTTTTATTTAAATAAGAGTAAATTCTTTCGTACAAGCATTTTTCAAAGATCTTACTAAATGAGCTAAGTAGAGATATGGGTCTGTAGTTGCAGCACTGATCCTTGGCATCACCCTTATGAATTGGTACAATTTGTCCAATTTTAAGAATTCTGGGGTAAGTCCCAGTGCTAATGCAACTGTTATAGAGTCTTGTTAAAACTGGTGCTATGATCAGTGCACTCACAGCTATATATTTTATGGGTATTCCATCAGGGTCTGTACTCTGTGATGGGTTCAGTTGCCTTATATGTTTTAATATGTCAGATTCTGTTATTGGCTGAAGATAGAAAGAAGTGCACCTTTGAGTAATGAACGAAGTGCTGCTATAAATATTAGCTAAATTGGTTAGTTCAATATTTGCAGCCAGTTTTTGTCCAATCTCAGAGAAATAGTTGTTTAGCATATTTGCCATTTCTTTCGAACTAGTTATTTTTTCTCCTATATCACAAGTTAGCTCTGTGATGAGACTAATTGTTTTTTTTTTGTATTTTGCAATATCATTAATAGTTTTCCATAAGAACTTCATGTTATGTTCAGATGCTAAGACAAGTCCCTGATAATATTTTCTTTTTGCTTGTTCTTTCACATGGGTTAACTTGTTGTGGTAAGTTTTGTATAACTGTACATCATTTGAAGATCCTTTTAAATTAGCAATGTATAATTTGTTCTTTGTTTTGCTTGAGATTAATATTCCTTTTGTTATCCATGGTTTATTATTTAATTTTTTTTCTTTTCTAGATTTTCTTCTTAGAGGAGCATGCTTACTTAATGTAATGTTAAAAATATCAAGAAATCTCTCAAATTGCTCATCAACAGTACAATTATTATAAAATATATTCAAGTTTTCACTAAGTTCAATTAAAAAGTTTTCAGTATTAAAGTTTTTTGTATCTCTTACAATAATGTTTTGATCTATTGTCTTGTGATTGGTGTTAGATAATAAAAGTACTATTGGCATATGGTCTGATATATCTTCAGTTAATAAATGGGAGGTAGTTTTTTGAGTTATGCTGTTGCTATAAAAGTGATCTATCAATGTTGCACTACTGTGAGCTATCCGAGTGGGATATTTAATTAGTGGCAGACATCCTAGGCTAAATAGCATATCAGAATAATTTTTTATTACAGTTTTGGTATCACTTTGCAGCAAATCAATATTGAAATCCCCACATAAATAGTATATTAGTTTCTGTTTGTTTAAATTTTCAATAGCTTTTTCAAAGGATGATTGAAAATCAGAAAGTTTTGACTTGGGGTGTCTATAAAGAACACTAAACACTTTTTCTGTATTGTTTAACTGTATTTTTACCCATATCTCCTCACATCCCATTATATTTAATTGATACTCAGTAGTGGTTTTATAGCTTAAAGTGTCTTTTATGAACATTCCCACTCCACCAGCATTTGTTGAAGAGTTATTATGTATAAAAGTGTATCCTGGCAGGAAAGTTTTTAGATTTGAGTTTAGCTTTGTTTCTGATATAGCTATAATTTCTGGCATCTTACCTAGCACTGACAATAGCTACTCAAGTTTTTCCAAGTTTTTGTTTAAGCTCCTTATGTTAATATGTAATATACAGAAGTTTGTGTTATTTGCATATAGATTTTGGAAGTCTGGTGTGGATATGTAACAATTGTCAGCATCAAGTAATTTGTAATCTGAAAGTTTTGGAAAGATCAGTTTGTTATTAACATTTAATTCTGTTAACTCATTGTTACTTGAATTTTGAAATGGGAAAATACATTTCATGCAATGATATGCTTGATTTGGTTGTTGGAGAGTTTCGAAATCACTTTTTGTCAAGCTGGTGCATTTGAAATGTGTCCACAGCTGGCAGGTGTCACAGGAAATAGATTTTTGGTTACGTTTGCAAGGTTTAACACAACTAATACAAGAGTATTTGATAGGCATACTGAAAGTTTATACAATAATACTTAAAAAGTTTATGCATCGATAAAGTTAACACAATTTCGCGTCATTGTGCCGAATGAAGGAGAGTTGTTTACAGTGCTAGTTTTGACTGATAGTTGGTTGTTACGTTTTAGTAGCTTTGCCATTGTGTCGTTCTTCATTCTCATCTTTTTATTAATACATTTGTTACAAGCTATCGAGGCCCAAGTTGCAAATAAAATTAAGAAAAGATGAGTTTAAAAGTTACGAACGTTTTGAACCGATTTAATGGCGACGGTGACGTATCAGTTTGGCTAAAGCAAGCGCACTTAGCGAAAAGCCTGCTTAAATTGGCATTGCGTGCGCCAGCAATGGCCCCAATTATAGCGAAGGCGCAATCGTCCCAAGAATGAATGTTGAAATTAATGAACAATCAGCTTGTGGTTTAATTGACACCAGATGTACGCAAACTTTAATGGGACCTACAATACGAACAACTCAAGCAAGTGGGCGTAAACAAATTATTACTGCTGATGGGATAGTGATAGATTGTCAGGGAGAATCTTGTGTCACTTTGTTAATAGCGGGTAAAACGATTAAAGTACGATGTGTTGCAATCCAGGGAATGTTGCCAGGTGTTGACGTTGTAATCGGAACGGACGTGTTGAAGCACTTCAAATTCTGTCTAGATTATGGAAAGTTTTCAATTGCCGCCGCTGCGGTCTCAAATGAAATGCCTGTTGATTACCTAACAATCACTAAAAACTACTTTAAAGTCAATTTTGATGGAGAGAAATGAGTTGCAAAGTGGAACTGGATAAAAGAACCAGTGCTATGCAATTGTGTAGATTTTTATAAGATGGACGAAGCTGTTTATCCAAGATTCAAATCAGAAGTAAATAGATGGATCGATAA
Source organism: Diplosoma virens (assembly GCA_963680785.1). Lineage (NCBI taxonomy): Eukaryota > Metazoa > Chordata > Ascidiacea > Aplousobranchia > Didemnidae > Diplosoma > Diplosoma virens. The sequence goes on along the minus strand of OY796881.1, from coordinate 14,629,987 downwards.
CGGTTGGTTAGTAAATACTACATGCAATGAAGACGGTGTGATACCCTTAATGGCTGTTGTTCAAGAAAAGAAAGACAAGGTGCGACCAGTGCTTGATTTTCAAGAATTAAATGAATTTGTTGAATGCAGCGGAGCAGACGCAGATGCTTGTGACGAAAAAACTGAGATCATGGAGGCAGAAATTGGCAACTGTGCGTTGTTAGACTTACGCGATGCTTACATGCAGATAAGTGTTGCTGATGAATGCAGCAAATATCAAACTGTTGAATTTGAGGGCAATTTCTATAAACTAATCAAGCTTGGGTTTGATTTAAACTGCGCCCCTGAAATAATAAAAGCCGTCGTTTCTAAAGTTTTGTCGTTAGATGAGAAGATTTCTAAAGCAACTGACCATTATTATGATGACATTATCATTGACCTCAAGTGGTAAGTGCCCAAGTAGTAAAAGAACATTTATTAAAATTTGGACTGATAACCAAACCATCTGAAAATTTAAATTCTGGAAAAGTCCTTGGCTTGCAAACTTATGAAAAGAAAGATGTTGTTCATTGGAGACGAACTGAGCTAAAGAAAGAGATAAATCCGTCAAATTTAAATTCTATGACAAAGCGGCAAGCGTTTTCCTTGTGTGGAAAATTGTTTGGTCATTACCCAGTTGCCGGATGGTTGCGAGTAGCGTGCAGTTTTGTAAAAAGAAGCTGTGAGAGTAATGCATGGGATAGTTTTGCTGGGTCCATTGCTATTTAAAGATTGAAGGAAGTTTTAAGTCGTTTGGACGTTGATGATTCAGTTAAAGGAATTTGGTCGGCTTCTTCTGGAAAGTTAAATGTTTGGCGTGACGCTAGTCAAATAGCATATGGTGTTGCTTTGGAAAGAAAGAACCAGATCATTGAAGACGGGGCTTGGTTGCGAAAAGCCGATGATGAAACTCACATAAACTTGCTGAGTTGAATGCAGTGATTAAAGGAGTCAATTTAATCACTGAAATCAATTTAATCAGATGAAATGGGGAGCCGGAGATATTACAGTTTTTACAGACTCTGCCGCCGTTTACTCATGGTTGTCATCTTTGTTGAAAAAGACAAAAGCATTAGAGTATCTGGAGTATCCGAAATGTTAGTAAAAAGAAGACTTTCAATATTTTCGGAAAAACTAGAAGCATGCAAATCGAGTGGAGCGTGTCCCTTGTTTCTACAACTAAAAATAAGGCTGATGGACTTACGCGCGTTTCAAAGCATTGGCTGACCATACCTTCTTCAAGTTCGAATTGTGCAATTGCCCTCCATGAAAAGTTTCCTAACGATTGTGGTTTTGCAGAGCAATCTCATGCTTTGCATCATTGTGGTGCTGAAACGACACTGCATTTTGCAAGAAAATTAGACCCCAGCTACAGTAAAAGTGACGCAGAATTTGTTGTGAAAAATTGCCGCGAGTGCCAGTCAATTGATCCGAGAGCAGTGAGAATTAATGGAGGAGAGTTGAGTGTAGAGGAAGATTGGAAACGTCTCGCGCTAGACGTAACACACCATGGTTGTCAGAAGTACTTGACAATTGTTGTGTTCCGTTCCTAAAAATCGCCCACACTATATATATTCACAATCTCATAAAAATCTCTTTTATTTCGCTTTGGTCCGGCTCAAATAGCCGAAGAAATAACGGTTCTATGAACAATTTAAATATTTTATATTTATTTACAAAAAAAATGGCAACACTGCATAATTTCGCTTTATTGAGAACATTCTGGATTTCCGCTTGACCTGTTTTCGCATGTGACGCAATAATGCTTATTTGTGATTGGCTTCATTGAGTAAATTTCAGAACGATCGAGAAACCTTACCGACTGGTATAAATAAGGCTCGCTGGAAAGCAGTATTATGATTCGATGATTTGTTGTGGTAACTTAAATTTGAAAATTTGTTAACTGTGTGAAGTCATAGTTTTTTGGTCGCAAGTCTTTGGTTGTCTACGTGTTGTATTCTTGATTCTATTTAAGGAACAAACGATCAAACCTTTCTATCTTGATTAAAGAATTTAATTACGGTTCATGTATACATGCATCCCACAACAAGATGTACACAATACAATAAACTTATAAGATAGAAACATTGTTTTTATTTTATTTCCTTATTCAAATAGAAAAAATATTTGATTAATATTATTCTTTAATTAAAAAAAAATAAACAATTAATCAGCATTATTATTTTTTATTTTATACTTCTTAACACATGTCTATACCGAAAATCTCGTCACCAAAAAATTGAAGTTGTTTTTACCATAACCAAATAAAATTCTTTATCAAAAAATAAAGGGACAAATAAATCGGTAAGCCAATTATTAACACTCTCTCCTCTAAATTATCGAGAAATGAATATAATTCAACTTCGAGAAATTTACAAACACAATCAAATTTATTTTTTTTGAACAGTTTATCAGTCATTAATTTAAACCTTCCAGAGGCGCCACGTTGCGGATATCTCTGTCAAAGGTTCGCCCATCCGCAAGTTTAAGTTTAATGCTGCGAACATGTCCGTTTGTATCAGGAAAGGTCTTTATAACAACCGCTTTTGGGTAATCACGACGCCCAACATCTACCTCTTCTTTTAATAGGACAATATCGCCTTCCTTGAGATTTGGCTTCACATCATGCCAGCGATGTCTTATTTTGCAGCCACGGCACATACATTTGCAGCCATCTTTTCCAAAATTGTTCAGAGACTGCAATTACAAATTTATAATTGCTGCGATACATTTCAGCTTTGTTAAATTCATGAACAGGTGAATCAGGATGTAGATTACCGCTCAGTATAGATAAAGGTGTCAAAACACGCCAGTCTTCGACCTCGTTACTTAGTTTCGTAATAGGTACAGTTCATTGTCGCTTCAACTTCACACATTATGATCAACAATTCAAAATCACTTGGCGTTCTACCCTTCAAAGCCGTTAGTCCAGTAATGCCATTGTATATAATAGCAGCCATAACATTTTTCGCAGTTCGAATTGCTCGTTCCCAATTCCCACCTGCATGTGGATTTGCAGGAACATTGAATTTCCATACAACGTCAATACACTTCCGCGACATACACCGCGACACAAAATTTTTATCGATTTCGTCAAAACAAATTTTAGGTTTTTGCATTTTGCATTGTTGTAATAACTTTTTAAATTCTGCATCGCATCCTTTAAAATTAGTGCCTTGATCAGAAAATAAACTACGACAATACATGCCACGTCGGGCGGTAAAACGCATGAAGCATTGAATAAACGAATCGGTGGATAAATCAGGTACAATTTCGATGTGGCAGGCTCGACTTGCCATACATATAAACAGCACCCCCAACGTTTCACGATACTACGGTTAAGTTTCACAGCAATTGGCCCAAAAAGATCGGCGCCAGAATTTTGAAATGGGAACTTAGGTGCGTTTATACGGCATTCGGGTAAATTCCCCATTATTTGTTGTGCAGCTTTAGCACGTCTAAATTTACAATAGTGGCAATTACGTAAATACTTTTTCACAGTGCTTAAACCGTAGCAAATCCAGAACCTTTGTAACAACTTACACAAAACGTAATTGGCACCGAAATGATTCGACATGATATGTTCATGCTTAATGAACATTTCTGTTATAAAATTGGCTTTTGGTAGAATATATTGGTGAACACTATCATTAGGAAGTGAAGACTTTACAACACGTCCACCAACACTTAGCACATGCAAGGTATGATCATAAAATGGCAATAAATATTTAATTTCCAACAGCTTGGCTCGTACACTCCCACTACACGACTTCAAAGCATCATCAAAACCACGCTGCCCAATGATCGATAAAATGTCAAATCCGAAATAGGATTCCTGGGCCATTCTTATCAAATCTAATTCGGCCAATTTAAACTCTTGACTTTTTATACAGCCAACTTCAACTGACATATTTAACTTAAGATTTTTAGTATGCAATTTACTAACAACGTACCGATAACGGTATACAATCATTTTAATGCAACTAAACAAATCCGAATAGCGCTTAGCAATATTATAAAAATACGCAGGTATCCTGTGATCAATCTCATTTTTACACAGCATCTCTTCATTCCCAACTTGTGAATTAATACCCGCCTCAGTATTCTCACCAGTATCAATCTCAAGGCAAACATCTGAGCATTCATCATTAACATCATCGGCCACCTGACAAGCATTCACTACTTGTTTTTTATCAAAACCACTATACATTGATTGTTCATACAGAAACACAGAACCTTTAAAATAAACACAACTAGGATCAGCCTTTTTTGGGTCAATACCACGAGAGCATAGGTCGGCTACATTTGATGATGTTGCCACATAACACCAAGTATCGTCACTAGTAAGACGATTGATTTCAGCTATCTTTCGAGCCACATATTTCTTCAGCCTCAACTTACGATTCTTTATCCAATCAAGCACAACTGAAGAATCAGTGTGTAAATAACCTTTTGATATAGGAAGCTGTATTGAACCTTTTATATTCCGGTGCATGTTGGCTCCCATAACTGCAGCAATTAATTCCAATCTGGGAATACTGAGTGTAGATTTTCTAGGAACAACTTTTGATTTTCCCATTACGAATGCAACATTGCATAAGTCATCCTTTGTCATTTTCAGATATGATACACATCCCAAGCCTTTTTCTGAGCTGTCGCAAAGGGTGTGCAGCTCATAAACGTCCGCTTCAATGTCCCAATAACATCTTGGTATAGTCAGCCTTTCTAAGCATGGCAGACCTGCAATCCATTTTTCCCACGACTTCAATATGGTGGTGGGAACAGGATCATCCCACAGTTCAACTTCTTCACAAACCTTCTGCAGAAGTATTCTTCCCTTCAGCATGTATGGAGCACATATTCCAATAGGATCAAAAATTTGTGCTATAGTACTCCACAGACCTCTTTTAGTTTTTGGTCTTTCCTGAATGTTAACTTTTGAAGATAACGTCTTCTTTGATGGATTCCACTGTAATCCAAGAACTTTGCAATTCAAATTGTCTTCAGACGTCAGATCTTTCGAATCCTTCACAAGCAATTTTCTATCAGGTTTTAAACATTCGAGAATTTCGGGATGATCAGATACAAATTTTCTCACCTCAAATCCTCCAGACTTCAATAACTCAACTAATTCACTGGCTCTGGCTTTACCTTCTTCAACATTCTTACATGAAACCACACCATCGTCTACATAGAAACTGTTTTTGACAAGATTTACTGTTTCAGGTGAAGCTCCAACATCATTATCTGTAGCAGTCTTCTTAAGACAGTAATCAGCCATAGACATACTACAATTTAGCCCAAATGGAAGTCTTTTAAATCGGTACGTGATCACTGGTGCTTCAAAATCATGATTTTCAAACCACAGAATTCTCAGTAAATCTCTATCTTTTTCATTTATTCCACATTGCATGAACATTTCCTGGATTTCACAAGAAAATGCCACAGGAAATCTTCTGAATCGAATCAGTATATCAGAAAGTCTTTGTAAATCATCTTTTCCTTGATGCAGCAACGAATTTAAACAAACATTATTACATTTTGCCGAACCATCATATACAAATCTTCTTTTGGCTTGTTTTGTAACAAAATGAGGTATGTAGAAAACTCTAGCATTTTTCTCATCATCATCCGTGTCCACACGTTCAATTTTGTCAGTGTCAATTAACTTCTGGATAGCATCACAGTAAAACTTTTGAGTTGTTTCGTCTCTCTTCAATGATCGTCTTTGCTGCATTAAGCGGTGTTTTGCCAAACCTTTTGTATAAGGCATTTTGTTTAAATCGCTTTTAATAGGAAAGCTCAAAAAGTATCTGCCATCCTTTTTCGTAATTGATTTATCATACAGCTTTGTACAAATAACATCATTTGCGGAAGGAGCAGTATCTTCATCGTCCGGAGCAGTCTCAAAATCGTAATTCATCCATTTTTCAATTTCCGCGTGTAACAACTCACAAGTGTCAGCATCACCATTGCATAGATATGCTCGATCATTCATGTACACATTGTCGTGTTCCATCATACAAATCTTGTTGCAATGAATATCGCTGCAACTATTTAACTTATCATAGACCGGTGCATCAACATCACCTCCATCACGCGCACCAGTATGACCAACTAGCAGCCAGCCAAATTTGGAGAGTTTAGCAGCGACTCTACACTCTTTGCCACGTCTCACTTCAGTCACATCTAAGAGCTCTTCATAGTTACTTCCAATCAAAAGATCAATATTCTTCGTCTCGATTATTGGAATTTCAATGTCTTTAAGATGTGGAATTTTGCTAAGCTCAATGTTTTCCTTTTTACCTGGATTATTGTGACTAGCAACTTCTTCAACACATACCACATCTTTTAACTTAAAAGAAGGACCGTCATTTACACCACAAACTTCAAGATCAACTTTACAACCATCTTCTCTAGTGCAAGCATTAGCTGTCGACAATTTAACACAGGACTTCTTCTGTGCATTAAAAGGTATCTTGAGCAATTTAATCAGCCTTTTAGTTGCCAAAGTATTATCCGAACCTGTGTCTAGCAGATAATTTACTTTCACAGATTGTTTTGAAGCTTCAGAGTGCACAATAACAGGAATGATAGGCAAAATTTTTCTTTCACTATTTAATATAGCACTGTGCACCTTGGCATTCACACCATCAGCATCAGACACCAACTCATCATCTTTATTTTCTCTCACAGTACAGTTAGACTTATCATTCACACATAGCAAGAAATGATGATCATCACTCTGGCAAGCACGACAACAATATTTAGATCTACACTTGGACTGTAAATGTCCCGAGTTAAGGCATTTAAAGCAACATTTGCTCTTTTTTGCTATAGACCATTTATCTTTCACATTCAACTCTCTAAACTTATCACACCTCCACAAAGCATGCACATTCTTAAATTCACACTCAGTTACAGGACAAAAAAATACATTAGAATTTTGAGCATATGTTTTAATAAGAAATTGTTTAGCAGGACGTTTTTTCTCAGCATTAGTTTGGTTAAAGTCATATTTGGATTTTACATTACTTATGTCATTTTGCATCAAAGGGTGCGAAATTAGCTTTAACTGTTTTTTAACAAAACGCAATAAATAATCAAAACTAGGCATAACAATACATGCATTACATAAAATTTCAGCAAGTTTATCTTTTGTACGCTTGGGTAAACGAGCAATCACTTTTTTTAAAACCCCAGGTGAATCAAGCATAGAATTTTCATTAGTGTCAGCAAAAAGCGTTTTTATATCTTCTAATTCATTCATAAATGATTGAAATGAATCTAAGTTCCATTTAACTGGTTCATTTCTGGTAATATATGAAATATGAGCTTCTACAACAAGAGATGATTGACCAAAAAATTTGTGAAGCTTATTGAGTGCAGTGTTTAATGCAACTTCAGGATCTCTAATCCTATCACAACAACGTATAGCATCAGTGGCTTTACCCGAGCAACGTGACTGAAGAATATCATATATCAAACCATACTGTTTGCCATATAAGGAGATAACTCTCTCCATACCATGCCGAAAAGCAATGTAGTGTTTTGGATCACCATCAAAAGCCACCTTTGACCCGCTTTCCATTAACACTTTACCAGCTAAATAATTGTCACCAATTCCAAAATTTAAATTAGCAGTGTGATTGAGTTTATGACTATTTAAGTCATCAATATCCAATACACCATCAACATCTTGCTCTGCTACAGACTTTATTTTATTAGCCTCCAACACGATATGTTGTTGCTCAACATCATTACAGGTGTCTGTAGCCAGAGTTTTTATATTTGCACTCCCCTCATGCACAACATTTACATAAGAGCCTACTTTTTTTAATTCATTCATTGAACAATAATTTTTTAATGGTGAAACATGCACATTAGAAGCATAGTCAAAATTAATATCACAGTTTAAGCCATGTTCTTGAGTTTTTGTTAAATTATCACTCACCACAAGATTCTATTTGAATAAGTTTTCGATTCTATTTGAATAAGGTTTGAATAAGGATATATGTAATTTGTAATTTTTGGCAATTTGACTAGTTTATAATAATTAATTAACTATAAACCACTTCTTGATTTGTTATTACACTGATTGTAAAGACTGAAAACCATGACTGGCAAAAAATATAATGGACAAAAATCTACATCTACCAGTACCACACAAAAAGAACATGAAACTATTACAGAAGTAGTTAAATCAATTTTAACAGAAACCAACATACTCCAGGAAACTGTAAAAACAAAATGCCAGCAAGAAAAATGTTTACAGGAATCAGAAACTTTGCTCCAAAACTTTAAAACTGATGCTGATCTTTTGGATTCTTTAGCTTTTAAAGTTAGTGAACATATATTAAACAATGAGAATTTTAAACAAATTGTATGCAATTCACTATCTTTGGAAGTGCATGATGAGCTGGATAAAATGAAAAGAAAAATTGAAACAATTAACAAAAAGAATGAGAATTTAGAAAATTTGCTAGAGGCTCAAGAACAATATTCTAGAAGAAATTGCCTACTGATACATGGTTTACCAGCAGAAGTTAATGAAAATACGGACAAAACTGTTATTAAGTTTTTAGAAATTAATCTTGGAATTAATGTCACAGAAAAAGATTTGGACAGATCTCACAGACTTAGTAGACCAAATAGTCCAATAATTGTAAAATTCATAAGCCACAATTTGAAAACCTTAATTTTTAGCTGCAAAAAAAAGCTAAAAGGCAAGAATTTTTTTCTGACTGAGTCACTAACACCAAAAAGAATGTCATGCATAAAAAAGCTAAATACATTACGAGAAGCTGGCAAAATTAAATCATTCTGGTCCAACGATGGTAAGATTTTTTACACTCTTCCTAATAAACAGGACAAACGATTAGAGTTAAATATTGATTATCCTGATAAAATATTAAGTTGTATTGATGATAAGTCAAGTTGAATTACTCACAAACTGATGTCTTAATTTGCCAAATGGAACAAATTATTTGTTGTTACTTGATTGTATTTAAGATATTTGAAAAAAAAAAAAATTTTTTTTTTTTTTGGTTTCCAGCCTATGGTGCATTCAAAATTAGATTATGTTGATGTTACATTGCAAAATAATTGTTTCACTCAAGACTGTAAATATTATAACACTACACAATTTGCTGATCTTATTAAATCTAATAAGAAAGAAGATTTAACCTTAATGCATTTTAATACAAGATCTCTAATAAAAAATAAAGATAAAATAGAATCCTTGTTGTTTGAAATTTCTTCCCTACCTGATCTTATTGCTATAACAGAAACTAAATTAAATTCATTTACAGCTCATCTGGCTTCTATTGAACACTATAATTTCTCTTATGTTAACTCCATGTCAAATGCAGGAGGAGTTGGTATATATATAAAAAAAGATTTAAAATATAATGTAAGAACTGACATAAAAATTGATTATGATGACTGTGAAAGTTTATTTATTGAAATTGTTAATAACTGTGACTCTAGTATTGTTGATAACAAAAGGAAGACTATAATAGGTGTAATCTATAGACATCCTCGTTATTCATATGAGCTATTTCAAGAAGAACTCTGTAAAGCAATAGAAAAACTTAATAGATTTAATTGCTCTTTTTTTATAACAGGAGATTTTAATATTGATTTGGCCAAGCAAAGCACCAATCAACAAGTTTGTAATTACTTAAATAATATTTACTCTTCTGAGTGTTGTACATTAATTGATAAACCAACAAGAATTACACAAACTTCATCAACCATTTTAGATCATATATATACCAACAACTTAAACAATATATGTATACCAGGAATTCTAATATATGATCTATCTGATCATTTACCTATATTCTGTATTATTCAAAGAAACTGTAAGAAAACCTTTTCTCCTAAAAAAATTATTCGTTGTATGAAGAATTTTAATGCTGAAGCATTTTTCTGTGATATTTCTTTAAAAGTACAATCGTTAGCTTTTACTAAAGACCCTAATTTAGCAATAAAAAATTTATTTGATGGTATTTCAACTGTTGTAGAGAATCATGCTCCATTAAAACACTTATCAAGAAAAGAAAGAAAAATAAGATCTAAACCATGGCTTACCAAAGGTTTATTGAAATCAATAAAAACAAAAAACATATTATTTTATCAATGTTTTAAACAACAAAAAACACATTTGTTAACAAAATATAAATCATATCTTAATAAATTGACAAAATTAAAACTGATAGCGAAGAAAAAATACTATTTTAATGAATTGTCTAGGCATAAAAATAATCTAACACAACAATGGAAATTAATAAACGAAATTATTAGTCACAAAAAGCATCAGCAAGATGGGATTAATGTTATAAAAGATTCCAGCGAAAATAAAATTTCTGACAAATCTGTAATTTGTAACATGTTAAATAATTATTTTACAAACTTAGGGCCAAGTATGGATGCTAAAATTCCCAAAACTTCTACAAAACAATTTGATATACCAAGCAAAATCAAATCATTTCAATATGACTACATAACACCTGAGGAAATCCTTTCAGAGTTTGCCAAACTTGATATTTCTAAAGCTTCTGGACCTGAAAATGTACCAAATAAATTATACAAAATAATAGCACCAATATTATCTCCACATTTAAGTAAGATTTTTAATCAATGTTATGAAGTTGGTATCTTCCCTTCTATACTAAAATCAGCTAAAGTAATACCAGTTTATAAATCTGGACCCAAAGATCAAATTAATAACTACAGACCAATTTCAATTTTATCTCCAATTGCTAAAATTTTTGAAAAATTGTTATACAATAGGCTAGAAAAATTTTTGTTTTCTAACAAAGTTATCACAAATCAACAGTTCGGATTTCGTAAAAATTATTCAACAGAAATGGCCATAATAGATTTACATAATAAACTACAAAAAAATGTTGATGAAGGTGATTATACCTGTTGCATCTTTTTAGATTTATCAAAGGCCTTTGATACGGTTAACCACAAAATTCTATTACAGAAAATAAAAAAATATGGTATTAGAGGTAATATGTATACTCTTCTTAGCAACTATCTAAACAACCGCAAACAATTTACCACATGCAATGATGCTAAATCTAACACTAGTACAGTCTTGTGTGGTGTGCCACAAGGCTCTACTTTGGGCCCCTTGCTCTTTTCTTTGTATATCAATGACTTACCATTGCATACTAAATTTTATGTCAATTTATTTGCGGATGATACGGTTCTAACAATCAGACATAAAAACATTGAAATTCTTCAGCAATTAGCTAACCAAGAACTCTGCATTATTGATGAATGGATGAAAACCAACCGTCTATCCTTAAATTATTCAAAATCCACCTATTTTGTAACAGCCTCAAAACAAAAGAAGAAAAATTTGAATAAATTTAGCATCAATGTAGGACAACATGTAATTCCCTACTCATACTCCACAAAATATTTAGGTGTAGTATTTGATCAAGATTTAAAATGGCAAAACCAAATAAATTCCATTTTATGGAAGCTTGCTAACGCAACCAGAATTCTGTCGAAGGTGAAACATTTTGTCAATAAATCAATTCTTGTTAAGCTTTATTATAGCTTTGTCTATCCTCATTTAAAATATGGTATAGTTGCATGGGGTAATACTAACAAAACAATACTACATAAACTACAAGTAGCACAAAATAAAATAATTCGTAATATCAACTTTAAATCCATAAATGATTGCATTAAAATGAATACCTATTACAGTTCAATGAGTTTACTAAAAGTTAATGATATTTATCAACTTGAATTGGCAAAATTTATGTACTTATATCATCATAATAGACTACCTGAAAATTTTAATCATTATTTTAAATCAGCCAAAAATCACCACTCCTACACAACTAGATCAATTAGTAATCAAAATTACTATTTGGAAAGATTAAATTTCCATTGTAGCCAAACTTCCTGCAATTTCACTGGAGTAAAACTTTGGAATAAAATCCCTTTTGAGCTAAAAAACTTATCTAAACCTCTTTTCTGTAAGCAATTTAAAAATAATTTGCTAAAATTGTATTAAATAATTTAGTCTCTGATATGAATTACATAAAATTATATACACCATAAAAGCATGTGAAATATTACTCTAGTTAATTAAAATTGCTTTTTCGACACTAAACATATATGTATATATATTTTTTTTTCTCTCATCTCTTATTTTTGTGTTTGTTTGTGTTTGTGTTTTTTTAATGTCAGCATATTGATTAAAAAATTTTGCTTACCATCATATATGTAAATTTTTTTTTGTTTTATTGTAACAATGTAATACGTATTACTTGTATATAATGTGAATAGTTTTTTTGTGTGTGTTTTTTTTTTTTTTTTATTTTTTTTTTATTATTATTTTTTATTTTTTTATTGCTTTTGTATCAACTTAGTTTTTTTACTCTCAAATATGTATTTTAAAAAAAGGGCAGTTTTTTGACTTGATGACCATTTAATGGTCTTTCACTGTCCTGTTTGTTTAACTGAAATTAAAACAAATTTATATTCGATCAGACTTTTTCTTAATATTCTTATTCAAATGTGTCATGTACTGTGTTTACTGAAAAAAAAAAATTTTTTTTTGTTGAACAAACAAAAATAAACTTCTTGTCTTGTCTTGTCTTGTTTGCAAGTTCAGCTTCAAGCATTTTCTTCTTGAGTTTTATTTTTTGTATTCTTAAATCTTCTTCAGCCATTTTGACATTATTTTCAGTTAACAAGGCAATTTGTCTAGGAGTCAAATTTTCTCTTATTATCATTGATGACAACAGTCCTTTTGATTTCCTTGAAATGCAGCTAGATCTGCTACTAGAGTTTGTAGCAGTGCCTTTACTACTTGTCTTCAGAAGGTTGTCAAACAGATTCTTCTGTTCTGCTTCAGCTTCATTATAATAATGTTTAATAATTGAGTATTGCACTTCTGCTGAGTTTTGTTTGTCAAAATAATCTTCAATCTTATCATTGTCCTCATCAGGATTTAAGTTACCAACATTGATTTCTATGAATTGAAGCAATTCTTCAAAGCATTTAGTTATTTCTATAAAGACTTCTTTAATTTTTTGAAAATCTTTTTTATTTGACAACAATTTTGAAAATTCACAAGCTGCTTTGTTGAAGCTTCTATTTAACTGTCTCATATTTCTTTCAAACAGTGGCATATCCATTTTTTTTAAAACATTTTCTTCAGCAGCCTGAGAAGTACTAGCACCTTGATCAAGTGACATAACAACTTTTTTTTTTTTTTCTTATTATTCAAAAAGAATAATGAAACAATGTTTCTATAATGTTGTATTCTTGATTCTATTTAAGGAACAAACGATCAAACCTTTCTATCTTGATTAAAGAATTTAATCACGGTTCATGTATACATGCATCCCACAACAAGATGTACACAATACAATAAACTTAGAAGTTAGAAACATTGTTTTTATTTTATTTCCTTATTCAAATAGAAAAAATATTTGATTAATATTATTCTTTAATTAAAAAAAAATAAACAATTAATCAGCATTATTATTTTTTATTTTATACTTCTTAACACATGTCTATACCGAAAATCTCGTCACCAAAAAATTGAAGTTGTTTTTACCATAACCAAATAAAATTCTTTATCAAAAAATAAAGAAACAAATAAATCTGTAATCCAATTATTAACACTACGTGATTGTGAAAAATTAAGCTACTGAATCTGTATTTGCTGTTGATTTATACTATTCGAGCTCCTAAGTGGATTGGAGCATATTTTTTAATAAAGAAGATATTGTGGTAGTCTGAGCTGTGGTTTAGCTAGACTATATTTTTGCTGTCGCTGGTTCGAAGGTCAGATCCAGCAAGAAGATTAAGAATTTTATCTTTTAGTAGACACCGAGATTGCGTTATCGGCGAGGCCTTCCTTACAGGCGCCGAAAGGTTAGACGATTAAATAACGTACTAAGTTACCGAATTAACTTCTACAAAATTTAAAAAACTTTTTACCAGCGGAACATAAATTTCAAAAACTCTCCAAAATTTAAAAAACTAAAATTTGTGGAAGTAACAGGTTGATTGCGGCCCAAGTCGATTTGCCATTTGGAGAAACATTCAAAATGAATCAGAAAGTCAAGTCGTATAGGTGTTAAGACAGATATTTTCTCAGTTTGGTCCACCAATTGAAATTTTGTGTGATAACGCTAAATCGTTCAGATCCAATTTGATGCAGGAATTTTGTAAGCTTTGGAAAATAAGTTTAACTTTTAGATGCGCTTACAAACCTTCTGGGAACGGGATAGTGGAACGCAATCACAGACAATTAAGCAAATGTCTGCTCGTTGCGGGAAAAGCATTGATTATTGCGTTTTCTGGTACAATATCACCCCATATGGCAGTAAAGGCATAATTCCGTCAAGTAAGCTTATCTCTTACGAATGGCGAAATTCGTTTTTGGAGGTAGAAATTAATTCTGAAATTGATGATGGTCAGGAAAGCGATAAACGTGCGTACTCCGTAAATGATAAAGTTTGGGTAAAGCCTCACGGAGCCCGTTGCAATTCTCTATGGAATCCCGGAATAGTGACAAAAGTTAACTCTAAACACAATGTGGAAGTTGACGGAATGCCGAGACATGTGTGTGACAAGAGGAGAAGATGGGCGAATCAGGGCGAACGAGATAATGAAAGTCTTATTTCGGCGAATTTACCAACGGTCGGTCCAAATTTTGTGTCTTCTAGTTCTGAATCCAACTTTGAAAGAGACGCTGAAAGACGTAATGCCACTCTGGAAAATGGCAACGATGTAGAAAACGAATCACTTCTACTACCCCGGCGGGGGATACATGCGGGACGATTGCCGGCGCATCTTAAAGACTTTTTCGTTAACGATGATTTTGAAATCACGAGGGAGTGTAATTAAAGGTTAAAAGTTTGTTTGTAAATGCTTTTCATGTTTGCGAGACTATTCTCCTTCGTGACGTAATTACTACTTTTACGCATCGATAAAGTTAACACAATTTCGCGTCATTGTGCCGAATGAAGGAGAGTTGTTTACAGTGCTAGTTTTGACTGATAGTTGGTTGTTACGTTTTAGTAGCTTTGCCATTGTGTCGTTCTTCATTCTCATCTTTTTATTAATACATTTGTTACAATGTCTGCTGAAATGGAAAAAGAAGCAGTCCCCATCCTTGTAACTGACTCAAATAGATTTTCTCCTCTAGATATCACTCATTCTAAATGCAGCCACTTTATATACTGATATGATCACATTGAAAAAAGAATTTAGTTTGATGAAAGAAGAGAAAGAAAGAGACAGCAAGATAATAATGATAAAGTCTCTTGCTTACTATCTGAAAAAGCAATTGCAATGCAAAATCTAAATAAGCTTGTCTCTGAGTCTGAGGTCTCTCATATGCCCACTCCAACATGTAACTCTAATCATAACTTTAACAGATGTAGTTAAAAGTAGTGTGGTGCAAAATAACTCAACAAAAGAAAAGCCACCTCCTAATCTATTTACTCAAAAAATCCGAAGAATGGATAACAGTGAAACCAAAAATAAAATCAACACCCATTGGGAAAATAAAAAACACTAATTTTAAAGCCGTATCCAAACCCTTTCATGCGTTTGCCACATGATTTTTATCTAATACTTCACCCAATGTAGTAAAATACTTTGTAACTAATCAATTTGGAGCAGAAGTAGCATGCATAAAGCTAGCTACCAAATTCAATTCATATTCTTCATTCAAAATCACCATAAGAAATGTAAGTCAAAAAGATGCTTTTGACATTTTAGGTATTTTAGGTGAGAGGGCATTTTAGGTAAAAAATTCTATAGTAAAACACTATCAAAAGAAAGTACAACCACTTCTAATCCTAAAGCTAATGGCTGAAAACAAGAGTGATTTCTTGACAGCAGTTTCATATAATTGCAGAGGTATTAACTCGTCCACTCATGATATTCAAGAACTTTGTACATGTAAAACTAATCAAATTGTTTTCTTACAAGAAACTTGGCTTTCTAAACAACTAAATAAACTATCTACAATAAGTAACCATCACTATTCCTCTGGAATCTTTAAATTATAAATTATAAAGATGGATTTAAACTTGGAAAACCATATGGGGGTGAAGCAATTCTATGGAATAAATCATTGCGAGCTTCTATAGTTCATAACTTTGATAAGTCATTTATTGGTCTAAAACTTGAATTGGACATTGGACAAATCATCATTATTTTAAATTAATCTCCACATGCCCTGCAGCACCTTCCACAATATTGACGAATACGTACAAAAACTCAGTAAATCAGCTTCATTCTGTAAAGAACTTAGTAACTCCAACATCTGCCTATTAGGAGATGTTAATACTGGACCCGAAAATAGCTTTGGCAAAACCTACAGTCAATTTTGCCAAGACAATTTCTTCATAATGTCTGATAATATGATTTTACCTACAAATTCTTTTACTTTTTAAGTGACGCCCATGGTTCAACGAGTTGGATTTACCATTGTGCTTCCACAAGCTCAGCACATGAAGCTATTGAATCAATCAAAATTCTCCAGGAATTTATAATATCTGACCATCGCCCTCTTCAAGTTACATTTATATGTAACAAGTTTGCACGTGTAGAATACGATGATGTCAATACGCCACACTCTATATCCATAAACTGGAAAAAACTCACTCAACAACGAATAAAAGAATATGCAAAAGCTAGTAAGCATTACCTCTAAAAAAATCTATACCTAATGCTTCAGCCAATTGTACAAATTTAACCTGCAACTAAACAGATCACATCAAAGCAATTGAAAATCTTTACGTAGAAATAACAAGTGCATTAAAAATGTCTTCACTCGGGTTTGCTAATATGCACAAGACTAAACCTTGTCCATTTTCAAAACCTGAATGGAATGATGAAATCAATTACAAACATGAGCTTGCAAGAAAAGCATATCATAACTGGATTAGTTGTGGTAGAGATAAGTATCATTGAACCTAGCAAAACATGGTTAGCACTCGCAAAAATTTTAAACTTGGCATGAAGGCATCTCGCAAAGCTGCTGCACAACAAAAAGCGGACAATCTAGCTTTTTCACTGCATAATGATACTTCACAACAAAAATTTTGGCAAAAAATCACATCACATAAAGCAAAAAACTTGCTTCTTTACATATAGATGGTACCAGTAATGCACCTAAAATAGCTGAAATGTGGAGAAATTATTATAACGATCTATTAAATTCTAACTCTTTGAATACTTCTACAAATAACAATATTAGATTTCAAAAATAAATGGCTTGTCCCATATGTCTGACTTCAAGTCAACACCATGCAACGTACAGTCTTTATTGTAGAAACTTTCTCTAAATTGTGCTGCTGGTTCTGATGAAATACCAGCAGAACACCTTATATGCAGATCCTCTAGTGTGCACCCTACGAAGTAAATTGATTAATACGTGTATTTCTCACGGTGTTATGCCTCAAGCTTGTATGGAAACCATACTTGTTCCTATCTATAAAAATAACAAATCAAACATACACGACAAAAATAATTATAGACCTATAGCTCTTGCAACTGTTATTTCAAAATTGTTTAAACATTTTATTTTACAACAAATCTTGTCGTTTTTACGACTAGCAGTAATCAATTTGGGTTTAAGCGCAAACATAATACAGACCAATGTATTTTCTTGTATAAACAGGCTGTTTCTTACTATGTTAACCAAAACAGCCCCGTATTTAGTACATTTGTAGATGCTTCCAAAGCATTTGACAGAGTAAACCATAAATTATTATTTAAAAAATTATCTAATCGTAACGTTCCTGCTTGTTTTGTACGATTACTTGCCTATTGGTACTCCACACAGTGTATGAAAGTTCGGTGGGTAAATGTATCCTCCAGTCCATTTACAGTTAAATGGTGTACGACAAGGGGGCGTATTAAGTCCCTATTTGTTTTCTTTATATATGGATGACTTATCTAGAAAATTAAACTCTGTTCAAAATGGATGTTTTGTTGGTTCGTCTTTACTGAATCATTTAATGTTTGCTGACGATTTATGTGTATTTAGCCCCAGCGTTAAAGGACTACAAAAACTAATAAATGTGGGCAAAGAATATGTAGTTAACAATTGTATTATTTTTAATAATGATAAAACTGTTGGCATGACTCATCAAAATAAGAAATTCAAAGTAAACGTTGAATCAAACATTATACAGGGTGGGCCGTAAATAACGCACCAAAGCATATAAAACAATTCTGATAATAATAACAAAAGGGTGGGCCGTAAGTTACGCACCCAAGAATTAAAAGTAAATTGTTATGTGAAATAATGTAAATATCTTTTCTTTGGGTATCTGTTAAATTTAATTTCAATATCAGTTACTATAACTGTTAAATTTAATTTCAATCAAAGTTTTTTAGTTATGATTTGCCTTTTAAAAAAATTTTATTTTATTTTTAGGGTATGCATTTAACAATTAAAGAACGAGTTGAATTAGTGTTAATGTCTGGTGCCGATGGCGCCACTAATCGATCTGTTGCTAAGAAGTTTAATCGGATTTATCCTGACCGTGAGCATGCTTTGGTGCGTTATTTACGGCCCACCCTGTATTAGGTGGCAGATGTATCAAATTTGTAAATTCAGTGAAATATCTTGGTGTGTTAATTACTAATGACTTGTATGATGACCTTGATATAAACAGACACCTTCGTTATTTATACTGTGTTGGTAATACTCTACGTTCAAAATTTCATAATTGTTCAAGCCAAGTTAAAAATGTTCTTTTTCGTTCGTACTGCATGTCTATGTATTCTGTTCATTTATGCCGTAAATTTAAAATCAGCAGTTTAAATTGTGTTCGTATTGCGTACAACAACTCGTTCAGAATTCTACACAACATACCTAGACAGGAATCTGCTAGAACTCGACAAATTCAATCTAATATTAAGACCTCTGATGCCCTAATTAGAAATTACAAAAATTTGTAAAGTTGTTGAAAAAACAAAAGTTTGTTGAATTTTAATTTTTTAGCTTTTAAATTTTAAAATGATTTTGTTTATTGTTTGTGTGAGAAACATTAATTACTGTTGCTTTTTGTTTTAATTTAATTGAACTTATCTTTATGTTTATGCAATTAAATGCATTTTTTATAAATTAATACAGCATTTCTTTAACACTAGATTATTTGTTTGATCTTACAGTATTTTTTTGTCTAAAAAAGCGGTAGACGATTTTGACTTACAAAGCTGCACAATAAGCGTACTCAAAATATTAATATTCATAACAAGATTTGCCTTCGAGAATTGCCATCATGACGGCTAGCATTGTAATTATTATATAAAAAATATACATAAAGTAAACTTTTCTACTATATGCTAATGCAATGACGCGCCGCAAAGAGTTACAAAACGACATCGCAAACATTCGCTTGGGCCAACTGTTGGTGTGTGCGCTAATCCGGTTTTCAGTCCAGATACTACTATTTAGAAGTCCATGATTAAGATATTAAAAAAAAAATTCTATACAGTTAATTAACTTTTAGAATTAAATTGCGAGTTCTATTTTATTTTTTATTTTTTTATGATTTTAACAGTTACTATTGTGTACTTTTTTTTATTTGAATAAAGAGCTGTTGAAGTGATTGCTGAAATGGATATTTGGTGTCGAAAAAGCTGAATAAAAGTGGTGCTACTCACGTTACTTGTAGCGTAGAATTAAAATTAATCGTTGGACATTAATTGCTGGACAAACGCTCATTCGTGTAGTGGTATCAGTAATAGTATAAAAACTTTACATGTAAGATACAAACTTACATATTCCTACCTAAGACCGCTACTCAAGGACATAGCTCGTAGATTGTGCCCATAAACATACCAAAACAAAGGATTTGGTAAAGGGGGCAGCAATTTTTCCCGCACCATGGTTTTGCACAATTTTATGAAGAAGCTTTAACGTAACAAATAGGCTTATAATTGAGCAGAATAAATTAGCTTTTTTATGTACCCGAAATATTTTTGACGCGAAAAAATTATTGTAGAAGTGTAATTTGTTGAAGTAATTAATTTTATTTTAAAATTAAAAAAGACAATTATATGATTAAATCTGGCAGCACATTTAAACTCTTATTTGGACGTAAAATGCCAGGGGTGCTGAAGACCCTTTTGGCAAAACTTTTGCCCTCTATAAAAAATTTTGTCCCCTTTAGAATTACTTTGCTACGAACAATTTAAATTTCTTATATTTAGCCAGAAGAAACTTTCCTATAGTGAGCACTAATCTTACGACGAAAATCTTGCTCAAAATAGCGGATACTAAAGAGGCACGGATGAGTTGCTAAGAAGCATACTAGCATGTTAAAAGTTAAATCTGCGCGTTTGTAGCTATATCGACGCGTTGATTTGAAGAATAAAGCAAGAAAACGGGGTTCGCTGAAACGACGTTGTGCAGGCGTATCAAAATCAGTTTTTTATACTGGTGTATGTATGGATTTATTAGATCCCTTTTAGACTGGCAATCTATGTGCATATATGACAAATAATGTGCAGCAATAGCAACCGTACAAGTCTTTTTAAACTATTTTTTTCTATTTGGTCTGCATGCTATAATGTTACAACTTAGGCATGCTCAGGTCAATGAAATCATTTTTTTTCAGAGCTTTATTACTTCATGAAATTTACACAATTTTATAGTTTCGGTTGTTCAGGAGTCTATTTATTAAACAGCAAGGTACAAACTAAGAGAAAGCCGCTTGTTTTTCAGCTCATTTTGTGTGAAGCCACACCTACTTCAGCGGAGTAGCCTGTGGCATTAGAGTTTAAGTTTTATAGATCAAAATAGAGTCAAAATTTTGAATAAAATTAAATTTTATCAAAATTTTATCGGGTCTTGTTCACTATTTTGGCATCATGGCAAATAATGAATGAGACCCATTTGATCTTGTTGAATTTTAAACACAAAAATTAATTTTTTGCTAATTTTTGCAATTTTTTTGAGCAGCTCATTTTTTTGGCACTTCCGTACTTATTGACACACTCTCATTTTTACTTTTCTCTCGTATCGCGCTCTGGTTTTTAATTTTCTTTCGTATCGCGACGTATCTCTTTCTAATCGCGTCTCGCATTTTGTTTTATTGTAGAAATGTTCATGGACCAGATCTGAATTTTCGTTTGTCAAGAATACAAAATATGAACACCACACTTTTGATTTCCAAAATAAGGTGACAGTAGCTGATTTTGTATTTCACAAAAATGGATTGTGTAAGTTGTAGAATTAAGCACTAAGACAGGTAAAAAATCAATGAACAAAAAAAGGAATACTCCAGCCAACGCTTGTAGTGAAAACGGGCTCTTATGATTCAGCGATTAGCCTTCAGTTTTGTTTTTTACATGGCAAAATATGGTAGTTATACACTTTTCAATTTAAGGTCTTTTATATTTGCTGATTAATGCATTGTCTCGATGACAGACCAATTGTCGTTTTTAAATAAATATGTAGGGTAAAGTCGTAGTTTCCGTTCGTAAAATAAAATATTTTAGAAAATGTACGTTCGTAAAATAAAATATTTTAGAAAATGAAAGATAGGTTTATTAAAAGTAATTCATAACAAATAAATACGGAGAGCAGCTATGAATTCCATATATAAATTCCGTATTAAACGACGACGAGCACATCACTGAATAGCTTCCCAAGTATTGGGTATTGACTGAGCAAGAAGAGTTATAGTATAGTTTTCTTGAATAATCTGGGAAGCAGTGAGGACTTTATTAATGTTGACAATAGAACGGGGTGCTGGAGGACGTATACGAGGCATAATTAATTTTGGTACCTTAATTTTAAGTATTTCACAAAATTTAAAAAAATTTAAATATTTTATTTTACGAACGTAAACTACGACTTTACCAATATTGTAGTTTTGTTGATTTAGTAAATTTGCAACCGTTATTTTAATGGAAATTTTGAAGTTTAGGGTTTGGTAAACTGAAGTCAGCTTAAGAAATTTTTGAAGTGTTCGTTTGCAACCTTAATTTGCTTAATATTTTTTATTTTATTTATTTTTATTTTTATCTCTATATTTATCCTCCTGACTAGGAGGAAAGCGACGGAGGCGCTAATACATAGGGTAAGCAATTACCCCAACCTGCTTCCGGAGATGCCAAGATATTGCTGTCCGCTAGTAATTTAGTAGAGATATGACTGCAATTTCGAACTGCTTGTCAAGACCACCAAGCAGGGAAAAGTGCCGTAAAGTGCCTTTCCCAAGGATACAACAGAATGGCGCAAGTGGGTTTTGAACCAAGACCATGCTGATCATCAGTCCGGTGCTTTAACCACTCGACCACGCTGCCGCTAATACCAATATATCTTGTAAAATTTCGCGTTTATACTAGATATTTTTATAACCTTTTATTTTTTGTTGTAGTTACTTATCTTAAAAAATTTTTAAAAATAATAATTAACTTCATTTAATTAATTTTTATTTCTACTCATAATCAACTCAAAATTACTCATAGTGCAAATAGAAATAAAGATTGTGAATAAGAAGGCAGCAACTAAACAAAATGCTTTATTACATGTACAACATTAATTGATGAACAAGTTATTGGTAATACAACAAAAACCGAACTCTTGCTGATGTAGTTTTAAATAAGTATTACTATTTATACTGGTATATATTGGAATGCCAGTATTGAAATTCAATTATTTTGTGCTCTTCTGTGCCAGTGTAGTTGCTACAAACCAAAAGTTTGTCAGTAATGTAGCTGAGTAAATAAAAGCATTTTAATGATGGCAAATGTGCTCAACGTAATTTCAAAACCTACTTTTTTCATTCTTGGAAAACACAATTTGCAAAGCTTTCTATTTTAGGTATTGGTATAAAAAACAAACTTAAATTAAGCTAAAATGGAGATACTAAAGCCTAAGATTAATCAAGACAAGATACCAGAATTTCTTGAGTATGTTTGACAAGCTCAATATTTATTAATTAATACAAATGCTTGTAGCTGGCTCATGTGCGTCTGTATTTTGATTAATTTGATTGACTTTCTGGCAAGTAACAGTATTGCTGTACGAAGGACAGATTTGACTCGTAAAATTTTTTTGTAGTTCCTGATATTGTTTGAGAATTTGATTTTCTAATTATTAAACTCGTGACTTGTTAGTATTTGTAAAGCAGTCAAAGAATGCAGCTTGAGGTGCGAGTTAAACTAGGATTTTATAAAATAAGTGCCATAAAAATAGTTCATGTAATTGTTAGATGTGTACTGTGCCTGCTCATAGGAAATGAAATCAAACAAATTAAATTTATATTAATAAAAATTTTTTGCATAAGTTTTCATTAGTAATAATTATATTACAGTGCTTTTTTTGTAAAAGAAAAGGTGCGGGAACTCACAGAGGGTTTTATTTTGTGGCCAGAGAAGCTATCTGAGTTGTAGCCTAGGCCTATTCAGAGTGGTTTTTAAAGAATCAAAATTGACAAATGAGTTTGACGATCAATTAGTGTGATGTAAATTTAAGCAAAATTTAAATAACTTGGACTGGGTCTTGAAGCCTTAATTTAACACGTTTATACTTAACACAAACACTGATGATAAACACGTAGCAATTGAACGAATAATTTAAACAGAAAATGCTGAAAACGTAATAGCATACAATTTATAATGAATTATGAGACAAAAACAATTTTTTTCTGATATTTCGGGGGGGTCAATTGCCCCCTTTGGCCTTGCCTGGTTGCGGGCCTGCTTCTTGTTAATCTTTTATTTAAAAAATTATATATTCACTTCTTAACACAAATTTAATTTATTGTAAGCTATTTAAGGCAAATGTTCATAGTAAATTCCAAAGTCTTTTCCAATTCTCGTCCGACAAATCTTCTTGAATCCTTTCCTTGCTGTTAGTATCTATGGCCGAATGTCGTCCTCTGAGGAACCGCAGCTCAACGTACTTTAAAGGATCGAAAAGTATCAGAGGTGGTCCGACAATTTTGATGAACAAAAGTGCTGAAATTGTCTTAGTCTTCAACAAAGCTCTTGTTGGGGTGGCAATTAGATTCATCTGAGAAAACCCGCGTTCACATTCACTTTAAAAAATGGGAATGGTATTCAGAGTCTGTATCAAAGGCAGCAGTTTTTCTGCATATGTTTTTTCAAGAATGTATTCACGGAAACCACCAATCACTTCTCTTTCATTTAGTTGCAGTCTGATTAACAAGTTTGTAATTTCCAATTCTTCAAATGTCAGTTGAGTATTAACATCTTCAGGCCAATGTTTTTGATCAAGTACGCGAGACCAATACGCCAACTCTTCGTCTTTGCTATCAAGCAATCTTTTTTCGATTGACTCTTTCAATTTTGTATAAAATGTACTTGGGTCAATGGGAAGATCCTTTCTTGAATCTTTTTCGTGAAGTAAAACTCCACGAAAGCGAAGATCACGTACAGCAGCAACAGCGCATTTATAATAGGGTCCACAGTTCTGTCTTCTTTCTTCAAAAACTTGTACCAACATTTTTATTTTCTTATTTGCCTTGTACAGGTCCATGTTCCGGTCCTGTAGATCCAAACTTAATTCTGATAATTCTTGGAGAGCGTCACACATCAATGCCAGGTCCAATAAAAATTCTGTAGATGTGATTTTTCTTTTCAAGCCATCATAAGTGCGTTTATCATTTTTATCTCTTGTAGGATCATGCATTGCTTCTTCAAAATGATACACAAGGAATTCAAAATTATTCCACACAGCCAAAGCTGTACGCAAACTAGATGACACCCATCGGGTTCTTAAAATTCTTTCGATTTTTAGCAGCTCAGCCCCCAGTAATTCTGCACATAAATGTAACTCTCCACTATTCTTTGGAGAAGCATGGTATATGACGTAAAGTTTATCAATAAATAAGTTTTCTTGACAGCATCACCTACTGCTAATTCTAGTCTGTGATTAGCACAATGCTAAACTATAATAGAAGGAAAACGTTCTGACAGCAATTTTTTCACTGCACTTTTACACCCTAACATCACAGCAGCGCCGTCGCAAGCCAGAGAAACCAAATATTTTTTTAAATAATCTTCTGTCATCCCATGAGAGTGAAGACATTTGAGTAAGGAATCAAATACTCCTTCTGCCGTTACTTTTTCAAGTTCTACCAAGTCCAAAAACAAATTGATCGGTGAATTCATTCCTACACCTTCGATACAGCATCGAACATATACTATGAGGGTAGTTTTTTTGTTTATTGTGGTTGATTCATCAATTATCAATGAAATTTTACAATTGGATTGAACAATTTCTTTAACCACAGTTTTCCTCATTTCTTCACTTGTATGATTAACAATGTTAATACACGCATTTGTAGAATGAAGAATACGACCCATTTCAACTCCATTCAGTCTTGCAGATCAATTTCAGTTTCAAAATGATGGAATGATTGATTTTCCTTCGCTACTTTATATGCAGTTCGAAAAATTTTTTGAGTTGTTTTTTTTTCGTAAGATAATGACGTTAAAAAAACATTCTCAAGTTTCATTTTTTCGCTTTCAGCAACTATTTTCAATGCTGATTTATATGCAACAGATTCTCTGTGACAAAAAATTTTTTTTCGAAGTGAGCTTAGCTGTTGCGTCCTATCTTTGCCACAATAGGTTATCTCATTGTTGGCCCATTCTTTGGAAAGTTTCATTCCCATTTTCGTTTCAACTCCAAGAGTTCCAACTTTACTACAAGGTGTACAGCCAAGTTTCATTTTGCAAACACGGAGCCATTCATTTTTCAAGCAAAAATCATTTTTTTGATCATAGGTCCAGCAGTCCGGCCAGTCATTTGTAGTTTGACTTTGCTTCTCAAGATCAGATTCAGAAATATCAACTGGCGTCGTTATTTTCGTGTGTTCTATCGTTGTGTCTGCTAATATTCTTGCCTTTTTATTAGCAGGACCGGTGGTTGAGAAGTAATTAGTAATTTTTTTCATTTTTAAATTTGGGATCACAATTCTCCATTAAAAATAAAAAAAGATTTTCAATTAACCAACGATTTTTTAAATAAAGAAATTTTTAGCATTCGCACGTAGTCGCACGTAGTAAAGATTAGGGTCAGGGTTAGGTTTACTGTTAGAAAAATACGTTTAAACGTAGATCACATATATTTTGGGCGATAAATAGCATTGCTCGTACTTGAAATACGCATAGCTTACTCTCTAGGAACCTAAAAAGCACAGCTTGCCGCCTCTGGATATCAGTGAAACTGCCACCCCTGATCATTTCCACTACTATAAACTGCCGCCCCTATGTTGATAAACTTTAGCCCAAACAAATTATGATTACTAACACAATTACCAACTAAACCTCATGCTAAGCAGCTAAATTATTGCTGAGCACTTGCGTAATCAGAATGAAGGCTAGACTAGACCAACAATACGTATATGTTTATGACGCTATAAATCCATCTATGAGGTAACCTACCATGGGAGACTCATTTAACAGAATCCCAACCAAGTGTGACGATTTCGCTTCTTTTTATTAATACAGTACATCAAATTTTCAAAAGTTACTTTTAAAACTTGGAAAATCCACCGAAAAAAGGTGCGGGAACACCGTTACCCTGCGTTCCATTACAAAAAAAGCACTGATTATATTTTATTACTATATTTTTTTTATCATTTCTTTTAATGCAGTTTAATTCATAGTGAAATTTATATTTCTACAGGGTGGTCAAAAAGTCAGCTGTGGTATCTTACATAACGAAATCATTGGACCATTTTTCATTGAAGAGGGCACCATTACAGGTGTATGGTATCAGCAACTGCTGCAACATAAATTTTGCCAGCCATTCAAATCAGCCACACTTTTCTCATGTTGCCAAGGATTTCTTGGATGAAATTTTTTCACAACGATGGATTGGTTGCCGTGGCCCAGTTGAATGGCGAGCCAGATCTCCGGATCTTACCCCTCCTGATTTCTGGCTTTGGAGTTATGTAAAGAATAGCGTTTATGGTAAGAAGCCTGATACAATAGCGTCTTTAAAGTTATTTATTGAAGAGGAAATTGCGTGGATACCCGCTGAGATGATTAGACATGTTACACAATCAGTGGTTAATCGTTTATAGCGATTGATAGAGAGAAATGGACAACAATTAACAAAATAAACATATTTACATGTTTGTTTCATTTAATATTTTAGTTTATGTTGCTTAAATATATGTGTATTGCTCATATCGTTTTTTCTTCAAAATGTTACCTGACTTTTTGACCACCCTGTATATATCAGGTTTTACATATGCGTGGTTAATAATTATAAGAGGTAGTTGATGGTTTTGATGTGACAGTCAAGATTTCTTTTTTTGTTAGCTAACATATGTGAGATTTTTATAAATTAAAAGATATCAATAATTTTGTTCATGTGTACTTGATCATGTTTTTCCATTGATTTCTTGTTTTATAAGATGGCAATTGACTTTGGGTAATCTGTTGGTCTTGCCTTTTTATTGAGGCATGCAAGAAACAGTTACTTGCCAAAAATCGAATATTAAAAATGGATAAAAACTACACAGTAGCATGTTATTGCAGTATTTTGTTTGACTTTTTTCACACCTGGAGTAGATCCAGATCCCATAATATTGAAGCAATGCAGATCCGGTACGGACTTGGTTCTTTTTCTTGCAGATGCAAAGCGGTTCCAGATTATACTTTATGTGGATTCGACCACCTCTGGTCTATTGTACACAGCATACATTGTTATAGCGTCTTCTCAAGAACTCACAATAAACAATTTTTTTTGGTGAAACTAACCTCGAATCCCCCCTTACAGTATTAGGATGGAATAAAAAAGAAACTAAGAGGAAAGGATCTTTTCAAAAAGCAGTAGTATCCACAGGGAGGATCTGGATTAGTTTCACAAACTAAAGTTGCTTGTGGAGACAGAAGAGCGCGATACAAGGGAAAAGGTAGAACGAAAGTGTGTCAATAAGTACAGAAACACCAATAAGTCGCTTATGATGTTTACATGCACAAAAGTCGCTTACGGGTTTTATGGTTTCATGGCAACAACAAATGATCAAATATAATTTTTCTATTTATATTTTAACAAAAAAATAAGTTTTCTTAAACCATAATGTTGCAACACTAAATTGCACAACTAAATTCATAAAATAGTTTAATTTTTCAATTGTTTTCAGCTTTTTAAGCTCTTCAAAAAAAATTTAAACCTAAAATAAATTTTAACAATCATGTACGAAAACAAAAGAAAATAATTATTTATGCATGAATAATTTTAGATTGGGATGAATAAATTAAAGCAAATAGGAATTGTAAACCCAATTTTTAGTTTCATTACAGTATTTAAACAATGTGCATAAATCTGAATAAATGAAATAAAAGAAGTTAAAAATACTTGAATTAAACTATTTGTACAAAGTTAAGGATTAAAACTAAGATTATGGTTTTTGATAAATTATGCTTCATTTTATTTTGTAAGAAATTTGGACTTACACTTGAAGTTTAAATTTGATTTGACCAAAGAGCAATCATTACAACTCATCATATGATCTTTCATGCACTTGATACTTTTCCATGTGTTTGGATAACATTTGAGTTTAACTAACGGCTAGCTCAATGGCTACAACTAAAAATGTTTGTAATGAAAATAGTAGTACACAAACTGCATAAAATGTACAAGACAAAAAATATAATTAATGCTAATTTAGTTAGTTGTTAATTACTGATAGTGATGTGAAATTGTGCGATTATTCAACAGCAAAGTACAAAATCTAAAAAAAAGTAAATAATGAATTTGTAAAATTTTAGTACAAGAAAGTTTTAATATTTTTTATGTAGGCACTTTATCAGAATAAAGCAAATAAAAAGAAGAGTAATTATTTTGAAAAATGTTTTATAAAATATGACAATGGCTGTAACTAATACTGAATTGTAAATAATTTTAAGTATAGGGTGTTTCAAAAAGAATATGCCAATATCATCACATGATATAACAAAAATGAAAAACAATAGAAACTCTAGCTTGGAAACATGTATGGATTGAATTAGGTGGCACACAGTTAAAAATTGATTTCAGCTCAGCAGGTTTTGGTTTTTCATATAAAATAATATAGAGCAATTTTTTAGCCAGTGCATTCACCAATACCCAGTTTTTTAAAATCTGGTGTTTCTACTTCTAGGTATTACTAGTTAGTTTTGGAATCTAGATATTATTTCTTTGTTTTCTTATGATTCCCATTAGAATAAAAAGCATAACACTTTTTACCTTTATAAAAATTAGAGTTTTAAACCTTTACCTTTGAAAAAGTATGTAACAAAGGTATTATTGTTTGTTATATTCAGCCACAATCTATGTATAGGAAGTAGTTAAACAAACAAGATCATTTATCAAAATTACTGATTTAATTTTATATATATATATATATATATATAATAATAAAAGTGGCAAGACTATAGTGGCTATATATATATATATATATATATATACATGATTCACTCCAAGTCAATACACTTTTGCATTCAATCTTACTACCCATGAACACTTGGCAAAATCCTTTTTTTTGAGTCTCTTCAGCTTCTTTGTTGCTGAGACCTTGATAATGAGTTCTTTTCATCACAGCCTTCAGCCTGGGAAAAAGGCAAAAGTCACAAGGTGTTAAATCTGGGGAGTAGGGAGGGTGGTCAAGAGCTATTATTTGTTTTTTAACGAAGAACTGTCTCACACTAATTGCTTTGTGTGCAGGTGCATTGTTGTGGTGAAAAACCATGACTTGTCATTCCACAGTTCTTACCTGCTGTGTCAAGCTTGGTTATGCAGGCAAATGAGAACCTGCTGGTAGAAATGCTGATTCACTGTTTCACCATCTGGTACACAAATTTGTGATGAACCATATCCTTCTGATCAAAAAAGTGATTAGCATGACCTTGATTTTTGATTTTGATATGCATGCCTTCTTGGATCTGGGTGATTCTGCAGTCTTCTACTGCATGCTTTGCCTCTTTGTTTTAGGATTGTATTGGAAAACCCAAGTTTCATCTCCTGTGATGATTTGCCTAAGAATATTCGAATCATCTTTAATTTTCTCCAGCATGTTTTCACAAAATTTGACTCGGTTCTGCTTCTGGTTTTCTGACAAAATCTTGGGCACCATTTTGGCACACACTTTTTGCATCCCCAGATCATGCAGCAAGATCGTCTGCACTGATTCTCTGTTTAGGCTCAGTTCATCTGATATCATTCATACTGTCAACCTGCGATCACTTTGCACCAGCAGCTTCACTCTAGTGATGTTTTCATCCTTGTTGTTCTTGTTGTGGAAGATCATCCTGTCTTGGGATCATCCTCCACTTCCTTGCAGCCTTTCTCAAAATGTTTGCCCATTTGAAGATTTGTGTCCTCGACATCACATCTTCACCATAAAGCTCTTTAAAAAGAGACTTTTTTTTTTCTTTAAAAAGATACTTTTTTTAAAACACTCAGTTGGGGTCTTACTCAGTTTCACCAAAAACTTCAAGTTGATTCGTTGTTCCATTCTTGAGGTACTAACAGTTTCATTACAACCAACAGCATGGAGTACAAACAAATGCAACACCAAGTAGCAAAATTGTGACAAAGACCACCAACACTATGTTACATAAAAGCCTGAAACACCAAAACAGAATGACTTATGTTAAATAAATTGCAACACAATAGAGCTAAGAAGTTGTGTTTTATGGTCAGCAAGTGGCTTGCCAATTGGCATTGTGCCAAGAGTGTGGTTGATACAGTCCATTTTTTTTGTCACACCTCGTATATATATATATATATATATATTGAATTTTTGACTATCTTTAACAAAATGCTAACATTACATTACAGTAAACACAAGACTCATCTAACAAAACTCTTTTTTATAGTTTGTCTCTTTGTCCTATTTGTATTCAAACATATAATATTATTTGTTATACCGTGTTTCTCCAAAAATAAAACAGGGCTTATATTCATTTTGCTCGAAAATATGACACCAAGGCTTATTTTTGAGGGATGTCTTTTATTTCATCTATCAAAAACAAAGTTACAAAGTAGAGAATTATGAGATTTCTAAATATACAAAAAATAAAAACCAATATGCATTTACTTATAAATAACATGTTTTATATGTAAAAAAACTACTAACTAAAGATTATTCAAAAATGACCATATCATTGTCCTTTGGAATGTCTTGCAAGTCACTGGATTCCAAAGTTCCAACAGAATTTTCAGTTAACTGACTTTCCTGCTGAATTTTTGTACCTACTTTTTCGTGTTGAGCAATAAACTTCTCATTGAACAAGAAGTTCTTATCTAGGTAGCCTGCTTGTAGTACGTTGTTAACACAGCTGTCTTTCATGCTATCAACTAGGGTTTATTTTAAAGATAGGCCTTATATTAAAATCATTCTCAAAATTCAGGCTAGGTCTTATTTTCAGAGAAACACAGTATTAATTTTGAAATTCTGCTGTGTCTGCAAGAATTCTACTTAAAAAATTCTGTATTAGACTATGTTATATTTTATTTTCAAAATGCTGCATAAAATTTTTAACAATTTGATATTACAAAAAAGCATTTGTATGGTTTTTAGATGCAGAGATTTTTTATTGAAATAAAATGTTACATTTATTTGATTTTGGTGAATTAGTTAAAAACTTTGATTTTTTTTTATATGTTTTAAAGACAACTTGTATTTTTCATCATTTAGAAAGACCACATCAATGGATAGTATTTTAAATTTTGTGTAGTATGAAAAAAGTTTAAATTTCTCCTTTCTTACTGTATTGCTTTATTAATTTGGTTTACTTTTAGAATAAACTCTTATTAATAATCATATAATTATATATTGAAAAAAATTACTATGTCTGCTTTGGTCAGAACAATCAAGCTTTATAATAGAATGGAATGTCCTATTTTGGGATTAGGTACGTGGAGAGGCAAAGGTAGTGAAGTTCATTCTGCTGTTAAGCAAGCTATCTTAAATGGTTACCGTCACATAGATACTGCAATGGTTTATGAAAATGAAAGAGAAATTGGCCTGGCTATTAAAGAAGTTATTCAAGAAACAAGCCTTTCCAGAGATGATTTGTTTATTGTTACTAAGTTACCTGGATCATGCAATCGACCTAACTTGGTTGTTCCTGCTTTAAAGCATAGTTTAAAACAGCTTAATTTAGACTATGTTGACTTATATTTGATTCATACACCTATTTCAAGAATGCCTATCAGTGATAATGTTGTATCAATTGACAGCAAAAAAGATGATAATGGTCTGAATATTTTTGAAGACATAAATCCTCTTGAAACATGGAAAGAAATGGAGCAGTGTGTTGATTTGGGTCTAGCTAAATCTATTGGTGTATCCAATTTTAACAGTATTCAACTTCAATCAATTTTGGATTCCTGTGTCATAAAACCTGTCACAAACCAAATTGAGTGCCATCCATTTTTGCCCCAAAAAAAGATGCGTGAATTTTGCAAAAAAAACAATATTGTGTTAACATCATATAGACCACTTGGTGGTCAAATAAAAAAATCTGATGATCCTGATATTTTAAATAACAAAGTTGTTCAAGAAATTGCTTCCAAACATAAAAAATTACCATCACAAGTCCTTATTCGGTGGCATGTACAGCAAAACCTCATTGTTCTTGCTAAATCAACCCAGTTAAAACACATGCTTTCAAATGCTGATGTATTTGATTTTTCTCTTACTGATGAAGACTTAAAAGAACTTGATAAACTTGAATGTGGACATCGTTATTGCCCATTTTTAGATTCCGTAACTAGCAAACATTATCCTTTTCATCTTGAATTTTAAAGTTCAACAAAATTTATTATTTAATTAATTTCAGTTTTTTTTTAAGCAATTGAACACTTTGAACATAAGCACAATTAGATTTGTAGATATTATATCAAATAAATTGAGGTATATAGTAAGCCTGGAAATGCTAATCTTAATACTGGTAATTAAAAGGCATTTAAAAAATTTTTTTTTTCCTGATGGATTTAATTTGAATCAAAAAAAGTATGCAAAACAAAGAAATTGATCAAATTTTGCATGTATATCATTTGCAGAATATTTTATGTTTGTTAATATGCAATATATCTTCTTACAGGAACAGATCTAAGTTAATGGTTAATTCATTGGTACAGCATTCCTTGTGTTAATCATCAACATTGATCTTTTTGATGCAGTGTTTCCCTATTGGAAAAGGTGGCTGCACATCTCATAGCCATCTTTACTCTATTCTGCCATTTCATTTGGTTGGAGGCATGGTGTTCTAGACCAATGATGGCCAACCTGCACCCCTTTTAAGGTTTCTGTGCGGCCCAGTTGACATATACTAATCCAGGGGTGGGCAGACTATGGCTTGCGGTATAGATGTGGTGATATGCACTTACTTTGAACCATAGTTGGATAGAATTATGTCCGAAATAACCGATTTTACCATGTTAATTACTTCTTTTTAAAGATCACCACAATTTTGAGGGAATAACAATCAAACTAGAGATCAAATTGAAGTAAAGACCTTTTTTTTTAGAGATCACAACGATTCTGGGAAAAATATAGTGAAATTTGAAATCAAATCGAAGTAAAGACTTTTTTTTTAGAGATCACAACAATTCTGGGAAAAATATAGTGAAATTTGAAATCAAATCGAAGTAAAGACCTTTTTTTTAGAGATCGTTCTTGGCCCTCGGTCACTTTCACATTATCAATCTGGCCCTCCTAGAAAAAAGTTTGGACACTCCTGGTTTAGAAAAACAACATGTAGAGTCAAAGTAATGACCTTTTTTTTGTCTTTAGCTAAATTTATGGTTTAAATTCTATTTATTATGAAAGTTAATTTGAAATAATGGTTAAAATCAATATGACCAAAAAAAAATTATTCTTTTGACTTTAACATAAAGTTTTTGAATAACATCACTTCAATTACTGCACTGATTGTGGCCCGAGCTAAACTTGCAGACGAATATTTGGCTCACGACAAGTAAAAGGTTGGGCACCCCTGTTCTAGACTAATTTTCCCAATTTCTTTTTCCACCTGCATTCTCTATTTCATCTTTGATCTTCCTTTCTTCTGCTCATTCAATTTAAATTCCAATGCCTTTTGTAAAACATTACCATCTTCTCAAAACATGTCTATACCATCACATTCCATTAGGCTTATCCATGGTCTCATCTAATTCCAGCATGTCCATCAGTTCATTGGTGTTCTTTCTATCCATCGTTTTCACTCCACACATTACCCTTTCAGTCCTTTTCAAGATTGTGAATTCTTTCTCCCTTAAGTACTATGTTTCGCTTTCATAGAGTAGAGTTTCCCAAACTTTCTGGGCCATGAACCCCTATTTGCAAATCTTTTCATGGCCCAAATAAAGTCAAAACAAGGTAGTCAAAGAATAAAAATAAAAGTTTTTTCAATCAGTCCCTGATTTTGTAATTTTTGTTCCGAAAACAAGATGTTTTTTTAAAAAAAGGTCTTCACTTTGGACCAGTCTCGGATTTCATGGTTGGATTACTTTTCAATTACAGGGTGTGCCATAAGTTGTGCACCAAAGAATTTGAAACAAATTAAAGGTAAATTAAAACTGAAAATAAACTTTGATTGGAACCAACCAAATCTGAAAGTTACAGTAACTGACACATTCAAGAAAAAGAAAGGATGTTTTATTCCGCTTTTTTACATTGTTTTGACTACACTTCACATAAGTCTTTGGTGTGCAACTTACGGCCCACCCTGTATATATGTTTGACAAATTTTGTCATGTCACAGACCCCTTCTGCAGTCATATTGACCCTCAGGTGCCTGCACACCCCAGTTTGGAAAACTCTGCCATAGAATATTACCACAGGTCTGGTAAATCTGTATTGAATACCTTTTATCTTCAACGAATATCTTCTCCCAAGCAACAGTTCTCCACATTTTATAAATTTCATCTTGCCAAGTCTTATTCTTGCTGTCACTGCCACTTTACATCCACCATTGGCATTTAGTCTGTCCCCCAAATAGCAAAACTCACTGTTTTTGCCTTGTTGCACATTGTCTTAAATTGGTTTCATAGATTTCCTGCATTTCTTACAAACAAAATCTTTTGCCATTTCATGGGGTCACTTTCTTGATTTTCATGCTTTACCATGAATCCATTTTCTACATATAGTACACAGCACTGAATTAGACTTTACCCTTCTACTGCATACACCACATGGTTCAACCCTACTATTTGGTGTTTTTTCTGATCCGCACACCAACACTTTTTTTCTTTTTGATGTTAACTTTTATTGTTTTTCTTTCAAATCCTATCTTCCATTTCAAAAAATTTTCCTGTAAGTTCTCTATGGTCTCACTTGTCAAGAATAAATCATCAGCATTCAAAATTTCATTCATCAAACACTTGCATCTTCTGTTACCACATCAACTAAAATTGCAAATAATAAGGGTGACAAAACTGATCCATGGTGTGCACCAACTTTCACAAAAAATTTTTTTGATAATCCTAATTTAACCTGAACTTTTGTTATTTCTCCCTCATGTGGGTTCATCATCATATGGTTCATCATCATGTGGTTCATCATCATGTGGGTTCATCACTTCATCAACATTTCCAGTAAACCCCTTTGTTGCATTGACCATTCAATCACTTTTTTGGGCACTCTATCAAAAGCTTTTTCCATATCCACAAAATGCATGTATAGCTTTTTGTCCATATTTCGGTACTCCTAGAGTTGCCTTGTTAATACAAATCTTCTTAATGAATAATATATGAAATTTTTAGTTTGATGTTTTTAAAAGGAAAGCAACTGACTTTCTTTTTGAAATAAGGCATACTGTTTGCAATTAACAATGTTTTTGGCATTAAGGCTCCAGCTGCAGAAAACATAGTCAAGGCAAATAATTATTTTACATTTTTACAAACTTTATTCTCTTTAAAAAATTGTAACTGGTTTGGAAAAAAGTTGTTGTGAACCACTATTTACTTTAAAGAAGTTTTGAAAACCTTATATCAATGCACAAAAATTTTTTTAGATTGTATGCATATACTGTAGTTTATGGCAATGTCAGGAAGAAAAATTTTTTAAAAGATTATATTTGATGACTCCTTCTAAACATTTTTAAACAGTTATTGATATCAGTACTAATGTCTTTGTTGTGTCTTTTAATAATGTTTTTAAAATAAATCAATTAAACAGGTTAAAATGTAGGTGATACTATTCTATTATGGCATCAAATTGCAACAGAAATATGTAGTTACTTTGCTGTGTAACCAAGTTATTCTCATTTTTCTTTTAGTAATGGAGAGAATCAAAGTTATGCAATTAAAAATTGTATATGCCATGATTTGTATATAATTTCTTAATGATGTACTATTATTTTGCAAGTTTTTAATCATCAAGAGTTCTCAACATTATTTTCTATGTTACAGCAAAATACTTTTTATACTTATTAAAAGAATTTTTGCTATTTTGATTGTTCACATGTACCAATTTTTATTAAGAAGAAAGTTTTTTATCTACTTTATCATGTTTTGTATTAAGAAAATAATACACTTTTAATAATAACTGAGTATTTTGTATGTTTTGGTCAATTAATATGAAATTATTCTTAATATGCTTTTGCTAACTAATCAGAAAGAGATTAGAATTTTATAAGTTTAAATTTAAAATTTTTTGGTATATTGTGAGAGAAATACAATATTTTTAGAAAAAAGAGTATGGAATCAGTCCCAATTTTGCCAATGCTTTGATTAATATAACCTCCTCTTTCTAATAAGAATATGACCTCATATTCCCTACTCTTCTTTATATAACAACTTTTTGCTTGTCATAAAGCTAATAATTTTTTAAGTTGTGAGAAACAAACAGAAGGTCTTTTACGCTGATTTAAAGTCTTTTACGCTGATTTAAAGTGAATGAGTTATATAATTAGAAGTGATTTCCAGATGAATGTGTTGCACCTTTATTGATTAAACTTTACATCAACACTTAATGTTTTTATTAGCCATTAATAAATTTCACTATAATTTTAATTTTCAAATCCAAATCATAAAACTTTTTTTAAATTTTAGTATGACCAAAAGCAGCAACATTAAACATAATTTTTTTTTGTAGCAGCAGATTAATATTAGTGAAAAGAAAAAAGCAGGGCTGGTAACAATTAATTTATTTTTTATAGTTAACTTTTAGGAAATTAACGATTAATTAATATTTAATTTCGATTAAATTAAAATTTCAGCAGTGCATTTATTAACTGACTAAATGAAGCTGACTTTGCAAGCTGAAGTTTTGAATATTGTAGCAAGTGTTTTTTTTAAGTGGTAAGTTCGCGACCTGTTAGATCCATGGTATGCAAACGATTTATCACTAAGAATGCAATAAACTTGGTCAGCATTTTTGATATTATGGTTAGCCAACAATTTAAATCCAAAATATTCTTGTAATTTACCTGATATAGGTTTATATTTTATAAATCACTTCTTTGTTATCATTTTACTGTTATCACTATTATTTTTCTGGGTGTTAATACATTTATCCAGACTGGTTAAAAATAAAATATAAATTCGATTAATAGTTAAACAAAAATTTAATCTGTAAAATAAATTAACGATTAATCAATTAATTAATCTTTAAATTTTGTAGCCCTAGAAAAAAGATATATATATATTATATAATGTTTTATAGACCTGGTGAAAAACCATCAATTATTTGTATTTTGTAGCCACTTCACTTTGTCAATGTTGCATATATATGCTAGCAAATTTTGCATTGTTACTTATAGTTCAGCAACTAATTAAAATTTTTTTTACTCTTTTATTAATGCATACTGTAAAATTTTATCATGTAGTGGCAGTTTGTAAAATTAATCAAAATAAATAATTATTGTATTTTTTAAGACTTTTACTACATCTAAACATAGCTTTAAAAATTAAACCGTTAAAACAATTATTTTTCTATTTGCTAATTGTAAGAAATTGCTTTATAGTTATGAAAATGAAGTGTTAGCTATTATAATCAAATTGCTTTTTTTCAGAAATGGCCGCCATAAATATAAGTCGTAACTTTATTGTTAAAAGTGCATGTAAGCATTTTTCTAAAGCAATTTCTCTTTCCGGTGGGATTCTCCATCAACAACTGTCGACAGACGGGATTCGCACCGAGAAAACCGCGTCGAATTGTCTTCTTTTGCATACAACTTTGCGCACCTTGCACTTGTCTGGCCTGTGCTTGAACGAAAAGAACTCCGGAATTGACACGGGAAGCAAAGAGCACATAAAAAGCCTTTTGAAACAGAACAAAGTTGTGGTTTTCATGAAAGGCGTCCCTGACCAGCCCATGTGTGGGTTCAGCAACGCTGTTGTTCAGATATTGCGAATGCACGGTGTTGAATATGACTCTCACAATGTTTTGGACGATGACAGCTTACGAGCCGGCATAAAAGTTTATTCCGATTGGCCGACGATTCCGCAAGTTTACTTTGACGGAGACTTTATCGGCGGTTGTGATATATTGCTGCAAATGCATCAAAGTGGCGATTTAGTGAATGAACTTAAAAATATTGGTATTCGATCCGCTTTATTGGACAAGCAATGACATTGCTTAAGTTTGTCTTTTCGTTTTTGACAAGATTCATTGCAGTCTGAATGCTTCCGTATCTTTATGTTCTAATCAACTATTATTGCCACTAAAATAAATTCGCTTTTCTATTTACTTGAGATAATGAAAGATTGTTTAAATCTTTCAATGTCACTGACTTTACATTTTACTAAATTCAAAAAACTTGGCAAATGGCTTGCCAGTTGCAATTCTTTGGCACATATTAAGCAACATGTTAAACAAAACGTTGCCTTTGTAAATTTTTAATTCTTAGAAGTTTTTTAATTTACATTAAAAATTAATAATACTCGACCTAAATGAATCTTATTTATTTTTCGACAGCGTGGTCTAGTGGTTAGAGCGCCGTAATTGTAATCGACATGGCCTCGGTTCAAAACCTATTTGCGCCATTTTGTTGTGTCCTTAGGAAAGACACTTTACGGCACTTTTCTCTGCTTGGCGGTCTTTGCAAGGAGTTTTAAGTTTCAGTGGTATCTTTATTAAAAACTTTAAGGGAACATCTTGGCTTCTCCGGAAGCAGGTCGGGGTAGTTGCTTGCTCTATGTATAGCGCCCCCTTCGCTTTTGCGAGCCAGAAGGATATTATCTCTATTTACTCTCTTGACTTGCAAAAAAATGTTATAAAACACTTTACTTTGTGAGCGTCCAGCGATTACCCGGATCTACATCCTACGCAAAATATTTAATATTTAATTTATTTGTGAATGAATACTTTCTTCCAAAATGTTTTATTCTACTTTCCCTGGGGTAAATGGCTCAGTTCTTCGACTAAATACAAAAAAAGATAGCACAGAAACTACCACATTGTGTACTTCATGTTTTGTAAATCGCTGCTTCGATCCTACCGCCAATGACAAATCGCCAGAGGTGGGCAGTAGGGTGGAGTGAAAAAAAAATTTGAAAAAAGTGTAGTTCTTAAATCCTGCCAAATAGGCTAAAACTTCAAAAAAATTGGTTTTGGTGAGTTGCTACCTTTGGGGGGCTAGCAACCCCCCAAAATGTGTTTCTTCCAAAATGTTTTTTATTCTACTTTCCCTGGGGTAAATGGCTCAGTTCTTCGACTAAATACAAAAAAAGATAGCACAGAAACTACCACATTGTGTACTTCATGTTTTGTAAATCGCTGCTTCGATCCTACCGCCAATGACAAATCGCCAGAGGTGGGCAGTAGGGTGGAGTGAAAAAAAAATTTGAAAAAAGTGTAGTTCTTAAATCCTGCCAAATAGGCTAAAACTTCAAAAAAATTGGTTTTGGTGAGTTGCTACCTTTGGGGGGCTAGCAACCCCCCAAAATGTGTTTTTGGGGGGTAAAATTGACAAAAAATGTCGTAACTCGGTAACCGCTTATCGTAGAGGCATGATTTATGGCTCAAAATTTGCAGAATCATCATGTTTTTATATGTGCTAAGAGAAAGTTTTTGTCTATTTCCACAAGAAAAAAAGTTATAATCGATAAACCGTTTTTTATGCTCAATACTCGAAAATTGCGCTGTATGGAAATAACTTTGATCTAACATTTGAAATGATATATGTCTAACTGATAAGGACTAATTATGACAATCACAATATTAACAAGATGATTTGGGATAACTTTGGTCACCAGACAAAGTACCTAAATAGGCCTACTCATAAGGTACAGAACGTGCTAGCTTTACTGCCCATAAAATGTTTAGTATTTCAGTAATTTAAAGAAAATCTGTTACATCTCATTACTTTCGAACTGTTGATGCTGATATTGGGTTGTTTTGCCTAAGGAGTGAGAGAAAAATAAGAAAGCAAGTTAGAGTACACCAAATACCCTACGCAAAATGAAGCGCATCAGAATTGCACTTTAGTGTCCAATTTTTTCGAAAGTTTTTGAGATTTAATCTTCTGGCGAATCAACCCATCTCTTTGCTCAAATCCTTCAACTTGTGCTGCGGCCTCTGTTACCATTTTGACATGGCGCTCTACACATTGGTTGTGACATGGGTGGTCGAGCTGCAGTGGTCTTATCCGGCATTGTTCAATATCTAAATCAGTTAAATGTTCAATTACCGGAGGCTGCTGATGGCAAGATGTTAAATTCACCATCTTGTAGTACGAGTTCACTGTTAGATCCAGTGTGGGCGGTTCAAACAGCCGTACAGTTGAGGCGGTATCATAATATTTTGCTCCTTCCAAAGAATATTCTTCCCTGCGACTGTCAACCAAGTCATGATTATCAAATGAAACCGTTGATGGCAAGTTTCCACGAATCGAAAGCACTTTGTTCACTCCTCGCATTCGTATCTCCTCATCGTTGTCACCCAACATGGCGATCAAGACATTTTCCTGGTGTGCGAAAAATGCATTTCGTTGCACAACTTTCAGAGCAGTTTTCCGAACAGCTTCGTCAGGCACCTGAAGAATTCGTTGGACCAAGTTGAAAAAATTTCTAGATCCGCAAGTTAGTTGACTATTTAACTTAATTTCAAACCAACTTGGAAAGTAAACTTGAAGACAAAACTTCGTCAGAGTTTCCAAGTTTGAGGAGGGTTCATCCACCGAAACATAATATCTGAGGATTCGACAGCCCAGAGTTAGCCAGCGTGAATGCACAATGGGACCTACTTTTAAATATTGCAAGTCGCTGTCGACAACTCCCATGATTATTGCTGAACATATCTTGTAAGCATAGTGTTGATCAGTACTCAGATCATTAACAACTGATTCTGGCAACTGTACAAACTGAGGGTTTGCAATTGACTTAAAATTAGCAGCAACCGGCCAACTTGAAACATCTCCAGTTAAACACTTCCCAATTGGTCCTGCAAATGTGTCAGGACTATTGGTGGTTCCATCAAGCATAGTAAAGACATGGCGCAAGGGTAGTTCATTGGTATGTAGTAGGCAAATTACCCATTGTAGTGGCTTGTTCAATAGTTCTTCCAACTTACGAATGCAACCATTGAACTTGCCTGTCATTGCTGCAGTTCCATCAGTGCCAACTATTGTAAGCTTGTCATGTAATTCGGTGTTGGCAATGGTGTTGAAGATCTTTTGTGCTATGGTTCTTCCTTTGCCATCCTCTGTGGAAAAATGAGAAAGATAGTATTCACCAGGCTGCCCAACCATTGTATAGTGATCTTCAAGTTGCACAGACCTGTAAAACTTGTCATTTGGCCCTTGCATGGTGACCTGTGTTGCATCTTTGCGCCCATCAAAGTATGTGGCATTCACTAACTTGAAATTTTCTTGCTCCTTTTTTCTAATTTCAGCACGGCATCGTTCTCGCTCTCTTCGAAGCTTGCTACGATCAATAACGTATGTCTTGTCATCATCAGTAATTAGACCCAAATCTTGCATCACACTATTAGCGATCGCAGCAGCAGCTCTGACGGATATCTGAAAACGCTCGCTCATCCTTGCAAGGTTTGACCAAATCATTCGATTCTGATTTTCATATGGCATTGATTGAGAAACAAATTCAGAAGCAGCAGAAGATTGCGTTTGGTCTGTGTTGGTTGAACTAGAATCTGATAGATAATCCAAAGCTGACTCAGGCACTGATGTAACTGATGTAACGGAAGAACATGTTGGTGGTTCTGGATGAGGTTGTAAGGGTCGAGAGCGCCTCAAAAACTGTATGTCAGCTGACGTTGAAGGAACCACAGCATCCACACATTTCAAACAAACTTATTAAACAGTTTTTCTATCATAACTTTTTTTCTAGTGGAAATAGACAAAAACTTTCTCTTAGCACATATAAAAACATAATAATTCTGCAAATTTTGAGCCATAAATCATGCCTCTACGATAAGCGGTTACCGAGTTACGACATTTTTAGGAAATTTTACCCCTCAAAACACATTTTGGGGGGTTGCTAGCCCCCCAAAGGTAGCAACTCGCCAAAACTAATTTTTTTCGTAGATTTTACCTGTTTGGCAGGTTTTTAGAACTACACTTTTTTCAATTTCAAAAAAAAAATTATTTTCACTCCACCCTAGTGGGCAGTAACTAGTTACTTTTTCTGCAACTTCATTACTTTTGCAAAAATTGTAGCTAATTACTATTTTACCCTGTCAAAGTTATAGTTATAGTTACTTTTTAAATAGGAAGATACTTTTTGTTAACAAGCCAATGTCGTCTAGATCAGTGCTTTTCAAATTTTTTTTCACTGCGGCACACTAATAAATTCTGAGTTTGCATGTGGCACACTTACTTCATAAAGGCGAAAGCCTACTTAATACACTCTTCAAGTTTACATACAGAAATTATATTTAATATATGAAAGCAGCAACACCTAATGAAAGGGTGTGCCTACAAAATTGTTTTGATACTGGCAGTAGTAGATATTGGGTGAGGCGAATGAGGCAGTTGCCTCGGGCCCCCCTTTGAAAATACCGCATAGTTTCATTTCGCTGTGTATGTTTTTTTAGAGATCACTATGATTTTGGGAGAAAAATAGCGAAATTAGAGATCAAATCGAAGTGAAGACCTTTTTTTTAGAGATCACCATGGTTTTGGAAAAAAATAAGGGGAATGCGAGATCAAAGCCCTTCTTTTTTAGAGAACATCAATTTTTGGGAATCCTTGCCTCGGGCCCCTAACTTTGAATATCCTAAAAAACGAACAACTTTATGCAAATGGCCTCTTTCTTTTTACATTTTTACTGAAGCAGCCTGTAAGCTCGTCCCTTCAAACGCTTCTGAAGTTTCGAGTGATTCTACTCGAAAAGACTTAGGGAGAATTTTAACACCGAATCTTCAAGCAATCAGAGTACTTCAATCAAATAATATATTTAATTTTATTAAAAATTACTACAATTTATAATTGCCACATTATGCCGCGCACGTTAACTTACTAACTAATAGTTATTTTACTTATTTTACATATTCTGGATTGCTTATCACGCATTACTTTGTCGCTCCTAGCCACGACCAAAGTAAGACACCGATTTCAAATTATGGCCTTTATAGCGATGAGTCACATGAGGTCCCATGATTTTTGGTCATGTG
The DNA here is from genome assembly GCA_963680785.1 of Diplosoma virens. Classification (NCBI taxonomy): domain Eukaryota; kingdom Metazoa; phylum Chordata; class Ascidiacea; order Aplousobranchia; family Didemnidae; genus Diplosoma; species Diplosoma virens. Next base: position 14,586,389 of record OY796881.1, on the reverse strand, counting down.
TGCCTCGTGCGGTCTTGTGACCATCGCGCGATCCCGTGACAGTGACGTAGTCAAGATTTATAGGTCGAATCGTAAGTCGTCGTGGCAAATTCTAAAAACCAATTAAATTGCCAGTTCACGTAACATTCCCCCCAAAACTTCATTTATGAGGTTTTTAACTTCTCAAAGTGAACTGGTCTCCCAACACAAAAACTTTAGCGCGACAAATACAAACACAATACAAACACAGTATAAAGATTTTACGATAAACGTCTTTAATTGTCCGTGCCCACCAACGCCATTTTCGTTATGTCTCTTTTTTTCACTTTCCCATCGGACATACGCACTATGACAGAACGAACGTGTCCGTCCGATCCTTTTATTGTTTCTTTAATTACGGCGTAAGGATATTGCAGGAACCGTGGTGGGTCTTCATTACAGAGAATCACTAGATCCCCGATTTTAAAGTCTCTGGTTTCGTGTCGCCATTTCTTACGCTCTTGTAGTCCAGAGAGGTATATTTTACACCACCTTTCCCACCACAACTCGGCGATTCTTTTAGTAAAGCGATGTCCTCGGCGAAGTTCATCTTGTGGGACCGATAAACATGGAGGAGTGCAGTCTCTCCTAGGCTCCATAGCCCCAACCATCAGATCGATTGGTCTTAGGGGTGGTAGGCCGTCATCGGATGGGGATTTAGTGAGCGGTCGACAATTTATGATATACTCTGCCATTTTGCAGCAAGTTAAAATATCATCATCGGTGGGATTCCGCGGATATAACTCCGGAAAGCCTGCGAGAGCTTTCCTCAGATTACGAATCTGCCGTTCGTAGATTCCTCCGTGATGTGAGGCCTCAGGAGTTCCAAATTCCCATTCGACCTCCCACTCATCCATTTTTTATTTGAAGTCGCGTGAACCTTGGATGGTAGTCAGGGCCATCTGGACTTCCCTTTTTAACAAATTGTTTGCTCCCACATAATTTGTTCCGTTGTCCATTCTCATGAATTTTGTTCGGAACCCTGTGGAGCACAAAAACCTGCGAAAAACATTCATAAAAGAAGACGTGGTTAAATTAGCTGCCACTTCAATACGAACCGCCGTGGTAACCATGCAAACAAAGATGCATAGCCAGCGCCTGACTGCGCTCCTGCCGACCACGACGTTGAAGGGCCCCGCAAGATCAGAAGCTGTACACGTGAAGACATGCGTAAAAGGTTTTAACCTGCTGGCGGGAAGCGGTGCCATTAGCTGTTCCCCCCGTTTCTGCCGCCTTAACCTACAACCTTGACAGTCTTTAATGTAATGCCGTACTGTGGCCGTTCCACCTATTGCCCATAAACCGCTATCATAATGCAGGGACCCAAATACAAAGTCTGGGCCAAAATGCCCACATTCAGTGTGTTTTTTCTTTATATATAGTTCCGTAGTCCAATGCCTAAAGGGCAGTAGAATGGGGTGCTTAATTTGAAAGTTCATGTCAAAGTTCTGCAATCTTCCTCCTATTCTAAGCAAGCCCTCCCCATCGTAGAATGGAACATACTTAAATAATTGCATTAAGTGTTGCGGGCGTTCCTTTACAGGAATTTTGAGAACTGCTTGTTCAAAGGTAACGCCATGGCGAAGCATTTCGTTTATTATTGCTCCAAGTTCAACCTGTTGTGCCATCTTAAATAGGAGTGACCGTGCCTTTTTTCGAGTCATAGTTGCAAGAGGAGAGTTTTTTTTGCCACGCAGTCCGTTGAAGCACCGGCACAAGTTGAGGAGCCTACTTTCTGCCTCCATGCTTGACGATGAATCTGATAATAGATTTAAAATTGTGTTTAGCCTTTTTTGATAAATAAAGTTAATTGTTTTAGCGGGCAATTTTATCTCCGTTAGAACCTCCGATTCGTAATCTTTTTCCGCCACTTCTAATTGCTCGCAGTGATTTTCTGCCACTATCCAACTTTCCTTAGGCTGACAAAGAAAGGCCGGGCCGTTGACCCATAATTTCCAATCTTTTGTTTGTTTTAGAGTTATTCCTCTTGATGCCATATCTGCCGGATTGTTTTTTGTGTCTACATAATTAGGACACAATCCGCTTAAACCATCCAGTATTTTATCTACTCTATTTCGAACAAACTGCGATAGTTGCTTTGTCTTACACTGGCACCATTTTATCACTGTCATGGAATCCGTCCATAAGTATGTTTTGTCTATGGTGATACTCAAGTGCTTTTTTACTTGGCTCAGTAGATCTGTTCCTAAACATAATGCGACCAACTCCTTTCTCGCAATAGAGAATTTTTGAATTTTAGTTTGTGGGAATGTTCTAGCTTTACCGGCTACTAAAGAGCTTTTATTGATGGTCCCTTGGGTTGTTCTCAAATAAATACATGCGCCCATACCATATTGCGAGCATCACAGAAAAGGTGAAGCTCATATGCGCCATTCATGGTAGAATATTGTCGTGGGAACGATAATGAGGAAAGATTTTTAAGATCAAGAGTTATTCCTTTCCATTTTTGCTCTAATTCTGGATGAATTTTGTCGTCCCAACCATTTGTTTCGACCACAATCTCGGAATAGCAAAGCTTTAATTTAACAAAGAATGGACACCATAAGCCTAGAGGATCGAGTAAGAATTGAGGTAGCTCAGAGCTTTCCTACGTGTCAGATTCCCTGGTGTGTCTGTAACGTCTTTTGAATGCAGCTCCATACAATCTCGATCGGCATTCCATAATATTCCAAGAGTTTTTTGTTGTGGAAGGCCGTCTTTTGCCAAGTTGATTTCTTTAAAGGGGGTTGCTAGATTGTCTCTATTGACATCTTTTAATATGTCAGCACAATTGCTAGAGAACTTGGTCAGCGTAAACCCGGTAGAGGCCAGAAGTTTTGTGGCTTCCTTTATAACTCTTTTGGCTTCTGCGACAGTGTTAATGGAGGTGATAAAGTCGTCTACATAGAAGTCATTCTTAACTCTATGTACAGTGTCAGGAGAAACATTGGCATAATTTTTTAAAGCAGTGTATCTGATACAAAACCCTGCGATGCTAGGTACGCAAACAAGGCCATAAGGCATTACTGTAAATCTCCATGTTTGAAAGTTTTTATCTACGTCTGCATTAAATGGTAGAAACCGTAGCATATCTTTATCGTCAGGATGCAGACTAATTTGAAAAAACATATTTTTAATGTCCCCGGTTACAGCATAGCTATACTGCCTAAATCTGATTAAGATGCCAACAAGAGATTCGATGAACATGGGTCCTCGGTATAGCATATCATTTAGACTAATACCGTTTATAGCGAGTGCACCATTATATACCACCCTAAATTTTTGTTGTGCTGTTGAAAAATGAGTTATGTAGTTGGTCGGTTCTCTTTACGTTGTCATAAGTACTGCCTTCTACTGGCTCGGCATGTCCTTCCGCTTTCATTTTTTCGAAAGTCTCTTGGTATTTCTGAGCTGTTTCAGGTTGGTTATATAATCGTTTTATTTGTGACATGAGACGTTGTTTGGCAATGTGTAGGCTCTCAGGCACCTCGTTGGGGTACCCTTTTTTCCAGGGTAGGGGCAATTGTAATCGCCTTTGACCGTTATTGTCTACTATCTCAGTCAGGTTTTCTACCTAGAAAGAGAGTATTTGTTCGTCTTCCCTACTCATTATCAATTCTTCGCTGTTAGGGTCTATTATTAATTGGTCCTTGTAATAACGAGATATGTCTTGGATAAGTCCCGGTATATATTCTAAGCATTCATTAGCCGAAATATTGTGCTCCGCCGATACAACTTCAAGGATCTGATCTACATATTGAGGTTTAGAAACGCGTTGCACTGCACAGATATAAGGATTACTACCATCATTAATCTTTACGCCCCAGTATATAGGTCCCAGTGGATGTTTTCCTACAAGGGTTCCGTGTGATAGGCCTTCCTGCCACTTGCAGGTTTCTAAAAGCTTAAATCGCCGCATGTCTTGGGCCCCAAGGATCATATCGATTCTACGTTCATTTTGGATTACGGGAAAGCATTCTTCCGGTAGATCGAACTTCCTTAAGACCTGATCGCTAGGAATGCATTCTTTATATGGAAGCACAGTGTCAATAAACGATATTTGGTTTAATTCTACAATCTTTGTTTTATCGTACCTAAGGCGCAGCGTTTGTTTCATGCAAGGGTATCTTTCTGCCGCTTTTTCAAGAAACTGAATGCTTATCTCATCTTTTGGTTTCCAGCCAAACAATTTTTCTGCTAATTCCCGAGTGCAGAGGCTTGTATCAGCGCCCGTATCTACAAGAGCATAAAATGAAATATCGGCCGCTTGTTCGTCTGCATCATTTCTCACAGCTGTTAATGCTATCAAAGGGACGGACGCATTGCATTCCGAGTTTTTTACTTCTCTTTTCTTATTTGTTCTAGCCGTGTTTATATGGCCACTTGAATGCGTTAAGCTTTCAGACATGACTTCTCTGTCTGCCATGCTCGTATGAGCTGCCTTTCTAGAATGGCTTTCTCTCTGGTCACTAACTTCTAAATGCAGCAGCGGCGAGTGCGCTCCTTGAAATTTTTCGCACCTTTTCTTGTTTGTACAGCTCCTAGCGTAATGTTTCTGCAAACAATAATAGCACAGGTCGTGCGCTCTTACAAGTTCTCGCCTTTCTTTGATCGTTTTATTTAAGAATTGCCTGCAGTCTATAGTTTTGTGTTGCGCCAGGGGATGAACGACGCAATTTGATTCGTTGCATGCCTTTCTAAGATTCTGAGAGACTACGTTATGCGCGTCATTTTTGGGTAAGCTGCGATTGGTTTCTTTAATAGCCACCTGCAAGTTATTGGCCCTGGCCTTTGTTTGTTTTCTTTCAAAGTACGACTTTCTGTGAGCCTTGCTGGTCTCATCTTCGTCAATGATGGCTGAAATATCGTAAGAGTGACTTTCCCTGAATTGTAAATTGCAAATTTGTCTATTTATAAATTCAAGAACAACTTCAAACGTCCATTGTCTGCAGTCTCTATATTCTTGTGCAAATTGGGCTTGTAAAGCTGGATTAAAACAATCTACGATTCTAAACAATAATTTTGGTCTTGAGAGCTCTGCTGCCATGCTTATAGACGATGCTACGCTTTCCAGGTTACGCAGTTTTGTCCGGTAGCACTGTAAAGCTGACACTTTGCTTAGCAGGGATCCTCTTTGCCATTTAATTTCCTGAATTGCGTTTTCTAGTAATCCTCTAAGATCTCCATATAAGTCTTCAAGAATTTCCCATATGCGATCTAAAGCCTCTCGCGGATTTCTCATCACCCATGCACTTTTGATGTGTTCATACACTGCGTCTGTAACCGAATTTGCTATCTTTTGTAGCAAAAAATATGGCTCTGATTCCCACAGCAAACTATAGTCGCGAAGGAGTTGCTGTCTAAACGTTGGGTAATCAGATCTCTTTCCCGAAAATCTACGGTTGGCCTCACCATTTCCTACTTCGTACATTCGGGAGTACCTAGCATACAATCTCTCTTCCAAGTTACCTCTCTCATATTCCCCCCAAGACGGTCTGTATCTGTTGGCTTCAAATAATTGTTCACCTGTTTTCTATGGATAGCTGAGGCCGTTTATGGGCCTTTCTTCAGGTTTGCTCCACTGAGGGTGATCGCCGATCCTACGGTAAGCACCAACGTCTGGTTTGAAATTATCCCTGTATAGAGACTGGCGGTGTCCAGCCTGGGCTTGGTCGAACTCATTTAGCTCTAGCTTATTTATCGGATGCTCACCTTCCGTTGTTACTCTTTGCTTCAGAGGTTGCGACTTTGGATGATCTACGGGTGCCTGTCTCCTTTCAGCTGACTCTTGTTCGGCCCTATAGCAATTCCCAAGCCTTTCGTCCACCAAGTAGTCATTTTTCTTTGTTTCCGTCACGACCGGTGTGACTGAAGGCAAGCTTATTCTTTCCGTAGTACTTATCCCTTTCAACCTCTGCTGTGTTAGCTCTGGATTTCCTTTAGTCGGCATCCCGGTGATGCCACCACCCAGCGTAACTTTCTTGAGCGCGTCTCTTCGAGTAGGCCTTTCCTCATCCTCGAGACCTATCAAGGAGTCTTTAGTCTCTTCCTCATCCGACGACAGCATTTCTAGTGTTTCCTTTTCTATTCCCTGTTTGTTTAACTTTGCTGAACGTAGAGCGCTATAAGCTTCCCCCTTCCTTGACTGATTTTCCATGATTGAACTATTTACGGAGGATAATTCACATCTTTCCGCTATACTCGCCTTAGCCTTTTCGTGATATTTTTTAAGCCTTTCTTTAATCAAAGGATTATATTGTGATAGTAGCTTTCGTATTCTAGGCAGGGCTGGCACTGAAACACCTTCTAATTCCTTAGCACTTGCCTTTTCGATCCATGAGTATAGCGCATTAAGATAAACATCGTGTGCTCGCGTGACGTATTCAAAGACCGCATTTACGACGTCAAGCTCATTGTTATCCTCGCTGTAAGCGTACTCGCGCAAGGCAATCTGCATCACTGTCAGTTCTTGCGAGTACCTAAATAAATGCCGATGACTTATCAGTTGCGGTGTGCTTGGATGGTCTACCCATGCTGTCCGAATTTCATCTAAGGCAGTACCTACTGCTTCGTCGTTTTGATTTCTATTAACAATTATACGGTTTTCCGAGCCCTCATTAACTTCCGTATTCTCTACAGTGCTCAAGTTCATTTTGTGGAGTTTACAATTGCTTAAATTATTAATTGCTAAAATACAGCTAAGCCGCTTAATGTATCGTGATAACAAATATTATGCTAGTGAGTGACCGATACAATGAAACGATAAACTATTTAATTTTAAATTAAGCAGAATTATAAGAGAGTTGCTCTACTTAAAGGGATTATCGTAAATAAATCACAAAATCCGGGGAATACCCTTCCTTAATTACAAATGTCAACGCCTCCCGCTAATGTCTCACGTGACCAGCGACTAACCAAGCGCAGCACCAACACGCCAACGTCGACAAAAACAAGAAAGGCACTAACCTGAATCTCCGTCTGGCTCGGCGTTCTTCAGTCGCACCAACAACCGCGTCGACCTTCAATCCCGATCCTGGCCGACAATTCTCCGTAGGATGGACAATTGGATAGAATGGTTTCTTGACGCTTCTTCCAGTATAAGCGTGCTTGTCGAATTTAATAAATATCAGAGCAGTTACTCAACTTTTCTTACGTGAAGAAATTATTTATCTGCAATCTTATTCAAATAGAATCCGAACTTTAATGTTAGTTAATTCTTCCCAGTTGAAGAATTCAATGTGCGATCCTCCCAGACGAGAATCGAATTTAATGTTAGGTGATTCTTCCCAGTTGAAAAATTCAACGTGCGATCCTCCCACACGAAAATCGAATTTAATGTCACTTAATTCTTCCCAGGTGAAGAATTCAATGTGCGATCCTCCCGCACAAGAAAATTGAATTTAATGTTAGGTAATTCTTCCCAGATGAAGAATTCAACGTGCGATCCTCCCATACGAAAATTGAATTTAATGTAAGCTAATTCTTCTCAGTTGAAGAATTCAATGTGCGATCCTCCCAGACGAGAATCAAATTTAATGTCACTTAATTCTTCCCAGGTGAAGAATTCAATGTGCGATCCTCCCGCACAAGAAAATTGAATTTAATGTTAGGCAATTCTTCCCAGATGAAGAATTAAACGTGCAATCCTCCCACACGAAAATTGAATTTAATGTAAGCTCGTCCCTTCAAACGCTTCTGAAGTTTCGAGTGATTCTACTCGAAAAGACTTAGGGAGAATTTTAACACCGAATCTTCAAGCAATCAGAGTACTTCAATCAAATAATGTATTTAATTTTATTAAAAATTACTACAATTTATAATTGCCACATTATGCCGCGCACGTTAACTTACTAACTAATAGTTATTTTACTTATTTTACATATTCTGGATTGCTTATCACGCATTACTTTGTCGCTCCTAGCCACGACCAAAGTAAGACACCGATTTCAAATTATGGCCTTTATAGCGATGAGTCACATGAGGTCCCATGATTTTTGGTCATGTGTGCCTCGTGCGGTCTTGTGACCATCGCGCGATCCCGTGACAGTGACGTAGTCAAGATTTATAGGTCGAATCGTAAGTCGTCGTGGCAAATTCTAAAAACCAATTAAATTGCCAGTTCACGTAACACAGCCTATATTTAAGATTTTTAGCAATACTAAAGTTACATAAAACACATAAGTCATCTGTAGACCAAGTCATCTGTAGGCCTTCTGTCAAAACATGAAAATTTTGTGGCACACTTTAATTCTTTTCACGTCACACCAGTGTGCCGCGGCACACAGTTTGGGAAACCCTGGTCTAGATTAAAGTGATGATTTTTTTAAAAATAAATTTGAGGTTTTAAATTCAGTTATCAGGGAGATGAAATCAAAGTGAAGACCATAAAACATATATATCTTGTTAAAAAAAATAACTGTAACTTGTAACTAGTTGCTTTTACAAATTTGGTAGTTATTGTTTTATACCTAGACCAGAAAATATTCGCCGAATTCTCGTAGGAAACGGTTATCTAGTATTTCTAATTGATTCCAGAATTTCAAAACAACTTTACGTTTCTGACAAGACCCTAAAAAAGGCCACAAAATTCCCCTGTTTATTCAAGTAAAATTTCCTTAAAATCCGATTGAAAGATAAAAACATCTATAACCAATAGCGTTAAAGCTGCTCAACTACAACTAGTTTTTTCAGACGAATTTTGTCTGTAATTCATTCTTACTTTTTAACAACGTAATGTCGTTGTAAAAATATGTTTGCCCCCGCGAAAGTCGGTACGTTACGAATGCCTCGATGTTTGCTGGACAAAATGTATCACCATGTGTCTTCAGTCTTCTCTGAAAAACCTGTCAAGAACGAAAACAACCGAAACGCAAATTAAATCAGCTAATTCTGTACCCCTCGGTGACGATTGAAAATCGTTTGTTATACAACCAAAAATGTCCATCTCATTACAAGGACAACCAATTTTCTATATCTATAATAAGATCCCACTTTCGTTTCTCCGTCGTAGAATCAATTTTCATTACTTTGCGTAAACCTAAATGAAGTCGACAGAAAGAGTTTGTTTTTAAACATAAATTGGTGCCGGTTTAGTATACTAAACTGGCACCCATAAATTATTACTGTAAGTGTGAATTTTTTTTAGTTTCGAATGTTTGCACAAAATTTTCATAATTTGTTTCTTATTTCTCAAAAAAAGTTTTACGCTGACGAATTTATTGGTTAATCTCTTCAAATATTATTGTAACTATTAGGCTTATTAATCGTAATTTTTAGCCAATCACAATCAATCTTAAAATTGTTTAAATATCACAATCAGTTCTTATATTGCATTGTAAAGCAATTCGATGACGGAAAAATACTTTCTTTCTGGGTAAGTTGAGCATAGGCTATCATATTTCCAAAGTGGTAAATCCGGACGTTTGTTAAAAGAAAAAAATGAGTACCTAAAAAGCAGTGTTCTCTAAAAAGAAAAAAGAAGGTTTTTTTAAATCTGTTTTGAATTTCTTAATTTTTGTCGCTAAAAATAATCTTCACTTAAAATTAAAAATACCGGGACATAATATGGTTAACTGGGTGGCACGCCGGAACAAGGCCTAAAAATTGCGGAACTGTTCCAGCTAAATCGAGAAGTCTGGTAAGCCTAGGATAAGTTGGTGTGTCTCAACGTGGGGACTGGCTTCGACTACTGCCCTTGATCCACTGGTAAGAATACACAAAGGTATAATAAGAATTATTACGAATAATCCTTTTTTGTCACATACAAATCCTCTTTTTCAAAAATTAAATTTCTTAAAACTAAAAGATATTGTAAAACTTGAAATTGCAAAAACAATGTTTTGCTTTAATAAAAGTTCTGCAATTGAGTCTCAAACTATTATAAGCATAACACAAAAATATTATAAAACAAGACTGGCAGCGAAACAAAATTATTTTCAACCTAGAAAGAGAACAAAATTAGGTAAAAAGACATTTTCTTACATTGGACCTAAAATATCGCAAGAGTAGCCTACCCTTCGAATTAAAGTCACTTTCTTATTATTAACTTAAGAAAAAATTTAAACTTTTTTTAACCGGTCAATATTAGATAAGATACCACAACAATTTGATGAAGTCAGCTGGCACGTTGAAAGTTATTTAATAACAACTAATATTGCTATTAATTCTTTATCATTTTTCTAAATGTACCGTGTATTTTGTAAATGTACTGTTATGTTTTTCTGATACAAAAAAAAATTTTTTTGTCCCACTAGTTAGAGGGAAGCAGTTGACTAGAAGACCGTATGGTCATTTTGCTGCCTTCCTGTACTTTCAAAATTTTTTTTGTCACATTTACATATTGGGTATTTTTTCGTTTTGAAGCACAAAACAAATAAACTGAACTGAACTGAACTGAACTGAACTGAACTGAACTGGTTTGAATAAAAGGATTTAACAGTTCAACAGCTCATTCTAGCGAAATCTCCGAAAGAGAGTTAGACAAAAGCGTTTGAATTTTCTAAAACAGCTTTTTTTAAGGATACCTACTTAAACAAAAAAGTTTTGTATGAGAACTTTGGTTTTGATTACTATAAAACCATTTTTTTCATCCGTTAAATTACAAGGTAGTTATGCTAGCTTTAATTAAAAAAAGAACAACACAAGGTTTGGCTTTATATAGTCTATTTTTGTTTAAAACAAATATCGCGGCGTTTGTATATTAGTCTACATTGGTTGAAGACAGGGGGATTAAAGACTTTTGCAAAAGGAGCAAAAATTTGAAAAATTGCACTTTTATGTTGAAAAGACACTCGCAGCAAATAAAAATTTTAAGGTAAGCCTAATAGAGAATTTTTTGTTAAAAAACTTAGTAAATATTTAAAAAAATTTGAAGAAACGTTTTGTGGTGCAGAATTAAAAAATGGCAAGAAGAATTGGAGTCATTTACAAAGTTTTTGTCTCATACTCTTTAAAAGATAATCGTCACATTAAAGAAGAAGCGAGCCGAACTGAATAAAAAAAAAATAAAATAGGCTAAAAAAGAAACCTTTTATTGGAGGAGTCTTTGAAGGCTAAAAGTTTAATTGCAGCGGATATAGCTTACTGGCAAGTGAAAATAGTTTTTTTATATACCAAAGTCACAAATTCAAATTCTTGCTTTTCCACCAAAATGTCTAAAAAAAGGAAGGAAATGGTTGGTTTCTTTTTCATAAGTAAACTACAGGAAAGATGAAAAGAATTGAGGCTAGAGGCAGGGGAGAAAAAAATTGAGGATAGAGGGCCTTGAAGATGCAAAATTAGTTTTATTGTTGCTTTGGTTTACAGGGCATTCGTGATCTGCTCGAAAAGCACATTGCAAATTGCATTGGACCAAATTCGATCTATTTTAATTACCAATGCCTTTCCGAAACACATAATTAATTCTACTCTTATTCAAAAAAGTTAAAATCTTTTATAAGAAATCTATTACCCTTCCTCCAGTAAAGTTACATTGACGATTTTATTTAACTGATCAAATTGCGATGCATGAATTTATTAATAAAATCGGTCAACTTTCAATTTATTATAGAAAATAAAAGTTAAGAATTTAAAATCAACTGTATCACTATGAAAAATCGATTTCGACCTATAAAGGTCATCATCAGTTTCTGTAAAAAATTAAATTAGATTACCATATATTTGACAAAAAATTTCCAAAATTCTACTCATACTATACGGGTCCTGACTCAACGACACAAAGTGAAGCTTTCAATAAAACTAAGAGCTAAACGACACAACAACTGACATAATGATTATGGATCGCGTAACAATCAAGAAAACGCACAGTGTAAAACCTGTAGCGAAATTAAAAACCGCAAACTCCCGCTAAGATTCAAAGTGTTGACTGAAAAGATTAACAAAACTGTTGCAGTTTAACTGTGCATAATTTGAACGATAGTGAAGAATAAACAAGTTTAAAACTCAACCGCAATTATAAGACAGAAAAATTCTATTAATATTAATTTTAGCATTCAAGTTATTAATCCATTTATTTTCACACCAATCCAATAAAGTTTTATCCGGTTGTTCTACAAATATGACCATGTAGCATTCAGTGATGTCAGGTTTACCATTAAAAGCGTCGAAACGAAATTTATAAAAATGTTTAAGGAGGGCAGCTCGGTCATTGTTATCCTTAACGTTAAATTTGTTCCAGAATGAGCGGTGGTTATTCCATCGGGTAGAAAATTTATTTTTTGTTTGTCTTACGTATTGCATTTTACAAAATTTACACTCTGCGACGTAAATACCATAATTTTTGCAAGTAAGATGTTGTTTTAAATTAAATTTTTGCTATTTGAATATTGAAATAATGTATATATTAAAAAATTTAATATATACAGCGGAATATATTAACACCGGAAATATGGATAATGAACTAGAAATTTAGATGTACTCCATGTAACAACCCTAAATGCCAAAGGTGGTTTTATTACAAAAAAATTTCATAAAATCTACAGCCAAAGGCAGATGTTTTCTCAATGGCGCATCGCATTATCCTACATCAATATACAAGACAATTATTTTTAAAGAAGCTGTCCGACTTCGTCGCCTTAATGAACGTAAATCGGATTACTTAAAAAGTTTAGTTAATCTAAAAGATAAATGTTTCCGTTCAAATTTTAACCAGAAAATGAC